>CM060981.1:310044495-311294495 GCA_030765065.1 Deroplatys truncata
ACTAATGTAAGTGGACCAAGGTTGATAACATTCAGATAATTAAAACTTCTATAACATATGGATAAGCTGGTAACAATGATATCAATTTGAAATTATTTACAAAATTTGAATCTGAGTTGAAACACTTAACCAGTTTCAAGAGCTAATTGTTGTGAATCAATATTGTTTATTACGGGCCTCATTTTGCTGCTGGTTTATGCATTTTTGGGAGTATATAAAATCTGGTAATGCGAGATGATTTGGTTTGATTATGCATTTTTCTTTTATCTGTTTAGATTTAAACTTTATTCAAGGAGAGATTTAACAATTTTATTTGATTTCTGTATATTTGTCATCTTGGAGTAGGTTTTCCACTCTTCTTTGTCAAGGATTACTAATTTGCCACCTTTGTCTGCTTTGGTATAAATTATGGTTTGGATTTGAGTGATTTTGTGACTTTCTTGTCTTGGGAACTATTGTATTTGGTAGCCATTACCTCTTCAAGCACGCTCTACATTCTTCAGAAAACAGATTCAGTCTACAGAATTACTGTGCAGAACAAAAAACAGGAATGTACCAAATTAATTGCCCAGAATGTGACCAAATTTAGAGACCACATGTGAGACACATCAAATGGAAAATGTGGAGTTGTACATCACATCATCACACTCCTAAAACTGGCAGCAGAGCTAGTTGAATACTTGGGAAAAGTTATTAATCACAAAACATAAACACTGTGTAATGAAACCCTCTGTGTTTTCAGACCAATGATTAGCTGCTCAAAACAGATAGAGAGCGTGCTTGGACAATCTGCTGAACAAACAGTCCAGATTATCACATAGGAGAAACTTGAGCAACACAAGTCTGATGTGTCACATGGTCAAGCTATAAAAACAAATAGTTTGTTAGCCCACCAAAAGATGGCAGCTGGAGAGGAAGAAGGAACATGCTTCACTCAACTGCTGCTGATAACGAATACCGTAAAAATGTTCCAGTTTTAAAAACTTAGTAATGAAGGTTACTGTGGACCACTACAACGTTCCATTTCTTATTCAAGTAAGTTGTATTGAAAAGGATCAAAAACTGTGATAACATGAGAAGATGAAACAGTTGCAGAAATAATTAACGATAACTTGCTTACATTATTCAAACACTATATTATATTGCTACGGGTTAAAATGACTATCTTCAGGTGCATGCATTTTCAACAAAATATCAATGTGTAATTTTTAGTGGAATACAATACTTCCTGGAATTAATTGTTCTTTCACACAAGCCATGTGTTCGACAGGGTTAGAAAGGTAGTATCAGATGACTGAAAAATTCAATGCCATAGCCGGAATTTGAACCACGGATCTCCCGGTGGATACTTCCTCTTACGTACATGGCAGAGAAAGTAAAAAATGAAAACTTGGCTCCTTCACTGCTGTTTCAAAGTTATTATTACAACTTAAACAATAATAATAGTTGCCCTACCTGATAAGTATATCCACCACGTTTTCACAAGCCAATAAGACAGTGCGATTCTTCTCCCATTTGTGAAATTCTCTCAGTATCAAATATATATTGTGCTTCCTCATGAGTTCTCGACAACTTCGCTTTGCACAAAGCTGTAAACAAAACAAGTTAGTCTTGTATTGTAGTTAACCATGTGACACATCTAACTTGCATTTAACCAAACAGAAACATGCCAAAGAAAAGAGAAACTTGGTTATGGTATCAACACTGCATATTGCTGAAAGTTACAAAATAACTGTTATACAGGATAGGCGAGCATTACCATTTAATGAATCTGCAATTGTTGTTTTGGTGTAGATTCACCCTTCAAAATTCGTAAGTGGTACTCTCATTTTATGACAAGAGTAAGAGGACACCCATCAGTAAGCAAGGAAACTCACACGTAGTCCTCACTGCCTACAAATCCACTGTAGCACAAACATTTATTTCAACTGTACAGACTACAGTTCCTTCTGGAAGAAGATATGTATTGCATTGTTCTTTCTGCGAGAGTATGCTTTTTTCAAATCTGTAGTGTTTGATGACAAGTGAACAATTACAGAGTGATTAAACTGGACACGCCTATTCTCTATATCAGCCATTTTGTAACTTTCAACAATGCACAATGTTGTACGTCATTGTGGATCATTAGGGACCCCGACTTTTCGCAAGTAGTTAATTCGCGAAATTGGCCGAAAATTAACAATAAGGAAAACCTTTAATCAATTATTTTTAAATTCCACATATATATCCATTCTGAGTCGCGAAATAACGCGATATTAGTTCTATATCGCAAAAACGCGAAATTACACCATTATGAAAAAAAATGTGCAAAATAACCCGAAATTTTTCTCTCTCTCTCCTTTTCTTTTTGGCGTTTGTCTCTCCTTTTCACATAAACAATCAGATATTTGGCTTATCAATCATTTACAGATACGTGTATTGTCATTCGCTACGGTCATGCTGCACGGCACAGAACACCAAACTGCACTGTGATTTAACCAGAGCTTCGGCAAACATTGGTACTGCTTCGACTACCCCGTCCCCTTCACTCTTCACCTATCGCATGCACAACAAAAGGAATGCCATGTTTATCAGAACTCGGCAACACCGCATCAGTGACGGATTTCTCATTTCACTCAAATTATTCTTTGGATTTAAATGACAATACTACCTGCAATTCTTCTTTAATGCCGTATTTTAACGATTCGTGCTTGCATCGCCCCATTTCATGCCGGCTGGAAAAGACTGTCGCAAAAGTATCGTTAAATAATACATGAATTTCTAAGTCTGGTTCAAGTCAATTCTGACAGCAGACAACCTCTTCTACCAATCACTGTCTCCATTCCCTGTACCACTCGCACGAAAATTGTTGCTGTCTCGCGACGTTGCCATAATGTGAACGCAGGTCTAGGTATATTTTGTGTCTGCTATACTGAAAGATTCGTTTGGAGTCAAGTTATATTCTTTAAATTACGTTACAATTTAGCGCAAGGAGTCTGTTTACCTTCTGCTCTGAAAAAGAAAAGGAATTATGCCGATGGAGCCACATTTCAAATTAAGCTAGCGCATGCACAATTCAGCTGACGGTGGAGTTGGCAACGTGCCGTTCGCGCGCCGTACAGACAGCATGTGCAAGACGTTGCCAGGTCAGTTTAGTTTTGCGGCACGCGGGAATTCAAACCGATTCCACAGTAGTATTTCAATGCGGTCTCAAAATATAATAAACTGCCAGGCATCTTTCCTTCTTGAACACTGCAAAGACACCATTTGCCTTATTGAAGTGCTTGAGGGATCTAAATATCTATTTGTTCATAAACTATATAGCAAACTTAAAGATATATCAAATGGCTTCACAATAGTAGCTGAGGGCTCGTTTGGAGAGAAAACTTCAAGTCTTCTTCAGAGACTGCCAACCCTCAAGAAGTCTTATGTTATCAGTCAGTTCAAGCAATTGGGCATAAAGTCAGTTACCAAGCTGAATTCCTTAATGTCAGCTGATCCAGCTGCTGATATTATTCATTCTGCAGGTAAATTGTTTGATGTACGAAAAATAGTATCAAATGAGACATCTACTGATATAACTATAGAAAAAGCAAGATGAATGTTACCTTTTCTGCGAGACTTGCCAGAGAAGACATTCAAGGAGGGATATGCTGCTCTGAAGAACATAGTGTGTGAGAAATTAAATGATGCTGCTGAAGTGAACACACTGGATTTACTTTCTGGACTTCAATGTGATAACTTGTGTTTCAGTGAGAAGTGTATGAAACTATTGTGGGTACCCATGTCCAATGTGGACAGTGAAAGACTTTTCTCTGCATATGGGAACATCATGACAAACTTAAGAACAAATCTTAAGCCAGAGAACACCGAACTTATGGTGGCTTTGTCTCTAACAAAGTAAATCAGTCGAAATGTATACTATGTAAATATTTTCATGCTCCTCTTTTTTAAGTTACATGTAAGGTGCCCTTTGTTCCACAGTAAAGTAGTTTAAACTGTGTTTTTGTTTTTTCCCTTTTTTGCACGAGATAACACCGTTAAGCAGTTTTATTTACCGCCCAAAACACCGCTCACTATAATATTTTTACACCGATATTACGTTATTTTATTTACCGACAATCTGGGGTCCCTATGGATCATTGTTGCCAACTGTGATACTATAAACAAAACTTTTTGAGCTTCTCTTTCCACTAGTACTAGTTTCATGTTTCTCAGTTTTATTAAAAATGAGTTGCATGGGTTTGAAACCCAAAAGGTCATTTATGGGATCCCTGTGTCTGAGAGCATCAACTAGTCATCTTAAAACCTAATAAATACTCAAAGCACAAAGATTGTTTTGTGAAAAAAGATAGCAAAGAATAAATTATTGTCGCAGCTGCTGCCATATTAGGTTGTTCAATTCAGTGGATTTTAGAGTTAAAGCATAAAAACTGCTATTAAAGGATGGTTCACAATGCCCCAGTAATCACAACATGAAAACATCCACTGGGACATCATTTGTTGGTAACTGACCAATGATACTTTTTCACCTGTTTCCAATTCGGACAGGAGAGCCATCTTATACAATTTAATTTCTAAACACAGAGCTAAACGGTGGCACATCTCCTCTTTGAAGCAAATGTGTACTCGATAGTTGGTATAGTTAAAACAGGACTGTATACAGTAAACAAATTGCTGAAATGGACTCACCATTAATGCCAACTACACATCTAGTCATACACCCAGCGGCAACTTCACAGCTGATGATGTCTTTCAGTTCCTGCATTGTGTGTCAATTTGTTTCATATACCTTTTTCTTCAAAAGTTCCCACAGGAAACAATCGCATGTTACATTTGGGGAATGTGGTGGTTAACGGTTCATTCAGCACATCATGGACTCGTCCCTAAATTGAACTGTTTTCTACAATTTGAATTCTCTCTTCTATTGAGAAGAATGTGAAGAGTAATGTATATATGAAGTGAAGAAAAAACCGAAATGCTGACAGAAGAATGCCAACTATTGATATTGCCCATTGTTGTACTGTAGCTGGATCCTGACAGAAATACCTACCACACTTGCATTCAAACAGGAGACGGGCCAGTTTTAACTGTATTACTGCAAGTTCTGCCCATAACTTCACTGGCCTGCCATTTATATAAGTGCAGCCATCTTGATTCTTATTGGTTGTAAATGCAGCAATTAAGACACTGGAATCTACATTTTATTGTATTAACACCAGCTGTAAAGATGTATTAGTATTCCTTTAGTGAAACTGTCTTGCCAGGCCTTTATTAAATGCATACATAAACATTATTTTTATTCTGTGTTAACTTCTACTGGCTTTGGCACTAGCCAATTTTGCATACAAACAAACTACAAGTGACGCTATCATAACCAACACTCAATGAAGTCAGGAACTCGCGACTAGAGTTTCCTCTAGCAGCCTTGAATAATTTCTATGGTGAAGAGTGTAACATGCTGCACCTGGGAGCAAGTGCTGTCCGGGATCCAGGAGAATGCTCTTCCAGTTCTAGGCAACCCTGCTCATAATGTGGTAGCACTCACCTGCAGAAGAGCTTCCAGCAACATTTTACGAATATCATGATCTGGTTCTCTAGCTTTATTTTCAGGTAAATACTGCAACTGAGGATGAAGTGTGTCCATTTCTTCATCAGAGAACTCCTCAGGACCAGCAAGAGGCAGCAACAGGTAAGGTAATATGTCAACCTCAGGACCCAGCAACCAGTCATGCTTGTCTGCAACAATCTTACAATTACTCAAGTTCACCTGCGTTCTTGCTGAATTCAAACAAAGCAATACAATTAGGGCTCGTTTCCTCCCAACCAATGTTAAAAATGCTCAAACATCTTGTATAATGTTAAAACTCCTCCATTTAATGAGCCTTTTACAGCGAAATGTTACCTAACATCAAAGACAATTGCTGGTGTAGCAGACAACTAGTTACGCTCACAGTCAATTGACATGTAAGTTTGAGGTTACAATCACAATGTCAAGTCAAAAACCTAGTGCAAGGAAACTAATGTTTCCCATTAAAAAAGAAGTTAATTGTTGAACTGTAGAGGAATTACTGAGAGCATGAAAACAGACAAATTGAAATGTAGCCTGGGAGAAAATCCACGACAAATTTAATTGCAATGCATGCATTTCTCCCCGGTCTAGCAAGCCACTGTGCTGATATAACATGCAGCAACAAAATGGCTGGTACAAAGAGAATTTAGAACACTTTAAAACTGGTGGTGGATGAAAGTGTGTTATCACTGACTGAGGATCAAGCAGACATGTTTGCTTCACAAACTTGCAGATAAACCCACAAGTGGTAGCTTTGTAAATTCGAACACCACCACCTAATATTAGCTCCTTATTGCCTGCTGTATCATATTCAATGCAAAGGTTAAAGTTTTAGATTTCTTAAAAGTTTTTTTTCTATAATTTCATATTACAATAACCCTTAACAATAAAATATGTGCATTAATAGCCATTTTATATTGTAAAAATATTAAATTTTTTGAATAAAACTGCAAGTGTAATCCCGTCAGCATTAAGTGTGCCATCACACCACTTATTTTACTTGGGCCCTCCCCATCCTTTGCCACAGGCACATTTGGCTTTGAAAGGATGGCTCGTCCACTCTTAAGCTCCTTGTACACCATCAAATTTAATCCTTCACAAGAGTTGTCACAACTTTTCTTGTCAAATTGCTTCGAATACTTTTAGTCTCAGGAAGCAAAAAGGTCATGCTCTAAACGATCAAAGCTTTGGCCAATGGAATGTGACATTTATAGTACGTCACAAAATTGAAAGCAAAAAGTAAACAAAAACGTCTACCTGGGAACTGATTAGGTTTTACGAAAACTGGCCATGTCTGTACGTTGTGGATTACCACAAGATGAAAGTGAGAGCATATAATCTGTTTGTGCTATGTAATATCATGTAGAGAAAAGTTTTCATTGCAAATTGTGACGCTAATACTAATTTACTTTGCACGTGATAAGTTATCAATGTGCTCTGAAGAGGTTAAGTTTGGCAAAGAGACAATGTATAAATACACATTTATCACATTGTCAAGTCTTGTCCAATACTAAAAAACATTTGACAGTTTTTCTTGTAAACTCTTGAATTGAAAAAAAAAGTTTGATCATGTAGAAGAGGCTTTATGATGACAGCTATTTGTTGGTGCCAGATATGGAAGTCTGTTTAGAGCAGCATAAGTAGCAAATAATTGTGGCATTAAGGGGTTAAATGAGAATTAACAGTTGTAGCATAGAAGAGAGAGGCATGTTTCCTCTACAAGCCACTTTATGATGTGTGGCTTCTCTTCCGTTAAGAACACCTGTACAGCAACTCTGTGTCAACAGCTTCGTTCATGGCAGCCATTTTCCAAATCCTAACATTTGTTGAATGTGTTAATACGGCAATAATAACCTAGCATGAAGATAACATTGTCTGATGAAACACAATTTGCATCAACTTCAATGTAAAACCACTTTAACAACAGTTGGTAAAACTGGCTCTTAGTATCATACTACTTTTCCACCAACAAAATGAAATGATTTCCACTAGTCAATTGCACCCACTTTATCACTTCCCCAATACTCCTTTGACAACAATGGTTCTCATGACACAATTTGCCTAGAAAACAAAGCAAACTATTTTACACTGTGAAGTAAACGAGATGAAGGTAGTTTCTCTCACTGGCTATTAGTAGCTTTAACATTTAAAACTGCTGGTATACTTTGAAGAACGGAGGTGTTCGCATGATTTATTAGCTAACAAAATTATAAGTTCTAACCACAAAGAGATTTTGAACATGCAGTAGAAGTAGAGGTTTATGATGTGCAGTTTGTATTTACAGAGCCCTCATGGTGGCTAGAAACATCCTTGAGCATCTATTGCAAATGCTGCAGAGCCAAACATGATTACTGTATGTGGTAACTTTAATTTCTTACTGGATAACAAAGAGAAAACTTGGTTTGTTTCTTTAACCTAACCCATAAAATGGTCATGTCTCCTCAATTACACTACATAAGCAATGTGGTCTGTGTGTGTACCACAGGAGACAAATTGTGTAAAATAAATTCACACCAAACCAAACTGTAACCCTGGAAATGCAAACCTCACACAATAGCTGTTAGGAAAATGAAAATTGGTCTGAAATCCTAGTAGAAAGTAAACCAGAACATAAACACAAAGCAAACCAACACACAGCATTTTGGTTCACAATATCCCGAGAGGAAGTAAACCAACACAAAACATTTTGGTTCACAATATCCCGAGAGGAAGTAAACCAACATAAAACATTTTGGTTCACAATATCCCAAGAGGAAGTAAACCAACATAAAACATTTTGGTTCACAATATCCCGAGAGGAAGTAAACCAACATAAAACATTTTGGTTCACAATATCCCGAGAGGAAGTAAACCAACATAAAACATTTTGGTTCACAATATCCCGAGAGGAAGTAAACCAACATAAAACATTTTGGTTCACAATATCCCGAGAGGAAGTAAACCAACATAAAACATTTTGGTTCACAATATCCCGAGAGGAAGTAAACCAACATAAAACATTTTGGTTCACAATATCCCGAGAGGAAGTAAACCAACATAAAACATTTTGGTTCACAATATCCCGAGATGAAGTAAACCAACATAAAACATTTTGGTTCACAATATCCCGAGAGGAAGTAAACCAACATAAAACATTTTGGTTCACAATATCCCGAGAGGAAGTAAACCAACATAAAACATTTTGGTTCACAATATCCCGAGAGTGGGAGGAATGTATATCAATCACCATGTTAATAGCAAACTGGAAAGTTAATTTTGTGCACTGGAACCTCATTTGTCTGTAACTGTATGATATTTTGTATGTACTTCCAATTCAGCCAACATAATGCAGGTTAGCCAACTTCAAAATTTGATACACATTCTTTAAACACAGATTCATTACCATTTCCAATTCCTCTTGTTGACCAAATTTCATTCCTTTGTTAATAGCATACATTAAAGTTCTTCGCTATTGTTTCGTAAGCAGTAAGCAGCTCTGAGTTGCATATAAACAAAGTATAGATGACACTTTCAGCAGAAGAATTAACACTCAATGGATCTGGGGGGGTCAGGACCCACATTTGCTGGAATATCTTCCACTTTCATTTTGTCAACTTGCAGCTCTAGCGGCTGTTTTATGTCATCCATCTTCAATAATTTCTACAGTGAAGAATCTAAATCTTCTCCTCCTTCATTGTCACCATTGTCCTCCTCTTTATATATAAGATGGTCTTCACCGAGCATGTTACGTTCAGTTTATAGCTCGCATCATATAAATGCCTTTTATTTTTTTCCATGCTACTGCAAAAATGTTGTGTTGCCAATAACACAAATAATTTTCAATTCAAGTTAATTGGCACCACAGACTATAATGAAGTGAACATGGCTTGTGATGGGAGAGAGATTGAATCCCTGCAACTCTTGTTCATCGTACTGGTGCGCACCACTTACCGTTGAATCCAGTGTTGCCAGGTTTCCTACAGCATTGAATATACAATCATTTATAAGACTGGTAGGAATTTTAAATGAAACACTGGACATTTTAACAATAGTTTCCAGTGTAAGACGAATCTGAATTTTGAACACAATTTGTGAAAGAAAAAAGTGCATTTTATAGTGTGGTAGGAAAAACAAGGGAAGATTGGTTTGAGGTTTACAGAACACCCAAGACAAGAATCTCATCAAGCCAAAAGTGACACCAGGAAATTTGTTGTCAGTGGGTGTTAGCTGACGATGGAGACAGGATGGCAACTCCCAAAAATTAGTGATGTTATTATTTCACTGCCAGTCATTGGTATTATAGGTTATTGTGTTTGAAGTGCGGCACTCACTCTAATGTGTTATTACTTCAAGTGTATCACATTGATAGAAATTCTGCATTTATACTTACCAACATCAAAACAAACATTCTTTAAAGTTGCAACAATGCCTGCTTTTCGTATTGGTGACTCATGCTCTGTAAAGGGCAACAAGCGCTGTATTACACAGTGCTCTTTATCTGTAAGGTACCTGCGGGGAAAAAAAAGTTCAATAAAGTTTTAGCACATGGAGAACCTAAAAATACCTTCTTTAATGATGAGAAGTAAAACAAAAGATAGCATGTTGTCCTAAAACAAACATCAATATGAATATGTGGCACTTAACATTTTTACAAAATGAAACAACAATTAGTTTTGAAAAGTTTAAATAATTTCATTGTTTTTTCAAAATATTCCCCTTGAACATCAATACATTTTTGCATTTGATGAAACCAGGTTTTTATAATGAAAAAGTGATCCATGCATTTTATGTTAACAACAAGGTGCTGGTCACAGCTGTATGGTGGAGGGTCCACATCTTCAGTTGTTAGTCTTGATGCAACATTAGTTTTATTAACTTATTAAATAATTTGCAGTAAACAGAATTTGTGTACCTATCGACAGTAATGGTATGTCTATCTTCTAATGCTATAGTAGTATATGGCCCCCCCCAAAAAAAATCAACCGTCTTTTTACCAGCACTGCAAATTTGTTGGACTTTAGTAGACTTATTGGGGGCTCTATTTGAAAGACCCATTGAGTTGATTGACTTTCAGGATCATAACAATAAATTCAAGATTCACCACCAATATACCAAACTTGAAGTGCTGCTTTGGAATTTTTCCAGTTTCTCTGCAACAATCAATGTATTGTTGTTTTTGATGAGGAGTCAGTCAATGTCACCGAATAAAATTATAAGATGTACATTGATCTTCTTCAAGCAATAGTGGTTATATTTTCATCAGCAACGGCACTCTTCATGAAATTCATCACTAAGAAAAAACTGATCTCTCTTGAAGTTGCTGTACCAATTGTTGCCTTAGATGGGTCTTCTTTGTCAAATGCACTTCTAAGCTAATCTTCACATTGTTGGTTTAAAATGATACAAAAAGCATTGCCTAGAAATGTTCTCCAGTCATATTGATTTAGGGTGAATATGATAATTAACAAACTGGATGGCAGTCAAAACATTCAGTATCACAACATTGCATTAAAGAACTGATATGCAATATCGACTTGGGTAATTATATTTGACCTTACAAAAGCCTTTAACTGTGTAGATAAACCATATTGATGGATAAAATGTACAACCTTGGCATTAGAGGTCTTGCACAACAAATTTTAAATTTGTATATTATTAACTGAAAGCAATCTGTTATCTTAAAAGCAGAACTTACATCTAAAAGACAGATGGAGTACCACAAGGATCTATTTTAAGACCTCTATTATTCATTCTTTACACACACAGCATTAATGATCTCATACCTACAGGTGCCAAACTAGGTGAGTATGCAGATAATTCCACAGCCACTGTTTATCACAAAGACGACCACTTTCACTGACACCACAAATAAATTATTGCATTACTTTAGAGATGTTTGTAAACCGCAGAGAAAGTGAATTAATGCTGTTTGGAAGCAAAGCACAAATTTCCAGATTAAGTTGAATGTTGGTAACAACTCAGTTAAAATATAAAAAATTATTATTAGTTACATTAGACAAAACACATTATTTCATAAATCACATCGATAAGTTAGGAAATTACATAGTAAAAACGTATTTGCTGTCAAACATTTGATGAAGTATGTAACTAAAACGGCTGCCAAAATGATTTACACCTCTCATATGGAGAGTTGTCCTCCGTGGTGCACTGGTTACCATGCTAGCCTCTATCACAGGTTCAAACTCGGCGGAGGGTGATGCATTTTTTCGGGCATAAAAATCCTTAGCATGACTTCCTTCGGAAGGGAAGTAAAGCCGGTGGTCCCGTGTTGTAGATTTACGGCATGTAAAAGAACCTCAAACCTGATAAAGGGGCCTCTCAGCAAAATTCCCGGTCTTTCTCGCCCAATATAGGATGGGACGCTAAGGACCACAGCAGTTAAAGAGTGTCCATAAATAAAACTCAGTTTAGTTTTTTGAAATATGGAGAAATACAACAGTGGCCAACAGAAGAAAGCTGTCAGATATCTTGGTAATCTCAAATATGAATCTTGTCACAAAACACTTAAAAATCCTAACTCTCCCTACCAAACTATCCTGCACTTAAGAAGATTCACTTTCCTCCCAGAAACCAATATATACGCAATTGCAATACCAGACACACAGTTTTTATATATATATATATATATATATATATATATATATATATATATATCTTCTATAGATTTATTTTTAATTTCTCTACTGCCTATAGGAAGTACTGCATTCCACCCAAAAATTAAATTTTACCAGAAATACATGTTTTGAGGCCCCATAAATAAAAAAAGCCTTTTTAGAAAAAGGTCCATGTGTGTCAGTGTGTGAACAGTCGGATCAATACCAAACTGTTCAGTATCTTCCAAGGATTTTCAAGAAAATGCTTCTAACAATTTTGAGTAAAATGCCATATATTCAAGATATTTACATGAGAAATAAAATGTATATCTTGTGGCAATAGCTTGTGAAGTTCTCTTCATTCAGAAGGAATTTTGTATAATCTTATATAACTGAGTGATATACGAAAATGTAGATCTCTTTAAAACATACAATTTCTTTCAAATAAGTTTATTTATGGCATAGGCCATTTCTGAGATATCCATTGTTAAAGGTTTTAATTGCTCATTAGTTGGTTATTCTTTTAAAGTGCTTTCAACATTCACTTGTTTCTCGTGATGTCATGGAAACAGTGTGGAAGGCCAGCATATAGCGTTCAGTTGTTAAACATTTGACTATCGCTGTTCTCTATAACGAAATGTGTAATGTAGCTGTAAAGATTTATTTGGATTAAAATGTAGTAGATAGGAAAATAAGCTTTAGTAAGTACAGTTTCTGTACCCACTAATAAACATTAAAGTCATGTAAATGTATCGCATCAGATTGTTTGTTTGTTTGCTGATAGCTTGCCAAACTTTCCCACTTTCAGCAAGTACAATTTAACAGGTCACCTTTGAACTTCTCCACAAGGCACTATGACTAGACAATCCACAGTAATCAACTACACTTTTTTAAAACATGTCCAGTTTCACATTGCCCTTCCCATTGACATTAAACTGCATAACAGTCAGTTAAAAAGGTTTGTAATAGAAAAATGATGAATTTGTAAATAGCTTCGCAGTAGTGCGTATTTGGATATTATATTTATATGTTATGAATGTGTAATTATGGCTATTTAACAATGTTCATTAGTGCTTTGTATTGATAAATTAAAATAAATAAATGAAAATGAGAAAAACTGAATTCTTCTTGGGTATATTATGGACTTGCATTGTACATTTCCAGTATTTACATTCGGAATTTCTTTCACTTGTGTCTTATAAACTTGCAATCTCAGCATGTATGGTGATAGGTAACTCAAATAATTGAATGGTTTTTGTAGCGCAGAGTGCCTCGGTTTTAACGGCACAACTTCAACCTTTTTAATAAAAAACAACTGAAGTAACCTTTATAATTATTTTGAATATGTTTAAGTATTTAGTTGATTTCTCATTTGTTTTTGTTAAATGAAAAAGAACTGTTTTTTGTTTTTTTTTATTCTGCTTTGTTTCAGGACTTCTGGGCAAGAATGACGAAAATCATTCACAAAGTGGCTAATATCGTAACGACAGCCTCTCCCTCATATCCTTCCAGTTCGGAAGTAGCACTCAGCCATGCAACATCTCGAATGCAAAGATCACACAAAATATCCTAGTGAAAAAGAAATGTGATCTGTTACACTCACATGACTTTCTCTACTCTTGTACAAACTATTTTTACAAACGCTTATTCTCCATATGCTTCATGTTAATCGAGATGTTAATCTTATTCCTAATTTTATTGTAGATGCAAGGGGAAATGGTAGGCTTTAAGCTATAGTCAAATATTTTAAGAGCTGGTTGCTATGTGGAGTATTCCATTTTCTTTGCATTACCAGGACAAAAAAAAAAAATGAATAACGAATTTGAGTAAAAGTATAAGTATTGGAAAATTTAAGGGAATAACAAGCAATATCTCAAAAATGGTTCACTCAACAAAAAAAAATGTATATGACATAAATTGTGTATTTTAACACGATCTACATTTTTTTTGTGTAGTAAAGTTTTGTCTATCTCTTATGGTTTACCAGTTATGCAAAAGTCGTTCACAATGAAGAATACTTTTGGAGACATTCCCAGAAAATTTGAGATATACATTTTATTTCTCATGAAAATATCTTAAACACATGATATTTTAATAAAAATTGTTAGAGCCATTTTTGAGAAAATTAAAATTTTCGAAAAATGTTCCATGTAAAGGATAATCTGGGGTGGGGGATTTTGTTGAAAGCCTTCGTGTCGCATCTCTCTAAGATACTGAACCTAATACCAAGTTTGGTGTTTATCCGACTGTTTGTTTCTGATTTATGCTGTTCATAGACGGACATGTTTCCAAAAACGTTTTTTTTTTTGGATTCAGGGGGTCTCAAAACATGTATTTCCGGTGAAATCTCGGTATCGAATTTTTGGGCGGAATACAATACTTACTATATGTAGTAGAGAAAGTAATAGGATTCTGCGCTGCTGCAGTACATCAATCAGTCAAAAACGCATGCAGACACCTCCCCTTTGAGACAAGGGGCTCGCTGAGCTAATAATGATGTCATTCATTTAAACTGACTGGTGGTAAAGACCAAATAAATCTGATATATCACTTTCTTCTTCCTGTTTTAGGGAGAAAATGAACAACATTTGCTTTATCTATGTACAATTTGTTACGTGCCATTCTTCCCATTTGTTGAATATGATTCTTGAAAAATATGTTTAAACGAAAAACATATGTGAATGTTTTGATATTGTTTTCACCCAAAAATTGACACCAAGATTTCACTGGAAATACATGTTTTGAGGCCCCCTGAATCCAAACACAACATTTTTGGAGACATGTCCAAATGTGAGTGTCTGTGAACAGCATAAGTCAAAAATAAAAACTCGGCTAAATGACAAACTTGGTATTTAGTTCAGTATCTTCCAATGATAGGACAAAGATTTTCAAGAAAATCCCCCACCCCAACTACCCTTTACATGCAACATTTTTCGAAAATTTTGTATTTTCTAAAAAATGGCTCTAATGATTTTGATTAAAATACCATATGTACGAGGGCTATTTTTTTTTCAAGATTCGATGGGTCATAATTAAAAGACAAGAGTACATAGCCAAATAAATTTATTACCAAATGTTAGGTACAAATGTGTTTACTTTTCAACATAATGGCCATCAAGGTTGAGACATTTGTGGACAAGCTTTTCGATCCCCACTGCACAGTATGTAGCCGTCAGTGACTTAAGACAGGTACGAACGTTGGTTTGAAGGACTTCATCATTCTCGAACTTCCACCCTCCCAGCCACTTTTTCAGTCCAGGGAAGAGGTGAAAATCACTCCGCGCCAAATCAGGGCGGTACGGCAAGTGATTGAAAATGTCCCATCGAAATTCCTGAAGAATTTTTTGGGTGACACGAGCACTGTGAGGGCGGGCTTTGTCATGAATCAAGACAACCCCAGACGTCAGCTTGCCTCTTCGTTTGTTCCGTATGGCTCTCCGCAGTTGTCGTAATATCTCACAATAAACACTACGCGACTCACATTTGGCGGGAGAGTAAATTGTAGCGGCCATGTTTCCATGCCAAAAACTAGACTCACAATGGCATGGTGAAGTTGGCTGTGGCTGAGTGGGAACATGCGCAGTCGCCCTCCATGCACAAACAGTTTCCACTGCTCGTGTGGTTGCGCTCCTGCACGATCGGAGCTTGAAAACAAATAGCACTCGTAAATCTCTTTAAAATACAGAACTCATTTTAAATAACTTTTTTGTGGCATGAGCCATTTCTGACATACCCATTATTAATGTTTCAAACTTAGCCATTCTTTTAAAGTCCTCTCAACATTCAGTTGTTTCTCGCGATGTCATGGAAACAGTATGGAATTTTAAGGCAGCATATAGCGTCCAGTTGTTAAACATTTGACTATCGCTGTTCTCTTTGTATCTATAACTAAATGTGTAATGTAGCTGTTTCTGTAAAGGTTTATTTGGGTTAAAATGAAATAGATAGGAATATTAACTTTTGTAAGAATAATTTGTATACCCACTAGAAAGCAATAGAGGGTAGAGAAAGTCATGTGAATGTAACACATCAGATTTTTTACACTTGTATATACCAAAGCTGTAGCGTGACAATGTATTTTAATTGTGTATTTTTCTTATTAACATTTGGAATTTTAGTACTTCTGCACACAGTGACAATCATTGATAGAAGTTATTCACAATGAAGGAGTAGATAAATTAATATGAACTTGATTTTGTGGCAGTAACTTCACTTGAAACATGAGAAATGTTTGTGCAATGTTATACAGAGATCACCATGAATACCGTATATTGTTCATATAACCAGTCTCACCAATATTCTCCCGTAATCAATTGTTGTTTCAACTGTTCAGGCTGTGCAATAATTTCATAAAGAAGAGGTAAGAATTAAGTCAACATTACGTGAGGTAAGCAAAGATATTACCTTCTGAAAGTAAGTGACTGGCTCAAGTTTGAGAAGACTGATGAGAGGTAATCCAGCGAGGCACCTTTACTATTGTAGCTGCACTTGGTGAACGCTGATACAATCTCGTCTAATGAATAGGCACTCTTCTCAGCGAAACGTATAACATGTTCTACATTGCAACTTGGTCTAGTAAGATTGGACAGCACCATGCAACAAGGATCTGCCAACGATGATGAAGGATCCATTATGAACCTCAGTAATATTCCAACAATGCTCTCTTCATCTCCATCCTCCTGAAATCAGTGTTTCATTTATTTTTATTTAAATAAACCTTTTTTGTAAAGGCTGCCTCACAATGGCAAGAATGAAAACCAGAACAGCAAAGTGCGCATTGGGACGTCTCATTTCTTTATAACTCACCAATGATTTTTTTCACCTGCTTGCAATTCAGCCAAAGTCAACATTTTCTAAATGCAGATGCATTACTATTTCTGACTCCTCTAGTCACATCAACTCCATTACATTACTACAGGGAATACAACATAAACCAGGTTAACACAAATATCAGGGCAGCCAACATTTTAACCCGAGTCACTACATTTCCAAACAACCTTTTACAAAAGATGCACTGTTACGTCTCGTATGGCCACCACCTTCCTTCTCCACCATAATTGCTGATCACTGGATGCACTTAAGTGTCAAATAAGCATGGAGACGTACAACAAACGAATACCATTTGCCACTAAACACACTTTATTTATCACTTAGATACGCAGTGCAGCACAACACATTACTTGCAATGTTGTAAAACAGCCTAACTCTTGTTGACACAACTGATGCATCAAATCATGACTGAACTGCATTCAGACTGTCAACTGTCCAGATGTGCACTCCATATATAAAGCGCAACATTCTCAAAGTGAAAGGTACTTGAACCTGCCAAAAGGAACTTTCTGGGGAAATAATTACCCAGCTGCACAGACTATGTTCTGAAGGGCTGGTTATTAGCCGCCAGGCCAGGACGCGCTCACCAGCAACCTGCAGGTAAATTTGTGTGCATCATTACAACAGACGTATGTCATTATATGCTGCAAATTACTGTAAAATTGAATTGAGTTTTATTTACAGATTCTTTAACTGCTGTGGTTGTTGTTAGTGTCCTATTCTATATTGGGTGTGGAAGACTGCAACTTTGCTCAGAGGCTTGAGGTTCTTTTATGTGCTGTAAATCTACAACACCAGCTTTACTTCCCTTCCAAAGGAAGCCATGCTAAGGATTTTTATGCCCTCCACTGGGTTTTAACCTGTGACCTATGGAGGACAACAAATTACTGTACTGTAATAATATGAAGAACAACTTTTAGTATGATTCCAATGTAATTAAATTGCTTTGTTTTCTTATACACAGTTCTTGCTCTAAAAATAAAAACCCTGCACAAACAGACAAACATGGTTACACCAAACATTGTAAAGCAATTAAAATTCTCGTTCAATGCAAAGATAAGATCTTATAATTAATAATAAGCTAAGAACATAATAATTAAATTCATATAATTAGTGTAAACAATAATATTATAATTAATCTAATATAATTACTATTAATAAAAACATAATATTATGTAACATATAGTATAATTAATGTAATCAGTAAGTTGGTAAGAAATTGTTAAGCGTACAAGGTTTGAACACCTGCAACTATATAATTCACATTACATGTAACAGGTGGGTATTTGAGGAGGAGTTTCTGGTTATGAATGGAACCTAACAGACCAAATATCACCAGATTCTAGTGACTTATCCCATAATGGTGCAAAAATGTCAAAGTTGCCCTTTAGTAACCTTGAGATGCATATAAACAAACTGTTCGCTAGAAGAACCAACGCTCAATAATCTAAGGGAGTCAGATGCACATTTGTTGCAATTTCCTCCATTTTATTTTCACAGCTTGTGACTAGAGAGAGATATCAGTGAACCAAACAGTGTAATATGTCGTGAATGAAACTGACCAACTCTTCTTTCTCATTCCCAGGAAAGCTTCACATCATAATACATGTGTTTTAAGTTTGTCATTCCTTCTTGGTTGTTGTTCTGAACCCTCTAACAATTCACCTCTCTATATTGACTAATTAACTGAATAATACATTTTAACTTAGTGAAATTCGATGCTCATTAAATCAGTTTCAGCAGAATATAATATCACTATGTGTTGCTTTAGTAAACACAATGTAATGAAATAAGAAGGTTCCAATGGAGGCCAACCCTACCACTAATTCAGTTTGCTGAAATCAAAATTGTACTGCCCCACTTTCAGATGATGCACATCTAAACTGGAAAAACATGTTGAATATATTGTACCTAAACTAAGATTGGCAAACCTTGTATCCCTACTGCTCAAATTCTATGTTAAAGAGTGTGTACTATTTTACTTTCAATAGTGAAATATGGTCTCATATTCGGGGTAATTCTCTTCAAAGCAAGCAAATATTTACAGAGCAAAAGAAAGCTATTCAAGTAACATGTGCATGACATTTTAACACTGCCTTGTGAATATGTACTTTTGCATTAAAAATCAACAACATCTCACACAAATATAGATGTACATAACATTAATACCAGACAGACAATGAATTCTGTCTGCAAGCCTGACTTGTTATCAAAAAGGTGAACATTATGAATGTGCAAACTTTTAATGCTGTCCCGAACAGATTAAAGTTGTTGCCATTTGGTGATACACATAAATACAAGTCTGCTCTTATAGAATACTTGTGCAACAAGGTCTATTCCTTTGTACAGGAATTTGATAATGATTTAAGATTTTCTATAACAATGTATCACAAATAAGCAATATTCTTTAAATTTAGTCAATACACATGCGTAAAAAACTTATTTTACCAATTTATTTCTATTACACATTATTTTATTCTCTTTGACAAAGCATTTCAACTACTATACCATTGAATTATTATTATTATTATTATTATTATTATTATTATTATTATTATTATTATTATTATTATTATTCTAAACTGCTGTAGATAAACTTCAAGTTGTTGTTTATAAATGAGCTATTTCCTTAATATAGGAATGTATTTCTTATGCTAATTATTACATTCTGACATAGTATTTAAAATGCTACACTACTGTAAACATTGTGTAAACAGATATACCTCCTATGGTAACTATGTATACATACAAGTAGGTGTTTGATTTGTTCCATATTCTGCATCTGAACCTATGGAATACTATTTTAAGGACACGTTGCAGTTGAATTAGCGGCAAGTTTTGCTGCTGAAATACGTTGTCACAATATTCGGCTATTTATGACAGACAAAAAACCGGGTTTGCAACTTCTGGTAGACAGTGGCACTGATATATCTATAATCCCAGTGAAGTTTGGTGACAATGTTGAGAGTTGCTATAAATTGTATACAGCCAATGGGACTGAAATTCCTAATATAGTGTTAAAACTGTCACTCTAGATTTGGGATTGTGATGCCATTTATTGTGGCAAAAATCAATATGGCAATATTGGGAGCTCATTTTTTTAATAAATTTCAACTACTGGTTGATATACATAACAAAAGGTTGATAGACAGTGTAACTAAGCTATGTTCTGCAGATTTCACAGGAAAATGTAGTGAGCCACATGAGACAGGATTTCCGGACCTGTTGTCTCAATATCCAGAAACAATTAAACTCAATTAGGCATCACATTCACACTCCAGGAGCCTGGGCACAACAATTACGCCCAAAGTGCATGCAAGTGGCCAAACAAGAACTTCAATTCATGCTGGACAATGATATTGTTAGGCCTTCAAAATTCAAATGGGCCAGCCCTCTAACAACACAGATTGCTCTTCAAGACCTTCTGGCGACTACAGAAGATTAAATGAGGACAAAGTTGCTGATCGTTATTCTGTACATGGATAGAAGATTTTCAGTGTATCCTAAAAGGCAAGAAGGTGTTGCCTTCAACGATTTATTAATAAAGTACTTTATGGACTAAATGTTGTTTTCACTTACTTAGATGACAGCTTCATCCAACACAGATCACACTTGTGTGAAACATTGTCAAGGTATGACCTCTGTATTAATATGCCAAAGTCTATCTTTGGAGTAGAACAACTACGATTTCTATCACGTTTGATAACCCAGGAAAGATCCAAACATTACCTAATAATGCAAGGAATTCTGGATTACAAATTGCCTAATAAACTCTGCGAGATGCGTACCTTCTCAATTATTATAGCTGTTATCTCAAAGATTTTACGAAAACAAGCTGTTCATGATTACTTATAAGAGGCAAAGAAACAGGACAATAGGTAAATCATACGGACAGCAACAGAAAAGATGTTCTAAAAGTACAAACAAGATATTGCAAATGCTTACATTTCCAGATTCTGACCTTCCAATGGCACTTGCAGTTGGATCAGCAGTACAGTAATTTGAGAATGGAAACATGTTGCTTTCTTCTTAGTAAAACTCAATGTTTACAGCACACATACGGCCAACAATTAGAACATTCAAGTATCTCCTGGAAGGAAGACAGTTTGCAATCTTCACTTAAACAAAATAATGAAAAGGCATCTCCTAGACATATAAGGCACAGTGTCTCACAGTTTTCTACAGACGACCAACACATCAGTAGCATTGTTGCTCATGCCTTGAAGACGTTTCAATAATCGACTATGAGCAAATAGCCAAAAGTCAAATTTAACGTAATGAACTTCAACGGCTACGGAAAGAAAGTAATTCTTTGCAATTTAAACAGTACTACCCCCTTCCATCAGGTGAAATATGTCAGACCACAGATTCTTCAGCAATCTCATCGATAGACTAGTCCACATTGGTGTCAGCAAAGCTGTTAACCTGTCAAACATGATATAAAACTGATAATAATAAAAAGAAGTGTTTAAAACAGTGGCACATGTTAATAAAATGTTTTTATGAAGCATGATATTAGACAGTGGACAAAATTCTGTATCAACTTCAGAGAAACAAGATTGCAACGTGGTGCCAGTATCTCCTTCAATGGCACGACATTTGTTTAACTTGCTTGACAAATTTACGTTCTTGGAAATTGCTGATATAACTGCTGAAACAGTCTCAAGAGCATTTCATCATGTCTAATGACAGACACTTAGTGTGTGTACAATGTCCCTTGGGATTGTTGTGTGAGAACACAACTCTCAGCAGCTCACACTGCTGCCTGGTGAATGTTTTGAGGAACATGTTACTAACACACATCAAGATGAGTGTTTGTCCCAAATCTTGTACCGACATCTTTGTGCAATGTGACAGAGTTAAAAAGCCTTTGAAGCCTACATATAATGGACCATTCTCTGTAACGGAAGAAATATTTTACAGTAAATATTAAGGGAAAATCTGTCAACATATCAGTGGATAGATTTAAACCTGCTCCACTTAACAGTGACCATAAGGACACCATAGACAAACTTATTACTAATATTAAAATGTCCAAAAAAAAAAAAAAAAAAAAAAAAAAAAGAAGGACAATTAGATGGTTTTTGGAATAAGTTGTTCTTGTATAATGCTTTGTAATGTTGTTGCTTCTCATTTTCTATAGCATTTTTAATCTATTGGATTTAATTGTTAAAATGTTATCATAATCAAGTTACTGGAGGGGCAGTAGGTAAGGACACATTGCAGTAGGCAATGGAAAAAGAGAATTAAAGCAATGCCGAGGCTTGTCAGTTGTGATGATATGTTTATTAGTTGATTATGTTTTGTAAACAAGGCAAAAATAACAATTTGATATAAAACCGACATTTTCTTGTAAAGAAAAGACACTAAATCAACATTTAAAAGTTACAAAGTGTTTTATGTTAATCTATTTGCAGAGTACACGCACAGCGCTGCTAACAGTTTCACTGGTCCTTATGTAAACAAGGAGCAGTGGCCGATACTGCATCTTCTAAATGATACATGGCTCACAAAGTAGCTACAAAAACCGACACTGAACTTACATATTACTATAAGTCATCAGAAATGTAGCCTGTTACTGTTAGTACGCCATCATGGCTGAATATGTGCAGTAACTGAAGCATCACAAAGAAAAGCTTATCATAAACTCTGTGAGAAGTGTCGGCAATAAGCATCAATTCTGCATGCACAGGAAATGCAGTGTGCTTAACCGTTATATAGTGCTGTATACCTACACTACACCATTCACCTATCACAATTTTGCATACTACCCAATACCAGTGTTCCAAATACATTCTCGTCTTGTACTACATGGCTTTTTGGAAGATGCGGGAAACTTAATGCATTCTTTATACAAGTTGCAAACCTACTAATAATATATCTGAAACTGTAAGCAATATTAATGGAAATGATAGTCCTACCTCACAAACTGAAATAATAAACTCTCTATCAAACAAATGCAGTAGTGGATGGGATGAAATCAGTAAATATGAACTTACTAAGCCTTTAGAGCATTTAATAAACTCTTCAATTGTGAAATGTATTTAAATTAAGTAATGTTCGATCTTTATATAAAAAAGGAGATGTAAAAGATATAAATAATTATCATCCTATCACATTCACCTCAGAATTGACTAAGGTTTTTGAAAGAATAATATATAACAGACTTATACATTTTCTTAATCGGAGAAACATACTAAATAAACAACATGGTTTTAGAAAGGCATATTCTACTATAACAGCTCTAAATGAATTTATTAGTGAAATAATCCTAAAAATGGAAAACAATCTGAAAACTGGTTCAGTAATATTTTATCTTTCTAAAGCTTTTGACTGTGTCAATCACAATATTTTAATGAGTAAATTAGATTGCATGGTGTTGGTTATAATTTTATTAAAACTTATTTGATAGAAAGAAAGCAATTAACGCAGATATATTATTATAAGCATCCTAATTTAACTAGTAAAATACAGTCAAAATATGGAGTTCCACAAGGAACGGTCCTAGGTCCCTTTATATTGTATGTAAACGATATATGTCAAATAACTAATGCAAAACTGCTGACGATACTACATTATTATGCTCGGGTAATGAAATCAGTAGGTAGTCTAAAAGTGAATATGAAACAGACAGTAAAGTGCCTTTAAAACTTCTTTGAAGCTAATAAGCTCAAATGTAATATAAACAAAACTAAAGCAATGCAGTTTTTCCTGGGAAATAAATTCTTACAAGAGAAACTGTGCCTTCACATTGAAAATGACAATATAGTGGAGGTGTATGAATATAAAATCTTAGGAATAATGTAGACAAGAGATATATTATGTAGCACAATTAGTAAATCAGTTTATTTATTACTGTATTTTAAACCGATATCAGTAGAAAGGTATTTAAAACTAATATAGTATGGAGTCATTTACCCAATATGATATATGGACTAGAATTATGGGATGGCACAGCAAAAATACATGTAAACAGAGTATTTATTTTGCAAAAAAGATGTTTAAGAACAATATATAATGGAATCGTGTAGAGAAACATTTATTCAAAATGAAATGTTAACTTTATACTCGTTATATGCATACCATGTTATTCTCCTGGCTATTGATAAATAACTAACCAAGAATAATGAATCCATTCTTACAATACTTGAATGAAAAATGACTATTATAGATCAATCCATGTTATAAGAATATCAGATAAAAATGCCAATGTGATGGGAATCAATCTATATAATAAATTACCAGCAACATTAAAATTATTATCTGGCTCCACTTTTAAGTGCCATCTGAAAAAATTCCTTATTCAGAAATGTTTGTATAATTCTGACAAATTGTGAACTACAAGTTTTTTCTGTTTACTTATACTTTTATCTTATACTATTTATAATATTGACGAGGCTAACATTCTGTAATGAATCTACAGCTAATAAAGATCCTCATCATAAGATTCAGTTTTGTGAGGTTATGTTACGAGAGTTCATGAAAAGCTATTTTCTAAGATAATGTTGAGCGATGAAGCATCAGGCCACATCAGAAGACACAACTACACCTATTGTTACAACACAACTGACTTTGAGAAGCCCCATGTCATAGCACGGTCATTGGAGTGAGTTACCTGCAAATGTTAGTAGTGTTATTCCAGGGTTACAAATCAGTTTCAACATGACGACGGTGCTCCACCACATTATGCATTACCTGTGTGAAACCAAGTCTTTTCATAGTAAATTTACTGGAAGGGGGGGGGGGTCAATAGAAACACCACCTGTATCTCCAGACCTTGGGGCTATCTTAAAAATAAAGTCTGTGCTACAAAACCACAAACACTTGTTTCTCAAGAATTTGACGACGCTAATACAAGATTGTGCGAACACTATGCATAAGCAACCGAGATTATCCACAAAAATGTACTGACAGAAAGCATTTTGAGATTTACTTAAGTCTTAGCTCCATTATACTGTACTTTCACTGAAATGGGTAGCAACTTTTGGCACATCCTGTGGTATATATTGTGACTGTTCAGTTTTTCAACTGTCCTGTTTTGTTCGCCTTCACTTCACCCAGGTGAATTAGTTCAATTCTATGTCAGTCCACCTCGCTCAGGAGTTGAACACAAGTCCTGTACAACCGTTGCTCTGCGGCAGCAGTCACAAACTTGCTCGGAGAATCACTGCCTCACAGCCCATGAGAGCACTTGCTTTTATAGGCAGTGCAGTCCTCTACAGAACATTCTAGAACTATTTCGACACACTTTCTGGAGGAGGGGGAGATAAGGCTTCTCCCGACAGCAGGCTTATTGTTTCGCTGACCTCCTGGACCAGGGTTGTTAATAAAACCAGCGGCTGGTACTGTGTACAGTTATCTAGTGAGTTGGAGCACATACTGGCCCTTCTCATTTACATGTAACCATTCAGTATTTATATACGACAATCACATGAAAACTGAAGTGATAAGACACTTTGCAAGAGTTGCGACAGACAGAATCTGTGAATGATAGGCACAATGTCTCAAACATTCACTGAAAATATCACTCTGTTGTCTTGCTCAGGAGTATGAAAGAAATAGAATTTTATATGCATGTGTCATGCTTCTTGTTATTTTCAGTAAATGGCTGTTAGTGCAGGTGTCTGCTAAATTAGGTTATGAAATTGGGCAAGAGGTGTGGTTCATTACAGCAGGACACACACTATATTATTAAGAGAGACAAAGATGTTCACTAACTGATTCAATACAATAAATTATCATAAACCCCCTACGTGGTACTCTATACAAACAGGCGTAAGCATTAGGCCATTTTTTATTAATATTTCAAGCTGCCTTGCAACGAAGAACAATGGAACAAACACAATAAAAAATCAAATACAGTAGTACATAATTAAAGTAAAAACAAAGTTGAAAGAAATGAAGAGCAAAACAAGATAACAGGAAATACAAATGATGTTTTAAAATTAACAGCGATCCTTTAGTGTACAGTGACAGTTTTGCACTGTTACGACATCCTTTTAACGTCACACGTTTCAAAGGTATGTAAAAGTTTATTGAAGAAAGATCTCTTTGCTACACATTATATGCAGGACATGTTTCGTGACCCCACCGCTGTGCTACTTCTCTTAACACATTGCGTTCCACGCACATTTAGTTCAGCATCTCCAACATTTAACATTTTTGTTAAGTGTGATACACCAGCAGGACTCTCTTCCCATACAGCAATTTATATGCCTGAATTATCCCTTCATCAAGAGGCTAAATATGTAAAGTTGTGTTCGGAGGTAAAAACAACAACTTCACGTTTAAGAGTTGAATTTCAGGTGGCAATGTGCTTACTGAGAAGAAGAAAGACATTGCTGTTTTATTTAGTCAACCATTGTTCAAATATGGCCTTCTTGCTAGTATACCACTTAACGTCCAATAAGTTTAAGCAGCGGCATCTCTCTGATTCCCCTATTATTAAAGGTAGCTCCTTATCCCACATACTGTTACAACAAAATAAAAGTGTAACTCTATCCTTCACTAGTTTTCCCCCTTCAGTTTTTACTGTCAATGATTTGATGGGAATGGTTCTATAAAAGAAACGAGTCTTATCAACACTACAATGCCATATCTTGCCAAGATTGAGGGTAATCCATTGATCAACACCTTTCACTCAAATGTTACCTCCTTTTGCCACAAACCGTCCTCAAACACTCAAGCCACTCATTGCTAGCAACAAATTCTTACACATTTGATTCTTTCACTAATGGTTGTGCTTTTTCCTGTATTATTCATCTGTCAATTGCCAATTTCTTAGCAGGCTTAAATAATTAGTAAACTAAATCATTCAATTCTCTGTGCTTTGACTCCCAATCTATTCTGTTTGTTTTCCCCACAATTTTTTAAACTTCCTTCTTTATTTTTCAGAAGTGTATTTACCTGCCTCCTACTGCAAGTTTCCTTTGTCACTTTCGAGAATCACTTTGCTTGTTTCTTCCAAAGTTGAAACTTATCACACATTCACTAACGAATACAACTGTCAAGAAGTTTAACAAAGTGTTGTTCAATGTTGTAGTGAAAGCCACCCTAATGTGTCCAACACTTGCAGAATCTGTAATAATAAACCTCGCTTTATCTCATGCTGCCTGATAGACCTAATGTGCGATGATCTCAGGGGTGAACAAAGTATTTACTGTATTCATAGAGGTTGCGAGTGTGACCGGCCATATAATTAAGGTCATTCTGTGAAATCTGTGTGGCCACTAAAAGGAAGAGAATATTACCACAGGCTTTATGAGCAAATTAATTGGTTACAAAGCAAAAATGACCGTTTATTGAGGTACAGCTAAGTAAAGTTGGCAGGTTTGATTCTATATGGAGCAATAATCAAAGTCTATCATTATTCAGTTATCAATTTTGAAATATAATGCTCAATCAGCAACAATGAATTAAAGCATCTACTCATAATTGTAAAATGCAATAAAAGTGGTCACATGTATCTTCTTTACGTCAATAAATATTTCAGAGTAATTTAAAACTTCGGCAGCAGTCCCATGCTTAACTTCTGATTAATTTTTATAAAAAAAAAACAGCCCCATCATAATCTGTGACAATACAGTTTTAGAGATTGCAAACGCCCGGTTACTACTCTCATACCCTTCATTTGAGGGGGGGGGGGAGAAGAACACCCACAAAAAGTCAGGTTCATCTCATCTCATTTCTATCTCCTGGTATTGTTCGATGGTCCTTCAGGGTGAATACGATAGCCACTACTTACCAAACCATGAACTAAGTTGTTAAATAACTTACGTTTACAAAGAGTAACGCTCTTGCTCCGTTCTCAAAGGCAGAAACATTTACCAGCGCAAGGCACGCATCCTTAGCTATGTTCTCAGAATCATCTCTAGTAAGACTGACTATGCTCTTCACAATATCCACTTGCCTCACAACAATTGTCACACCTTCTTCACTCCCTGTTAAGCCTGTAAACATAATTATAATATCTGTCACAACAAATTCTGATGTGCTGCATTCACATGACTTTCTCTATACTCAAGTGTTTATTCTTACTAAACCAACCTTATTTTTCTATCTACTTAATGTTAATCTAAACAAACCTTTACAGAAATAGCTATATTACACATGAATGAACTTTATTTGTACATATTTTATACACAAACCTTTCTTACAATATTCCACTTGTAAACCAACTCCCTGGGATCCTGGCCTTATGGGTCAACTGAACAGCCCTTCCTACCCTTAATCACCTATGATCCATCCTCTCCCTCCTCCATTTGCCCTTCTACCTTTCTTATCTACTTTTCTAATCAATTTCTCCTTTAAGAATTCCCCCATATTCTTATTTTTCTTTTCTTCTTAACATTTTAATTGCTACTATTTTTCCATCCATTTTTTCACATTTTCCTCCCATACTTTTTGTCTCCATTTTGCTAATTCTTTGCACTGTGTCATATAATTCTCTGTGCTTTGACTTCCTCCACATAGTTCACAAATTCTGCTTTTTCTACCTCTTAGCCCTCTCAGGTACATTGATCCTGTTCTCAGCTCTATTTCAGCTCTATTACAATAATCCACCTACCCTTCTCTTCCCCGTTTACTTTTTACTAGTCTATAGCTCCCTAGAGATTTTTTATTCTCTAAGCTTCCCCAGATCTCTTGTCTTTCTATGTTCTCCACTCTGTTTCTTACTGTTGTCAAGAAGCTGTTGCTATTTCTTTCTCCTGCTCTCCAAATATCTCCCATTCCTATCTTCTCCATAATTTTTCTACCCCTGTCCACCAGCTATTTTTATTTTTCGTAATCTTTTGTTCCATGCAAATCTTTAAAATTTCCCCTTCATCTTTTTTCAGGCATCTAAACCAAAATTTCAATATCCTTTCTAGTATCACTCCCTTTCTTCTTGTTCTTTGTAATTCCACTAACACTACTTCCCCTGGTGCTCATCTTGGTAACCCCAATAGCTCTTTACAGCTCAGTCGTCCTCCGTGGACTAGTGGTACCGTGCTAGCCTCTAGTTCCCAAGGTCGCGGGTTCAAACCCGGCGAAGGGTGATGGATTTTTTCGGGCGTAAAAATCGTTAGCACGGCTTCCTTCGGAAGGGAAGTAAAGCCGGTGGTCCCGTGTCGTAGATTTACGGCACGTAAAAGAACCTCAAGCCTGATAAAGAGGCCTCTGAGCAAAATTACAGGTGTTTCACGCCCAATATAGAATGGGACGCTAAGAACCATAGTAGTTAAAGAGCGTCCATAAATAAAACTCAATTTTTTTTTTTTTTTCTTTACAGCTCTGGTCTATTACATTACACATTTCATTATAGATACAAAGGGAACAGCAATAGGCAAATTTTTAAAAACTGGATGCTATATGCTGGCCTTAAAAGAAAGATAGAGTACTGACCCTTTAATAAGAAATTGCTTACGTAACAAAGAACTTATTTAAAGTAAATTGTGAGTTGTTCTAAAGAGATTGACAACATTTACCACTTATACAAAACTTCTTCTGAATGAAGTGGACTTCACAGGCTATTCCCAAAAAATTCAACATTTACATTTTGTCATGTATATGGTATTTTAATCAAAATTATTGCAGCCATTTTTTAGAAAATAAAAAATTTCTAATAATCTTTAATTTAAAGAGATGGGGGATTTTCTTGAAAATCTTTGTGTAACATTTCTGGAAGGTACTGAACCTAGATACCAAGTTTGGTGTTTACCTGACTTTTTGTTTTTCAGTTATGCTGTTCTTTCACTCACACCTCTTTTCTCAAAATGCTTTTGGATTCAGGGTATCCCAAAACATTACATTTCCATTGTAATCTCGGTATTGAATTCTTGGGTAGAATGCAATATCTTCACGTGATAAAGAAACAAAAATAGGAAGGAACGAGCAGGCCATAGCGAGCCACAGTGGTTAGGTGTAGGTTCGCGTGTGTATATAAATTGGTTTTAAGTAATGGCTATATCAAAAATTGTGATGCTCACCTCAATCTTAAGCTTAATGATGATATGAGGGGCATTCAGAAATGATCTACTATTGTATTGTTTTAAAAATACCACTCAATCTTCGGGCACCTGCTCTCACACCAGATGGCAGCTGTAAACAGTGAAAGGACAGTTGTTAAGTGAAGAAAGCCATGGACTGCATGGCTTTTGTAGAAGGAAGGAGTTAAAACAGGCAGATATTCATGAACGTTTAACTGCGGTGTGGAGGCTCCTGCACAAGACTGTTTACAATTGGATCACTGGGTACACCGGTGCAAGGGAATCTGCACGCAGAATGTCAGTAGTCAACATCGCAGCCTTTCACGAACAATCAGGTTTTGTCCGAATTGCTGATGGGTGGCATAACCCTGCACACCATTATTCATAAGGATTTGAATATGAAAAAGGTACGTGCACACGCAGGCCCAGAAGAGGTGAGGTCAACTACTGGAAATGAAGATCCAGATTTTTTGGAGAAAGTGGTGTCACTACCATACAGTGAGAAAAAACACCAATCCATGCATGGAAACCCAAGATATTTTGTGCTACTCCATCTGCAGGTAAGCAGATGATCTCCGCACACCGCTGATGGACTGGCTTCCACAAGGAAAATATGCCGTGACTTAGACGCAGGATTCAGCGACAGAGGAAATAGTCGAAAGGAGTGCTCTTCCAGAGCAACAATGCGCAGTCCCACATCAGCAACACCACGACTGCAAAGTTGACATCACTGGGGTTCATTGTTGTGCCACAGCCACTGTATTCACCAGCTCTTGTCCCATCTGATGGACGCTCTGCGAAGTAAAAGGTCCAGGAAGAACAAGGAATTACAGCAGGAGTGGGTGCGTAGTACCTCCAAACAATGGTACTGTGATGCAATAATGAAGGTGGCACATTGTTGGAGAGATCTCATGTATATTGAATCATGTTCATTAATAAATAAGGTGTTGGGTTGGCAGTCTCTTTTGTGCACACACACTATTAACAAAATGAAATATGGCATATTGCAATGAGTTTACTATATAAAAAGGGCAGGTGGGTTGGTTACGGCCGTCCAAGAGCTCATGTCTTCTCTTAAAGCCACTGTTACAGCATCTTATGAATAAGGTAGATATGGAACTGTGACTTCTCTCTAAATCACTTCAAACACGGCAGAGAGCGATGGATTTTTTTCAGGTGTAAAAATCCTTAGCTTCAGAAGGGAAGCAAAGTCAATGGTCCTGTATCATAATTTATGGCACATAAAAGAATCTGAAGCCTATGAGCAAAATTTCCGGTGTTTCACATCCAATATACAATAGAACGGTAAGGACCACATAAATAAAACAATTCAACTGAAACACACCTTTAAGCAGTATGAGGTGCGCCAGTCAGATTTTAAAAAGCTGCTATGTACAAATTCCATGCTCTTTATATGATCATGAGAAAAAAACAAATAGTGACTTACCACTTGAAAAATGCATAAGTATTTGAAAACTCACAACACCAATTACATAGAATATCTCGGAAATGGATAATGCAACAAAAAGTTATTATTTGACATGAATTTGTTGATTTAATGAGATCCACACTTTTTGTGCAGTAAGATTGTGTCTATCTCTTATGGTTTACTAATTATACAAGAGTACTTCACAGCTATTCCTAGAAAATTTAAGATAAACATTTTATTTGTCATATAAATATCTTCAATAAAAAATAGAAACATTTTCCATGTAAAGGAAAGTTTCTTAAAAATCTTCATGTCACGTCGTTGGAAGATGCTGAACTCAAATACAAAGTTGGTATTTAACAATCTTTTCATTTTTGAGTTATGCTGTTCAAATAATGGACCTTTTCTAAAAACTTTTTTGCGGATATAAGGGGGCCTCAAAACAGTGTTTCTGGCGAAATCTTGATATAGAATTTTTGGGTGGAATACCATACATTTGTAGAGGAGAAGTACCTTAAAAGAAGGTTCTTGTGCGTGTCTGCAACTAAAAAATAAAACATCTGAATTTCATTTCAGCATCTTCCAAACATGTGACAAAAAGATTTTCAACAAAACACCCCCACACCAAACTATCCTTTATATGGAAAATTTTTCAAATTTTATTTTCTCAAAAATGGCTCTAACAATTTTGACTAAAATACCAAATATTTAAGTTACCAATAAATTATATATCTTGAATTTTCTGCTAACAGCCTGTGAAGTCCTCTTCATTTGGCAAGTACTGCTTATAATCTTATATAACTGGTAAACCATAAGAGATGCACAAAAACTTACTATACACAAAAAATTTAGATTTCTTTAAAACAAATAACCTTTATGTGGCTTCAACCATTTCCAAGATATCAATTCGGCTTTTTTGTATTACTTTGGTCTTCATTGAAAACGTTAATAAAAGTAACCTCCCTGTGAATCGGGAACCTAAGACCATATATATAAAACTACCCCTAACTTAACGCCCCGTAAATCACAAACAAATAAACCTAAAATAAAACATAATTTGGAACACACGCTGCAAGTGTTGGCGGTATCTCGCTGGCTTTGAAGACCCAACGTAATGCAGGTTATCGATCACTTCTTATTGGTATGTTTCAACAGTTTTGTCATTTTTTTAAAGTGGATAACATTCTGTTGTTTCTTGGGATGCCATGGAAAGCATATGAAATTTCAAGGCCAGCATAGTCATCTGTTTTAAAACATTTGACTATGGCATCTCCTGTATCCTCTTTGTGCCTACAATAAAATGAGTAATGAAACCATTTCTGCACACGTTTATCTTGATTAGTTCAAGAAAGAGTAAAAATACATTGCAATGAAAGATACTGGGTAGTTGAGAAAGTCATGTGAATGGAACATTTTTTTTTTCTAATGACCTCACAAGCTGTGGTAGTCTGCTAAATAAATAAACACAGAAAAAAGCATCCATTTTTCGATTGTACGCAATCTTGTTCTAGATTGTTCATTGGCTTAAGCCCACGTGAGGACTAGATAGCCAGAAAGCCTTAAAAAATACAATTTTATCGGAAACCACCTTTACATGTAACACATGTAAACACAATTTAACACACTGACGAAACACATGACAGAAAAATTTTGCAAAACTATAAATACTGTGATGGACAATAATAGAAATAGTCGGATAATTCATTAACATCGGACGAAACAAAATCGTGGAGTGCAAAACAGATTTATTACACTTTTACAGTACATGAGATAATGGTTTAACATTTTGAGGCATGTAACACTTTAATGGAAAGTAGAAATTTATAATGATAATTTATAATGTTAATGCATAATGAAATCACAGTATTAAATGTGCTTCTCTTGCTTGCAATCACCATACCTAATATATTTTGTAGAGCAACTTCTTTTAATTCAGGTCGTGATTTAGTCCTCAAAAATTCCACAATTTCTGTTAAGTCATCCATTTTTACACGTGTGACACATTACACTAAACTCGTAGTGAAGAAAGTATCAGTAAACATAAAAAACATAACCAATAACGAACACATGACTGATAAAACTTTGAATACTGCCTGTAGCACAGAACAGCAAACAGCCTGTAGTGTCTTCTGTTATAAGTTATAAGCGGCGTGGGTGGGTATACAAGCGCTTGCAGAAAGCCACCCGAAGGTGTACGAACACCACGCTTCCAAAGCGAATGTCGCGAACTCTACCATGCTGATTGCTGAGGCTTGAAACTAAAGTAAGATGGAAGTCAGCTGATAAAATAGCAATGCCGAAAATATAAAAATAAAGTAGAATTTTCGTATCAACGAACAATTGTGTAAATGTAGGAGTGTATAGTGATACCTTATTTAATATTGAGTACCAAATAACGCGCATTCGATGTTTAAAACTGGAACATGACCTGAAAACCTAGTAAGGTGGAAGACAGGTTATGAATCAGTTCAGTTGGTTTTAATGAAGAATTGAAATATATATAGCGAAAACAAGCTAACCTTAAATATAAACTATAACTTAGTATCTTAAGGTGTTAAAATGTGTTCGAATTAGGGACTGTATTTCGAAAAGTTTATTTTTATGGATTGCACACTAATATCGTAAAACGAACAAGAGAACTCGTGCTCAAAGGTTATGTCTGATACCTATTTCAATTTTGAATGTGATGTAATGATAATATTCTGGGATCCATAGTTTGATTTTGGATGTGTATTAGTGTTGTGCTCAAACACTATTTCCTGCTGTTATACCAAATAAATAAATTAGGACATAATGTTCTTTTCATTGCAAAATAACTTAAAGCATTTCATAAACAGAAAATTCTCCATATGTACTGTATATCTTTAGGAATTTTTTGTCAATCTGGATAACTCGGTTAAGCGCTGGCCTTGGAAGCACAAATAGTTACATAAAACTTGTGTATTACCACATTATTGCTGAATGATTTCTACATATCGAAATGTCAGCTACCATATTTATGACAAAACACCCAACTTAAATTATATAAATGCATAATATATATTGCATGGCAAAATATCTGCTGAAATAGTTATTCTCTCATTTGTGAAGTCATAGTGGGAGCTGCCTTGTAAAACAACTTCTTGGTTTCATTACTTGATAGTATTGAGTAATGCTATCTCTGTTTTAAATGTTGTCTCATTCATACTTCTAATTGGGCAGCACTATGGCCTCTCACAAAAAAGCCTGGATTCAATCCTAGGGATCAGAGGTGGGATTTTGTGGTAGATAAAATGGCACTTAGAATGAATGTTGTCTGGTTTTCCCCACCATTATTCCATTAATTGCACCATCTTCATCATTGTCATCCCCCCTCCCACCAGTCTCGAATCTCTGTAAACCTGTGAAGTTAAAAGGGACATTAAAATTAAAAATACTATGGAGGACAGAGAGCAATAGTAATGAACGAGTGTCTCATCCAGCCACCCAAATTTATAAACCAGCATGTGCTGTTACATTCTTTCTGCAGTCAACATATGAAAAAACAATTAATACTGGCACACTAAACTACATGTTAAAGTGATTGACAATTATGAAGGATGGGTGTGATATGGCTAAACACAAAGAGACATTGTTATTATTTAGAGACATTGCATTCACATTCATATTTAATAATACTGTATAATACATTTGTATGGTATTTTAAGGAACATGTGCCTACATTAATATACATTTGAATGGCCTACCCAATTAAAATGTCCATTAAATTCTAACCTCTTGAATGTCTGTTATTACAATCTATTGGAATGATCTTATAGGTAATTGCACTTAGTCACTTATGCATACACAAAGCCAGTTCTAGTTAATAAAACTTACAGTTATTGAATAGAAAATACACTTTGATTCCTTTTCCTGGGAAAGGTTCTATATATAACATTTGGTATAACACAGTGGAGGTCCTACAGCACATGGGAACTTTAAATTTATTGACAGGTCATATGGGAAAAAAACAAATTGAGCCCATACAGTGATGTTTGTTTGTGTTTGTTCATTTGGCTCCACTGTGAGCAATGCTCAGGGAAATTGAACACATCATACAATTATGAAGTATACAGAGTAAGTAGGAATATACCCAAAGCCAACAACAGCCTTTGGGGGGGGGGGGATGCTCCCCTCCCCATCATGCATTATCTAAGAGAGAAAAATTTGTAAACCATCACCATTTCAACAGTAAACTTCTCGACACGCATTACAGTAGGACAACAATAGCAAATAAGTGTTAATCACCATCACATGCAATCTGCCCTACATAAAGTGCTTAACATGAGGTTGATACTATTATGATGATTAATTCACTTTGAATAAGCTCGAAATTATAACTTTATACTTATGTTATGCTTAAATTTCAATTTCCCATGTAATTTCTATTACCTTGAAGACATATTTGAGAAAGACATCACTTGAAATGAGAAATTCTCATTATTACTGCATGGGTATTATTTGGGAAGACAGTATACAGGGTGGAAGGTACTGCTTGAACTGTACGTTAATCATGGATTCTATATAATGATTAGTGCAAATATGTCCATTACAATTTTTGTCATTAAACCTACAAAAATGAAACATAGTGATGTTCCTTGTGCCTGTGTCTATTAGCCATTTTATTACAGTTCAAGCAATACCTTTCACCCCGTATAAGAAAACATTTAGAAAATGGTGGAGTTTGCATATACATAACACATTATAACATATAAAACTGGGATGCAACAGATCCATCTATCCCATTGACTAACAATTATACAATCACTGTGTGCTACCGGTATTCCTACTACTTTCTATCCAGCAATAATATTTACAGGTAGCTTAAGTATTTAAAGTCCAATATCAAACCTGCTATGTCTATAGAGACTGGCACTGTAGCAAGATGACAATATCACAAAAGACATGTCAGGAATGGGGAGGAGTATAATGGTTATTTTGGGTGGGGAATTTTCTTGAAAATCTTTGTGTTGCATCTTTGGAAGGTACTGAACTTAAACCGATTTGTACTATGTATGTACAAATTCATGCTTTGAAGCGCATGGCTTTATGTATTCACTTTCAATTGCCAGTCGAAATGCGCGCGTCAACGTTCCACGTTACGTATTTGACCACAGCCAATGGGAGCAAAATGTGCCGGAATGGACTCCTTCTCCCTTGAACTGAAAGATCGTTCCCTTCCGTTCATTTTCGGCATTCGCTCGAACTTCGTCGGGCAACTTCGGGTGGCTTTCTGCAAGCGTTAGTGGTGGGTATGATTCCAGTGTTGCCAACCCCTAGGAAAATCAATACCCGTAAAATAACATTCTAACATTAAATTAGCGGTACACGAATGCATGAAGGAAATAAATTATGGCATGAAATTAGCATTGCACCAATTCATGAAGAAATACAAATATTCCATGGGATTGATAGTTAAATGCATGTATTGTTTCTCTGCACTTTGCATTAATGTATTTACAACATTCGGTGTTTACCTACTTTTCGTTTTTGAGTTATGCGCTTTTAATAATAACCATATATTTCCTTTTTTTTTTTTTAAAAAAAAATCGTATTTTTATTCAGGGAAATTAAAAATGTGTATATAGGGTAAAATTTTAATATCGAACTTTCGGTTATTTGATATGTTAAAAGCGTTAGGAAATTAGATACAAAGACCATTAAGGCAAAAATTATTTTAAATACTTAGAAAGAAAGATAGCATAAAGGTCATTTGGGCCAAACAGGAAGAGGTTGGGTATTAAGGATCTTTTTCGTTCGTTATTGCACAATATGAACAAAAAGTGCATGTTGATTCATACCCAATGGAAATGCTGTAATTTTAACATAGTAAACACACTATCACATGAAATCAACACACATGCTCTATTGTATGTATAAATTACAACAGCTCGCTCTACATGGTGTACATGGGTTGGCAACATGTCATACTCATGGCGTGTTTTTCCTTTGCACGGTTGGTGACGGTAGGCCACTCCCACGCCATGACGCCACTGCTAGTAGAAAAAAGCCGCTTTCCAGCAGTATTATCCATAGAAAGAAACTATTTCTTTTCTTTCTTGGCCCGCAGCTCTAAAACAAGACTTGTCTTGTCCTTTATTTGAAGACGCTCCTGAAGATTCCTTACATCTATAATTTTCTCGCCTTGTAAATCTGAACCATAAACTGTGTGTGTGTGTGTGTTTGTGTAGGACCACATACTCTTGAATGTACGCGCAAATTGGTTTTTACTGTAAACAACATTCCTAATTGTTATGCAATTTACGCCCTTTAGATTATTTTATGTTTTAGCGTACCTAATAAACACCTGAGCAGCATCTTAGAGGACCATGATTCAATGGAAAAAACATGTAGCCATCTGAGCAAATAGCCATCATTCTCTGGCAAAGTTTGCTCCAAGCTTGGGTTTTAGTGGATATAGGCATTATAAAGTGGCTATGATGTATAATAGCGGCTGTCTGCTAGCAAGCGGCCTGGGCGTGGTTTAGGTGGTTGTTGCCAACGGTGAGAATGGAAAACACGCTGTAGGCATAACATGTAGCCAACCCATGCACACAATGTACAGCGAGCCATTGTAGTTGTATACTTATACGGCCCGCGTGTTGTTATTTATCGTTGTATTATTATTATTATTATTATTATTATTATTATTATTATTATTATTATTATTATTATTATTATTATTATTATTATTATTATTATTATTATTATTATTATTATTATTTATTTATTTTTATTATTATTATCATCGGCATCCAAATAAAGCATTTGTGGAAACGTCGTGTGTGTCATAACTCAAAACGAAAAGTCGGATAAATACCTAAACTCCCTTTACGTGGAATTTTTTTGGGAATTTTTGATGTTCTAAACATGGCTGAAACGATTTTGATTAAAATACCATACATTAAAAATATTTACATGGCAAATAAAATGTATATCTCGAATTTTCGGGAAAGAGCCTATGAAGTCCTTTATTCGGAAGGAATTTTTTATAACCTTGTATAACTGGTAATCCTTAAGTGATAGAAGAAGACGTACTACACCAAAAATGTAAATCTCTTTTAAACATACAATATATTTAAAATAAGCTTTATTGTGGCATGAGCCCTTTCTGAGATATCCGTTATTAAATGTGCGAATTGTTCATTTTTTTTGGCGATTATCTTAAAGTCCTTTCAACATTCAGTTGTTTCTCGTGATGTCATAGAAACAGAATGGAATTTGAAAGCAGCGTATAGCGTCCAGTTTTTAAATATCTGACTATTGCTGTACTCTTTGGATCGATAACGAAATGTGTAATGTAGATATTTCTGCAAAGTCTTTTTTTTATATTAATATGTAGTAGACAGAAAAAAAGGTTGATTAAGAATAATTGATGTATCTACTAAAAAACGATAGAGGGTAGAGAAAGTCATGTGAATGAATCAATTGTAATTTTATTATTGTTTTTTATAAAAGGAGTTGAAAGCAAATTAACTTTCTGTGCTACCAAACTGCAAATAATGTCATTATTAAAGTGTTTTGAGCTAGTAAATGTATGCTTTTCAGCAATTCCTTTTTTTCAGTCTGTACAAAGCAAGGAATATTATAAATGAATTTTCGGGTAAAGCAGCTGTAATATAAAATGATTTTTCAGACTTAGAACACCCCTAAGGCTGTTATAAGACTATGCAAACTTTCAAACATTTATAATACACTTTTAAGTGCAAAGGTGCAATGACATATCCTGGAACATTATCACAAATGCTAACACAAGAAAATATTGGTTTGCCTCAAACTGTACATCTTTCCTGCATTTTAGAGCATTTTATAGTTTCCTAGATACTTAGCGCAATACAAAATTCAATCAGAATGAACAGGAGTTCACAGGCTATTTCCAGAAAATTCAAAATGCATGCTTTATTTGAACTCAGCAGCACAACCACACTAACACTCCGTAGCTCACACACTCGCCTTCAAACACTACAAATCACTAGCACAAACACACTCACACTCCAAAGCCAACACACTCGCAATCAAACACTACAATACACCAGCACAAACACACTCAACACCAAAGCTCACACCCACACAGTCACACACTACAACTCACTAGCAAAAACACACTGATTTTTCAAAGTTCACACACCCCCGCAGTAACACACTACAACTCATTAGCACAAACACACTCACAATCCAAAGTTCACACACCCGCAGTCACAGGCTACAACACACTAGCAGAAACACACTCATTTTTTAAAGCTCACACACCCGCAGTAACACACTACAACTCATTAGCACAAACACACTCACACTCAGAAGTTCACACACTCGCAGTCACAGACTACAACTCACCAGCACAAACACACTCAATACCAAAGCTCACACCCACACAGTCACACACTACAACTCACTAGCAAAAACACACTCATTTTTCAAAGCTCACACACCCCCGCAGTAACACACTACAACTCACTAGCAAAAACACACTCACACTCCAAAGCTCACACACTCGCAGTCACAGACTACAACTCACTAGCAGAAACACACCCACACTCCAAAGCTGACACACCCCCAGTCACAAATTGCAACTCACCAGCAAAAACACACTCAAACTCCAAAGCCCACACACTCGCAATCAAACACTACAACTCACCAGCAAAACACACTCACAGTTCACACCCCCATGGCTCACTATGTGAGTATGGCTTTGACGTACCCAGAGTGCCCGAGCCAGTCCTCACCCTCATCTGGACTAGCCACGTTATCTTCGTTTATTTTACTCTTTCTTTTCTATAATTATTTCTTATACTGGGTTCAGGTTCTATGGTTCTATTAACACCTGTCTCACCAACAGGGATCTTTTCTATTTCCGTGATTGCTGTCCCACTGTTTAAACGCAGCTTCCAACCCCCCAGGGGCTCACTTTATGTGAGTGCGGGTTTGGCACACCCGGGGTCTCGAGCCACTCATCACCATCGTCATCCCTCCACCCTTTCCGGTCGAGGTGGGTTCGTCCTCTTGACCGGGAGACACAAGATGCGCTCTCGTGCGTTCTTTTCATTTCGTTCCATACCCCCACTCGCCACGCTTCTTTTTTCTCTAATCTATTTACAAACATTTCGCACCACGACCATTCACATATCTCTTTTTCTTCCTCGCCGGCCTACCTTGCGTGTGAAACGCCCACACACTTTTGGTTTATTTTCCAATTTTATTTTAATCCTCTGTGCACACAGTCTGACGGATACCCGCGCACTGGGTGCGCAGCTGGGTGAGTGGATAATGGCGTCATCCCCAATACCCGGGGTCGTCATGTAGGGTGTGTGTTCGTATCTGCTGTTCAACTGCAGTCCCGCGGGGGGGGGGCACTACATGAGCTGCTGACTTCCCACGGCCATTGGGTCCCTCTGTCTATGTTCTGGGAGGTATGACCCTGGGGTGAGACCGGTATGGATAGGCCACTCACCCAAGCCGGGGTAACGCCCGGGAAGACAGAGCCTGAAGTCGGAGACGGTTGCAGTGGTGGAGGATTTCTTTCGCTATGGAGCCCTCTTTCTCCATTATTAATAACACGCCGAAAAGTTTTGATAACAGAAGTAGCACCACCGTGATCTGGGTTACTTAGTCATTACGCGAACAGAGAAAGGACAAACGTTTGAGAAGGTGAACCCTTTTATAATACAGAAGGGCATTGACTCTATTGCTGGTCCGGTTCATTCCTTCGCCTTCACCTCGGTTCATTGTTGGTTCAGAGTAAGTCCGATCAACAAAGTAAGACTTTGTTGCGCGCGACGCTTCTCCACGGTTATCCCATCCGTGTTGAGAAGCACCGCACCTTGAATTCCTGTCGAGGCGTCGTTACAACCCGGCGGAGGGTGATGGATTTTTTCGGGCGTAAAAATCTTTAGCACGGCTTCCTTCGTAAGGGAAGTAAAGCCGGTGGTCCCGTGTCGTAGATTTACGACATGTAAAAGAACCTCAAGCCTGATAAAGAGGCCTCTGAGCAAAATTTCACGCCCAATATGGAATGGGTCGCTAAGGACCATAGTAGTTAAAGAGCGTCCATAAATAAAACTCACTTTAATTTAATTTCGGCATACGCGATAATGAAGGTACATATATCCAATGAAGGTGCGCATGCCGCTGCCAAGAGTGCTATTTTATTGCAATCTTATTTTAGCCTCTGTGTTCCTGCGGATGATTTTAGTCATTACTTAAAGAAGTCCATTTCTCCCGTTGTTTTGGTGCCTGGTCCTCTGTCCAGCACACTCCAATGGTCACATAATACAAAATCACACACTCATGCTCCACAACTCATTAAAACAAACACACACTCAGGCACTACAACTCATTAAAACACACAACCTCTGGCACTACAACTCATTAAAACACACAACCTCTGGCACTACAACTCATTAAAACACACAACCTCTGGCACTACAACTCATTAAAACTCACAGCCTCTGAAACTACAACTCATTAAAACACACAACCTCTGGCACTACAACTCATTAAAACACACAACCTCTGGCACTACAACTCATTAAAACTCACAGCCTCTGAAACTACAACTCATTAAAACACACAACCTCTGGCACTACAACTCATTAAAACTCACAGCCTCTGAAACTACAACTCATTAAAACACACAACCTCTGGCACTACAACTCATTAAAACTCACAGCCTCTGAAACTACAACTCATTAAAACACACACTCAGGCACTACAACTCATTAAAACTCACACTCAGGCACTACAACTCATTAAAACACACACTCAGGCACTACAACTCATTAAAACACACAACCTCTGGCACTACAACTCATTAAAACACACAGCCTCTGGCACTACAACTCATTAAAACTCACAGCCTCTGAAACTACAACTCATTAAAACACACACTCAGGCACTACAACTCATTAAAACACACAACCTCTGGCACTACAACTCATTAAAACAAACACACACTCATGCACTACAACTCATTAAAACTCACAGCCTCTGGCACTACAACTCATTAAAACACACAGCCTCTGGCACTACAACTCATTAAAACTCACAGCCTCTGAAACTACAACTCATTAAAACACACACTCAGGCACTACAACTCATTAAAACACACACTCAGGCACTACAACTCATTAAAACACACAACCTCTGGCACTACAACTCATTAAAACACACAGCCTCTGGCACTACAATTCATTAAAACACACAACCTCTGGCACTACAACTCATTAAAACACACAACCTCTGGCACTACAACTCATTAAAACACACAACCTCTGGCACTACAACTCATTAAAACTCACAGCCTCTGAAACTACAACTCATTAAAACACACACTCAGGCACTACAACTCATTAAAACACACACTCAGGCACTACAACTCATTAAAACACACAACCTCTGGCACTACAACTCATTAAAACACACAGCCTCTGGCACTACAATTCATTAAAACACACAACCTCTGGCACTACAACTCATTAAAACTCACAGCCTCTGAAACTACAATTCATTAAAACACACAACCTCTGGCACTACAACTCATTAAAACACACAGCCTCTGGCACTACAATTCATTAAAACACACAACCTCTGGCACTACAACTCATTAAAACTCACAGCCTCTGAAACTACAACTCATTAAAACACACAGCCTCTGGCACTACAACTCATTAAAACTCACAGCCTCTGACACTACAACTCATTAAAACACACACTCAGGCATTACAACTCATTAAAACACACACACACACACTCAGGCATTACAACTTATTAAAACACACACACACATACACGCACTCAGACACTACCTCTCATTAAAACACACACACACACATATATACACAAATGCTACATGTGGCGTTTTTAGTTTTCCGTATGGTGGATGTAAACAAATTCATTGTAATGAAATATGTAATTAATAGTGGTCAAAAATATTTTTCGTAGGAAATTTAACGTGAATACCATATAGCATTCATGCAAAATTAGGCTTCTATTCACATTACATTTTCCACGATATGAGTATTTTTTGTCGAGTAAGAATATTGATTTTTAATCAGTAGAGGACTTCGTCTAACTGCGAAGGTTTGATTGATTTCTAATCGTTAAACATAAAATTGCGATTTTGAACTACACAGTGTAAATTCACTGTGTCAGCGTTTTAGGCTATAAATTATCTAAGGATTGTTTAATCCTTTCTTGCACTTCCCTCCTCGATCCCCGTTTTTTTCTTTGTTTTTAGTGTAAAGTAAATCAATGACTAAAAGTATAGATTTGGAAATATAGAATTTTATGGAGTATTCTTCAACTTCCTTTCTGCCTGATTGTTCTTAATAATGGAAAGAATGGAAAAGATAACTATGGCATAGATGAGCCAGGTATTTTTCTTCTTAAAACTTTCTTGGAAATTGTCTGTACGGGATAAACGAAAAAAGCCTTTCCGAATAGCTCTTGCTACGGAATAAAACGCAGGCCGACAGAAACACTTTACCATAAAGCATTCGTCAATTATGTTCCTTAAATCGCGGTAAATGCTACTCACATTATTTCATCTAGAATGCGAATTTTTCTTGGAATTAAACGTAAATAAGTGTATTCGAATTGCTTGAGTACTGTTTGCAGTGCGGTCTGGAGTTAAGGTTGTACCTTCTGCGGAACAGATGTTCCCCCATCCACTTTTAACATGTGGTGTTGTTGTATTGTATTCCTGGTTGGGAGTCATTTACTGCCCATCATAAACAGAAATTCTTTCGGAATGTTCAAACACTACCCCTTGCAAAGTCCCAGGCAGGTAGGGAGGGTCTGATCTTAAAGTCACGTACAAGTATTATGAAAAATGGAAACGTTCATACAAGATGTTACACTTAACATTTTTGTTCCTAAACTACTGCAACCCTGCAAAGATTCGGCTCTTAAGGTTGTGCTTAATTAAAACCTGATGTTGGATTCACATAACTTTCTCTACCCATTATTCTTATAAAAGTTTCTTCTTATATCTCATTTTTGTTAATATAGATAAACCTGCATGACACATTTCGTTGTATGTGGTTATAAAAACAATATAGAAAGTACTGACTCTGCGGTGTGCGGATAGTGTTTTTGCCTCACATTCAAGAGGTCCCGAGTTCTAGTCTCGGTTAGGGTAAGTTGTTCGGATAAACGTTTTTCGGACTTTTCCCTTATCTTGAGAAGTCGAATGTCGGATAACTGTAAGCTCTATGGACCCGGGCTCATTTGAGCATCATTTCACCCATTTCATTCATTCGTCATCCGATACGACTACCAAGTTAGGGACGTTAAACTTAAAGAACGACATTGGATGATATAAATAAAAACAAGCAAAAGCTTTGAGCTGTAGCTCCAAGCAAGTTGAGAAACGAGCATCAGGTCGTGGTTTGGTATAAATAAAAATTTCCCCTCTTCGATGAGCTATTGCTATCACCTACCAAGCTTTTGCTCAGTGACCTTTACCACGACACATCATCTAGGGGAAGGTGGGGCAAGAGTGCCATATCGGGTAAGAGTGTCACCCCGCTTTAAGTGCAAAAATACGGGCTTAGTGACTTTGTTGCAAGGTTGGGTACACTGAGTTAGATGGCATGTTTGTTGGGCTGTGCATTACAGCAGCTCTAGAAATTTATTGTTTTTGTTGTATAATAAAGTACTTTTTTCATAATTGTGATCTTATATTTCCATGACAGGAAACCCAATTTATTCCTAGGTAAGGTAGTTTCTGGTATATCTCAGTTATTATGGCTTAACCCCACTTATATGAGAATCCAATTGCACGCGAAGAGTTAGTAGTGTATGCAGCCGCCACTCCATGGTGTCACCAGATGTAATCCCGTGCAGCTGGGGGCAAAAGTGTCAGCTGACTCTGGGGCAAGAGTGCCAGAGTGACACTCTTACCCCGTACTGTCAACATAGTACGAACAATTCATTGTAACAAAATTTATAAATCATAAATACAGAGAAAAATGGATAGTGAAAATACCGAAGATTCAAGCATCCTGCCCCTAGAGAATGATAAGAGAAGGAATGCAAAGGAGTTCATTCCTATAGCATCTACTTCGTGGGAAAGCTTTTACTTCGTTCATGAAAAGGAAGCAGATAAAATTAAACCTGTTTCCAAAACTCCAGCATTGAAACTATTTCCCCACTTCCAATTCATAGAAGACCTTTTCCTAAAACTCCAACCCTAAGAGGAAGAAAACCTGATAATCGGTTATCCTGACCAGCAGCCCGCATAAAAAATGCTTGAAAGCAAACAAGCTTGTACTAATCGCTCAACTACCACAAAGGTTCTGTTAAAATCAAAGATACAGAAGAAGAAACCAAGGTGTGATACTGCAACGTCACAGAGAACTACTGAAGACCAGAAAAAAGACGATGTCTACTTTTGCTTAATTTGCCAAGAAAGGTTATCAGATTCACCTGATGAGCCAATGACTCAGTGTCAAGAATGCAAAGGAATGTCTCATACAGATTGTACAGACTTTTAATGACGTGAAAGGAACCTTTATTTGCGATATTTGTAGGGAATAATGATGTCTCAGTTTGTTCAATGTATGTGACACTCTTACCCCAGCCTACGGGGCAAGAGTGTCAGCTGACGTTTCTTTATGTAAATCAAAATATCTCAGAATGTTTGGGAGAGTCTGTCTTAATACTTTATCATGTTCTTGTGTAATGATAGCTTATCTTATATACGGGGAAAAATACGTATGATTCTGTTTAGAGGAAGAAAATAGTGTTTGAACCTTAACATGGCACTCTTGCCCCACCTTCCCCTAAGTAAACAAACACGCCCATTCTTCTGTCGATTTAAATCTTTACTGAACCTAAATATTCATATACTCATTCATGTTAATCATACTCTCATTTATGAAACCTAATAGAGATGCAAATTTTATATAACACAATTATAATTAAAGATTTCGCAAATGAAACAGACATTGAGATTCACCCAACTTTCAACAAATAACGCTCATCCCCTTTCTAAATCCAATCCCTCATTTCCTTATTTGATAGTATTACAAACGTGTCACCTACTGATATATTAAAAGTAGGTTATTTGTACTTCTGTTTTTGCACCTTTACATTGATATCCTCTGCATCTATATAAAATATCACGACGTAATTCCAAGAATTTATAAGATGTTACCATGAATTAAAGTTAAACTGGATGAAACAGTTTCATTTGAAAGTTAAATTTAAGTTTGGTTTTAATTGAAATTCTTTAGTTATAATCCGGTTGATTTGTGCGAACATTCTGCTCTATGTAAGTGTATTTGTATATCGCTTTGATTATATTACCAGTCTTCCGGTAATAAGAGCGGCTCGCTATGACCTCACTCACATTCTGTTTAGCGTTATAGTACCCAGATGAAAACACCTCAGGATCTTTTCAGCATTGTTAGAAGGCCCACCTCGTGTTTCATTTGCCTCTGGAAGAAAATGTTGCGCAACCTTCTACATTTTCTCTTTTAAATAACTGTTTATATCAGCACACATCCGAGTCCTTGCGTCTTGAAACAATTTTTAATTTTACTATCACTTACGTATAGCAAGTAGAGGAAGTATTGCATTCTACGCAAAAATTCGATACCGAGATTTCATCAGAGATACACGTTTTGAGAGTGCCTGAATTAAAAAGAAACATGTTTAGCAAATATGTGTGTGAACAGCATAAATAAAAAAAATTGTTCAAACTTAGTATCCTCCCAAATGTGTTAAGCTTTTCAAGAAAATTCCTCTACCCCAAAACTATCCCTTTTCTCAAAAATGGTTCCAACAATTTTGATTAAAATCCGCTATTGTTTAAGATATTTTCATGGCAAATATAATTAGGTATATCTTGAATTTTCTGTGAATAGCCAGTGAAGTGCTCTTTATTCTGAATGACTTTTATGTAACACTAAGCTGTAAGAGATTATACTACAAGAGTCCTACTACGCATCTGTGTCTGAACAGCAAACTCAGAAAGGAAAAGTCGTTAAATAACAAGTTTGGTATTTTAAGTTCAGCACCTTCCAAACATGCGTCAGGAAGATTTTCAAGAAATATACCCCCCCCCCCAAATACCCTTTACATGGAAACTTTTCCCCAAAGCTTTTTATTTTCTCAAAAATTACTCAACGATTTTGATTAAACACGACATGTTTAAAATGTTTTCATGTCAAATGCATATATTGCATTTCCTGGGTATATCCTCTGAAGTCCTCTTCATTCTGAGTAACTTTTGCACAATTGGTAAACTGTAAGATAGGCAAATCTGTCTACAAAAAGAAAATTGTTCTCGTTAAAGCACACAATTTATGTCAAAGCATTTCTGTTTTACTTTCTTTTTTTAAGTTAACCATTCTGAGATATTTCTTCTTATTGGTTTAAACTTTCAAATACCTACTTATAATTCTCTCAAATGGGAAGTCGGTATGCGATATTTTCTCGTGGCCACGCAAAGAGCATCGAATTTCAAAGTCCTCATATACCCACGCGCTCTTTAAAAAGCTGATTCGCTTTACCTACTGTATCGTATAACAAAATTGTAAATGTAAATTGAACGTTTGTCTGGATTAACAAGAAGAAGCTGGAATAATAAGCTCTTGTAAGCATAGTTTGTAGAAGAATGATTAGAGAAAGCCATGTGAATGTAGAACATCAGGATTTTTTTTTCTTTTTTCCGCGATCACCTGAAAAGAACGGAATTTCAAATCCATCAAATAGCGACCCACATTTAAAATATTTGACTATCCCTTTAGTTTATTGCATTCTTCTTATTCCTACAATGATAGTTTATCTCGATTAGCAAGAATTAGCTACCAAGAATAAGGTTTTGTAAGTATTGTTTGAAAAAGAGTGATAGAGAAAGTCGTGTGATTTTTATTTTCCTCTCTGGAACCAAGATCATGAACTCCACCAATGTATTAAAATGCAGTTGAGCAAGCTGAGGTACTTATTACTGGGTATACAAATTAGTCTTACTCAAGCTTTCTACTTTCTCTATCACGTTTCTCCATCCAAAAATTCGATACCGAGCTTTCGCTGCAACTACATGCTTTGAGGTTCCGTGAATCCAAAGAAAGCAAAATTGAAAAGTCGGATAAATACCACACCTGGTATTTAGGTTCAGTACCTTCCAAAGATGCGACACGAAGAGTTTTCAAGAAAATCTCCTTCCCCAACTACCCTTTACATGCAGCATTTTTCGTAAACTTTTATTTCTTTGAAAAATGGCTGTAACATTTTTTTAAAATGTCATATATTAAAGATATTTACATGACAAGTAAAATGTGGCTGGCTCCGTAGTTCAGTCTTTAGAGCGCCTGCTTTCTCTACCAAGGGTTTCGGGTTCGATTCCCGGCTGGGGTGGGTGTTTTGTGACTCAAGGACAGTGACAACAATGCTGCCACTGCTTCTGTCTTTATAATGTATGCTCCTGATATTTCACCTAACTTATACGTCTTCTCCAGTTTTCCTATTGCCACCTCATTGCAGTACATTAATACAATAATGTGTGTTTTGTGACTCAAGAACAGTGAACAACAATGCTGCCACCGCTTCTGTCTTTATAATGTATGCTCCTGATATTTCACCTAACTTATACGTCTTCTCCAGTTTTCCTATTGCCACCTCATTGCAGTACATTAATACAATAATGTGTGTTTTGTGACTCAAGAACAGTGAACAACAATGCTGCCACCGCTTCTGTGTAATAACGTATGCTGCTGATATTTCACCTGACTTATATTTTCCTATTGCCACCTCATTGCAGTACATTAATACAACAATATGTGTTTTGTGACTCAAGAACAGTGAACAACAATGCTGCCACCGCTTCTGTGTAATAACGTATGCTGCTGATATTTCACCTGACTTATATTTTCCTATTGCCACCTCATTGCAGTACATTAATACAACAATATGTGTTTTGTGACTCAAGAACAGTGACAACAATGCTGCCACCGCTTCTGTGTAATAACGTATGCTGCTGATATTTCACCTGACTTATATTTTCCTATTGCCACCTCATTGCAGTACATTAATACAACAATATGTGTTTTGTGACTCAAGAACAGTGAACAACAATGCTGCCACCGCTTCTGTGTAATAACGTATGCTGCTGATATTTCACCTGACTTATATTTTCCTATTGCCACCTCATTGCAGTACATTAATACAACAATATGTGTTTTGTGACTCAAGAACAGTGAACAACAATGCTGCCACCGCTTCTGTGTAATAACGTATGCTGCTGATATTTCACCTGACTTATATTTTCCTATTGCCACCTCATTGCAGTACATTAATACAACAATATGTGTTTTGTGACTCAAGAACAGTGAACAACAATGCTGCCACCGCTTCTGTGTAATAACGTATGCTGCTGATATTTCACCTGACTTATATTTTCCTATTGCCACCTCATTGCAGTACATTAATACAACAATATGTGTTTTGTGACTCAAGAACAGTGACAACAATGCTGCCACCGCTTCTGTGTAATAACGTATGCTGCTGATATTTCACCTAATTTACAACAATGTGTGTACGTGATTCAAGGGCAATGACAACAATGCTACCACCGCTTCTGTGTAATAACGTATGCTGCTGATATTTCACCTAATTTACAATGTGTGTTTGTGGTTCAAGGACAATGACAATAAAGCTACCACTGCTTCTGTGTAATAACGTATATGTGCGATAATGTGTTTGGCCTGAAATAACAGCATTTTCTTTGGGTATGAATCAACATGCAGGTTTGGTTAACTTTGTACAATAGGTGTGCTTCAATGCAATGTAAAAAACATCGACAAATTGTGTGTTTGAAATAACCGCACCGCATTGCGAATTTCGTGTTACATAGTTGTTATCTTCCGCGCGTTCATTTCTTACGGTTGGCAACGCCCGAACTCCTTAAGCCACGCCCAGGCCGCTTGCTAGCAGACGACAGCCGCTATCATACATCATTACCCTACATCCAGTGTTTTTTACCCTACTACGTATAGGAAGTAGGGGAAGTATTGTATTCCACCCAAAAATTCGATACCGAGATTTCACCGGAAATATGTTTTGAGACCCCCAGAATCCAAAAAAAGCATTTTTGGAAACATGTCCATGTGTATGTCTGTCTGAACAGCATAACTCAGAAACGAACAGTCGGATAAACACCAAACTTGGTATTTAGTTTCAGTATCTTTCAGAGATGCGAAACGAAGGTTTTCAAGAAAATCCCCCCCACCGCAGATTACCCTTTACATGGAACATTTTTCGAAAATTTTAATTTTCTCAAAAATGGCTCTAACGATTTTGATTAAAATATCATATGTTTGAAGATATTTTCATGACAAATGAAATGCATCTCTCGAATTTACTGGGTATGTCTCCAAAAGTATTCTGCATTGTGAACGACTTTTGCATAATTCGTAAACAATAAGAGATAGACAAAATTTTACTTCACAGAAAATGTAAATCGCGTTAAAATACACAATTTATGTTATATACATTTTTTTGTTGAGTGAATCATTTTCGAGATATTGCTTGTTATTCCCTTAAATTTTTCAATACTTATTTTCTCAAATGGGAATTCGTTATTCATTTTCTTTGTGTCCTGGACATGCAAAGAGAACGGAATGTGCCACATAGCAACCAGCTCTTAAAATATTTGACTATCGCTTAAAGCCTACCAATTCCCCTTGTATCTACAAGAAAATTAGCAATAAGATTAACATCTTGATTAACATGAAGCATTTGGAGAATAGGCGTTTGTAAAAATAGTTTGTACAAGAGTAGAGAAAATCATGTGAGTGTAACAAATCAGATTTTTTAAATTTAAATTTGAATCTTAATAAAATTCAGGAACTGTAAATGTTTATAAAACAAAATTATGTAAATACAATGTGGTGACACGTGGCATTTTAAAGCAAGCAGCTCTCTTTTTTGTATTTTCGTCAATAAATGGTTTTCTTCTTGGTACATGTGATTTTCCTTACGTTTAGTTCCTACTCTGAAGCTTGTTATTTTTTACAGGGAATGTTTTCTATTGTATGTAATATAACTACAGCTGTGCTTTTAATATGAACCACAAATTTGCTGATTGGGAGAAACTTCATTCACATGCTTGACCTCGGCTGATTCCACAGTGTTGCAATTGTTTAGAACGTTTCTTGTCCACAAATATTTTGGCATTTCATAATACAAAAACTTAACCCCTTCTTTTCCTTTCAAATAAGATTTGCTTCGCTTTTCATAGATTTATTCCTTTTTGTATATCTTAATCGTAAATTCATAAGTGTGGTTTATCATTATCGCGTACTTACATTCACCACAAATGGCGGCAACTCACCTCTTGCAGCTAAAACAAAGCTAATTTATAGATTTTCAGCTTAATCTTAAATAATAAAACAGTTTAAAAATAACTACACTATTTATTTTAAAATATTTTATTTTGTGATTTTTTACAGCGTTTTAGAGAATAAAGCATATAACTGACCCTTAATCTTCCTTGTGGTAGATTCCAAACCACGCGCAAGCGTCTTCCTCATTAGCGTTTGGAGCCCGCTAAACTAAATGGGCGAGTGATTACAAATGCGGTGAAAACTTATTAGTGGAAAATGCTGTGGTTTGGAATAATTAACATACTACGTAATTACGCATTTAGTTAATTTTGAACACCTTAATATTTAAACTATTTTAAATTAGGCATTCTTCCAGAATTTTCATTCAAACTTTGTTAATTAATTAAAGTTAAATATTGATTAATTTGCTTTTATTGTTGAAATAACTGTAAACTTATTAACAAGGTTTCAAAAGTAATTACAATTAACATGCATTAATCAACCCAAATTTCTATTGTTTTTAACTGATGCTTATTAAAATTCTTTTGATCTACTAAAACTTTACTTGCTTGATACACAATTCTGTGGTTTTACAAAAATTGTTAGGCAGTCACAACATTTTGCAAGCAATTATTTATTTTTCCAGACATAAGAAGTTTAGTTTCAAACAGTTATATATGTGGGAAGGTAGAATCAGGTGACTGAAAAATTCAATGCCATAGCCGGGATTTGAACCACGGATCTCCCGGTCTCCGTCCGGTTGCTCTAACCACTGAGCAACATGCCGGCACGACACTAAATTCTCCAGCTGATTCGTATTTTTCCCAGTAAACCACAAGGAGATCTCAAATCCCGGCTATGGCATTGAATTTTTCAGTTACCTGATTCTACCTTCCCACCCTGTCCGGAAGAACAATTAATTCCAGTTATATATGTGCCTCAGTTTTAGATTTTTGTTGGTTTTGTTCTCAGTTTTATTTAAAAGTGAAAATAGTGTTTGTGCAGTGTTTGATCTTTGATGGGGCCATGAAAGAGCTCAGTTTTCTTTCTTGGGATAACAACTGCACAGAAGTGAGTAATTCTGTATTGCACCATAAAATTTCCCATCTGGATTTGTTGGCGTAAAAGTGGCCAGTTCATACCTCAAAATACATAAATAATGTTGAGGTTTTCTTGCATTGATATTTACACAATTGTTTTTATCACTACAACCAAGTAATTGCCTTACCTTTTTGGTTACTCACTTTTCAGCACTTCACTCATCTCTGCTGTATCTTGAATTACAATTGTGCTGGGTGCCTTGTTACTTTTTGAGCAGACTGTGCCACTCATGTTTTCTAATTGACAGAACACACTCTTATTGCTCCATTTACTCAACATTTTGTTGTCTGCATCATCGGTTTGTTGTCAACAACCTGCTGGTGAAGACTTGATGTTAAAGTTCATGAGGTCACTGAACTTCTCCCATGTGTTCAGTCGATGGCCTTATTTATGGCTTTGAGTAATTTAATTTCTCTGCTGATCTCATGGTTTTTGTCCCAGAAATATGCTTATTGAAAATGTGATGGAGACGAGCTTCCAGAGTTCTGTTAGTTTTCCCAATGTAAACAATTATTAATGTTGTATATGACAGATATTTTTTAATATAAAAACTCTTCATTTACACAACCAGCTTGTATTCTTGTTCTTCTGCTCGAGGGCTTTAAGATAATTTGTTCACCATTGCATCAAATTGATGGTTTTAATAATAACAAAAATGTGCATAGATTATTCCTTGCTATATTTTATTAATGTATTTACTCTTTTAGCACACTTGTTGAAATGATAGCAATCACACTGTTTGCTGCACAGTCTGTGAAGGGTTCATGAAAACGTTTTCAAGTGTATATGTTATGGTGGAATCCGTGGACTGCCAATCTCTTCAGTTCCTGTTGGTCATGGCCTCTGTTGAGTAGAAGTCAAGATCAATTTCCTCTCTCTTATTTGGAGGAATTCTGTTTCCTGTTTGTACAGTGAGGAATGGCCCCCATGCCAATACTGGTTGGTGCTGTTTTTTAAACACCTGTTAATGTTCCTTTGAGAAACCTGGTTTTCTATGCAATTTAGACCAATTAATGTGAAATGGTTCCAGTCCATAAATAATTACTGGGACAATGTTTGCTGCCATAAGAAATAGCTTTGTGGGATCATAACACTCGTGATGGCTGCTGCCAATCGCTCTTATGATGTCCCTTGTCTCCCAGTAGTTTCACTTTTATTACATCATCAGTTTACCAAATTGAAGTGCCTTGCTTTTACAGGTTTTCTGTGTGTGCTTTCTGGTAGTGTTAACAGTAGTTTTAGTGGTATTCAACTAACTAACCAGTAGTAATAGCAGAAATGCACACAGAAGATCCCTTATTTATTTGTTTCTTTGGCAGATGTCAGGTGTGCTACCTGGTCTCTGCAACAATCGACAGTATAATGTCACTACAATGTGTTCGCATTATACTACAGCCCTATTGTCATCTAGCAATTTCTAACAGGACTTGTTACAAAGTTTGTACATGCAGTTTTCACTAGATTTGTTTTGGTTTTCTTTTCTCCCATACACAATATTTTAAATCAGATTTTCTTGTGATGTATTTTATAATTAATCCAAAGATCCGCAATTGGTGGTTACAAACAGTACATCAGATCCAGGTTCATTTCGATCACACCAACTACTTCTCGGTGCAGCTCCTATGAATCTTCCAGTAATACATGTTTTGTAACATCTTCTGAGAGCCAAATACACATTAAACTAGACATTCCTTTTGTATTGACAAGCACCATTCTGTCCTGTCTCTCCTCCATTCTTCCATGTTGTTGCAGGTTGCCCTCCTTGATGGCATCCAGTGAAAGGCAATTTTCAGTAAGCTATCTTGTTCCATATTGTTTCATTGAAATACAATAATGTCCAATTCTTGTGTTATTTTCTCATTTATAATTTTACTTCTGGAGCTGAGCACTGCCAAAACTTGCAACTTCTTCATTGCTGCTGCCATCCTCTATGAATCTTCCTGTAATACATTAACTAACTATTTTTAGCATATTTCTTCAAGTATATTATTTGTTTCTGTAATTTATTTGGAGAAGATCACCACATCATTCCTGTCCTGTTATACATATCTCAAGATGACTTCAGTTATAATCCTCTATGAATCTTCCTGTAATTTATTTGGAGAAGATCACCACATCATTCCTGTCCTGTTATACATATCTCAAGATGACTTCAGTTATAATCCTCTATGAATCTTCCTGTAATACATTAACTAACTATTTTTAGAATATTTCTTCAAGTATATTATTTGTTTCTGTAATTTATTTGGAGAAGATCACCACATCATTCCTGTCCTGTTATACATATCTCAAGATGACTTCAGTTATAATCCTCTATGAATCTTCCTGTAATACATTAACTAACTATTTTTAGGATATTTCTTCAAGTATATTATTTGTTTCTGTAATTTATTTGGACAAGATCACCACATCATTCCTGTCCTGTTATACATATCTCAAGATGACTTCAGTTATAATCCTCTATGAATCTTCCTGTAATTTATTTGGAGAAGATCACCACATCATTCCTGTCCTGTTATACATATCTCAAGATGACTTCAGTTATAATCCTCTATGAATCTTCCTGTAATTTATTTGGAGAAGATCACCACATCATTCCTGTCCTGTTATACATATCTCAAGATGACTTCAGTTATAATCCTCTATGAATCTTCCTGTAATTTATTTGGAGAAGATCACCACATCATTCCTGTCCTGTTATACATATCTCAAGATGACTTCAGTTATAATCCTCTATGAATCTTCCTGTAATTTATTTGGAGAAGATCACCACATCATTCCTGTCCTGTTATACATATCTCAAGATGACTTCAGTTATAATCCTCTATGAATCTTCCTGTAATACATTAACTAACTATTTTTAGGATATTTCTTCAAGTATATTATTTGTTTCTGTAATTTATTTGGAGAAGATCACCACATCATTCCTGTCCTGTTATACATATCTCAAGATGACTTCAGTTATAATCCTCTATGAATCTTCCTGTAATTTATTTGGAGAAGATCACCACATCATTCCTGTCCTGTTATACATATCTCAAGATGACTTCAGTTATAATCCTCTATGAATCTTCCTGTAATTTATTTGGAGAAGATCACCACATCATTCCTGTCCTGTTATACATATCTCAAGATGATGACTTCAGTTATAATGTTTGTACAAGTTTTTGGAGATGATCCAACTTTTCATTTCCACAAATTTGTATATCAACAAGAGTTACCATAAATTAGTTTTTTTTATTATTCTTGGAGATTATCATTTCAATGTAATGTTATGCATGTAATGCCTGCAGTTATTTTATTTTTCAGAGAGTAATTATGATTTTCAATATCACCAGTTTTACATTTTTGAAATAGGTGCAAAAAATGAAAAAATTCTATATGTAAACTTTACTGTTTTGCATATTTAACTTGGTATCAATTCTTTTTGATGAAATGTGCCAAATTGCTGGCATAGCAGTCACTTCCTTCTTTACCCATGCATCGTAAATAAAATTCATCAGTATAGTTCGCTATGACTGGAGTTCACACCTTGTCCTTTGTCATTTAGCATCTCTTCTTATTGTAATACCTATTTGATACAGCTGTTTTCACTTTATTATTGTACTATCTACTTATTGCAGTGGTTTCAGTTAATACTGTAAGAGACTTTCTGTATATAATTTCTTCAGTTATCCAAGTAAAGGCCAATCTCCTTAAAGTGTTATTTTTTTGATTTTGAATATTTTACAATCCGGTTTTATTGCGTTTCTCCAAATTTGAGTTTCATCAGTTGTTATTCTTCATTAACTTTGATATACTGGAGTGATCTCAGCTTTCATTCAGAATGTCTCATGGCTGTACTTACAAGAGCATTTCACAATTATATTTTAAACTTTCATGCCAAACTGAGTGTAGTATTTTAAGAATTCCAAGTTTCATGTGAACAGTGACAGAAGTGCTTCTGCAGATATTTGATGCAGATGGACTTATCGCCACAGGACGAAGCTACAGAACAATGTTTCTTATTGTAGGCAATTATCATTTGCAGTTAGGGTTGCCAACTTTTAAATGTAAATACGTTGTACCAGCCACTAAGAATAACACATTTATGCTCAGAATTGTTGTACATATAAACAAATTTCATAATTTAACTTGCACTTAAATATAAGTATGGTGGATTTTGCGATGGTAATGTATACCAATAATTACTGAGTCAGTTTGTGACACTACATCACTTATTATGTTTTGAAACGGTAAACATGCTTGTGGAGTTAATTGCTCCCATCATCAGTTCCTGGTTGACTGCCGGCATCATCCCTTGTGGCAGTTGGATAAACCTCTGCATAAATATGTTGCTGTTGTTGTACTTCACCAATGGCACTGGGAATTAATTGATCTGCATCATTTTCTCTCTGGCTTCCCAATATAAAGTCTGTAAGTTATCACTTTTAAGGCCTTTGCATTTGGCAAGATTGCCTGTGTTGTAGTTCATTTAGTGTTACCCAGGGAACACCACGTGGAGGCAGACTACGTTGTTCCTCTGCATGTCATATTTTGAATTCCCACCAGACGACATACTTGTGCAGAGGTTTATCCAACTGCCACCAGGGACAAGACAAGGGAAGGTGCCAGCAGTGAACCAGGAACTGGTGATGGCAGCAAAATACAGTAAGTGATGTAGTGTCACAAATAAACTCAATAATTAATAACACTAAAATAATAATGTTCATCTTTGTACTACTTATAATATCAATGACTAGCAAACGTATTTCTGAATCAGCTCATCCTCACTCTCAAGAGCATACACATTTCTTAGAGTTTAACAACTTCTCGATGACTTGGAAGTTTTCACACCCACCACAAACTGGGATCACAGAATCACTATATCTAGTGACACTCTATTCTGAATTAAATTAATTTTTAAAAGTTTTGTAACGTGAAGACAAAATTCAGTTTACTTAGAGTAAGTGAAGCAAACATGTACCAAATTTGATTTCTAATGCTTAAACACTTTATTTTAAATTTTAGTCTTAATAAACCTAGTTTAGAAAACACTCGCTCACAAGAAGTGTTGCTATGGGATAAGAAAATCGCTGTTCAGTGCCAATTCTTTGAAATAACTACTTCCATCAAGGTCGCTAGCTCTCTAGCAGGGAATGTCAGTTACTTTGAGTTTCCTCCACTGATCATCAGTTTTATGTGCTCACTGTCATTAACAATTTTGGCAGTGAGAGAAAGAAGGGAAGCCAGTTGTCAGGTTTGTTGTGTCATTCAACATCATGAGGGTACTGCTGGTTTCATTTCACTGGTGATGATTGTATATATTACACAATTGCCCCATAATTATGGTAGGAACTGCATGGCTGCTATTGGCCATGTACTACTAGTTGATTGGGGCATTGAAGCCTTAGCTGGTTGTACAACTAGCACTCGTAACTATTTGTGTCCCAACAGAGTGGCGGGCACTGGGGGATATGCAGCCTATTAGCCAGACTCGACCAGTGGCGAGACTAGTTTAAGTAAGTAAGGCAATTTATTTCCTCTCTTCCAGTTACAAATATTGTACATATGCATAGTCTGTTAGTTAGTTTCATTCATCTGTTAAAGTGGATTGGTACAATGTACATTCACTATTGGACATGTCAAGCTATAAACATAAACAATAAATTCCCAGAGTTGCTTACAATTGCTAACCTATACAATTAACACCGAGGTTGTTTGTGTATATGTACCTTACATTTTACATGTATGTTTACCTCCAAGTCTAATTTCAATTAGATTCCCTCTTCTATAAATTATCCACATTGTCATCATTTTTAGATTCTCACTTTCTTTGATTTTTCCCCACCATTTCTGTCTTACTTTCCCTACATATTTGCCTACTTGTTTGATAAATTACTTTCTTTTGTTCCCAAAAAGCTTTATGTATAATGTCTCTATGTGTAACTTTTTCCAATTTTTGTTCCATATTTTCTCTCTCCAAATTTTGGTTTCCGAACATTCCACTATACTGTGAAAGTTATTATCTGCAAAGTGGGCATAACTCTTTATCAAGCCTTAAACCTTTTAATAACGTTGTTCCATGACAGACCTGCTCTTTCCATTTTATCACAAACATCTCTTCCCCAACGCTCCTATATGATATCAGAATACTCTTATCTCTTAAGCTACGGAATAATTCTTGTTTTTCTATATCAACCGCCCTAGCTTTTGCTTTACCTTTGTTTCCTTATTGCTTGCTGGTTAATTAACTCACCCATTCCAATTTCATTTAATCGACGTACCAACTTCTTTCCCATTTAGATATTTCTTGTGCCCTTAAACATTTCCTTCCTCCAATGATTGAATTCTGTTCCAATATTTTAGCATTACTCATTTCCTACCAACTCTTCCCAATTCAACTAGTGCTACACTATTAGGCGCAGCTCTTGGTAGTCTCAGTAACATTGGATTTGAACTATACTATCCCTCCAAATCTCTATTCCATGCAGCATTCTTGATTCAACTGTGGCTGCATAAAGCCAATCTACTCTCATATTTGGAATTTTCTTCAAACAGGTTCTTATACTATTAATACCTAGTTTCCCTTTGCTCTGTTCACTTTCCATTGCTATTTAACCTTACTCCTAAGTAATCGAACTTGTTTACAACTTCGATTTCACTCCCATCTAACCACCATCTCTCCTCTCTGCTGAGCTTATTCCTATTTTTACATACCATAATTTTGGATTTACTTTTTTTTATTTTTAAACTCCATAAATTCATAACTCCAGTTCTGTCCCAAACAAACCTTTCAAAACCTGTTTTATGACATAGCTGTGTTCCCTATAGAGATTCAGGAAACTCTCTTCTCTCATACTACCAAATGTTTGTCAATAATTTTACTTCTTTCCAGAAAGCTCTGTTTTGATAATCCCTGTTAACCCACGTATCTCACATAACTTCCTGTACTGATGGGGAATATAAAAATCCTTAGAATGGTTTTCTTTGGAAGAGAAGTAAAACCAATTGTGATGCTTGTTTGCGCTCAAAAGAACCTTATGTCCTGAGAAAAGGGTTCTTTGAACAAGATTTAGCAGCCATTTCACGTGCAACACATCCTGCTTTCTACCCTTGAGCCATCAGCCAGTTGTATGTTTCTGTGGAAAGCTAAGCTTGCATGATGAATAATATCACTCCCATGTGAACTGTTGCTCATGTGTCGTATTGGCCGTGCAATTGCAGTATTTCTGTCGAGCTCCTTCTTCTTGTCCTTATAATTAAAGGCGTAGAGTAAGAAGGTTTTGAAAACACTCCTTGTTAGTGCGTAGGCTAAGTAAAGAACTATACTGCACACTTTGGGACAATAAGCTTGAAATTTATTCTAACAAGACAGTTTTTTCCCAAAAATTGTCTGTGAGTACTTGTAAGTATGCTATCTTTTCATGCAAGATGGTTGAATTATTAGCTCCCAGTTGGAAAAAAGGCTATATGCCCTCTTAATTACTTTCCTTGAATGGGGGGAGGGAACAAAATTAAGGCACTGAAATATCTGGCTTATTAGTCAGCTTTTGAAAAATGTTACATAGCAAAACCTTACAATATAATGTTTCTGACAAATTTTATTTACATAATTTTGATAGTATGAACATTTAAAGAGCTATAACAATTTTTTGTTGCTATTGTTCATGTATATAAACTGTATAGTTGCTAAAGCATAAGGATGAGATACAGATTGGTGTACTGGGTTGGAGTATAATACCATGGCACTAAACTAGTCACTGGGAGAAGCGTGATGCTGACAACATAACTTCTCTGTATTGACTGGATGATTGTCCACTGCATGGGTTCAAGCCAGACCCAGGTGCAGCACAGCCGGCGGCCATAATTATAAAAGTGTTTGTTGGGCCCAGGCCTGAAAATAAAGATGAAGAAAAATTAATATGTCACATTCAACATAGCATTTTACTTGTCTTATAAATATCTTAAATGTATGGTGTTTTAATAAAAATCATTGGCATCATTCTTTAAAAAATAACAAAAACATTTCCTTGGAAAAGAGGTCAACAAATTATTATGTTTATTTCGCCCGCATCCTTAGATGCCCGGAATAGAACAATTATTGCAGTGTACACAGATCCATCAGAGTAATGGCAACAATAATAATAATAATAATAATAATAATAATAATAATAATAATAATAATAATAATAATAATAATAATAATAATTGATTTAGTATGGCAGCTACAAACTCCCCCCCCCCCTCTCATCACAGAGTCCAGTAATAGAGGTGACATATGGTCAATAAGGTAGTATACTGTCACTTACTACATGAGGATTCAGGACCTCAGCTACAAACTCCGCCCCCTCTCATCACAGAGTCCAGTAATAGAGGTGACATATGGTCAATAAGGTAGTATACTGTCACTTACTACATGAGGATTCAGGACCTCAGCTACAAACTCCGCCCCCTCTCATCACAGAGTCCAGTAATAGAGGTGACATGTGGTCAATAAGGTAGTATACTGTCACTTACTACATGAGGATTCAGCACCTCAGCTACAAACTCCGTCCCCTCTCATCACAGAGTGCAGTAATAGAGGTGACTTGTGGTCAATAAGCTTGTATACTGTCAATTGTCACTTACTATGAGAGGATTCAGGACCTCAGCTACCACTATTTCTGTAAAGTGGCTTCCAAGGACCTGAGTGCATTCCTTACCAGGTCCCCAGGGAAAAACTGCCCATGTTGGTGCCGGAAAGAAATGTGAGTTCTTTTGTACCAGTCAGTAGCACTTCATGGACTTATAATGATGATGATAATAATAGTTCAATAGCTGGAAAATAATAATTTTATTTAAAACAAAATTACACAGTCTGGTCAGATAATACAGTACAAGCTATTCTCGAGTTCAGTTCAGCCTGTGCAGATCTGTACTGTCTGCACCCTCTACTGCAACCATGAGGGTTGGTCGGAACATTTCACTACCAGTTCTTGCGACACATACATTGTACAGAGAGAGGGGCAACAGGGAGAGAAACAGAGTAGAATATCTGCAGTTAATGTAATAAAGACTGCTTCACAATATCCTAGAACAGAAACAGAATGACAAAGTTAAAATACACATATTATAATGTGAACACTCCAGGAAGTTCTCCTGGGTCCTGGGAACGGGAAAGTAGAGTTCTTCAAATGTTCACTTTCTCACAGTATATTAGATCTTATTTTGCTTATTAGATTGTTCACTGTAGAAGTTATTCAAGGCAGCCACTAGAGTTCTCTCTAGTCACAAGCTGGGAAAATGAAACAGAAAAAAATTCTAGCAAATGACTACAGATCCGGTCTCCTTCAGATTCATTAAGGGTGGGTCCTTCTAGCAAAAGCATCATATGACCGGCTATGCCTACAAAAATTACAAAGCTCAGGAAACAACTTTAATGTACGCTATTAATAAACGAATGGCACCTGGTACAACTAGTAATGGATCTGCATTTAGAAAATCTTTACTCTACAGAAGTTTGAGGTTGGCTAACCTGCATTATATTGGCCAGATTGAGGTGAAACAATATCATTAGTCAGTTACAAAAACATGATGTCTGAATATGCAAAATTGACTTTCCACTTTGCTATTGATATGCATTTCCAGGGTATTGTGAGCCAAAATGTTTTCTTCCTGTTCTTGACTTAACGGAAGGTCTGCTAGTGTTGGTCGCTAGAGACCCCTGGCATTGTTTAAATGTTATAATTTTCGAACAAACGCACCTATGCAATTGCCTGACTAGGACATCTAACATTACACCTTGCTCCATTGTTTGCTGGAGCAACAACCTTATCTGTTTGGCTGGAAGAATGACTAATCACAGTTATGTGTCGCACGGATCCCGCGTGCCTGCTCTCGTTACATATTGCTGACAGATTTGTTCCTCATTTGCTGTGCAATATTGCTTTGTCATGAACACGAGTAAAAGGTACGATCTACAAAATCCGAATGATTTGGAAGAAGTACATCGCCTACTTTGCGATAATGATGCCTTGTTCGTGGATGACAACTTATATGAATCAGATGATTCTGATTCTGAAGATAAACTCAAAACAGGGTCTTTAGATTCAGAAACTGACCATGAAGATGACGACAATGAAAGGAACTTGTGTGATAACATGTATTTTATAGGTAACATCATATGCTTATCATAGTAATAATAATAATAATAATTATTATTATTATTATTATTATTATTATTATTGACAATACATTCTGCTTTTATTTACAGTAAGAGATGGAACAAAATGAAAAAAAAAAAACACCTTCAAAATAATACAGACAAGGGCCCACAATATTTTGGCCAAACTTCTTGGTGTAGTAGGAGCTGCCAAAAATGTGAAAACAGTGGATTGTTGGAAGCTTTTTGTTACCTAAGATAGAGTTGATTTGATTGTTGAAAGCCCAAATACTTACATTAGCAGTGTGCAGCACAAATTTTATCGTGGAAGAGACAGCAGACCTACAGATGTAATAGAAATAAAAGCTTTCCTTGGCTTATTGTATCTGGCAGGAATTTTTTGTGGTAGACACCATAATATTCACAATTTCTGGAAAAACGATTATCTTGGAATTCCTCTGTTTCGAATGGCTATATCCAAAAAATGATTCAGTTTTCTAACACACTGTATTCGCTATCATGACAAAAGCTCAAGACTGGTGCGACGAAGATTGAATAAATTGGCTGCTGTTACAGAAATGTTTACATTGTTTTTGTACAACTGTCAAAAGCATTATTCTCTTGGACAAAATGTCACTGTCAATGAACAGTTGTTGGCATTTCGTGGTCGATGATAATATACACCATCCAAGCCAAACAAGTATGGCATAAAGATATTCTGTTTGAGTGATGCAAAACTGTTTTATACAACTAACATGGAGATTTATTGTGGACAGCAGCCGGACGGACCATATTTGCAAACTAACTCGGTTAAGGCTGTAGGGCTGAGACTAACTGAATCAATCTCTGATACTGGACGAAACGTTACTGCAGATAATTGATTTACCAGTGTATCGCTGGTGAATGAATTAAGCAAAAGACAACTTTCTTTCGTTGGTACAGTATGAAAGAACAAAAAAAAAAAAAAAAAAAGAATTACCCACTAATTTCACTTTTCGAAAAGGTCACAGTCAATACGAAAGCATATTTGGCTTCACAAAAAATTAAACACTAGTTTTATATGTTCCAAAAAAGGGTAAAACAGTAGTTTTGCTATCAAGTCTACATATTTCATCTCCAAACAGATATCAGAAGGTGCTGAGAAAAAGCTTGAAATAATCCTGCATTACGATGACATTAAATCTGGAGTTGATGTAATAGATAAACTGTGTGCTACATGCAATGTAGCCAGAACAACGAGAAGGTGGCCCATTGTAATTTTTTACCATATCTTGAACATTGGCGGTATTAATTCTAGAGTTATCTTCCTTGGAAACCAAAATAAATATTCCACAAGGCAGGAGTATTTGAAAGTACTGTATTTAGCTTTACTATTGCAACAGCTACAAAGGAGAGCAACAACATCAAAATCTACCTAGTGATTTGAAAGGCCTTTTGACAAAATTTAAACCTGCAGAATCCGCAGTAGATGAATTGTCAAATATGCACATTGAAAAGGAAACGATTGAACCCTGCAACAAAGACAAAAAGAACTGCAAAACTAAATCTGTTGTGGGAAATGCAACACTTCCCCCTGCTGCTTAGTCTGGGAAAACACAGGAGAGGTAGTAGATGATTCTGAGTAACTGAACATTTGAAATTACAAGTTGTATGTATACCTGGAAATTGTATACTTACTGTAATACAATTCATAATGTATACGTAGCCATATTTTTAGCTTGTCTTTTAAGTTGTAAGATAATACCAAGTAATAAAGGCCATGTATACTTAACCTAAATAAAGGTAAACATAGGGAAAAAAGGAAAATAAACCAAAGAAAAAATAAATACAAACAATTCCAACAAAAATATAGTGTGGGTCTACTAGGCCCTGCGCAACCAACGGTGTTCTACCAAAGCATGTGCCTGATGGAGGGTTAAATAAAAATACATAATTTGATTTATTATGCTTTTATAAACTGCTAAATATAGCCATTCATTCATTTTGAGAATTACTTTCTAAACTGGTGAACTAAAATTTAATGTATCTATAAATAAAACTTTTAATTAACCCCGTTGTTCTAGGCTAAAGAAATTGTTTTCAGTAGTTACTTTCATATATTAGGAATTTCAAGAAGGAATGGCATTTCTGTAACACAGTCAAAATTCAGCAAGCATTCTAGTGTGGTGCAGTCATCATCTCACCCTCAAGGATGAATCATCTTCCCCTTTGAGATCCCTCTATGATATTTGTGGATACAAGTGAGAGTTTGCTTGGCTAAAGCAGAGGTAGACATTGTTACAAGAGAGGTAATGCACAAGATCAACTTTTAAATGCGCTACATTATTCTTATTCTAAAACAAGCATTCTACGGAATATTGCTGTCATAAACTTAATTACTTTTTCAGTATTTACTGGAACATATTTCAAAGACATTTTGCCTCTATTAACCACTGTATATTTAAAAATATACATATTTGTTTTAGCTCATACAACCGTGCAGTGACATACTTAAAACTTGTGTGTACAACAAGTGTGTTCAGTTACAAAACAATGATTAGACCCACGTAAATAGCTCATACAATCAAATGCTGTAGTTAGTTGTTAACTGCAGAAATACACTTTTATTTTAGGAAGCTTTTTAAGAGTGAAGCCAGGTTGATCACTTAAGCATTAGTAGTTGAATTTGGGACACCTTGCTTTACTTACACTCAGACATGTTTCAGAAGCCTTATCAGCTATAGGTCGACTGATGTTGTCTCTGGTAGATGTCTGGAGGCAGGTATTCAAAGTTCATAACACTGATTTTATGGCAATCAGTTGAATGCCCCCTAATTAATATGTGTTTCATTCAAACACAGCAAGATATACTTGTCTGAGAACAACTATTGATACAAATGATTTTAATTTTCTAAAGAGAAAGATTACTCTAGATAATTTAATGCACACACCATCAACATTCTACTTTGGAATCAAAGTAGAATCCCAAAAGTTTAATAAAAGATAATTCATTTGTAGTTTTGTTCAATAACTTAATATATTTTTACAATAAAATTGCTTTGGTGAGGATGGGAGCAATTAGCTCCTGAAACATGTATTTGTTATAAAAACAAGTGAGTGATGTAGTGTTACAATCGACTCAACAATCACTAACTTAATATATGTTCCTGAGTTTTATTCTCATTTACCGTAAAGCAGTTTTTTGCAATGATAAAACTATTTAGTTGCAAACCTTATGTGATGTTATTAAGGCAGTGTCATCTGATAAGATTATACAGCAGGTCATTAATGACTAAAAGAAAAAGAAAACGACCCAATATAGACTCCTGAGGAACCCCATTGTTTATATTGCACACATTAGAGCATTTGTCTGCAACATGAACAGATGTCGCCTGTTTTCTAGACAGCATTTTATAAGCTTTCCCTCCTGATACCATAATGTTAAAGTTTCTTTGAGTGATATGCAGTCGAAAGCTTTGGTAAGACCACACGAAACTACAGATACATTTATTATAATTTTCATTAAATATGCTATGGCCAATATGGTGTATTTATTTATCTGGAAACCAAATTGTTTGTTGTAACATTCAATATTGATTTAGACAATTTAGCATCTGATTGTATAACGATTTTTGAAAATATTAGGACTAGACTAATTGGTTTATAACTATCAACTGCACTTTTATCCCCCTGTTTGTAAATGGGTATAACTTTATATAATTTTAGGAATTCTAGAAATACTTTATTCGAGATGTATCTGTTAAATTAAAAAGTTATCAGTGTTACAATTGCTCCTATAATCTTCTTCACAAAAAAAAATTGGAAAGGCCACAAATATCTTTACTGTGTGAAGAGAGTTTTAAGTACTGCATGTAATATTGCTTTTCATACACATATTGCCATAGTTCGTTGTGTTTAGCATGATGATTGGAAGTTTGACTTGTGCGGCTTACTGACCATAACATCCTGTCCTTCCTTCCTCTTTCTTAATCGTCAGTTTTACACGTGAATTGGTGCTGCTAAGGTGAAGAAGGAAATCATGACCCTATATTACAAACGTGTCATCTACCTATAGTCTGATTTTTAAAACAAGTTCCTGATGGCCATCACTTTGTCCAAATGGTGATAGCAACCTATCTCCCTCCGAGTTCCCAGTACTGTAAACAAGCATTCGGATATCTCCTGTATCAGCAATAACACTGCAGATGTAACCTGACTTTAACAACAACAAGTATTTGTTCTCAATACAAATTCACAGCGTTGTTGCATCTTGACACATGTGATTCTGAGTACCTATATACATTTTATAAAATGCTCTTGTAAATAGTGAATAATTGCACTATAAAGTTCAATCTCTCTCAAGATTGCAATATAATAAATATATTTGTGGACAGGCATACCTGATTACACAATTACATATTCCTTCCATACCAACCTCCTTGTCACTTGGTTGGAAGGAATAAGAGGTTCATTGTGAAGAGGTATATTCTCCTCTTCCTGCTCCAACAACTCCGTAAGAGAAAATATAAACTCTCCAGCTTCATTGTGCAAAGTAACCAGAACCTTGGACCATGAATCCTCAGTCTAACTTTAACTCTACTCCACCAAGTCTTGTTTCCATAACTAAGTATTTCATAAGAGTTTTAACTAACAACGCATCCAATGTAACTGAACTTGGTTGTACAGCGATGACTGACCAGATTCACCAGTATTTTGTTTACATTTCCATAGCAATGGCCTTCTATTCTTAGCCTTCACCTCCCTTTGCTTGGCATCTGCCATGTTTTTTCTTTTAACAATCAAACCATAGCAGAACTACTCAATGTTGTAGATTCCACTGTACTCAGAGGGCTGCCACCCCATCGATGTCTGTTCACAGAAAACCTGGTTCCACTGCAAGTAAGTGTTGTGAGACATGATTTTTATTTCATCCTTTGTAAACAAAGTACATTGTTATTGAACATGTCAGATAAAACATTTGGAATTTAAGATACACATTTACAGCTATCAACTCAACAATTACACTACAAAACAGACTAGATACAAAATATATGCTATACATTTTGTTGCAGCCCAGTGAAGAGGGACCATAATCATGATGAAGGACAGACACACAGATAAGCTCTGGTCTATCATAGCACTTGATGCAGTAATTTGTATCACAAATTACTTAAATGTAAATAATGATTGTAATATGAATATGCATTTTTATGTGACATTGATTTGAGATGTTTATTGATTGTAATTATTGTTGGGAAGTAAGTTTATACTGCCTTACTGAAACTGACAATAATAGCGCGCAATAATGCAGCGAGGGGGGGGTGAGCTGTTTATCATTATTGGAAACAAGGAAGTTGCGTAATGTTGGCGCGTTTTTCCGTTTAGAACCTTCTGGAATATTTCCCTAGAGCATATGTATTCATAATTTTCATTGGATATAAAAATAGACGCTAATGTTGGCGCGTTTTATTAGCCAATTGCAGTTCAGTTATAATCTTTAGGCATATCGGGGAGTGGGAGTATAAATAGAGGCTAGGTTAGAGGTAAAGTCCTTCAGTCGTTCAGTTCATCAAAAGTCTGTGTAACTACACGTCGTCTTCAGTCAGTCAGTTCGTCGAAAGTATTAGTACGGCACACATCGGATATAGATTCACAAGTTACGCATAGCAGAATTATGAAAAATGTAAAGTATGGTAAAGTTAATTATACAAAAGATTGAAGTACGTGGATTAAAAGAATTATCAGTAAGAAGTTGTTATAACAGTTTCAGTTTGGCGAGTGTCTAGATTAATGTGTAAAAGTGATATGAATGTGTTTGACAATAAAAGTATAAAACAAATTTCTTCATCAGTGTTATTTTTGGATAAAAGATTCCTTTCCGTTTACACAACCCTGATCAAGAGATATGTTCGACCGAGAAATAATAGCTAGCCGGAGGACAGTAAACAAAAATTAAATCAAATAACAGTCGCATTCTTTCAAACACTAATACTACCACAAATTACTAACACCAGATGGAGCTACAAACTGAACAAATGAATGACGTCACAAGATGGCTTCACATGAAGTAAACACACATACACAAACATCACAAGTAATAACATTCATAAGTAATACCGTAACAAATTGGCTCCCAAACGTGGGGCTAACAAATACAAACATTATAAGAATTACACTCACAAATTGGCGCCCAAACGTGGGGCTAACAAATACAAACATTAATAATAATGTTACCACAAATTGGCTACCACAACGTGGGGCCACAAAGAAAATGTTAAATATAAATAACATTTAATCGCTCACAAATTGCAGAATTAACCAGGAAGTGGAACGAATGGAGCAGTGAACTGATCTACAAGACGCAGATTTCAGAAACAACTACAAGGACGACAGACTACGCGGATGATTGACATCGTAATTCCGAGATTACAAGGCAACAGGGGAATTCAACTACAAAAACATCGAGAAGACGCAGATTCCAGAAACAACTAGAGGAACGACAAACGACGCGGATGAGTGGACACAAAACATCGAGACGACGCAGATTCATCATTAATACAACGCAGAAGCAACATATAACCTGGGAGAGAGGGGCAGCAAGCTGGACATCAAAGTAACAGCAACAGACAGCATCACAAAGGTCAGAGTATAGTAATTTTTTTTGAAAACAAAATTATAACATTCAAATGTACTTGAGGAGTGGTAGGATAAAGAAGACAATGGCTACTAATAATATTGAGGAAACAATAATGGAAGGGGATAATGTAACAGTTAGCTGTAATTCAATACAGGTTACAGAAAATAGCTCAAACAATGTAGAATTTGAGGGAGGAAATGTTAGTGAAGAAAGCCAGAATAAAATAGCAGGAAATGTTCATTTTGATGCTAGTATGATGATGGAAATGATGAGAAATTTTGGCGAAACAGTAAATAAGAATATTCAGAATATGAGGGAAGATATGCAAAAGAATAATGAGAAATTGAGGGAACATTTTGATAGGAGTTTAGAACAAAAACTAACTCAGAATAATGAAAAATTAGAACAAAAACTAACTCAGAACATGGAAATGAATAATGAGAAATTAGAAAAGAAAATAGATCAAAACAGGGAAGATATGCAAAAGAGTCATAGGGAATTAAGGGAAGATATTGGTAAAAGCTTAGAACAAAACAGGGAAGAAATTGAAAAGAAATTCATGGAGCTAGATAGTAGTATGATGAGAATGAGAAATGAAAATCATGAAATGATAGCAAATGAGATAGGGGAAGTTTCAAAGAAAATGGTAGACATGAGCAGGGAAATATCTAACCAAAAAAGTGAGGTTAATAATAAAATAGAACATGTTGATGTAAAATGTACAGCGTTAGGTAGCCGAATGAGTAGCATTTCAAATGAGTTAAGAGAGATGATGGAGGCTACAAATGCAGATTTAATTCAGGTGCAAGTTAATTTCAGAGGGGAAATATCTGAAATTCAGAAGGAGTCAGAAACACAGAGAAATAAATTGTCTGAAGAAGTTAAAGATTTGTCTAAAGATTTGAATCAAAAGCTAACTTCTGAAATTAACAAACACCAAGCTGTTCAAAATGAGAATAATAAAAAATTGGAACAGACAATAGAAAATCTGCAAGGTACTGTAAATAGGTTAGAATTGAATTCAAGGGCAAATATATGTGATGTGAATGTATCAGATGTACAAAATAATGATAGAGGTAGTTCCTCAGGTATGACAAATAATGTGAGTGATGTGGCAGCTTCATCTATAGCTAATGCTGAAACTCAAAGTGCACAAGTAATACTAGAGAATTTAAATATGGGATTAGGGAATTTGCAAAATTACAATCATATCTTAAGTGATTTTCCACTTCCAAAATTTAATGAAAACTCCAGTCCAGTACAGTTCATTGCAGAATTATCAGAGTATTTTTAAATTAAAAAGATACCTGAAGCATTGAAAATGATAGTTGTCAAAAGATGTTTGGACCAGAAAACTTTAGATTGGTTACAAATGGTATCAGGGGGTGAAATTTCATATGAATCCTTTAAGAGGTTATTCATGAACAGATTTTGGAATGTTACGGTACAGCACAGAATTCGAGCAATGCTTAGTCATGGTCAATTTAATCCACGAGATGGAATATCAATGACTGATTACTTACTGAAACATGCAAGTCAGGTTAGGAACTTGTCACCTCCAATCAATGAGGAAGATTTTGTGAGTTTGCTCACAAGGCATTATCCTTTAAGGATACAAAATTACTTATTAATTGCAAAACCACGTAGCATCTATGAGATGACGGAATTAATGACAGCTTTGGAACTACAGGAAGAAGATATATCTCGGGAGTGGGAGCATAGATTTTTAGATGTGCGAGATAGAAGAAATTACCAAGGTAGTTATCAGCAAAGTAGAGGACAAGACAGGCGTCATGAAAATAATACCAGACAACGGTATCAATCATACGTTCCACAGTTTGAAAGATCGAGGATAGATGGGAGACCAGGTCGACAGGAACAAATAAATTATGTCAGGACAGAAAGATTGCCTGAAAGAGGGCAAAATTATGGAAGGCGGTACATTAGACAAAGGGGAAATTTCACTCACTGGAGGGAAAACAATAACCGGGAAAGATCTGAGGAACGGCAAGAAAATTATGTGCCAAGGGGACATAATTTAAGACATCGAGGATTTCGAACTCGAGGAAGGGGAACTCAAAACAATGGTAGCGACAATGAGATAGATTTAGCGCCTGTTAGGAATGGCAGTCCTGTACGTGAACATGGAAATAACCAGGAAAACTGTTAATAGACTCCTGTGCAGTAGGTTCTCAGGACGTCTTTAATAATTCAGTATCCATTACCAATACAAATAATATGCCTACACACACACCCTGTAATAAGATTACAGCAACAAAAGATAAGGGAGAAAATTTTGAGTCACCTCATGTTAGGATGGAAATTGCGAAGAAAGAGATCATTGCAACTATAGATTCTGGTTCGTCAGCTTCAATTTGTTCACAGAAATTTTATATAAATTTGATTAATGAAGGTAACAAAATTATGGCTCTTCCCACTAGTAATTTAGTTTGTCGTGTTGCAATCGGAAGAACGACACAGGTCATAAAAACACAAGCTCTACTTAGCATACTTATTGGCGGAGAGAATTTTGAGGTTATGTTTCTAATTGTAAACCATCTGATTTGTGACATAATTATAGGATGTGACTTCCTACATGAATATGAAGCAAGTATAGATTTTAAACATGAAGAGTTAAGAATGACAAAAGACGATAGAGAAATAAGGGTACCATTTATAAAAGAGAAAGTTTCTGTAATCGAGATGACAAAGGATGAGAAAAATCTTTGTGACCAAGAGTTTTTTGTGCAAATAACAGAAACTGATAGAAATAGTCAGATAAAGCAGGTAGTCACAGAATATGAAGGGAATACCACGCCATATTTTCAACAGCTTGTAGAAATGCCAGAGAAAGTAGAGGAATTTACAATCCAAACAAAAGACGACCATGTGAGCGAGACAGACAACAGCTGGGAAGAGAAGAGAAATGAGGAAATAATACACAAGTGTGAAGAAGCTTATCATATTACGGTAATGCAAAAACAAATCCTTCATGATGTTTTGATGAACAATAGTTCAGTATTTAGTAATATTCCAGGCAGATGTAATGTATATCAGCATACATTTCAAGTAGAAGACGTACCACCATATAGGCACAAGTATGACAATTTACCTATAAGTCTTTGGGACAAAGCTAGACAACTAATAAATAGCATGTTAGAAAATGGGATTATTGAGCAAAGCAATTCTCAGTACATAAATTCAATCTGCTGGAGTATTAAACGAGATGGTAGTTTGAGATTAACATTAGACGGTAGATATGTCAACAAGTATATGAAGCCTGATCATTTTCAAAGTGAAGGAATTGAACAATTAATTACGAAACTTTCAAGAGGGAGATTTCTGACATCCATTGACCTCACTGCATCATATTGGCAAGTGGAATTAGATCCACAAGTGCGTGATTACACTTCATTTCAGTACTCAGGGATCCAGTATCGTTTTTGTGTAAATCCTTTTGGCTTAAAAAACTCAGGAAGTGGATTTTTGAGAGCCATTCACAGTATCTTTGGAAATTCTGCAGATGACTTTTTAATAAAGTATATTGACGACTTCCTAATCATTAGTCAAACATTTGAAGAACACATGAATAATGTCCATTATGTGTTAAATAAACTGCAACAACATGGTATGAATGTGAACATACTAAAATCAAAATTTTGTGTCAAGGAAATAAATTTTCTGGGTTATGTAGTGGACGAACGAGGTATAAGACCTGATCAGAAGAGAATTAAAGCAATAATGAAAATTCCACCACCAAGGAACGTAAAACAAATTAGACGTCTCTTAGGGGTATTGAACTTTCAGAGTAAGTTCGTACCAAGATATTCGGCTGAAATAGAACCACTGCGGCAGCTACTCCGAAAGAACAATAAGTGGAAATGGACAGAGGATCATCAAAAATGTTTTGAAAGAGTAAAAGAACTTTTTGCTAAGTCCATATTGCTCGAGAGGCCTAGAGAAGATTTGGAATATGAGATTTATGTCGACGCATCAATGCAAGGATACGCCGGAATTTTAGGACAGCGAGACATCAACAATGACTTTCACGTCATTAGTACAGCTTCTAGAGGACTTACAAATATTGAACGGAATTCTTCAGTAACTCAGTTAGAAATTGGAGCACTATATTTCTCATTAATTCGTTTTAAAACCTATATTTATCAGCAAAAGGTGAAAGTATATTCAGACCACATCAGCTTAACTTTCATACAACGGTGTAGATTATGTAGTGGAAAACTTGCTAGATACATTCATGCAATATCTGCATTCGATATTGAGATTATACACATTCCTGGCAAGAATAATACCTTCAGTGATTTCCTATCAAGATTAAACTACAACCCACAAATTCCCGAAAATATTGAAAGGCCTAGAAATGAAGTCAAAATATTGACAATTGAAATTCCTTTAAGCAAAGAAATGATTAGAAAATTGAAAAATATAGGGGAAATTCAAAATGAGGACGCAAAATTATTAAAACTTAAAGAAAAGGCACCACTAATTGAAGAGGCAAAGAAAGAAATTGTAGCAATTTGGGATGGAACATTATACAAGAAACATGGAAAAGAAGTGCCTAGTTGGAAGGTAATGGTTCCGAAAAGCATGGAAAAGGAACTAATTAAGAATTTTCACGAAGGGTTAGCACACTCAGGGACGGACCGACCAACTTCTATGATTTTAGAGAATTTATACATATCCAAATTGCGTCAGAAAGTTCGAAAATTTATATCGTGCTACAACCTGTGTCAGAAGGCAAAGCAAATAAATGCAGCATATGCATTTGAGACTAATTCGGTTATAAGGGATAAGCCGAGATGCGTAATTAGTATTGATATTCATGGTCCGATGCCTCCAAGTCAATTTGGAAATAAATATATATTTGTCTGTTATGATATATTCAGCAAATATGTAAGAATTTACCCTTTGAGAAAACCTACAGGTTTAGCATGTTTGAATAGACTACTCAAGTCATATGTGATAGAAGAAGGACCGATCCAATCTGTATTGAGCGATAATGCTTCGTATTTCACAGGAAAAAAATTTATGGATGGACTGAAAGAAAATGGCATTAAACAATATTTTTCGTCAAGATACAGACCGAACTCCAACCCAGTGGAGAGGGAAATTAAGGAAATTTCAAATTATTTGAGGGTGCTGTGTCATCGAAAACAAACCCAATGGTATGGATACGTGAATTTAGTTCAGAATCTACTAAATGAAACTGTAAACAATGTGACCGGATACAAACCATGTGAACTTAAGTTAGGAAAGAAGATCAACACAATGTGTAAGAAAATTCCAGAAGCCATTCCAGATGCGCACTCGATACCACAAACAGAAGAAGAGATGTTCCGAAAAGCATTCGAGAGGATGAAGAATAAGGCCATAAAAAGAAAAATTAAACATGAAGAAAAGAAGAGAAAGGAATGGAGGATCAAAATAGGAGATTTAGTTTTGGTTAAAACCAAGAAATTGTCGGATAAAGCAAATAAACTTTATTGGCGAATGTTTCTCAAATACCATGGACCATATGAAATTGTTAAAGTATATGGAACAAATACATATGAGTTATGTAATCCAACAACTCGAAAAAGCATTGGAAAGTTCCATATTGAGATGCTGAAACCATACAATGACGATAAAGGTGAAACAGAAGACAAAGATGATAAATAATAAATGCTGGATAGTTAAAGACGAAATGCAGAGCAATGTATTGGAACGTAAGAGGGTTAATTATGTATGTATGTATGTATGTATGTCATAAGATAGGAGAAATAAATTTTGGACATAACTAAATGTTTAAAAGGAAAATAACATTTTTTTAGTAACTATAACAGTATTTGAAAATTAAGAATGTAAAGATTGAAACTTAATATGATATTAAAGTAAAAGTACGTAAATACAATTCCAAGAGTATTGTTAAAATAAAGTACAAAATAACAAAAATGGGTAAAAATAATTAAAAACAAATACTTATGTAGCAAACAGAAAATGTGAAACAGTACTTAGATTTAAGATATGTAAATATATTTGAGTAGAGGGTGAATATTTTAGTAAATATGTATAGTAATTACAAAAATTCTTAAATGCACAAATTTTTGTCAACAACTTAAGAAAGTAAACAATTTTGAAACAGTCATTAAATACTTCAGGGTACAGTATTTGCTATAAAAAAAAAAATTTTTTTGTGTAATGTCAGATTAATGTCTAAACACATTAAACAAGAGCCAGTAAGTAGTGGCGAGATAAAAAAAAAAAAAAAGCATATGTCGTGTGTTAAATGCATGTGAAGTGTTAAGTGAAAGTGATAGCGTGTGTTCCAAGATTTAGGAGACTAAAAACCCAATTATAAAATTTCCAAACAAGTTGTAAATATTCATAATTATGTTTCTAGTGGGGCATATGATGCAGTAATTTGTATCACAAATTACTTAAATGTAAATAATGATTGTAATATGAATATGCATTTTTATGTGACATTGATTTGAGATGTTTATTGATTGTAATTATTGTTGGGAAGTAAGTTTATACTGCCTTACTGAAACTGACAATAATAGCGCGCAATAATGCAGCGAGGGGGGGTGAGCTGTTTATCATTATTGGAAACGAGGAAGTTGCGTAATGTTGGCGCGTTTTTCCGCTTAGAACCTTCTGGAATATTTCCCTAGAGCATATGTATTCATAATTTTCATTGGATATAAACTAGACGCTAATGTTGGCACGTTTTATTAGCCAATTGCAGTTCAGTTATAATCTTTAGGCATTAGGGGAGTGGGAGTATAAATAGAGGCTAGGTTAGAGGTAAAGTCCTTCAGTCGTTCAGTTCATCAAAAATCTGTGTAACTACACGTCGTCTTCAGTCAGTCAGTTCGTCGAAAGTATTAGTACGGCACACATCGGATATAGATTCACAAGTTACGCGTAGCAGAATTATGAAAAATGTAAAGTATGGTAAAGTTAATTATACAAAAGATTGAAGTACGTGGATTAAAAGAATTATCAGTAAGAATTTGTTATAACAGTTTCAGTTTGGCGAGTGTCTAGATTAATGTGTAAAAGTGATATGAATGTGTTTGACAATAAAAGTATAAAACAAATTTCTTCATCAGTGTTATTTATGGATAAAAGATTCCTTTCCGTTTACACAACCCTGATCAAGAGATATGTTCGACCGAGAAATAATAGCTAGCCGGAGGACAGTAAACAAAAATTAAATCAAATAACAGTCGCATTCTTTCAAACACTAATACTACCACAAATTACTAACACCAGATGGAGCTACAAACCGAACAAATGAATGACGTCACAAGATGGCTTCACATGAAGTAAACACACATACACAAACATCACAAGTAATAACATTCATAAGTAATACCGTAACAAATTGGCTCCCAAACGTGGGGCTAAAAAATACAAACATTATAAGAATTACACTCACACACTGTATACCATTTACTAGAGGTCACTAGTGCTGCTATACATTTTGTTGCAGCCCAGTGAAGGGGGACCATGATCATGATGAAGGATAGACAAACAGATAAGCTCTGGTCTATCATAACACTGTATACCATTTACTAAAGGTCACTAGTGCTGCTATACATTTTATTGTAGCCCAGTGAAGGGGGACCATGATCATGATGAAGGATAGGCACACAGATAAGCTCTGGTCTATCACAGCACTGTATACCATTTACTAGATGCCACTAGTCCTGCTATACATTTTATTGTAGCCCAGTGAAGGGGGACCATGATCATGATGAAGGATAGGCACACAGATAAGCTCTGGTCTATCACAGCACTGTATACCATTTACTAGAGGTCACTAGTGGTGCTATACATTTTGTTGCAGCCCAGTAAAGGGAGACCATGAGCATGATGAAGGATAGGCACACAGATAAGCTCTGGTCTATCACAGCACTGTATATCATTTACTAGAGGTCACTACAAATGCTATACATTTTGTTACAGCACAGTGAAGGGGGACCATGATCATGATGAAAGATAGACACACAGATAAGCTTGGTCTATCACAGCACTGTATACCATTTACTAGAGGTCACTAGTGGTGCTATACATTTTGTTGCAGCCAAGTGAAAGGGGACCATGATCATGATGAAGGATAGACACACAGATAAGCTCTGGTCTATCACAGCACTGTATATCATTTACTAGAGGTCACTAGTGGTGCTATACATTTTGTTGCAGCCAAGTGAAAGGGGACCATGATCATGATGAAGTATAGACACACAGATAAGCTTGGTCTATCACAGCACTGTATACCATTTACTAGAGGTCACTAGTGGTGCTATACATTTTGTTGCAGCCAAGTGAAAGGGGACCATGATCATGATGAAGTATAGACACACAGATAAGCTCTGGTCTATCACAGCACTGTATATCATTTACTAGAGGTCACTAGTGGTGCTATACATTTTGTGGCAGCCAAGTGAAAGGGGACCATGATCATGATTAAGGATAGACTCACAGATAAGCTCTGGTCTATCATAACACTATATACCATTTACTAGATATCCCTAGTGGTGCTATACATTTTGTTAAAGCCCAGTGAAGGGGGACCATGATCATGATTAAGGATAGACTCACAGATAAGCTCTGGTCTATCATAACACTATATACCATTTACTAGAGATCCCTAGTGGTGCTATACATTTTGTTGCAGCCCAGTGAAGGGGGACCATGATCATGATGAAGGATAGACACACAGATAAGCTCTGGTCTATCATAGTACTGTATACCATTTACTAGAGGTCACTAATGGTGCTATACATTTTGTTGCAGCCCAGTGAAGGGGGACCATGATCATGATGAAGGATAGACACACAGATAAGCTCTGGTCTATCATAGCACTGTATACCATTTACTAGAGGTCACTAGTGGTGCTATACATTTTGTTGCAGTCCAGTGAAGGGGGACCATGATCATGATAAAGGATAGACACATAGATAAGCTCTGGTCTATCATAACACTGTATACCATTTACTAGAGATCACTAGTGGTCCTATACATTTTGTTGCAGCCCAGTGAAGGGGGACCATGATCATGATTAAGGATAGACACATAGATAAGCTCTGGTCTATCATAACACTGTATACCATTTACTAGAGATCACTAGTGGTCCTATACATTTTGTTGCAGCCCAGTGAAGGGGGACCATGATCATGATGAAGGATAGACACACAGATGAGCTCTGGTCTATCATAGTACTGTATACCATTTACTAGAGGTCACTAATGGTGCTATACATTTTGTTGCAGCCCAGTGAAGGGAGACCATGATCATGATGAAGGATAGACACACAGATAAGCTCTGGTCTATCATACCACTGTATACCATTTACTAGAGGTCACTAGTGGTGCTATAAATTTTATTGCAGCCCAGCGAAGGGGGACCATGATCATGATGAAGGATAGGCACACAGATAAGCTCTGGTCTATCACAGCACTGTATACCATTTACTAGATATCCCTAGTGGTGCTATACATTTTGTTAAAGCCCAGTGAAGGGGGACCATGATCATGATGAAGGATAGACACACAGATGAGCTTGGTCTATCACAGCACTGTATATCATTTACTAGAGGTCACTAGTGGTGCTATACATTTTGTTGCAGCCAAGTGAAAGGGGACCATGATCATGATGAAGGATAGACACACAGATAAGCTCTGGTCTATCACAGCACTGTATATCATTTACTAGAGGTCACTAGTGGTGCTATACATTTTGTTGCAGCCAAGTGAAAGGGGACCATGATCATGATGAAGGATAGACACACAGATAAGCTCTGGTCTATCACAGCACTGTATATCATTTACTAGAGGTCACTAATGGTGCTATACATTTTGTTGCAGCCCAGTGAAGGGGGACCATGATCATGATGAAGGATAGACACACAGATAAGCTCTGGTCTATCATAGCACTGTATACCATTTACTAGAGGTCACTAGTGGTGCTATACATTTTGTTGCAGCCCAGTGAAGGGGGACCATGATCATGATTAAGGATAGACACATAGATAAGCTCTGGTCTATCATAACACTGTATACCATTTACTAGAGATCACTAGTGGTGCTATACATTTTGTTGCAGCCCAGTGAAGGGGGACCATGATCATGATGAAGGATAGACACACAGATGAGCTCTGGTGTATCATAGCATTGTATACCATTTAGAAGGGGTCACTAGTGGTGGTATACATTTTGTTGTAGCCTAATGAAGAGGGACCATGATCATGATGAACAATAGACACACAGATAAGCTCTGGTCTATCATAGCACTGTATACCATTTAGTACAGGTCACTAGTGGTGCTATAAATTTTGTTGCGGCCCAGTGAAGGGGGACCATGACCATGATGAAGGATAGACACACAGATAAGCTCTGGTCTATCATAGCACTGTATACTATTTACTAGAGGTCACTAATGGTGCTATACATTTTGTTGCAGCTCAGTGAAGTGGGACCATGATCATGATGACGGATAGACACACAGATAAGCTCTGGTTTATCATAGCACTGTATACCATATACTGGAGGTCACTAGCGGTGCTATACATTTTGTTGCAGCCCAGTGAAGGGGCAACATGATCATGATGAAGGATAGACACACAGATAAGCTCTGGTCTATCATAGCACTGTATACCATTTACTAGAGGTCACTAGTGGTGCTATAAATTTTGTTAAACACAGTGGAGGGGGACCATGATCATGATGAAGGATAGACACATATAAGCTCTGGTCTATTATAGCACTGTATACTAGATGTCACTAGTGGTCTATGCATTTTGTTGTAGCCCAGTGAAGGGGACCATGATCATGATGAAGGATAGGCACACAGATAGCTCTGGTCTATTATAACACTGTATACAATTTACTAGAGGTCACTAGTAGTGCAATACATTTGTTGCAGTTAAGTGAAGGGAGCCGATGATCATGATGAAGGATAGACACACAGGTAAGCTCTGGTCCATCACAGCACTGTAAACCATTTACTAGATGTCACTAGAGGTGCTATACATTTTATTGGAGTACAGTGAAGGGAGACCATGATCATGATGAACGATAGACACACGGATAAGCTCTGGTCTATCATAGCACTGCATACCATTTACTAGATGTCACTAGAGGTGCTATACATTTTGTTGCAGTACAGTGAAGGGAAACCATGATCATGATGAAGGATAGACACACAGATAAGCTCTGGTCTATCACAGCACTGTGTATCATTTACTAGAGGTCACTAGTGGTGCTATACATTTTGTTGTAGCCCAGTGAAGGGGGGCCTGATCATGATGAGGGATAGACACACAGAAACGTTCTAATCTATCATAGCACTGTATACCATTTACTAGAGATCACTATGGAGCTATACATTTTGTTACAGCTCAGTGAAGAGGGACCATGATCATGATGAAGGATACACACACAGAAAAGCTCTGGTCTATCATAGCAGTGTATGCCATTTACTAGATGTCACTAGTGGTGCTATACATTTTGTTGCAGTACAGTGAAGAGAGACCATGATCATGATGAATGATAGACACAGATAAGCTCTGGTCTATCATAGCACTGTATACCATTTATAAGGGGTCACTAGTTGTGGTATACATTTTGTTGTAGCCTAATGAAAAGTACCATGATCATGATGCACAATAGACACATAGATAAGCTCTGGTCTATCACAGCACTGTAAACCATTTACTAGATGTCACTAGTGGTGCTATACATTTTGTTGCAGTACAGTGAAGAGAGACCATGATCATGATGAAGGATAGACACACAGATAAGCTCTGGTCTATCATAGCAGTGTATGCCATTTACTAGAGGTCACTATTTGTGCTATACATTTTGTTACAGCTCAGTAAAGGGAGACCTTGATCATGATGAATGATAGAAACACAGATTAAGCTCTGGTGTATCATAGCAGTGTATGCCATTTACTAGATGTCACTAGTGGTACTATACATTTTGTTGCAGTACAGTGAAGGGAGACCATGATCATGATGAAGATAGACGCACAGATAAGCTCTGGTCTATCATAGCATTGTATACCATTTAGTAGAGGTCACTAGTGGTGCTATACATTTTGTTGTAGTCCAGTGAAGGGGGACCATGATCATGATGAACAATAGACACACAGATAAGCTCTGGTCTATCATAGCACTGTATACCATTTACTAGAGATCACTAGTGGTGCTATGCATTTAGTTGCATTTCAGTGAAGGGGGACCATGATCATGATGAATGATAGACACACAGATAAGCTCTGGTCTATCATAGCACTGTATACCATTTACTAGAGGTCACTAGTGGTGCTATACATTTTGTTGTAGCCCAGTGCAGAGGGACCATGATCATGATGCACAATAGACACACAGATAAGCTCTGGTCTATCATAGCACTGTATACCACCTACTAGAGGTTACTAGTGGTGCTATACGTGTTGGTACAGCCCGGTGAATGGGGACCATGATCATGATGAGGGATAGACACACAGATAAGCTCTGGTCTATCATAGAACTATATACCATTTACTAGAGATCAGTAGTGGTGCTATACATTTTGTTGCAGCCCAGTGAAAGGGTACCATGATCATGATGAAGGATAGACACACAGATAAGCTCTGGTCTATCATAACACTGTATATCATTTACTAGAGGTCACTAGTGGTGCTATACATTTAGTTGCAGTTCAGTGAAGGGGGACCATGACCATGATGAAGGATAGACACACAGATAAGCTCTAATCTATCATGGCACTGTATACCATTTACTAGAGCTCTCTAGTTGTGCTATACATTTTGTTACAGCCCAGTGAAGGGAGACCATGATCATGATGAAGGATAGACGCACAGATAAGCTCTAATCTATCATAGCAGTGTATGCCATTTACTAGAGGTCACTATTTGTGCTATACACTTTGTTACAGCTCAGTAAAGGGAGACCATGATCATGATGAATGATAGAAACACAGATAAGCTCTGGTGTATCATAGCACTGTATACCATTTACTAGATGTCAGTAGTGGTGCTATACATTTTGTGTCAGTACAGTGAAGGGAGACCATGATCATGATGAAGGATAGACACACAGATAAGCTCTGGTCTATCATAGCATTGTATACCATTTAGAAGGGGTCACTAGTGGTGCTATACATTTTGCTGCAGCCCAGTAAAGAGGGACCATGATCATGATGAAGGATAGACACACAGATAAGCTCTGGTGTATCATAGCATTGTATACCATTTAGAAGGGGTCACTAGTGGTGGTATACATTTTGTTGTAGCCTAATGAAGAGGGACCATGATCATGATGAACAATAGACACACAGATAAGCTCTGGTCTATCATAGCACTGTATACCACATACTAGAGGTCACTAGTGGGGTTATACATTTTGTTGTATGCTAATGACGAGGCACCATGATCATGATGAACAATAGACACACAGATAAGCTCTGGTCTATCATAGCCCTGTATACCATTTAGTAGAGGTCACTAGTGGTGCTATACATTTTGTTGTAGCCCAGTGAAGGGGGACCATGATCATGATGAACAATAGACACACAGATAAGCTCTGGTCTATCATAGCACTGTATACCATTTACTAGAGATCACTACTGGTGCTATGCATTTAGTTGCAGTTCAGTGAAGGGGGACCATGATCATGATGAAGGATAGACACACAGATAAGCTCTGGTCTATCATAGCACTGTATACCATTTACTAGAGGTCACTAGTGGTGCTATACATTTTGTTGTAGCCCAGTGCAGAGGGACCATGATCATGATGCACAATATACACACAGATAAGCTCTGGTCTATCATAGCACTGTATACCACCTACTAGAGGTTACTAGTGGTGCTATACATGTTGGTACAGCCCAGTGAATGGGGACCATGATCATGATGAGGAATAGACACACAGATAAGCTCTGGTCTATCATAGAACTATATACCATTTACTAGAGATCAGTAGTGGTGCTATACATATTGTTGCAGCCCAGTGAAAGGGTACCATGATCATGATGAAGGATAGACACACAGATAAGCTCTGGTCTATCTATACACTGTATACCATTTACTAGAGGTCACTAGTGGTGCTATACATTTAGTTGCAGTTCAGTGAAGGGGGACCATGACCATGATGAAGGATAGACACACAGATAAGCTCTAATCTATCATGGAACTGTATACCATTTACTAGAGTTCTCTAGTTGTGCTATACATTTTGTTACAGCCCAGTGAAAGGCGACCATGATCATGATGAGGGATAGACACACAGATAAGCTCTAATCTATCACAACACTGTTTACCATTTACTAGAGGTCTCTAGTTGTGCTATACATTTTGTTACAGCCCAGTGAAGGGAGACCATGATCATGATGAAGGATAGACACACAGATAAGCTCTAATCTATCATAGTAATGTATACCATTTACTAGAGGTCACTGGTGGTGCTATACATTTTGTTGCAGTACAGTGAAGAGGGCCTATGATCATGATGGAAGGATAGACACACAGATAAGCTCTGGTCTATCACAGCACTGTATACCATTTACTAGAGGTCACTGGTGGTGCTATACATTTTGTTGCAGCCAAGTGAAGGGGGGCCATGATCATGATGGAAGGATAGACACACAGATAAGCTCTGGGCTATCACAGCACTGTAAACCATTTACTAGATGTCACTAGAGGTGCTATACATTTTGTTGCAGTACAGTGAAGGGAGACCATGATCATGATGAAGGATAGACACACAGATAAGCTCTGGTCTATCACAGCACTGTATATCATTTACTAGAGGTCACTAGTGGTGCTATACATTTTGTTGTAGCCCAGTGAAGGGGGGCCTGATCATGATGAGGGATAGACACACAGAAAAGCTCTAGTCTATCATAGCACTGTATACCATTTACTATAGATCACTAGTGGTGCTATACATTTTGTTACAGCTCAGTGAAGAGGGACCATGATCATGATGAAGGATACACACACAGAAAACTCTGGTCTATCATAGCACTCTATACCATTTACTAGAGGTCACTAGTTGTGCTATACATTTTGTTACAGCTCAGTGACGAGGGACCATGATCATGATGAATGATAGACACAGATAAGCTCTGATCTATCATAGCACTGTATACCATTTATAACGGGTCACTAGTTGTGGTATACATTTTGTTGCAGCCTAATGAAAAGTACCATGATCATGATGCACAATAGACACACAGATAATCTCTGGTCTATCACAACACTGTAAACCATTTACTAGATGTCACTAGCGGTGCTATACATTTTGTTGCAGTACAGTGAAGAGAGACACACAGATAAGCTCTGGTCTATCATAACAGTATATGCCATTTACTAGATGTCACTATATGTGCTATACATTTTGTTACAGCTCAGTAAAGGGAGACCATGATCATGATGAATGATAGTAACACAGATAAGCTCTGGTGTATCATAGCAGTGTATGCCATTTACTAGATGTCACTAGTGGTGCTATACATTTTGTTGCAGCCCAGTAAAGGGAGACCATGATCATGATGAATGATAGTAACACAGATAAGTTCTGGTCTATCATAGCACTGTATACCATTTACTAGAGGTCACTAGTGGTGCTATACATTTTGTTACAGCCCAGTGAAGAAGGACCATGATCATGATGAAGGATAGACACAAAGATAAGCTCTGGTCTATCATAGCACTGTATACCATTTATTAGAGGTCACTAGCGGTGCTATACATTTTGTTGCAGCCCAGTAAAGAGGGAACATGATAATGATGGACAGACACACGGATAAGCTCTGGTCTATCATAGCACTGTATACCATTTATAAGGGGTCACTAGTGGTGGTATACATTTTGTTGTAGCCTAATGAAGAGGGACCATGATCATGATGAACAATAGACACACAGATAAGCTCTGGTCTATCATAGCACAGTATACCATTTACTAGAGGTCACTAGTGTTGCTATACATTTTGTTGCGGCCCAGTGAAGGGGACCATGATCATGATGAAGGACAGATACACAGATAAGCTCTGGCCTATCATAGAACTATATAAAATTTACTAGAGTTCACTAATGGTGCTATACATTTTGTTGCAGCCCAGTGAAGGGGGTCCATGACCATAATGAAGGATAGATACACAGATAAGCTCTGGCCTATCATAGAACTATATAAAATTTACTAGAGTTCACTAGTGGTGTTATACATTTTGTTGCAGCCCAGTGAAGGGGGACCATGACCATGATGAAGGATAGACACACAGATAAGCTCTAATCTATCATAGCACTGTATACCATTTACTAGAGGTCTCTAGTTGTGCTATACATTTTGTTGTAGCACAGTGAAGAGGGACCATGATCATGATGAAGGATAGACACACAGATAAGTTCTGGTCTATCATAGCACTGTATACCGTTTACTAGAGGTCTGTAGTTGTGCTATACATTTTGTTGTAGCACAGTGAAGGGGGACCATGATCATGATGAAGGATAGACACACAGATAAGCTCTAATCTATCATAGTACTGTATACCATTTACTAGAGGTCTCTAGTTGTGCTATACATTTTGTTACAGCCCAGTGAAGGGAGACCATGATCATGATGAGGGATAGACACACAGATCAGCTCTAATATATAATAGTACTGTTTACCATTTACTAGAGGTCTCTAGTTGTGCTATACATTTTGTTAGAGCACAGTGAAGGGGGACCATGACCATGATGAAGGATAGACAAACAGATAAGCTCTAATCTATCATAGCACTGTATACCATTTACTAGAGGTCTCTAGTTGTGCTATACATTTTGTTGGAGCACAGTGAAGGGGGACCATGATCATGAAGAAGGATAGACACATAGATAAGCTCTGGTCTATCATAGTACTGTATACCATTTACTAGAGGTCTCTAGTTGTGCTATACATTTTGTTGTAGCACAGTGAAGGGAGACCATGATCATGATGAAGGATAGAGACACAGATAAGCTCTGGTCTATCATGGCACTGTATACTATTTACTAGAGGTCACTAGTTGTGCTATACATTTTGGTATAGCCCAGTGAAGGGGGACCATGACCATGATGAAGGATAGACACACAGATAAGCTCTGGTCTATCATAGCACTGTATATCATTTACTAGAGGTCACTAGTGGTGCTATACATTGTGTTACAGCCCAGTGAAGTGGGACCATGATCATGATGAAGGATAGACACACAGATAAGCTCTGGTCTATCACAGTACTGTATACCATTTACTAGAGGTCATTAGTGGTGCTATACATTTTGTTGCAGCACAGTGAAGAGGGATCATGATCATGATGAAGGATAGACACACAGATAAGCTCTGGTCTATCATAGCACTGTGTACCATTTACTAGAGGTCACTAGTGGTGCTATACATTTTGTTACAGCCCAGTGAAGTGGGACCATGATCATGATGAAGGATAGACACACAGATAAGCTCTGGTCTATCACAGTACTGTATACCATTTACTAGAGGTCACTAGTGGTGCTATACATTTTGTTACAGCCCAGTGAAGAGGGACCATGATCATGATGAAGGATAGACACAAAGATAAGCTCTGGTCTATCATAGCACTGTATACCATTTACTAGAGGTCTCTAGTTGTGCTATACATTTTGTTGTAGCACAGTGAAGGGAGACCATGACCATGATGAAGGATAGACACACAGATAAGCTCTAATCTATCATAACACTGTATACCATTTACTAGAGGTCTCTAGTTGTGCTATACATTTTGTTGTAGCACAGTGAAGAGGGACCATGATCATGATGAGGGATAGACACACAGTTAAGCTCTGGCCTATTATAGCACTGTATACCATTCAGTCTGTAATCTTAAGGTACATTGTAATACAATAGAATGTAATAATTTGTCATATCCATAGTAAAAATGTGTAACACTTTGAATCTGTAAACAAAGCCTTAAAAACGTCTCCCTTGGCATTAGGTCGTTAAAATGCTTCCACTGATATACATTTTACAGGCAAACGTGAAAGTACTAAGGTACTCAGTACTAAGGTTCTGGTGTCCATCTGCGTAAGACATTCCTGGCATCTGTCTGTTACACTGGGGGCTTGTAACACCTGTGTTACTTACTCAGTACTAAGGTTCTGGTGTCCATCTGCATGAAGACATTTCTGGCATCTGTCTGTTACACTGGGGGCTTGTAACACCTGCGTTACTTACTCAGTACTAAGGTTCTGGTGTCCATCTGCGGTAGACATTCCTGGCATCTTTGGAGGAAATTTCCATTGACACATTCTTCTTGCATAATGTTTATAGTTTATGTTTTTATATTGTCCTTAAGTTTGACTTCAGTGTGGGGATTGTTGCTATAAGCGTTATGTTTTTAGAGTTTTTACCTCCTTTAGAACATCTCATTTTCACTTCTTAGGTTTGGGGTTTAGCGATGCCGTTGTTCTAAACTTATTAGCCAGATGTCTAACAGTTTCTGTAACTGGAAATGTCTCCTGGAATCGTCTAATATCTGTGTACATGATTCAGTGTTTATGTATGTATTTACACACACATTTGTTGTACATACAATCATGAATTTGTCAGCAGAATTGCAGTGGACTAATAACAAGACATTTGAAAATAACGTGAAAATTGTTTGGAAAAAGGCGAGGAAAAGACTGGATGATATAGAAATACAAATCCTGTTCAGTGAGATTGCCGAAAATAGCTCATTAGTTGATTAAAGGCCAATGAAAAATACATGGGGTAGGGAAAAATATATAGACATAGTAAATAAACAAGAGAGAGAATCTATTGCATGGTTAAGAACCGGTGCATGGAGGCTAAAAGGGCTAAGACAGGGTATTCCTCAGAACCATTGTCCGATATGTGGTGGTAATGAAGATATTGAACACATAGTATTTAAGTGCCAAGGAACAGAAAATTGGAGAAAAGAATTTTTTAATAAGAAGTGGTTGAAGGGGGATAGAAATACACTTATAATTGAAATGATATGTAAGGACGCTAGAAGCATTGGACAGTTTTTGTGTAAAGTAAAAAATAAATGGCTTTGGACAGTGGAAAGAGAAAAGTAAGAGGTAGTGCATCTTACTTTGAATGGAAAACTATAGTGAATGTGTGATCGTTAAGTAATCAATAAATGGAAAGTGAAAAACAAGTGGAAATGGGACATGAAAAAAACTGAAAAAAAAGAGCAAGATAATTTAGTGACAAGAAATTGTAAAATGTAAATAAACTGTAGTGATTGTCTACTGAATAAGTGACCAGGGTTAAAGTGCAGTAGACAATCAAATTGTAAAACTCTTAGCACAATAAAAACAAGACATTAACACTCTCACATACAAATACTTTCAGCTTTGATATGCACAAATCTCTTTATAATATGAACACGCAGCAGTAACTGAAGCACAGCTGATAAAGATAACTTTGAATACATCATGTGCAACGAAGGTCACTGCAGTACATCTATAGCCTATCTGGAATTCATCTTAAAATGATCGCACTGTATAATCAATTCATGCATATTATTATTATTATTATTATTATTATTATTATTATTATTATTATTATTATTATTATTATTATTATTATTATTATTATTATTATTGTTATTGTTAATGGAACAATGTTACAGTCTGATTAAAACAGTGACTGGTAGGGCTTTCAAAATCAATTATTAATTTCTCAAAATTAAATTGTTTGTACATGATGTTATTTCTGCTATTTAGCCACACACAAAGATAGTTCCATCAAAAACTGCCATGAAGTTACTCAGCTTAAATGTAACTCCTACCATATTTATTATGTTGCACATATACAAATTACACTAAGTTAGGTTAGTTACCTCGGAACTAGTTTTGAAGAATGTCTTCTTCAACGTCCGCTGAGTGCAACTGAATGGTCTGCCCCTGATGATCATGGCTCACTACTTGTCCCTGTGTTGGTGATTTTAAGAATTTCCTGATGAGATTTTGGTCCATTGGGATCTCAAAGTCCACTAACTTCAGTCAGTTTTCCCATATATCCATGCTTAATTAATGTCCAGAGTTGGCAATTTCATATTCTTCTGTTCAAAAATATGCTGCTACTGCCAATTTTTCCTCTTCTCTGGATTCAATGTTCCTAAACTATTCCTTAAGTCTCATTTCTATGTTTCATTTCGTTTGACCTATATAAATACAGCGTTACTCAAAAAGAAGGAGCAGAGCTTAAATATTTATTTCTAATGAGCAACAATAGATAACAACACATCACTGGACAGAGGAAAGTTCAAGGTTTTATTTTATGCAATCAACATAAGCACCATTTGTTATTCAAGGTGAACCAGTGCTTTTGCATTTGCACATGGAATCTTCTTATACAAATTTGTTGCAGGAACTGTAAATATGTTTATGATGAGGTGGCTCTTTGTTCAACTTACAATGAAATAAAAGAGACTTGATGAAAGTAGAGTCAACGTAAACATTCTTACTAGCTTCACTCACCTATTTGTTTTGCAGAACATCAGCTGCCTGTTGACCCCGGACCAACTCTCGAACTGTTGTGTTGAAAGCCTGGGGTATCCTCTGGTGGCCTATGGATGAACCTAAATAAAGGGTTGTTTGCTTCTAGCAAATCAAAGTTCATGATGCAGTTTTCATACTTCTTTATGTAAATCTACTCTTGGGTTTCAGCATCTATTTCATGGTTTACAGTCTACAAGTGAGAAACAACTGCTGTTTGAACTTGATGCATGCCAGTGTTTCTTTTTGCTTTTTTGATGTAAACCATCTCGCAATTTTGGTAGATTCCTGACTTTTTGTCCTGGGGTATAGGATCAGAGTTTCTTGTTTCAATGAGATTCTTGATGCTGAATGCCAGGATGGTGATGTTGTGCTTCTGAAATTTGTGAAAGAGACCTTGTACAAAATTTGAAGCTGATCTTTTCTACTGTTAGTGTGGTAACCTACTTGATGTGTTTTTGTCTGAATTTACGTATTTTTCTATCTGAATGCATTCTCTTCTGCAGATTTGACAATGTTGGGGGGGGGGATGTTGATGAGTCGTGCTGTTCTTTGTGTGCCTTAGGGTTGTAAGTATGTGCATTGATCTTGAGTGGGTTTTCTATGGATTCCGAATTCTAGGAACACTGGCGTTGCATCAAGTTCAAACAGACAGACAAATCAGCAGTTGCTTCTGGGCTCTAAACCATGAAACAGACACCAACATCCAGTTGTTGAAACCCAAGAGTTTGAAATATGGGAGAAGATTTACATAAAGAAGTTTGTGTCATGAACTTTGATTTGCCAGAAGCAAACAGCCTTTTATTTAGGTTCATCCATAGGCCACCAGAGGATACCACAGGCTTTCAACAAAACGGTTCAAGAGTTGGTCCGGGGTCAACAGGCAGCCGATGTTCTGCAAAACAAATAGGTGAGTGAAGCTAGTAAGAGTGTTTAGTTTGACTCCACTTTCATTAAGTCTCTTTTATCAATTGCTTCACTGTGTGTGATTCCACTACTTTTTGAATATTACAACGAAATGATCACTGCACCAAAACAGCAGGTTCACCCTTTGCATGCTGCAGCACATAAAATGATTTTTCATGTGGCGTTGGCATTTTCTGGTAAACAAACCACTGCATCACTGTAGGCACTGAATGGAACTAATAGGTGGGGGCTTAAAACTTTCCTCTATCCAGTGATGTATCAAATGTATTGCTATCTATTGTCGTTGTTTACAAATTAATATTTAAAATCTGCTCCTTCTTTCTGAATAACCCTATACTTTCACAACCCTATTAAACATGCATAAAAATCCACTAAACTGCATATTTAGGAAAATGAACCAAGGTTAATGAACTCTGAAAACTCCAAGGACCAAAATTCTTACAACCGCCGACAGAGGGATAAGTAGTGATCCTTGCACTATCCAGTTGCAGTCAGATGAGGCTAGTTCTGAGGTGAATACCTAATTCAGTGAAATTTTGTTATGTGTGACATCTGAAACATTCTTATGCATTGTGACTCCCAAATTACAAAGTGTTAACTAAGTTATGTTTGTCATAATGTGTCTGTTAAACAAAGAAAAATTTTTTTTTGAAGATTCTAAATGTACATTTCAGTTATTATTTAGTTTTCTTAATTTTTTAACACTCATTCATCTAAAAAGTTGATCATCCATTGTTGTGCATATACTTTTCGATGTAGTACAAACTGTAAGAAACGTTAGCATAAGAATGAGAAAGCAGTCTTCCAGGTTGTGTGGCCTTGGCTGAACAGAAAAGTCCCTTCTTCTGGACATTTTGTCTGCAACTATGGTAGCAAACATCTTCAGTGGCTGGGCCTCTGTCTTGCAGTGTAGATTTCAATAGCTACGTTTTATAGTGGGAAGATACTTGCTTCAGTGCTTGTAAAGAAGGAACTTTTTCCAATCAACTACAGCTCAGAAAACCTACACACCTTTTTGTTAGCATAAAGTCTCTCAAAAAACCAACTATTGTCATTTATCTTTTTGCTAAATCACAAAAACAGAAAAAGAATTACTTTTATGTGCTACTTATATATTTTTTAAAAGGAGATGGTTTGTATAATAATAAAGAAAGCACAAGCCTCCAATTCCATATGGACAAAGTGACAATGCTTACAACACCAAGAAAATGGGTGGAGTTACAGTATGTGCATTCGGGGAAATTTGGAGGAGGGGGAAAGTAATGTAAATGGACTTTAGAAAGGAGCAAGGAGGAGTTTTAAAGATATAGAAATACAAAAATTGTTTAGTGACTAGTTGGGAAAAGAGTGTTAAAATTGTATATACACATAAAAACTACGTGGGAAAGGGAAGCATGTATTGATAAATTACAGTACTTGTCGGCATATAAGATAAACTATTTTTGTCCAAAAACACATTTTTCATCAATTAAATAAAAAATATGAATAGATGGTAAAGTAATGAAGATTAAAACTGTAGCTGGGAGAATTGTTCATAGAATTTCTTAGGGAAAGCTTTACTAAATCAAATTAATAAAAGTTATTTACTACTTCCATTTCTTCAAAATTGGCATGTTTCAATTTGAAGCTTCTGTGTGGAGGTGAGTTGTATAGTACATGCACTATTGTTAACGATTTTAATTCAAACTTCAATTGTAGTGATTAGTGCAAAGATCTGCTCTACTTGTGTCTTTAAATGCGATAATTTGCAGAAAACATCATCTAAGAAATACTTGGATTTTAGATGACAGGCAGACACATATTTATTACAATTGCTTCAATTACAGTAGATTCATTAATTTTTCTCTAAAACGTGTCTTGCGTGTTATATGCCAGAAAATATGGCGAAGAAAGAGAGAGTATTGCATGGTGTGTGAAGACTAAAGGGTTGAGAAAATGAGTGTCCATTATGTGGAGCAAAACAAGAAATGGAGCACATAATTTCTTAATGTAAAGGGGCACTGCTTTAGAGAAAATGGGAAATGGTTTAAATCAGGTGCTAATTAAAATGTTTAGTATAGATAGCATAAAGGTAGGTGAGTAACTAAGTAAAATAAAAAAGAAATGGAATTGGTCAATAAAAAGAGAAGTAAATCAAAGATAAACTTAAGGGTTGTTGAAAGGGAATGTTTTAGATACGAGGGTCATCTCAAAAGTTACACTCTATTTTTTTAAAAAATCACAAAGCATTCAAATATTTCAGAAGGGTATATTTTGAAAGCTACATTCAATAATTATTTTTGTACATAATCTCACTGAATCTCCATACACTTTTAGTACTGTGATAACAGTTTTTATAATCCAGTGTCAAACCACTCTGCTGCCAAACCGGCTAGCCATCTTTCCGCTTCTTGCCTTAAGTCATTCGCATTTACGAAGCACTTTCCCCGAGATGTTGCTTCAGCTGCAGAAAAAGGTGGTAGTTGCTTGGTACAAGGTCAGGAGAGGAAAGTGGATGACCAAAAACATCCCATTGAAACTTCGCAAACAGGTCGTGATTTCGTGAGCAACATCTTGCTCAACTTTCCCCTCCTGAGATTTCTGAACATCTCATAATGCAAGCAGCTGTGATCATGGTCGATCCCTTGGAATCTCAGAAGACCAGCCAATTCAACAACTTTATGCCTTCCTTTCCACACCACACTCAGCTTTTGGATTTGGGTGTCCATCCTTATCTTTGTCACTATTTGCTTAAACAAAACGTCTTCCTCATCCTCAAAAATTGTGTTAACTTTCTGCTCTTTGTGTTGTTCTCTTGCACACACTTGTCATAGATGAAGCTTATTTCAATATTTGAAGGAAGTTGTGCATGACCCTTCAGATCTTGCTGGTCAGCTGCTCTTTGTGTTGTTCTCTTGCACACACTTCTCATAGATGAAGCTTATTTCAATATTTGAAGGAAGTTGTGCATGACCCTTCAGATCTTGCTGGTCAGCTGCTCTTTGTGTTGTTCTCTTGCACACACTTCTCATAGATGAAACTTATTTCAATATTTGAAGGAAGTTGTCCATGACCCTTCGGATCTTGTGGGTCAGCTGCTTCGTTGTTCTCCATTCAGTGAGTGACTGATGAAAGCATTCATCTTGAGATAGCGTACACACTACACAACTCATGATGAACGTCGGTCGCACTTTTATTTTTTGCCATAAGAAAACGAATAAGAGCACAAAGTTTGCAATTGGCGCTAGGAGCAACTAGAGTCTCCATTGTTACTGACGCCTGAATGTCCAAGGGATGAATGTTGGTGCATAGCAATTTTACACCCAGACAAAAGTTCCCTGGGACTCGTGGACTTTTTCTGCCTACCCTGCAAATAGTGTCTTACTTTTGAGTCTTCCCTCGTAATAAGGAAATTTTGGATATGAATATGGCAAGTACCAGCCTGGGCTGAATGGTTAGTGCAAATAAATATTCACGTGGACAATGTAAGAGTATATCATGCATACAAACACATTTTATTTTCATTTGTTTGCCACAGTCACACCTTGTTAACATGGCACACAGCTCAACACTATAAAACACAATTATATTGTTTTGGAAGTACCTTACTATTCTAGTTCCAGCTCAGCGCCCAGACATTTTCTTGCAGCTTTCTGAACCTTTTTCACCACCACGTGCACCATTGTTTCATGTATCACAGGATTGTTGCAATTCTTTACTTTCCTAAAACAAATATAAATACTTTGGTTAATTTGTGTAACAGACAGAGAAATAATGAATAAAAAAATATAGCGCTACATTCATGTGATTTTCTCCACCTCTTCTCAAGCTATTATTACAAAAACTTATATCATGAAAATGAAGATAAACATAGTTTCATTACATATTACATTCTAGAAGTGAAAACACTTACAGAAACTTGTAAAGCCCAATGTTTAGGTACATGCAGGAAACATATGCAAAACAACTACCTTAAAAAGACTAGCAACAAAAACTTTCAACACTTTTTATAACATTTATATTGTAAATATTGTGAAGAGATACTAATGACTTCAAATTGATCTTGTTCTGATTTCTACATTACCATTCCTAGACCTAAAAGTAATTACAAACTAGAATAAAATCAATTTTGGATCTACAGGAAGCCTACCCATTCTGAAAACTACATAAAAAACAATACTTTCAACTCATTCTCCCACCAACATGCAGTCCTAAACAATTTGACCCACAGATTGGTTTACACATCTTTAACAGAATAAAAACAATGGCTTCACCACACAAATCACTGAAACAGAAATACATTAAGGATATCACAAAGCTCACTTTCACCCAAGGTCTCGCTACAAATTGCACATTATCCTCAAAAAGCACAGCTCCACAAAACAGATTCAGTCTAGAGAAATTACTCTGCAACAAATCAAAGGACCAAAAAACCAGGAATCTATCAATTTAATTGTGATGAAATCTACACAGGTAACACAAAAACAAATTTAGAGAGCACACGAGACACATCAAATACAAACAGATGGGAAGTTGCACATCACTTCACACTCTTAAAACTGGCAAAATATGCAACAGAGTAGATACTCGGCAAAAGTTATTAATCAAAACACAGTGTAATGTATTTTGTATTGTTGCCACCAAATTTACTATGGAAATTCATCACCCAACACCAGATGTCACTACACACACCACGAGGAACCAGTCGATCACTTCCAGTGATGAGAGCAATTAGCTCTTGAAGTCAGTTAAGATGAAAAACATGTAAGTGACGTTAAGTGTTTCAACTGACTCAAATTTTCTAAATAATTACTTTCTTCTTATTTTATTTGTTATTATTAATATAATAAGGTGATTAACATGCAAACAACAAGACGACAGTAGCTGGAAATTATTGTAATGTAATGCATGTAATATTAATTACACTGTAATGGGGCATGCAAGTATGTACATGCACAGACCCTTTTCTAAAAATGTCTGCTTTGAATTCAAGGAGCCTCAAAACATGTATTTTCCATGAAAGCTTGGTACTGAATCAGGGGGATGAGTGCACCATACCAAGCAGTCAGTCCCGAGTGTAAGTTGTGGCAGTCAAGGTGCAGAGCGTTATCGCTGTCTCTGTTTAAGGCCATGCTGCCACGGTAGAGAATGCAAAACAAAATATTTGCACATTCACATGATAACTTCTCTACCCATTCTTCTATGTGCTTCATGTTAATTGCACGTTTCCTTGTAGGTACAACTGACAGTCAAATCTTTTAAAAGCTAGTCATTATTTGATCACTTTGAAATTCTATGCCCATCAGAACAAAAAAAAGGATCAGTAATTTTCCTCTTGAAAAAAAAGTGTTAAGTATTTGAAAATTCAAACCAATAACAAAGAATATCTCGAAAATGGTTAATGCCACAAAAATGTTTATCTGGCATACACTGTGTACTTTAACAAGATCTACATTTGTTTGTCTGGTTTACCAGTTACACATGGCACTTTAATTCAAATTGTTAGAGGCATTTTAGAAAAATGTTCCATGTAAAGGGTAGTTTGGTGTGGCAGATTTCCTTGAAGTTGCTGAACCAACTTTACGTTTTTGAGTTATGAGGTTCACAGACACATGTGCAACTTTTTCTAAAAATGCTTTTATTTCTATTTAGAGGACTTCAAAACGTGTATGTGCATATCAAATGTTTGGATGGAATGCAATACTTGCTATAGGTAGAGAGAGAGTGGAAATGTTTGTTTGTTATTACAGAGAAAGTAAGTAAATGTGACACACCTGTTCAACCATGACATGATGGAATGTAGCTGTTCCAAACGGCGTTTATCCACCAGATGCAGCAGAGAGACAGTGAGCTGCTTTTTAACATAACTTGGCTTGTCACATGAAAGCCAATCTTCAATATTTTGTGTGTTGGCTTCCTCTTTCACTGAACGTCTAGAGTCACCTGCAACAAACTGATGCATTTTTTTCCATTTTAGTAAATTACCACAACAAGTAAACCTAACAAGCAGAAAAATCCTAAACAAGAGTGTACCTACACTATTTAAAATCAATATAACAGCAACGTCACAGTATGAGTGTAGGCTGCATTAGTTATACTATGCAAATTGTAACTCATTTATACAGGGTGATTAGATTAAGTGGCAATGCTGCTAGCAGCAGGCTTCCATGGCCGTTGTCCATAGTATGTCCTGCTGGAACGTGACACAGTGATACGCCGTTCTGAAACCTCCAGCAGTCAAACGGGGAATGATAAACAAGCTATACCAAAGGGCAACCCTGACTACTGGGCAAAACAAGTGCAACACTTAAATTACATACTTAGAGCCAACAGACTGTCGACCCGAGACATAAGAACTTCATACAACAGGAAAAGACACAGGTCCACCAAGTCTCTCAAAGCTGTTACAGAAGCATAGATACACACAAAGCAGAACCTTATGATCCCAGGTGTCAGCTGTGAAACTGTGTACTTTTATTAAACCATGGAGTGTATAAAATCAACTGTCACTTCGGATACTGCTACGTGGGACAAACCGACACATCACAGAAATAAACGTATTAGATCTGTAAAATATTCCCAGGCAGAGAAATCTGCACTTGCAGCACACATGATAAAAACAGGCCACCATATACATTTTGACGACATCAAGATTCTGGCAATTTGTGGGCGTTACTTACCAGAATAATGTGGGAAAGCATTGAAACACAACAGCGAACTTAACAAAGAGGGAGTCTGGAAGAGCTTGACAGAGCATGCTGCAGTTGGTCAATGGGAGAGAGGAGGCAGGTCCCATCAGATATAAATACCTACATGGTAACGCTTGCAGTGCCAGTAGCCCAGGGAAGAAGCAAACACAGGTGGCAGCGAAATGTCAGCAGAGTGTTCATCCAAAGTAATGGAGCGACCTATACCGGAAGGAACATATTTGAATGTCCCTTACATTGCTCAACTTTTGCTGGAAACATTCTCCTTGTGCTCAAAGACAGGCATCTTAACAGATTATGATTCACATAATGCAGCTTCTCTTGAGAAATGTTGCAGTTCTTCTAACATTTGTCTTTCAAACTGCTCCACAAGTAAAAAATCAAAGGGAGGGAGTTCTAGGGATCCAGCGGGCTACATTGATTACTCCATCAGCAATTGTTTCCAAAGAAACCTGAGCTGTAGTCCTGTCAAATTATTGAGGGAAAAAGTGCTTCAAAATTAAGGCTTGGTCCCATGCAGCATTAACTGTTTCGTGAAAGAAAATAGGACCGATTATTTCAGCCAGTCACAGCACACCAAACACCGGGGCCTGGAGTCTCAGGAGGGAAGCGGCATGCAACTGCAAACCAGTGCCACTAAGAGTGTTGGCATTTTATCTGATGGCATGTATCACATATAATTTCTTTTTTACCAAGCTTTTCCTTTTGCTTTGATTTAACTATCTCATTTAAAACATAATTTGTATTTACGGCTGCCCCCCATTACAGGAAAATATACAATTAAAAAATAATATATTAAGATTAAACTGATAGCATTATTATTTGATACACCAATTGTTTATGCAGTGGTAGAACAGTACAATGTAAAACTTCCATGAGTTGTTATTGCCAGTCCAAAGGTCAATCAAGAACGCACACTATATACAATGTTTGTGGATCTAGAGAAAGCGTACAGTAGCATAATTAGAGAAGCACTGTGGTCAAAATACTAAAGAAGGGATTAAGTAGAGAGAGAGGATCTGTATAAACAAAACACATTCTGTATAAAAGTGTGAGATGGAGAGATGCGACACTATAGAGGACTCCGACAAGGCTGTAAGTTGAGTCCTATATGGCAACAATTAATAACAAAAGAAATGCTAGGCCTGTTATACACAGATGAGTTGCTGGCATGTTCATGCAGAATGGTAGGTTTAAGAAATTGAAAGTACTCTAAAGAATGGAGTCTTAAAGTTAATGTTGACAAAACTAAGATTGTAGTATTCAAAAAAGGCAACAATTAAGAAAACAGGAGAGGTGGTTATTTCAGGGCAAACAAACTCAAATTGTAAATCATTTTATTTATTTGGGTATAAACGTTAATAACACTGGAGGAAGTATAAAGAAATGGCCTGGCAAAAGAAACTGGTCAGTAAATGAGCAAAGCTCTAATGATGAATGTGACGTGGCTATAAGACTTTAGCGGAGTCAACATCGCTGTAAAGGAAAACATGGACATGTTTCATGAAATCCTTTTAAGAGTTCCATATAATTCTGCAGGGGAAGGAGCTACATATTTAGAATTAGGCAAAGTGAGCCTTTGAAGGATGATTGTGGAAAGTGTTTAGAATTTATCAGCCACCAAATGGTCACATAGATTCCTTAAATGTGCAAGAGAAGTATGTTCACTCAAGGAAGCGACTGAGTGAAACAACAGGTTAGGAAGACAGGGTATGGCGGGGAGATATTGTGGCAAAGCCATGCTGTGACCTTCAACACAACGCTAGCCAGCTGATGTCAACAAGACCTTCCAGCTGTAAGGTGATTGTTCTGTATCCTTCTGTTGTTCATGGGCTTTTCACAACATTCAGCATGAATTTCCAAGAACTCTGCAACCGAGACTCGACCATGAAGTCAGTGGCATTGACGTGCAAGTGGTTGCTTGTTGAGAAGTTCAAGTGAGTGATTCTCCGAATGAGCTGTTGTATCATGCAGCGAGTGTTCCACTCCTGAGTGAAGTGATGGAGAATTGAACTTGTTCATCTTAGTGAAGTCAGTGGCATTGCCGTGCAAGTGGTTGCTTGTTGAGAAGTTCAAGTGAGTGATTCTCCGAATGAGCTGTTGTATCATGCAGCGAGTGTTCCACTCCTGAGTGAAGTGATGAAGAATTGAACTTGTTCATCTTAGTGAAGTCAGTGGCATTGCCGTGCAAGTGGTTTCTTGTTGAGAAGTTCAAGTGAGTGATTCTCCGAATGAGCTGTTGTATCATGCAGCGAGTGCTACTGTGTTCCACTCCTGAGTGAAGTGATGGAGAATTGAACTTGTTCATCTTAGTTAAGTCAGTGGCATTGCCGTGCAAGTGGTTGCTTGTTGAGAAGTTCAAGTGAGTGATTCTCCGAATGAGCTGTTGCATCATGCAGCGAGTGTTCCACTCCTGAGTGAAGTGATGGAGAATTGTACTTGTTCATCTTAGTGAAGTCAGTGGCATTGCCGTGCAAGTGGTTGCTTGTTGAGAAGTTCAAGTGAGTGATTCTCGGAGTGAGCTGTTGTATCATGCAGCGAGTGCTACTGTGTTCCACTCCTGAGTGAAGTGATGGAGAATTGAACTTGTTCATCTTAGTGAAGTTAGTGGCATTGCCGTGCAAGTGGTTGCTTGTTGAGAAGTTCAAGTGAGTGATTCTCCGAATGAGCTGTTGCATCATGCAGCGAGTGTTCCACTCCTGAGTGAAGTGATGGAGAATTGTACTTGTTCATCTTAGTTAAGTCAGTGGCATTGCCGTGCAAGTGGTTGCTTGTTGAGAAGTTCAAGTGAGTGATTCTCCGAATGAGCTGTTGTATCATGCAGCGAGTGCTACTGTGTTCCACTCCTGAGTGAAGTGATGGAGAATTGAACTTGTTCATCTTAGTGAAGTCAGTGGCATTGCCGTGCAAGTGGTTGCTTGTTGAGAAGTTCAAGTGAGTGATTCTCCGAGTGAGCTGTTGTATCATGCAGCGAGTGTTCCACTCCTGAGTGAAGTGATGGAGAATTGAACTTGTTCATCTTAGTGAAGTCAGTGGGATTGCTGTGCAAGTGGTTGCTTGTTGAGAAGTTCAAGTGAGTGATTCTCAGAGTGAGCTGTTGTATCATGCAGCGAGTGCTACTGTGTTCCACTCCTGAGTGAAGTGATGGAGAATTGAACTTGTTCATCTTAGTGAAGTCAGTGGGATTGCTGTGCAAGTGGTTGCTTGTTGAGAAGTTCAAGTGAGTGATTCTCAGAGTGAGCTGTTGTATCATGCAGCGAGTGCTACTGTGTTCCACTCCTGAGTGAAGTGATGGAGAATTGAACTTGTTCATCTTAGTGAAGTCAGTGGGATTGCTGTGCAAGTGGTTGCTTGTTGAGAAGTTCAAGTGAGTGATTCTCCGAATGAGCTGTTGTATCATGCAGTGAGTGTTCCACTCCTGAGTGAAGTGATGGAGAATTGAACTTGTTCATCTTAGTGAAGTTAGTGGCATTGCCGTGCAAGTGGTTGCTTGTTGAGAAGTTCAAGTGAGTGATTCTCCGAGTGAGCTGTTGTATCATGCAGTGAGTGTTCCACTCCTGAGTGAAGTGATGGAGAATTGAACTTGTTCATCTTAGTGAAGTCAGTGGCATTGCCGTGCAAGTGGTTGCTTGTTGAGAAGTTCAAGTGAGTGATTCTCCGAGTGAGCTGTTGTATCATGCAGCGAGTGTTCCACTCCTGAGTGAAGTGATGGAGAATTGAACTTGTTCATCTTAGTGAAGTCAGTGGCATTGCCGTGCAAGTGGTTGCTTGTTGAGAAGTTCAAGTGAGTGATTCTCCGAGTGAGCTGTTGTATCATGCAGCGAGTGTTCCACTCCTGAGTGAAGTGATGGAGAATTGAACTTGTTCATCTTAGTGAAGTCAGTGGCATTGCCGTGCAAGTGGTTGCTTGTTGAGAAGTTCAAGTGAGTGATTCTCCAAGTGAGCTGTTGTATCATGCAGCGAGTGTTCCACTCCTGAGTGAAGTGATGGAGAATTGAACTTGTTCATCTTAGTGAAGTCAGTGGCATTGCCGTGCAAGTGGTTGCTTGTTGAGAAGTTCAAGTGAGTGATTCTCAGAGTGAGCTGTTGTATCATGCAGCGAGTATTCCACTCCTGAGTGAAGTGATGGAGAATTGAACTTGTTCATCTTAGTTAAGTCAGTGGCATTGCCGTGCAAGTGGTTGCTTGTTGAGAAGTTCAAGTGAATGATTCTCCGAATGAGCTGTTGTATCATGCAGCGAGTGCTACTGTGTTCCACTCCTGAGTGAAGTGATGGAGAATTGAACTTGTTCATCTTAGTGAAGTCAGTGGCATTGCCGTGCAAGTGGTTGCTTGTTGAGAAGTTCAAGTGAGTGATTCTCCGAGTGAGCTGTTGTATCATGCAGCGAGTGTTCCACTCCTGAGTGAAGTGATGGAGAATTGAACTTGTTCATCTTAGTGAAGTCAGTGGGATTGCTGTGCAAGTGGTTGCTTGTTGAGAAGTTCAAGTGAGTGATTCTCAGAGTGAGCTGTTGTATCATGCAGCGAGTGCTACTGTGTTCCACTCCTGAGTGAAGTGATGGAGAATTGAACTTGTTCATCTTAGTGAAGTCAGTGGGATTGCTGTGCAAGTGGTTGCTTGTTGAGAAGTTCAAGTGAGTGATTCTCAGAGTGAGCTGTTGTATCATGCAGCGAGTGCTACTGTGTTCCACTCCTGAGTGAAGTGATGGAGAATTGAACTTGTTCATCTTAGTGAAGTCAGTGGGATTGCTGTGCAAGTGGTTGCTTGTTGAGAAGTTCAAGTGAGTGATTCTCCGAATGAGCTGTTGTATCATGCAGTGAGTATTCCACTCCTGAGTGAAGTGATGGAGAATTGAACTTGTTCATCTTAGTGAAGTTAGTGGCATTGCCGTGCAAGTGGTTGCTTGTTGAGAAGTTCAAGTGAGTGATTCTCCGAGTGAGCTGTTGTATCATGCAGTGAGTGTTCCACTCCTGAGTGAAGTGATGGAGAATTGAACTTGTTCATCTTAGTGAAGTCAGTGGCATTGCCGTGCAAGTGGTTGCTTGTTGAGAAGTTCAAGTGAGTGATTCTCCGAGTGAGCTGTTGTATCATGCAGCGAGTGTTCCACTCCTGAGTGAAGTGATGGAGAATTGAACTTGTTCATCTTAGTGAAGTCAGTGGCATTGCCGTGCAAGTGGTTGCTTGTTGAGAAGTTCAAGTGAGTGATTCTCCGAGTGAGCTGTTGTATCATGCAGCGAGTGTTCCACTCCTGAGTGAAGTGATGGAGAATTGAACTTGTTCATCTTAGTGAAGTCAGTGGCATTGCCGTGCAAGTGGTTGCTTGTTGAGAAGTTCAAGTGAGTGATTCTCCAAGTGAGCTGTTGTATCATGCAGCGAGTGCTACTGTGTTCCACTCCTGAGTGAAGTGATGGAGAATTGAACTTGTTCATCTTAGTGAAGTCAGTGGCATTGCCATGCAAGTGGTTGCTTGTTGAGAAGTTCAAGTGAGTGATTCCCCGAATGAGCTGTTGTATCATGCAGTGAGTGTTCAACTCCTGAGTGAAGTGATGGAGAATTGAACTTGTTCATCTTAGTGAAGTCAGTGGCATTGCCGTGCAAGTGGTTGCTTGTTGAGAAGTTCAAGTGAGTGATTCTCCGAGTGAGCTGTTGTATCATGCAGTGAGTGTTCCACTCCTGAGTGAAGTGATGGAGAATTGAACTTGTTCATCTTAGTGAAGTCAGTGGCATTGCCATGCAAGTGGTTGCTTGTTGAGAAGTTCAAGTGAGTGATTCTCCGAATGAGCTGTTGTATCATGTAGTGAGTGTTCCACTCCTGAGTGAAGTGATGGAGAATTGTACTTGTTCATCTTAGTGAAGTCAGTGGCATTGCCGTGCAAGTGGTTGCTTGTTGAGAAGTTCAAGTGAGTGATTCTCCGAGTGAGCTGTTGTATCATGCAGTGAGTGTTCCACTCCTGAGTGAAGTGATGGAGAATTGAACTTGTTCATCTTAGTGAAGTCAAAGTGTGATTGAAGAGAACTACATAAAAACGAAACAGTTTGGAGATTAAAAGGGGAGGGACAGAACAAGGGATTTGTCATATATGCAGGGATAAAGAAGATGCAATCCATATTCTATCAGAATGCAAAGGCATAGATATCTGGAGGAGAGAGTTTATCCAAAATAAATGGTTGCAGATGGCAACAATAATAGTAATTCAAAAACATTTTTGTAAACAATTTCAGGTTATTAATTTAGAGTTAAGAAAGTCTGCAAATGATACAAGTTTGTTAATTATAAAAGTAAAATCATAGTGTGGTAGTTGTAGAAAATTATCTTGGAATAGAACCTGGGTTACCTCCAGGCCATATGTAAACAACTTAGTACAAATAACTAGTGGAGAGCAATTTTTAAACCCAAGGTAATAAGTTATAAACTGTGGTCCAAAGGGCATTTTGGAGTCAAAAAATGGAGTTTAGAGTGGTTAATCTAAATGGTACAGGACCAATTAAATAGCCATTTGTTCTTATTAAACAATACCAAATATTTAGCATGAAGGTACAAGTTATTAGTATAGTAGAAATGCAAAGAAATCAAATATTGAAAAATTTCACATCTTTTTAGCAAATTTCACCACTGCATTGCCTTAATCATCAGTAGTATCACCATGGGTCAGGTAGAAGTACCAGTGTGAGATGTGACCACTTACAGGTTTGAAAATGTCTGTACAGAGCCATCACGATGAAGGCTGTGTCACTTCCAGAGTTGTGTGACTCTGTAAACAGAGGTGTCCTGCAAGAAAGCTCGGCATTTAGGTAGTCCAGTTACCTTGCCTATGCAGCACTTGAGTCGGACAGGACGGAGTCTGTCTTTACTGAATTTATACAGTAGTGGTACCTATCAAAAAAGGCACTAGACATTGTCCCCAGAGAACAACTAAAACAGAGTGTTTACAGAGAATCTCTTATATCATACAAAGGTTTATAGATTAACCAATGCCTAATTCCAGCTTCATGTGATAATTTATTAAATAAACATCTGCTGGGAGTCACACTTTACTGCTGCCTACTCACAGTTAATCTTTGTGTTCCAAGTGGTCATACTCTTGATTGCAAATGCAAAAAACCACACACATACAGTATAATTCGTAATAACATGCATTTTAAGGTTTACAGTTACAGTAAGTCATGCATGGTTTCTACTTGCAACACAACCATTTAAACCTTAATCATTGTTTTAAAGATAACAAAAAGAAAAGAAACTGAAATTCCACAGTTATAACACTGAAACAAACATATTCCTCATAAGATTAATACTCTGCATTACTGCATATTGAAGAATAACAATATTTATCAGAGTTATGAACAAAGTCTTATTTAACTTACATGACACCCAAACAAGCAGTCAATAGTCTGTCCTTGCCTATCCACCACTTGAGTGAGTCGGGCTTGTGTTTGAGATGTTCCCATTGGTTTCTGCAGTGCTCCAATAATCCATTTCTAGTGCTCGTTTGATTGGGCTGCCACACCTGCCCTAACTGTGACCAAGTATTCTCTATAATATTGAGGCCCGAACGTTTCGGGGAACAGCTCAGAACCTGTATAACAGAGTGTTCCGCAAAGAATTCCTGTGTATAACAATAGGTACGTGTGCCAGGTGAACTGTAGGTATTTCATCTGCGGGATATACCAGCCTTATTCTTGATAGAACAATGTCTCTCAGTAGTCAATCGAATTCATTCTTAGGGTTGTCTCAACTAGTCCTCCAGGTCCAGTCCCAGCAGTGAACAATCAATGTGCTCTGATCTCCGTATCATCTGCTGGGATCCATCCTAGAACAACCAAGGGGCCAGTTGCCAATGATGATGAGTACAGAAAAGACCTTGTCAAGCCATATATGTCCACACATCCAGCGAGGTTGGAACCTCTTCCAAAGCTAACCTGACTCGCAGCTCTCTAATGGTGAGGAGAAACGTATTCCTTTATAATCACACGATGATTGTGCATGCCTGCAGAGCGAAGTTATTGTCATACTAATGGGCAACTGTACGTGAGCAATCACATCCTTTAGTGGCTGAAAAGGATGAGCTGCTAAAAGAGCAGATTCCTCCTCTCAGGTGGTATTCCTTGGCCGACAATTTGTTTCCCTGTGATCACTAAGAACGTCTTCTCCTTTGTCCTGCCACACCGTTATTCATTGTTCCACAGTATGGAGTGAGGTAGGTATTCTTCTGGCGGTCCACAATAACGCCACATTTCACTTCGAACACAGCCTTGTCATGTGTTCAAATTGCAAACCTCAAGTGTCACAGGATGCACAAACAGCTGCTGCGCAGGTAACAGACACACACCACCAGGGCTGTATCAACACTGCTGTTGTGACAGCATTAATATGTGACAGGGTACATATGCAATCAAACTTCTCTAATTCAAATATGGAGAGCCCAAGAAAATTGTCCCAAGACTTTCAATTAAAAAATGATATAGGCAATATATCTAACATGTAATCTGATGTCAGCAGAGTATATCATACAGTAGAAATATATGTAACATGTAATCTGATGTCAGCAGAGTATATCATACACTAGAAATATATGTAACATGTATTCTGAAGTCAGCACAGTATATTATACAGTAGAAATATATGTAACATGTATTCTGAAGTCAGCAGAGTATATCATACAGAAGAAATATATCTAACATGTATTCTGAAGTCAGCACAGTATATTATACAGAAGAAATATATGTAACATGTATTCTAAAGTCAGCACAGTATATTATACAGAAGAAATATATGTAACATGTATTCTAAAGTCAGCACAGTATATTATACAGAAGAAATATATGTAACATGTATTCTGAAGTCAGCAGAGTATATCATACAGAAGAAATATATGTAACATGTATTCTGAAGTCAGCACAGAATATTATACAGAAGAAATATATGTAACATGTATTCTAAAGTCAGCACAGTATATTATACAGAAGAAATATATGTAACATGTATTCTGAAGTCAGCAGAGTATATCATACAGAAGAAATATATGTAACATGTATTCTAAAGTCAGCACAGTATATTATACAGAAGAAATATATGTAACATGTATTCTGAAGTCAGCAGAGTATATCATACAGAAGAAATATATGTAACATGTATTCTGAAGTCAGCACAGAATATTATACAGAAGAAATATATGTAACATGTATTCTAAAGTCAGCACAGTATATTATACAGAAGAAATATATGTAACATGTATTCTGAAGTCAGCAGAGTATATCATACAGAAGAAATATATGTAACATGTATTCTGAAGTCAGCACAGTATATTATACAGAAGAAATATATGTAACATGTATTCTAAAGTCAGCACAGTATATTATACAGAAGAAATATATGTAACATGTATTCTGAAGTAGGCACAATATACTATACAGAAGAAATATATGTAACATGTATTCTGAAGTCAGCACAGTATATTATACAGAAGAAATATATGTAACATGTATTCTGAAGTCAGCACAGTATATTATACAGAAGAAATATATGTAACATGTATTCTGAAGTCAGCACAGTATATTATTCAGAAGAAATTTATGTAATATGTATTCTGAAGTCAGCACAGTATATTATACAGAAGAAATATATGTAACATGTATTCTGAAGTCAGCACAGTATACTATACAAACGAAATATATATAACATGTATTCTGAAGTAAGCACAGTATATTATACTGAAGAAATATATGTAACATGTATTCTGAAGTCAGCACAGTATATTATACAGAAGAAATATATGTAACATGTATTCTGAAGTCAGCAGAGAATATCATACAGTAGAAATATATGTAACAAGTATTCTGAAGTCAGCACAGTATATTATACAGAAGAAATATATGTAACATGTATTCTGAAGTCAGCACAGTATATTATACAGAAGAAATATATGTAACATGTATTCTGAAGTCAGCACAGTATATTATACAGAAGAAATATATGTAACATGTATTCTGAAGTCAGCAGAGAATATCATACAGTAGAAATATATGTAACAAGTATTCTGAAGTCAGCACAGTATATTATACAGAAGAAATATATGTAACATGTATTCTGAAGTCAGCACAGTATATTATACAGAAGAAATATATGTAACATGTATTCTGAAGTCAGCAGAGAATATCATACAGTAAAAATATATGTAACAAGTATTCTGAAGTCAGCACAGTATATTATACAGAAGAAATATATGTAACATGTATTCTGAAGTCAGCAGAGAATATCATACAGTAGAAATATATGTAACAAGTATTCTGAAGTCAGCACAGTATATTATACAGAAGAAATATATGTAACATGTATTCTGAAGTCAGCACAGTATATTATACAGAAGAAATATATGTAACATGTATTCTGAAGTCAGCACAGTATATTATACAGAAGAAATATATGTAACATGTATTCTGAAGTCAGCAGAGTATATCATACAGAAGAAATATATGTAACACGTATTCTGAAGTCAGCACAGTATATTATACAGTAGAAATATATGTAACATGTATTCTGAAGTCAGCACAGTATATTATACAGAAGAAATATATGTAACATGTATTCTGAAGTCAGCACTGTATATTATACAGAAGAAATATATGTAACATGTATTCTGAAGTAGGCACAATATACTGTACAGAAGAAATATATGTAACATGTATTCTGAAGTCAGCACAGTATATTATACAGAAGAAATATATGTAACATGTATTCTGAAGTAGGCACAATATACTGTACAGAAGAAATATATGTAACATGTATTCTGAAGTCAGCACAGTATATTATACAGAAGAAATATATGTAACATGTATTCTGAAGTCAGCACAGTATATTATACAGAAGAAATATATGTAACATGTATTCTGAAGTCAGCACAGTATATTATACAGAAGAAATATATGTAACATGTATTCTGAAGTAGGCACAATATACTGTACAGAAGAAATATATGTAACATGTATTCTGAAGTCAGCACAGTATACTATACAGAAGAAATATATGTAACATGTATACTGAAGTCAGCACAGTATATTATACAGAAGAAATATATGTAACATGTATTCTGAAGTAGGCACAATATACTGTACAGAAGAAATATATGTAACATGTATTCTGAAGTCAGCACAGTATATTATACAGAAGAAATATATGTAACATGTATTCTGAAGTCAGCACAGTATATTATACAGAAGAAATATATGTAACATGTATTCTGAAGTAGGTACAATATACTGTACAGAAGAAATATATGTAACATGTATTCTGAAGTCAGCACAGTATACTATACAGAAGAAATATATGTAACATGTATTCTGAAGTCAGCACAGTATATTATACGGAAGAAATATATGTAACATGTATTCTGAAGTCGGCACAGTAGATTATACAGAAGAAATATATGTAACATGTATTCTGAAGTCGGCACAGCGGATTATACAGAAGAAATATATGTAACATGTATTCTGAAGTCAGCACAGTATATTATACAGAAGAAATATATGTAACATGTATTCTGAAGTCAGCACAGTATATTATACAGAAGAAATATATGTAACATGTATTCTGAAGTCAGCACAGTATATTATACAGAAGAAATATATGTAACATGTATTCTGAAGTCAGCACAGTATATTATACAGAAGAAATATATGTAACATGTATTCTGAAGTCAGCACAGTATAATCTATCGAAGCAATCTATGTAACATGTAGTCTGAAGTCAGCAGAGTATATCCTACAGAAGAAATATATGTAACAAGTATTCTGAAGTCAGCAGAGTATATCCTACAGAAGAAATATATGTAACAAGTATTCTGAAGTCAGCAGAGTATATCCTACAGAAGAAATATATGTAACAAGTATTCTGAAGTCAGCAGAGTATAATCTATAGAAGCAATCTATGTAACATGTAGTCTGAAGTCAGCAGAGTATATCCTACAGAAGAAATATATGTAACAAGTATTCTGAAGTCAGCAGAGTATATCCTACAGAAGAAATACATGTAACAAGTATTCTGAAGTCAGCAGAGTATATCCTACAGAAGAAATATATGTAACAAGTATTCTGAAGTCAGCAGAGTATATCCTACAGAAGAAATATATGTAACAAGTATTCTGAAGTCAGCAGAGTATATCCTACAGAAGAAATATATGTAACAAGTATTCTGAAGTCAGCAGAGTATATCCTACAGAAGAAATATATGTAACAAGTATTCTGAAGTCAGCAGAGTATATCCTACAGAAGAAATATATGTAACATGTATTCTGAAGTCAGCAGAGTATATCCTACAGAAGAAATATATGTACATGTATTCTGAAGTCAGCACAGTATATTATACAGAAGAAATATATGTAACATGTATTCTGAAGTCAGCAGAGTATATCCTACAGAAGAAATATATGTAACAAGTATTCTGAAGTCAGCAGAGTATATCCTACAGAAGAAATATATGTAACAAGTATTCTGAAGTCAGCAGAGTATATCCTACAGAAGAAATATATGTAACATGTATTCTGAAGTCAGCAGAGTATATCCTACAGAAGAAATATATGTAACATGTATTCTGAAGTCAGCACAGTATATTATACAGAAGAAATATATGTAACATGTATTCTAAAGTCAGCACAGTATATTATACAGAAGAAATATATGTAACATGTATTCTGAAGTCAGCACAGTATATTATACAGAAGAAATATATGTAACATGTATTCTGAAGTCAGCACAGTATATTATACAGAAGAAATATATGTAACATGTATTCTAAAGTCAGCACAGTATATTATACAGAAGAAATATATGTAACATGTATTCTGAAGTCAGCAGAGTATATCCTACAGAAGAAATATATGTAACAAGTATTCTGAAGTCAGCAGAGTATATCCTACAGAAGAAATATATGTAACAAGTATTCTGAAGTCAGCAGAGTATATCCTACAGAAGAAATATATGTAACAAGTATTCTGAAGTCAGCAGAGTATATCCTACAGAAGAAATATATGTAACAAGTATTCTGAAGTCAGCAGAGTATAATCTATAGAAGCAATCTATGTAACATGTAGTCTGAAGTCAGCAGAGTATATTATATAGAAGCAATCTATGTAACATGTATTCTGAAGTCAGCTGAGTATATTCTATAGAAGCAATCTATGTAACATGTATTCTGAAGCCAACCCTCATATCCTTGTAGTTCAGAAGTAGCAGTCAGTCAAGCAAATTCTGTTAGGAACAGAGAAACCAATTCACTCAGACCTCCCTCATATCCTTGTAGTTCAGAAGTAGCAGTCAGTCAAGCAAATCCTGTCAGGAACAGAGAAACGTATTCGCTCAGACCTCCCTCATATCCTTGTAGTTCAGAAGTAGCAGTCAGTCAAGCAAATTCTGTCAGGAACAGAGAAACTTATTCACTCAGACCTCCCTCAAATCCTTGTTGTTCAGAAGTAGCAGTCAGTCAAGCAAATACTGGCAGGAACAGAGAAACGTATTCACTCAGACCTCCCTCATATCCTTGTAGTTCAGAAGTAGCAGTCAATCAAGCAAATTCTGTCAGGAACAGAGAAACTTATTCACTCAGACACCCCTCATATCCTTGTAGTTCAGAAGTAGCAGTCAGTCAAGCAAATTCTGTCAGGAACAGAGAAACTTATTCACACAGACCTCCCTCAAATCCTTGTTGTTCAGAAATAGCAGTCACTCAGGCAAATTCTGGCAGGAACAGAGAAACTTATTCACACAGACCTCCCTCATATCCTTGTTGTTCAGAAGTAGCAGGCAGTAAGTAAATTCTGTCAGGAACAAAGAAACTTATTCACACAGACACCCCTGATATCCTTGTTGTTCAGAAGTAGCAGTCAGTCAAACAAATTCTGTCAGGAACAGAGAAACTTATTCAGACAGACCTCCCTCATATCCTTGTTGTTCAGAAATAGCAGTCACTCAGGCAAATTCGGTCAGGAACAGAGAAGCTTATTCACACAGACCTCCCTCATATCCTTGTTGTTCAGAAGTAGCAGTCAGTCAAGGAAATTCTGTCAGGAACGGAGAAACTTATTCACACAGACCTCCCTCAAATCCTGGTTGTTCAGAAATAGCAGTCACTCAGGCAAATTCTGTCAGGAACAAAGAAACTTATTCACACAGACCTCCCTCAAATCCTTGTTGTTCAGAAACAGCAGTCACTCAGGCAAATTCTGTCAGGAACAAAGAAACATATTCACACAGACCTCCCTCAAATCCTTGTTGTTCAAAAATAGCAGTCACTCAGGCAAATTCTGTCAGGAACAAAGAAACTTATTCACACAGACCTCCCTCAAATCCTTGTTGTTCAGAAAAAGCAGTCACTCAGGCAAATTCTGTCAGGAACAAAGAAACATTTTCACACAGACCTCCCTCATATCCTTGTTGTTCAGAAGTAGCAGTCAGTCAAGCAAATTCTGTCAGGAACAGAGAAACATATTCACACAGACACACCTGATATCCTTGTAGTTCAGAAGTAGCAGTCAGTCAAGCAAATTCTGTCAGGAACAAAGAAACATATTCATACAGACCTCCCTCATATCCTTGTTGTTCAGAAGTAGCAGTCAGTCAAGCAAATTCTGTCAGGAACAGAGAAACATATTCACAAAACCTCCCTCATATCCTTGTTGTTCAGACGTAGCAGTCCGTTAAGCAAATTCTGTCAGGAACAAAGAAACTTATTCACTCAGACCTCCCTCATATCCTTGTTGTTCCGAAGTAGCAGTCAGTCAAGCTAATTCTGTCAGGAACAAAGAAACTTATTCACTCAGACCTCCCTCATATCCTTGTTGTTCAGAAAAAGCAGTCACTCAGGCAAATTCTGTCAGGAACAAAGAAACATATTCACACAGACCTCCCTCATATCCTTGTTGTTCAGAAAAAGCAGTCACTCAGGCAAATTCTGTCAGGAACAAAGAAACATATTCACACAGACCTCCCTCAAATCCTTGTTGTTCAGAAAAAGCAGCCACTCAGGCAAATTCTGTCAGGAACAAAGAAACATATTCACACAGACCTCCCTCATATCCTTGTTGTTCAGAAGTAGCAGTCAGTCAAGCAAATTCTGTCAGGAACAGAGAAACATATTCACACAGACACACCTGATATCCTTGTAGTTCAGAAGTAGCAGTCAGTCAAGCAAATTCTGTCAGGAACAAAGAAACATATTCACACAGACCTCCCTCATATCCTTGTTGTTCAGAAGTAGCAGTCAGTCAAGCAAATTCTGTCAGGAACAGAGAAACATATTCACACAGACACTCCTGATATCCTTATTGTTCAGAAGTAGCAGTCAGTCAAGCAACTTCTGTCAGGAACAAAGAAACATATTCACACAGACACTCCTGATATCCTTATTGTTCAGAAGTAGCAGTCAGTCAAGCAAATTCTGTCAGAAACAAAGAAACATATTGATACAGACCTCCCTCATATCCTTGTTGTTCAGAAGTAGCAGTCAGTCAAGCAAATTCTGTCAGGAACAGAGAAACATATTCACACAGACACTCCTGATATCCTTATTGTTCAGAAGTAGCAGTCAGTCAAGCAACTTCTGTCAGGAACAAAGAAACATATTCACACAGACACTCCTGATATCCTTATTGTTCAGAAGTAGCAGTCAGTCAAGCAAATTCTGTCAGAAACAAAGAAACATATTCATACAGACCTCCCTCATATCCTTGTTGTTCAGAAGTAGCAGTCAGTCAAGCAAATTCTGTCAGGAACAGAGAAACATATTCACACAGACACTCCTGATATCCTTATTGTTCAGAAGTAGCAGTCAGTCAAGCAACTTCTGTCAGGAACAAAGAAACATATTCACACAGACACTCCTGATATCCTTATTGTTCAGAAGTAGCAGTCAGTCAAGCAAATTCTGTCAGAAACAAAGAAACATATTCATACAGACCTCCCTCATATCCTTGTTGTTCAGAAGTAGCAGTCCGTTAAGCAAATTCGGTCAGGAACAAAGAAACTTATTCACTCAGACCTCCCTCATATCCTTGTTGTTCCGAAGTAGCAGTCAGTCAAGCTAATTCTGTCAGGAACAAAGAAACTTATTCACTCAGACCTCCCTCATATCCTTGTTGTTCAGAAGTAGCAGTCAGTCAAGCAAATTCTGTCAGGAACAGAGAAACGTATTTACACAGACCTCCCTCATATCCTTGTTGTTCAGAAGTAGCAGTCAGTCAAGCTAATTCTGTCAGGAACAAAGAAACATATTCATACAGACCTCCCTCATATCCTTGTTGTTCAGACGTAGCAGTCCGTTAAGCAAATTCTGTCAGGAACAAAGAAACTTTTTCACTCAGACCTCCCTCATATCCTTGTTGTTCAGAAGTAGCAGTCAGTCAAGCAAATTCTGTCAGAAACAAAGAAACATATTCATACAGACCTCCCTCATATCCTTGTTGTTCAGACGTAGCAGTCCGTTAAGCAAATTCTGTCAGGAACAAAGAAACTTATTCACTCAGACCTCCCTCATATCCTTGTTGTTCCGAAGTAGCAGTCAGTCAAGCTAATTCTGTCAGGAACAAAGAAACTTATTCACTCAGACCTCCCTCATATCCTTGTTGTTCAGAAGTAGCAGTCAGTCAAGCAAATTCTGTCAGGAACAAAGAAACATATTCATACAGACCTCCCTCATATCCTTGTTGTTCAGACGTAGCAGTCCGTTAAGCAAATTCTGTCAGGAACAAAGAAACTTATTCACTCAGACCTCCCTCATATCCTTGTTGTTCCGAAGTAGCAGTCAGTCAAGCTAATTCTGTCAGGAACAAAGAAACTTATTCACTCAGACCTCCCTCATATCCTTGTTGTTCAGAAGTAGCAGTCAGTCAAGCAAATTCTGTCAGGAACACAGAAACATATTCACACAGACTTCCCTCATATCCTTGTTGTTCAGAAGTAGCAGTCAGTCAAGCAAATTCTGTCAGGAACAGAGAAACGTATTTACACAGACCTCCCTCATATCCTTATTGTTCAGAAGTAGCAGTCAGTCAAGCAAATTCTGTCAGGAACACAGAAACATATTCACACAGACTTCCCTCATATCCTTGTTGTTCAGAAGTAGCAGTCAGTCAAGCAAATTCTGTCAGGAACAGTGAAACTTATTCACACTGACCTCCCTCATATCCTTGTAGTTCCCAAATAGCAGTCAGTCAAGCAAATTCTGTCAGGAACACAGAAACTTATTCACACAGACCTCCCTCATATCTTTGTTGTTCCCAAGTATCAGTCAGTCAAGCAAATTCTGTCAGGAACACAGAAACTTATTCACACAGACCTCCCTCATATCTTTGTTGTTCAGAAGTAGCAGTCAGTCAAGTAAATTCTGTCAGGAACACAGAAACTTATTCACACAGACCTCCCTCATATCCTTGTTGTACAGAAGTAGCAGGCAGTCAAGCAAATTCTGTCAGGAACAAAGAAACATATTCACACAGACACCCCTGATATCCTTGTAGTTCAGAAGTAGCAGTCAGTCAAGCAAATTCTGTCAGGAACAAATAAACTTATTCACACAGACCTCCCTATATCCTTGTTGTTCAGAAGTAGCGGTCAGTCAAGCAAATTCTGTCAGGAACACTGAAACATATTCATACAGACCTCCCTCATATCCTTCCAGTTCACAAGTAGCAGTCACTCAGGCAAATTCTGTCAGGAACAGAGAAACTTATTCACACAGTCCTCCCTCATATCCTTGTTGTTCAGAAGTAGCAGTCAGTCAAGATAACTCTGTCAGGAACAGAGAAACTTATTCACACAGACCTCCCCCATATCCTTGTTGTTCAGAAGTAGCAGTCAGTCAAGCATATTCTGTCAGGAACAGAGAAACTTATTCACACAGACCTCCCTCATATCCTTGTTGTTCAGAAGTAGCAGTCCGTCAAGCAAATTCTGTCAGGAACAGAGAAACTTATTCACACAGTCCTCTCTCATATCCTTGTTGCTCAGAAGTAGCAGTCAGTCAAGCAAATTCTGTCAGGAAATGAGAAACGTATTCACACAGACACCCCTGATATCCTTGTTGTTCAGAAGGAGCAGTCCGTCAAGCAAATTCTGTCAGGAACAGACAAACTTATTCACACAGACCTCCCTCATATCCTTGTTGTTCAGAAGTACCAGTCCGTCAGGCAAATTCTGTCAGGAACAGAGAAACTTATTCACACAGACCTCCCTCATATCCTTGTTGTTCAGAAGTAGCAGTCAGTCACGCAAATTCTGTCAGGAACAAAGAAACATATTCACACAGGCCTCCCTCATATCCTTGTAGTTCAGAAGTAGCTTTCACTCAGGCAAATTCTGTCAGGAACAGAGAAACTTATTCACACAGATACCCCTGATATCCTTGTAGTTCAGAAGCAGCAGTCAGTCAAGCAAATTCTGTTAGGAACACAGAAACGTATTCACACAGACCTCCCTCATATCCTTGTAGTTCAGAAGTAGCAGTCAGTCAAACAAATTCTGTCAGGAGCAGAGACACTTATTCACACAGACCTCCCTCATATCCTTGTTGTTCAGAAGTAGCAGTCAGTCAAACAAATTCTGTCAGTAACAAATAAACTTATTCACACAGACCTCCCTATATCCTTGTTGTTCAGAAGTAGCAGTCAGTCAAGCAAATTCTGTCAGTAACAGAGACACTTATTTACACAGACCTCGCTCATATCCTTGTTGTTCAGAAGTAGCAGTCAGTCAAGCAAATTCTGTCAGGAACACAGAAACCTATTCACACAGACCTCCGTCATATCCTTGTTGTTCAGAAGTAGCAATCACTCAGGCAAATTCTGGCAGGAGCAGAGAAACATATTCACACAGACCTCCGTCATATCCTTGTTGTTCAGAAGTAGCAGTCAGTCAAACAAATTCTGTCAGGAACACAGAAACCTATTCACACAGACCTCCGTCATATCCTTGTTGTTCAGAAGTAGCAATCACTCAGGCAAATTCTGGCAGGAGCAGAGAAACATATTCACACAGACCTCCCTCATATCCTTGTTGTTCAGAAGTAGCAGTCAGTCAAGCAAATTCTGTCGGGAACAAAGAAACTTATTCACACAGACACTCCTGATATCGTTATTGTTCAGAAGTAGCAGTCAGTCAAGCAACTTCTGTCAGGAACAGAGAAACTTACTCACACAGACACCCCTGATATCCTTGTTGTTCAGAAGTAGCAGTCAGTCAAGCAAATTCTGTCGGGAACAAAGGAACATATTCACACAGACCTCCCTCATATCCTTGTTGTTCAGAAGTAGCAGTCAGTCAAGCAAATTCTGTCACGAACACAGAAACCTATTCACACAGACCTCCCTCATATCCTTGTTGTTCAGAAGTAGCAGTCAGTCAAGCAACTTCTGTCAGGAACAAAGAAACATATTCACACAGACACCCCTGATATCCTTGTTGTTCAGAAGTAGCAGTCAGTCAAGCAAATTCTGTCAGGAACAGAGAAACTTACTCACACAGACACCCCTGATATCCTTGTAGTTCAGTAGTAGCAGTCAGTCAAGCAAATTCTGTCAGGAACAAAGAAACATATTCACACAGACACCCCTGATATCCTTATTGTTCAGAAGTAGCAGTCAGTCAAGCAACTTCTGTCAGGAACAGAGAAACTTACTCACACAGACACCCCTGATATCCTTGTAGTTCAGTAGTAGCAGTCAGTCAAGCAAATTCTGTCAGGAACAATGAAACATATTCACACAGACACTCCTGATATCCTTATTGTTCAGAAGTAGCAGTCAGTCAAGGAACTTCTGTCAGGAACAGAGAAACTTACTCACACAGACACTCCTGATATCCTTGTTGTTCAGAAGTAGCAGTCAGTCAAGCAACTTCTGTCAGGAACAAAGAAACTTATTCACACAGACCTCCCTCATATCCTTGTTGTTCAGAAGTAGCAGTCAGTCAAGCAACTTCTGTCAGGAACAGAGAAACTTACTCACACAGACACTCCTGATATCCTTGTTGTTCAGAAGTAGCAGTCAGTCAAGCAACTTCTGTCAGGAACAGAGAAACTTACTCACACAGACACTCCTGATATCCTTGTTGTTCAGAAGTAGCAGTCAGTCAAGCAACTTCTGTCAGGAACAGAGAAACCTACTCACACAGACACTCCTGATATCCTTATTGTTCAGTAGTAGCAGTCAGTCAAGCAACTTCTGTCAGGAACAGAGAAACTTATTCACACAGACCTCCCTCATATCCTTGTTGTTCAGAAGTACCAGTCCGTCAGGCAAATTCTGTCAGGAACAGAGAAACTTATTCACACAGACCTCCCTCATATCCCTGTTGTTCAGAAGTAGCAGTCAGTCACGCAAATTCTGTCAGGAACAAAGAAACATATTCACACAGGCCTCCCTCATATCCTTGTTGTTCAGAAGTAGCAGTCAGTCAAACAAATTCTGTCAGGAACAGAGAAACTTACTCACACAGGCCTCCCTCATAACCTTGTAGTTCAGAAGTAGCTTTCACTCAGGCAAATTCTGTCAGGAACAGAGAAACTTATTCACACAGATACCCCTGATATCCTTGTAGTTCAGAAGCAGCAGTCAGTCAAGCAAATTCTGTTAGGAACACAGAAACGTATTCACACACACCTCCCTCATATCCTTGTAGTTCAGAAGTAGCAGTCAGTCAAACAAATTCTGTCAGGAGCAGAGACACTTATTCACACAGACCTCCCTCATATCCTTGTTGTTCAGAAGTAGCAGTCAGTCAAACAAATTCTGTCAGTAACAAATAAACTTATTCACACAGACCTCCCTATATCCTTGTTGTTCAGAAGTAGCAGTCAGTCAAACAAATTCTGTCAGTAACAAATAAACATATTCACACAGACCTCCCTATATCCTTGTTGTTCAGAAGTAGCAGTCAGTCAAACAAATTCTGTCAGTAACAAATAAACTTATTCACACAGACCTCCCTCATATCCTTGTTGTTCAGAAGTAGCAGTCAGTCAAACAAATTCTGTCAGTAACAAATAAACTTATTCACACAGACCTCCCTATATCCTTGTTGTTCAGAAGTAGCAGTCAGTCAAACAAATTCTGTCAGTAACAAATAAACTTATTCACACAGACCTCCCTCATATCCTTGTTGTTCAGAAGTAGCAGTCAGTCAAGCAACTTCTGTCAGGAACAAAGAAACATATTCACACAGACCTCCCTCATATCCTTGTTGTTCAGTAGTAGCAGTCAGTCAAGCAACTTCTGTCAGGAACAAAGAAACATATTCACACAGACACTCCTGATATCCTTATTGTTCAGAAGTAGCAGTCAGTCAAGCAACTTCTGTCAGGAACAAAGAAACATATTCACACAGACACCTCTGATATCCTTGTTGTTCAGAAGTAGCAGTCAGTCAAGCAACTTCTGTCAGGAACAAAGAAACATATTCACACAGACACCTCTGATATCCTTGTTGTTCAGAAGTAGCAGTCAGTCAAGCAAATTCTGTCAGGAACAAAGAAACTTACTCACACAGACACTCCTGATATCCTTATTGTTCAGTAGTAGCAGTCAGTCAAGCAACTTCTGTCAGGAACAAAGAAACATATTCACACAGACACTCCTGATATCCTTATTGTTCAGAAGTAGCAGTCAGTCAAGCAACTTCTGTCAGGAACAAAGAAACATATTCACACAGACACTCCTGATATCCTTATTGTTCAGAAGTAGCAGTCAGTCAAGCAACTTCTGTCAGGAACAAAGAAACATATTCACACAGACACTCCTGATATCCTTATTGTTTTGAAGTAGCAGTCAGTCAAGCAACTTCTGTCAGGAACAAAGAAACATATTCACACAGACACTCCTGATATCCTTGTAGTTCAGTAGTAGCAGTCAGTCAAGCAACTTCTGTCAGGAACAAAGAAACTTACTCACACAGACACTCCTGATATCCTTATTGTTCAGTAGTAGCAGTCAGTCAAGCAACTTCTGTCAGGAACAAAGAAACTTACTCACACAGACACTCCTGATATCCTTATTGTTCAGAAGTAGCAGTCAGTCAAGCAACTTCTGTCAGGAACAAAGAAACATATTCACACAGACACTCCTGATATCCTTGTAGTTCAGTAGTAGCAGTCAGTCAAGCAACTTCTGTCAGGAACAAAGAAACTTACTCACACAGACACTCCTGATATCCTTATTGTTCAGTAGTAGCAGTCAGTCAAGCAACTTCTGTCAGGAACAAAGAAACATATTCACACAGACACCCCTGATATCCTTATTGTTCAGAAGTAGCAGTCAGTCAAGCAACTTCTGTCAGGAACAAAGAAACTTACTCACACAGACACCCCTGATATCCTTATTGTTCAGAAGTAGCAGTCAGTCAAGCAACTTCTGTCAGGAACAAAGAAACTTACTCACACAGACACCCCTGATATCCTTATTGTTCAGAAAAAGCAGTCAGTCAAGCAACTTCTGTCACGAACAAACAAACTTACTCACACAGACACCCCTGATATCCTTATTGTTCAGAAGTAGCAGTCAGTCAAGCAACTTCTGTCAGGAACAAAGAAACTTACTTACACAGACACTCCTCATATCCTTATTGTTCAGAAGTAGCAGTCAGTCAAGCAACTTCTGTCAGGAACAAAGAAACTTACTTACACAGACACTCCTGATATCCTTATTGTTCAGTAGTAGCAGTCAGTCAAGCAACTTCTGTCAGGAACAAAGAAACATATTCACACAGACACTCCTGATATCCTTATTGTTCAGTAGTAGCAGTCAGTCAAGCAACTTCTGTCAGGAACAAAGAAACTTACTTACACAGACACTCCTGATATCCTTGTAGTTCAGAAGTAGCAGTCAGTCAAGCAACTTCTGTCAGGAACAAAGAAACATATTCACACAGACACTCCTGATATCCTTATTGTTCAGAAGTAGCAGTCAGTCAAGCAACTTCTGTCAGGAACAAAGAAACTTACTCACACAGACACTCCTGATATCCTTATTGTTCAGAAGTAGCAGTCAGTCAAGCAACTTCTGTCAGGAACAAAGAAACATATTCACACAGACACTCCTGATATCCTTATTGTTCAGAAGTAGCAGTCAGTCAAGCAACTTCTGTCAGGAACAAAGAAACATATTCACACAGACACTCCTGATATCCTTGTAGTTCAGTAGTAGCAGTCAGTCAAGCAACTTCTGTCAGGAACAAAGAAACTTAATCACACAGACACTCCTGATATCCTTATTGTTCAGTAGTAGCAGTCAGTCAAGCAACTTCTGTCAGGAACAAAGAAACATAATCACACAGACACTCCTGATATCCTTATTGTTCAGAAGTAGCAGTCAGTCAAGCAACTTCTGTCAGGAACAAAGAAACATATTCACACAGACACTCCTGATATCCTTGTAGTTCAGTAGTAGCAGTCAGTCAAGCAACTTCTGTCAGGAACAAAGAAACTTACTCACACAGACACTCCTGATATCCTTATTGTTCATAGTAGCAGTCAGTCAAGCAACTTCTGTCAGGAACAAAGAAACATATTCACACAGACACTCCTGATATCCTTATTGTTCAGAAGTAGCAGTCAGTCAAGCAACTTCTGTCAGGAACAAAGAAACATATTCACACAGACACTCCTGATATCCTTGTAGTTCAGTAGTAGCAGTCAGTCAAGCAACTTCTGTCAGGAACAAAGAAACTTACTCACACAGACACTCCTGATATCCTTATTGTTCAGTAGTAGCAGTCAGTCAAGCAACTTCTGTCAGGAACAAAGAAACATATTCACACAGACACTCCTGATATCCTTATTGTTCAGAAGTAGCAGTCAGTCAAGCAACTTCTGTCAGGAACAAAGAAACATATTCACACAGACACTCCTGATATCCTTATTGTTCAGAAGTAGCAGTCAGTCAAGCAACTTCTGTCAGGAACAAAGAAACATATTCACACAGACACTCCTGATATCCTTATTGTTCAGAAGTAGCAGTCAGTCAAGCAACTTCTGTCAGGAACAAAGAAACATATTCACACAGACACTCCTGATATCCTTGTAGTTCAGTAGTAGCAGTCAGTCAAGCAACTTCTGTCAGGAACAAAGAAACTTACTCACACAGACACCCCTGATATCCTTATTGTTCAGAAGTAGCAGTCAGTCAAGCAACTTCTGTCAGGAACAAAGAAACATATTCACACAGACACTCCTGATATCCTTATTGTTCAGAAGTAGCAGTCAGTCAAGCAACTTCTGTCAGGAACAAAGAAACATATTCACACAGACACTCCTGATATCCTTATTGTTCAGAAGTAGCAGTCAGTCAAGCAACTTCTGTCAGGAACAAAGAAACATATTCACACAGACACTCCTGATATCCTTATTGTTCAGAAGTAGCAGTCAGTCAAGCAACTTCTGTCAGGAACAAAGAAACATATTCACACAGACACTCCTGATATCCTTATTGTTCAGAAGTAGCAGTCAGTCAAGCAACTTCTGTCAGGAACAAAGAAACATATTCACACAGACACTCCTGATATCCTTATTGTTCAGTAGTAGCAGTCAGTCAAGCAACTTCTGTCAGGAACAAAGAAACATCTTCACACAGACACTCCTGATATCCTTATTGTTCAGAAGTAGCAGTCAGTCAAGCAACTTCTGTCAGGAACAAAGAAACATATTCACACAGACACTCCTGATATCCTTATTGTTCAGAAGTAGCAGTCAGTCAAGCAACTTCTGTCAGGAACAAAGAAACTTACTTACACAGACACTCCTGATATCCTTATTGTTCAGAAGTAGCAGTCAGTCAAGCAACTTCTGTCAGGAACAAAGAAACATATTCACACAGACACCCCTGATATCCTTGTTGTTCAGAAGTAGCAGTCAGTCAAGCAACTTCTGTCAGGAACAAAGAAACATATTCACACAGACACTCCTGATATCCTTATTGTTCAGAAGTAGCAGTCAGTCAAGCAACTTCTGTCAGGAACAAAGAAACATATTCACACAGACACTCCTGATATCCTTATTGTTCAGAAGTAGCAGTCAGTCAAGCAACTTCTGTCAGGAACACAGAAACATATTCACACAGACACTCCTGATATCCTTATTGTTCAGAAGTAGCAGTCAGTCAAGCAACTTCTGTCAGGAACAAAGAAACTTACTTACACAGACACTCCTGATATCCTTATTGTTCAGAAGTAGCAGTCAGTCAAGCAACTTCTGTCAGGAACAAAGAAACTTACTGACACAGACACTCCTGATATCCTTATTGTTCAGAAGTAGCAGTCAGTCAAGCAACTTCTGTCAGGAACAAAGAAACTTACTCACACAGACACTCCTCATATCCTTATTGTTCAGAAGTAGCAGTCAGTCAAGCAACTTCTGTCAGGAACAAAGAAACTTACTCACACAGACACTCCTGATATCCTTATTGTTCAGAAGTAGCAGTCAGTCAAGCAACTTCTGTCAGGAACAAAGAAACTTACTCACACAGACACTCCTGATATCCTTATTGTTCAGAAGTAGCAGTCAGTCAAGCAACTTCTGTCAGGAACAAAGAAACATATTCACACAGACACCCCTGATATCCTTATTGTTCAGAAGTAGCAGTCAGTCAAGCAACTTCTGTCAGGAACAGAGAAACTTACTCACACAGACACCCCTGATATCCTTATTGTTCAGAAGTAGCAGTCAGTCAAGCAACTTCTGTCAGGAACAAAGAAACATATTCACACAGACACCCCTGATATCCTTATTGTTCAGAAGTAGCAGTCAGTCAAGCAACTTCTGTCAGGAACAAAGAAACATATTCACACAGACACTCCTGATATCCTTATTGTTCAGAAGTAGCAGTCAGTCAAGCAACTTCTGTCAGGAACAAAGAAACATATTCACACAGACACTCCTGATATCCTTATTGTTCAGAAGTAGCAGTCAGTCAAGCAACTTCTGTCAGGAACAAAGAAACATATTCACACAGACACTCCTGATATCCTTATTGTTCAGAAGTAGCAGTCAGTCAAGCAACTTCTGTCAGGAACAAAGAAACTTACTTACACAGACACCCCTGATATCCTTATTGTTCAGAAGTAGCAGTCAGTCAAGCAACTTCTGTCAGGAACAAAGAAACTTACTTACACAGACACTCCTGATATCCTTATTGTTCAGAAGTAGCAGTCAGTCAAGCAACTTCTGTCAGGAACAGAGAAACTTACTTACACAGACACTCCTGATATCCTTATTGTTCAGAAGTAGCAGTCAGTCAAGCAACTTCTGTCAGGAACAAAGAAACTTACTTACACAGACACTCCTGATATCCTTATTGTTCAGAAGTAGCAGTCAGTCAAGCAACTTCTGTCAGGAACAAAGAAACATATTCACACAGACACTCCTGATATCGTTATTGTTCAGAAGTAGCAGTCAGTAAAGCAACTTCTGTCAGGAACAAAGAAACTTACTCACACAGACACTCCTGATATCCTTATTGTTCAGAAGTAGCAGTCAGTCAAGCAACTTCTGTCAGGAACAAAGAAACTTACTCACACAGACACTCCTGATATCCTTATTGTTCAGAAGTAGCAGTCAGTCAAGCAACTTCTGTCAGGAACAGAGAAACTTACTCACACAGACACTCCTGATATCCTTATTGTTCAGAAGTAGCAGTCAGTCAAGCAACTTCTGTCAGGAACAAATAAACTTACTCACACAGACACCCCTGATATCCTTATTGTTCAGAAGTAGCAGTCAGTCAAGCAACTTCTGTCAGGAACAAAGAAACTTACTCACACAGACACTCCTGATATCCTTATTGTTCAGAAGTAGCAGTCAGTCAAGCAACTTCTGTCAGGAACAAAGAAACTTACTCACACAGACACTCCTCATATCCTTATTGTTCAGAAGTAGCAGTCAGTCAAGCAACTTCTGTCAGGAACAAAGAAACTTACTCACACAGACACTCCTCATATCCTTATTGTTCAGAAGTAGCAGTCAGTCAAGCAACTTCTGTCAGGAACAAAGAAACTTACTCACACAGACACTCCTGATATCCTTATTGTTCAGAAGTAGCAGTCAGTCAAGCAACTTCTGTCTGGAACAAAGAAACATATTCACACAGACACTCCTGATATCCTTATTGTTCAGAAGTAGCAGTCAGTCAAGCAACTTCTGTCAGGAACAAAGAAACTTACTCACACAGACACCCCTGATATCCTTATTGTTCAGAAGTAGCAGTCAGTCAAGCAACTTCTGTCAGGAACAAAGAAACTTACTCACACAGACACTCCTGATATCCTTATTGTTCAGTAGTAGCAGTCAGTCAAGCAACTTCTGTCAGGAACAAAGAAACATATTCACACAGACACTCCTCATATCCTTGTAGTTCAGAAGTAGCAGTCAGTCAAGCAACTTCTGTCAGGAACAAAGAAACATATTCACACAGACACTCCTGATATCCTTATTGTTCAGAAGTAGCAGTCAGTCAAGCAACTTCTGTCAGGAACAAAGAAACTTACTCACACAGACACTCCTGATATCCTTATTGTTCAGAAGTAGCAGTCAGTCAAGCAACTTCTGTCAGGAACAAAGAAACATATTCACACAGACACTCCTGATATCCTTATTGTTCAGAAGTAGCAGTCAGTCAAGCAACTTCTGTCAGGAACAAAGAAACTTACTCACACAGACACTCCTGATATCCTTATTGTTCAGTAGTAGCAGTCAGTCAAGCAACTTCTGTCAGGAACAAAGAAACATATTCACACAGACACTCCTGATATCCTTGTAGTTCAGTAGTAGCAGTCAGTCAAGCAACTTCTGTCAGGAACAAAGAAACTTACTCACACAGACACTCCTGATATCCTTATTGTTCAGTAGTAGCAGTCAGTCAAGCAACTTCTGTCAGGAACAAAGAAACATATTCACACAGACACTCCTGATATCCTTATTGTTCAGAAGTAGCAGTCAGTCAAGCAACTTCTGTCAGGAACAAAGAAACATATTCACACAGACACTCCTGATATCCTTGTAGTTCAGTAGTAGCAGTCAGTCAAGCAACTTCTGTCAGGAACAAAGAAACTTACTCACACAGACACTCCTGATATCCTTATTGTTCAGTAGTAGCAGTCAGTCAAGCAACTTCTGTCAGGAACAAAGAAACATATTCACACAGACACTCCTGATATCCTTATTGTTCAGAAGTAGCAGTCAGTCAAGCAACTTCTGTCAGGAACAAAGAAACATATTCACACAGACACTCCTGATATCCTTGTAGTTCAGTAGTAGCAGTCAGTCAAGCAACTTCTGTCAGGAACAAAGAAACTTACTCACACAGACACTCCTGATATCCTTATTGTTCATAGTAGCAGTCAGTCAAGCAACTTCTGTCAGGAACAAAGAAACATATTCACACAGACACTCCTGATATCCTTATTGTTCAGAAGTAGCAGTCAGTCAAGCAACTTCTGTCAGGAACAAAGAAACATATTCACACAGACACTCCTGATATCCTTATTGTTCAGAAGTAGCAGTCAGTCAAGCAACTTCTGTCAGGAACAAAGAAACATATTCACACAGACACTCCTGATATCCTTGTAGTTCAGTAGTAGCAGTCAGTCAAGCAACTTCTGTCAGGAACAAAGAAACTTACTCACACAGACACCCCTGATATCCTTATTGTTCAGAAGTAGCAGTCAGTCAAGCAACTTCTGTCAGGAACAAAGAAACATATTCACACAGACACTCCTGATATCCTTATTGTTCAGAAGTAGCAGTCAGTCAAGCAACTTCTGTCAGGAACAAAGAAACATATTCACACAGACACTCCTGATATCCTTATTGTTCAGAAGTAGCAGTCAGTCAAGCAACTTCTGTCAGGAACAAAGAAACATATTCACACAGACACTCCTGATATCCTTATTGTTCAGAAGTAGCAGTCAGTCAAGCAACTTCTGTCAGGAACAAAGAAACATATTCACACAGACACTCCTGATATCCTTATTGTTCAGAAGTAGCAGTCAGTCAAGCAACTTCTGTCAGGAACAAAGAAACATATTCACACAGACACTCCTGATATCCTTATTGTTCAGTAGTAGCAGTCAGTCAAGCAACTTCTGTCAGGAACAAAGAAACATCTTCACACAGACACTCCTGATATCCTTATTGTTCAGAAGTAGCAGTCAGTCAAGCAACTTCTGTCAGGAACAAAGAAACATATTCACACAGACACTCCTGATATCCTTATTGTTCAGAAGTAGCAGTCAGTCAAGCAACTTCTGTCAGGAACAAAGAAACTTACTTACACAGACACTCCTGATATCCTTATTGTTCAGAAGTAGCAGTCAGTCAAGCAACTTCTGTCAGGAACAAAGAAACATATTCACACAGACACCCCTGATATCCTTGTTGTTCAGAAGTAGCAGTCAGTCAAGCAACTTCTGTCAGGAACAAAGAAACATATTCACACAGACACTCCTGATATCCTTATTGTTCAGAAGTAGCAGTCAGTCAAGCAACTTCTGTCAGGAACAAAGAAACATATTCACACAGACACTCCTGATATCCTTATTGTTCAGAAGTAGCAGTCAGTCAAGCAACTTCTGTCAGGAACACAGAAACATATTCACACAGACACTCCTGATATCCTTATTGTTCAGAAGTAGCAGTCAGTCAAGCAACTTCTGTCAGGAACAAAGAAACTTACTTACACAGACACTCCTGATATCCTTATTGTTCAGAAGTAGCAGTCAGTCAAGCAACTTCTGTCAGGAACAAAGAAACTTACTGACACAGACACTCCTGATATCCTTATTGTTCAGAAGTAGCAGTCAGTCAAGCAACTTCTGTCAGGAACAAAGAAACTTACTCACACAGACACTCCTCATATCCTTATTGTTCAGAAGTAGCAGTCAGTCAAGCAACTTCTGTCAGGAACAAAGAAACTTACTCACACAGACACTCCTGATATCCTTATTGTTCAGAAGTAGCAGTCAGTCAAGCAACTTCTGTCAGGAACAAAGAAACTTACTCACACAGACACTCCTGATATCCTTATTGTTCAGAAGTAGCAGTCAGTCAAGCAACTTCTGTCAGGAACAAAGAAACATATTCACACAGACACCCCTGATATCCTTATTGTTCAGAAGTAGCAGTCAGTCAAGCAACTTCTGTCAGGAACAGAGAAACTTACTCACACAGACACCCCTGATATCCTTATTGTTCAGAAGTAGCAGTCAGTCAAGCAACTTCTGTCAGGAACAAAGAAACATATTCACACAGACACCCCTGATATCCTTATTGTTCAGAAGTAGCAGTCAGTCAAGCAACTTCTGTCAGGAACAAAGAAACATATTCACACAGACACTCCTGATATCCTTATTGTTCAGAAGTAGCAGTCAGTCAAGCAACTTCTGTCAGGAACAAAGAAACATATTCACACAGACACTCCTGATATCCTTATTGTTCAGAAGTAGCAGTCAGTCAAGCAACTTCTGTCAGGAACAAAGAAACATATTCACACAGACACTCCTGATATCCTTATTGTTCAGAAGTAGCAGTCAGTCAAGCAACTTCTGTCAGGAACAAAGAAACTTACTTACACAGACACCCCTGATATCCTTATTGTTCAGAAGTAGCAGTCAGTCAAGCAACTTCTGTCAGGAACAAAGAAACTTACTTACACAGACACTCCTGATATCCTTATTGTTCAGAAGTAGCAGTCAGTCAAGCAACTTCTGTCAGGAACAGAGAAACTTACTTACACAGACACTCCTGATATCCTTATTGTTCAGAAGTAGCATTCAGTCAAGCAACTTCTGTCAGGAACAAAGAAACTTACTTACACAGACACTCCTGATATCCTTATTGTTCAGAAGTAGCAGTCAGTCAAGCAACTTCTGTCAGGAACAAAGAAACATATTCACACAGACACTCCTGATATCGTTATTGTTCAGAAGTAGCAGTCAGTAAAGCAACTTCTGTCAGGAACAAAGAAACTTACTCACACAGACACTCCTGATATCCTTATTGTTCAGAAGTAGCAGTCAGTCAAGCAACTTCTGTCAGGAACAAAGAAACTTACTCACACAGACACTCCTGATATCCTTATTGTTCAGAAGTAGCAGTCAGTCAAGCAACTTCTGTCAGGAACAGAGAAACTTACTCACACAGACACTCCTGATATCCTTATTGTTCAGAAGTAGCAGTCAGTCAAGCAACTTCTGTCAGGAACAAAGAAACTTACTCACACAGACACCCCTGATATCCTTATTGTTCAGAAGTAGCAGTCAGTCAAGCAACTTCTGTCAGGAACAAAGAAACTTACTCACACAGACACTCCTGATATCCTTATTGTTCAGAAGTAGCAGTCAGTCAAGCAACTTCTGTCAGGAACAAAGAAACTTACTCACACAGACACTCCTCATATCCTTATTGTTCAGAAGTAGCAGTCAGTCAAGCAACTTCTGTCAGGAACAAAGAAACTTACTCACACAGACACTCCTCATATCCTTATTGTTCAGAAGTAGCAGTCAGTCAAGCAACTTCTGTCAGGAACAAAGAAACTTACTCACACAGACACTCCTGATATCCTTATTGTTCAGAAGTAGCAGTCAGTCAAGCAACTTCTGTCTGGAACAAAGAAACATATTCACACAGACACTCCTGATATCCTTATTGTTCAGAAGTAGCAGTCAGTCAAGCAACTTCTGTCAGGAACAAAGCAACTTACTCACACAGACACCCCTGATATCCTTATTGTTCAGAAGTAGCAGTCAGTCAAGCAACTTCTGTCAGGAACAAAGAAACTTACTCACACAGACACTCCTGATATCCTTATTGTTCAGTAGTAGCAGTCAGTCAAGCAACTTCTGTCAGGAACAAAGAAACATATTCACACAGACACTCCTCATATCCTTGTAGTTCAGAAGTAGCAGTCAGTCAAGCAACTTCTGTCAGGAACAAAGAAACATATTCACACAGACACTCCTGATATCCTTATTGTTCAGAAGTAGCAGTCAGTCAAGCAACTTCTGTCAGGAACAAAGAAACTTACTCACACAGACACTCCTGATATCCTTATTGTTCAGAAGTAGCAGTCAGTCAAGCAACTTCTGTCAGGAACAAAGAAACATATTCACACAGACACTCCTGATATCCTTATTGTTCAGAAGTAGCAGTCAGTCAAGCAACTTCTGTCAGGAACAAAGAAACTTACTCACACAGACACTCCTGATATCCTTATTGTTCAGTAGTAGCAGTCAGTCAAGCAACTTCTGTCAGGAACAAAGAAACATATTCACACAGACACTCCTGATATCCTTGTAGTTCAGTAGTAGCAGTCAGTCAAGCAACTTCTGTCAGGAACAAAGAAACTTACTCACACAGACACTCCTGATATCCTTATTGTTCAGTAGTAGCAGTCAGTCAAGCAACTTCTGTCAGGAACAAAGAAACATATTCACACAGACACTCCTGATATCCTTATTGTTCAGAAGTAGCAGTCAGTCAAGCAACTTCTGTCAGGAACAAAGAAACATATTCACACAGACACTCCTGATATCCTTGTAGTTCAGTAGTAGCAGTCAGTCAAGCAACTTCTGTCAGGAACAAAGAAACTTACTCACACAGACACTCCTGATATCCTTATTGTTCAGTAGTAGCAGTCAGTCAAGCAACTTCTGTCAGGAACAAAGAAACATATTCACACAGACACTCCTGATATCCTTATTGTTCAGAAGTAGCAGTCAGTCAAGCAACTTCTGTCAGGAACAAAGAAACATATTCACACAGACACTCCTGATATCCTTGTAGTTCAGTAGTAGCAGTCAGTCAAGCAACTTCTGTCAGGAACAAAGAAACTTACTCACACAGACACTCCTGATATCCTTATTGTTCATAGTAGCAGTCAGTCAAGCAACTTCTGTCAGGAACAAAGAAACATATTCACACAGACACTCCTGATATCCTTATTGTTCAGAAGTAGCAGTCAGTCAAGCAACTTCTGTCAGGAACAAAGAAACATATTCACACAGACACTCCTGATATCCTTATTGTTCAGAAGTAGCAGTCAGTCAAGCAACTTCTGTCAGGAACAAAGAAACATATTCACACAGACACTCCTGATATCCTTGTAGTTCAGTAGTAGCAGTCAGTCAAGCAACTTCTGTCAGGAACAAAGAAACTTACTCACACAGACACCCCTGATATCCTTATTGTTCAGAAGTAGCAGTCAGTCAAGCAACTTCTGTCAGGAACAAAGAAACATATTCACACAGACACTCCTGATATCCTTATTGTTCAGAAGTAGCAGTCAGTCAAGCAACTTCTGTCAGGAACAAAGAAACATATTCACACAGACACTCCTGATATCCTTATTGTTCAGAAGTAGCAGTCAGTCAAGCAACTTCTGTCAGGAACAAAGAAACATATTCACACAGACACTCCTGATATCCTTATTGTTCAGAAGTAGCAGTCAGTCAAGCAACTTCTGTCAGGAACAAAGAAACATATTCACACAGACACTCCTGATATCCTTATTGTTCAGAAGTAGCAGTCAGTCAAGCAACTTCTGTCAGGAACAAAGAAACATATTCACACAGACACTCCTGATATCCTTATTGTTCAGAAGTAGCAGTCAGTCAAGCAACTTCTGTCAGGAACAAAGAAACATATTCACACAGACACCTCTGATATCCTTGTTGTTCAGAAGTAGCAGTCAGTCAAGCAACTTCTGTCAGGAACAAAGAAACATATTCACACAGACACCTCTGATATCCTTGTTGTTCAGAAGTAGCAGTCAGTCAAGCAAATTCTGTCAGGAACAAAGAAACTTACTCACACAGACACTCCTGATATCCTTATTGTTCAGTAGTAGCAGTCAGTCAAGCAACTTCTGTCAGGAACAAAGAAACATATTCACACAGACACTCCTGATATCCTTATTGTTCAGAAGTAGCAGTCAGTCAAGCAACTTCTGTCAGGAACAAAGAAACATATTCACACAGACACTCCTGATATCCTTATTGTTCAGAAGTAGCAGTCAGTCAAGCAACTTCTGTCAGGAACAAAGAAACATATTCACACAGACACTCCTGATATCCTTATTGTTTTGAAGTAGCAGTCAGTCAAGCAACTTCTGTCAGGAACAAAGAAACATATTCACACAGACACTCCTGATATCCTTGTAGTTCAGTAGTAGCAGTCAGTCAAGCAACTTCTGTCAGGAACAAAGAAACTTACTCACACAGACACTCCTGATATCCTTATTGTTCAGTAGTAGCAGTCAGTCAAGCAACTTCTGTCAGGAACAAAGAAACTTACTCACACAGACACTCCTGATATCCTTATTGTTCAGAAGTAGCAGTCAGTCAAGCAACTTCTGTCAGGAACAAAGAAACATATTCACACAGACACTCCTGATATCCTTGTAGTTCAGTAGTAGCAGTCAGTCAAGCAACTTCTGTCAGGAACAAAGAAACTTACTCACACAGACACTCCTGATATCCTTATTGTTCAGTAGTAGCAGTCAGTCAAGCAACTTCTGTCAGGAACAAAGAAACATATTCACACAGACACCCCTGATATCCTTATTGTTCAGAAGTAGCAGTCAGTCAAGCAACTTCTGTCAGGAACAAAGAAACTTACTCACACAGACACCCCTGATATCCTTATTGTTCAGAAGTAGCAGTCAGTCAAGCAACTTCTGTCAGGAACAAAGAAACTTACTCACACAGACACCCCTGATATCCTTATTGTTCAGAAAAAGCAGTCAGTCAAGCAACTTCTGTCACGAACAAACAAACTTACTCACACAGACACCCCTGATATCCTTATTGTTCAGAAGTAGCAGTCAGTCAAGCAACTTCTGTCAGGAACAAAGAAACTTACTTACACAGACACTCCTCATATCCTTATTGTTCAGAAGTAGCAGTCAGTCAAGCAACTTCTGTCAGGAACAAAGAAACTTACTTACACAGACACTCCTGATATCCTTATTGTTCAGTAGTAGCAGTCAGTCAAGCAACTTCTGTCAGGAACAAAGAAACATATTCACACAGACACTCCTGATATCCTTATTGTTCAGTAGTAGCAGTCAGTCAAGCAACTTCTGTCAGGAACAAAGAAACTTACTTACACAGACACTCCTGATATCCTTGTAGTTCAGAAGTAGCAGTCAGTCAAGCAACTTCTGTCAGGAACAAAGAAACATATTCACACAGACACTCCTGATATCCTTATTGTTCAGAAGTAGCAGTCAGTCAAGCAACTTCTGTCAGGAACAAAGAAACTTACTCACACAGACACTCCTGATATCCTTATTGTTCAGAAGTAGCAGTCAGTCAAGCAACTTCTGTCAGGAACAAAGAAACATATTCACACAGACACTCCTGATATCCTTATTGTTCAGAAGTAGCAGTCAGTCAAGCAACTTCTGTCAGGAACAAAGAAACATATTCACACAGACACTCCTGATATCCTTGTAGTTCAGTAGTAGCAGTCAGTCAAGCAACTTCTGTCAGGAACAAAGAAACTTAATCACACAGACACTCCTGATATCCTTATTGTTCAGTAGTAGCAGTCAGTCAAGCAACTTCTGTCAGGAACAAAGAAACATAATCACACAGACACTCCTGATATCCTTATTGTTCAGAAGTAGCAGTCAGTCAAGCAACTTCTGTCAGGAACAAAGAAACATATTCACACAGACACTCCTGATATCCTTGTAGTTCAGTAGTAGCAGTCAGTCAAGCAACTTCTGTCAGGAACAAAGAAACTTACTCACACAGACACTCCTGATATCCTTATTGTTCATAGTAGCAGTCAGTCAAGCAACTTCTGTCAGGAACAAAGAAACATATTCACACAGACACTCCTGATATCCTTATTGTTCAGAAGTAGCAGTCAGTCAAGCAACTTCTGTCAGGAACAAAGAAACATATTCACACAGACACTCCTGATATCCTTGTAGTTCAGTAGTAGCAGTCAGTCAAGCAACTTCTGTCAGGAACAAAGAAACTTACTCACACAGACACTCCTGATATCCTTATTGTTCAGTAGTAGCAGTCAGTCAAGCAACTTCTGTCAGGAACAAAGAAACATATTCACACAGACACTCCTGATATCCTTATTGTTCAGAAGTAGCAGTCAGTCAAGCAACTTCTGTCAGGAACAAAGAAACATATTCACACAGACACTCCTGATATCCTTATTGTTCAGAAGTAGCAGTCAGTCAAGCAACTTCTGTCAGGAACAAAGAAACATATTCACACAGACACTCCTGATATCCTTATTGTTCAGAAGTAGCAGTCAGTCAAGCAACTTCTGTCAGGAACAAAGAAACATATTCACACAGACACTCCTGATATCCTTGTAGTTCAGTAGTAGCAGTCAGTCAAGCAACTTCTGTCAGGAACAAAGAAACTTACTCACACAGACACCCCTGATATCCTTATTGTTCAGAAGTAGCAGTCAGTCAAGCAACTTCTGTCAGGAACAAAGAAACATATTCACACAGACACTCCTGATATCCTTATTGTTCAGAAGTAGCAGTCAGTCAAGCAACTTCTGTCAGGAACAAAGAAACATATTCACACAGACACTCCTGATATCCTTATTGTTCAGAAGTAGCAGTCAGTCAAGCAACTTCTGTCAGGAACAAAGAAACATATTCACACAGACACTCCTGATATCCTTATTGTTCAGAAGTAGCAGTCAGTCAAGCAACTTCTGTCAGGAACAAAGAAACATATTCACACAGACACTCCTGATATCCTTATTGTTCAGAAGTAGCAGTCAGTCAAGCAACTTCTGTCAGGAACAAAGAAACATATTCACACAGACACTCCTGATATCCTTATTGTTCAGTAGTAGCAGTCAGTCAAGCAACTTCTGTCAGGAACAAAGAAACATCTTAACACAGACACTCCTGATATCCTTATTGTTCAGAAGTAGCAGTCAGTCAAGCAACTTCTGTCAGGAACAAAGAAACATATTCACAATGACACTCCTGATATCCTTATTGTTCAGAAGTAGCAGTCAGTCAAGCAACTTCTGTCAGGAACAAAGAAACTTACTTACACAGACACTCCTGATATCCTTATTGTTCAGAAGTAGCAGTCAGTCAAGCAACTTCTGTCAGGAACAAAGAAACATATTCACACAGACACCCCTGATATCCTTGTTGTTCAGAAGTAGCAGTCAGTCAAGCAACTTCTGTCAGGAACAAAGAAACATATTCACACAGACACTCCTGATATCCTTATTGTTCAGAAGTAGCAGTCAGTCAAGCAACTTCTGTCAGGAACAAAGAAACATATTCACACAGACACTCCTGATATCCTTATTGTTCAGAAGTAGCAGTCAGTCAAGCAACTTCTGTCAGGAACACAGAAACATATTCACACAGACACTCCTGATATCCTTATTGTTCAGAAGTAGCAGTCAGTCAAGCAACTTCTGTCAGGAACAAAGAAACTTACTTACACAGACACTCCTGATATCCTTATTGTTCAGAAGTAGCAGTCAGTCAAGCAACTTCTGTCAGGAACAAAGAAACTTACTGACACAGACACTCCTGATATCCTTATTGTTCAGAAGTAGCAGTCAGTCAAGCAACTTCTGTCAGGAACAAAGAAACTTACTCACACAGACACTCCTCATATCCTTATTGTTCAGAAGTAGCAGTCAGTCAAGCAACTTCTGTCAGGAACAAAGAAACTTACTCACACAGACACTCCTGATATCCTTATTGTTCAGAAGTAGCAGTCAGTCAAGCAACTTCTGTCAGGAACAAAGAAACTTACTCACACAGACACTCCTGATATCCTTATTGTTCAGAAGTAGCAGTCAGTCAAGCAACTTCTGTCAGGAACAAAGAAACATATTCACACAGACACCCCTGATATCCTTATTGTTCAGAAGTAGCAGTCAGTCAAGCAACTTCTGTCAGGAACAGAGAAACTTACTCACACAGACACCCCTGATATCCTTATTGTTCAGAAGTAGCAGTCAGTCAAGCAACTTCTGTCAGGAACAAAGAAACATATTCACACAGACACCCCTGATATCCTTATTGTTCAGAAGTAGCAGTCAGTCAAGCAACTTCTGTCAGGAACAAAGAAACATATTCACACAGACACTCCTGATATCCTTATTGTTCAGAAGTAGCAGTCAGTCAAGCAACTTCTGTCAGGAACAAAGAAACATATTCACACAGACACTCCTGATATCCTTATTGTTCAGAAGTAGCAGTCAGTCAAGCAACTTCTGTCAGGAACAAAGAAACATATTCACACAGACACTCCTGATATCCTTATTGTTCAGAAGTAGCAGTCAGTCAAGCAACTTCTGTCAGGAACAAAGAAACTTACTTACACAGACACCCCTGATATCCTTATTGTTCAGAAGTAGCAGTCAGTCAAGCAACTTCTGTCAGGAACAAAGAAACTTACTTACACAGACACTCCTGATATCCTTATTGTTCAGAAGTAGCAGTCAGTCAAGCAACTTCTGTCAGGAACAGAGAAACTTACTTACACAGACACTCCTGATATCCTTATTGTTCAGAAGTAGCAGTCAGTCAAGCAACTTCTGTCAGGAACAAAGAAACTTACTTACACAGACACTCCTGATATCCTTATTGTTCAGAAGTAGCAGTCAGTCAAGCAACTTCTGTCAGGAACAAAGAAACATATTCACACAGACACTCCTGATATCGTTATTGTTCAGAAGTAGCAGTCAGTAAAGCAACTTCTGTCAGGAACAAAGAAACTTACTCACACAGACACTCCTGATATCCTTATTGTTCAGAAGTAGCAGTCAGTCAAGCAACTTCTGTCAGGAACAAAGAAACTTACTCACACAGACACTCCTGATATCCTTATTGTTCAGAAGTAGCAGTCAGTCAAGCAACTTCTGTCAGGAACAGAGAAACTTACTCACACAGACACTCCTGATATCCTTATTGTTCAGAAGTAGCAGTCAGTCAAGCAACTTCTGTCAGGAACAAAGAAACTTACTCACACAGACACCCCTGATATCCTTATTGTTCAGAAGTAGCAGTCAGTCAAGCAACTTCTGTCAGGAACAAAGAAACTTACTCACACAGACACTCCTGATATCCTTATTGTTCAGAAGTAGCAGTCAGTCAAGCAACTTCTGTCAGGAACAAAGAAACTTACTCACACAGACACTCCTCATATCCTTATTGTTCAGAAGTAGCAGTCAGTCAAGCAACTTCTGTCAGGAACAAAGAAACTTACTCACACAGACACTCCTCATATCCTTATTGTTCAGAAGTAGCAGTCAGTCAAGCAACTTCTGTCAGGAACAAAGAAACTTACTCACACAGACACTCCTGATATCCTTATTGTTCAGAAGTAGCAGTCAGTCAAGCAACTTCTGTCTGGAACAAAGAAACATATTCACACAGACACTCCTGATATCCTTATTGTTCAGAAGTAGCAGTCAGTCAAGCAACTTCTGTCAGGAACAAAGAAACTTACTCACACAGACACCCCTGATATCCTTATTGTTCAGAAGTAGCAGTCAGTCAAGCAACTTCTGTCAGGAACAAAGAAACTTACTCACACAGACACTCCTGATATCCTTATTGTTCAGTAGTAGCAGTCAGTCAAGCAACTTCTGTCAGGAACAAAGAAACATATTCACACAGACACCCCTGATATCCTTATTGTTCAGAAGTAGCAGTCAGTCAAGCAACTTCTGTCAGGAACAAAGAAACTTACTTACACAGACACCCCTGATATCCTTATTGTTCAGAAGTAGCAGTCAGTCAAGCAACTTCTGTCAGGAACAAAGAAACTTACTTACACAGACACTCCTGATATCCTTATTGTTCAGAAGTAGCAGTCAGTCAAGCAACTTCTGTCAGGAACAAAGAAACATATTCACACAGACACTCCTGATATCCTTATTGTTCAGAAGTAGCAGTCAGTCAAGCAACTTCTGTCAGGAACAAAGAAACATATTCACACAGACACTCCTGATATCCTTATTGTTCAGAAGTAGCAGTCAGTCAAGCAACTTCTGTCAGGAACAGAGAAACTTACTCACACAGACACTCCTGATATCCTTATTGTTCAGAAGTAGCAGTCAGTCAAGCAACTTCTGTCAGGAACAAAGAAACTTACTCACACAGACACCCCTGATATCCTTATTGTTCAGAAGTAGCAGTCAGTCAAGCAACTTCTGTCAGGAACAGAGAAACTTACTTACACAGACACCCCTGATATCCTTATTGTTCAGAAGTAGCAGTCAGTCAAGCAACTTCTGTCAGGAACAAAGAAACTTACTTACACAGACACCCCTGATATCCTTATTGTTCAGTAGTAGCAGTCAGTCAAGCAACTTCTGTCAGGAACAAAGAAACATATTCACACAGACACTCCTGATATCCTTATTGTTCAGAAGTAGCAGTCAGTCAAGCAACTTCTGTCAGGAACAAAGAAACATATTCACACAGACACTCCTGATATCCTTATTGTTCAGAAGTAGCAGTCAGTCAAGCAACTTCTGTCGGGAACAAAGAAACTTACTTACACAGACACTCCTGATATCCTTATTGTTCAGAAGTAGCAGTCAGTCAAGCAACTTCTGTCAGGAACAAAGAAACATATTCACACAGACACCCCTGATATCCTTGTTGTTCAGAAGTAGCAGTCAGTCAAGCAACTTCTGTCAGGAACAAAGAAACATATTCACACAGACACTCCTGATATCCTTATTGTTCAGAAGTAGCAGTCAGTCAAGCAACTTCTGTCAGGAACAAAGAAACATATTCACACAGACACTCCTGATATCCTTATTGTTCAGAAGTAGCAGTCAGTCAAGCAACTTCTGTCAGGAACACAGAAACATATTCACACAGACACTCCTGATATCCTTATTGTTCAGAAGTAGCAGTCAGTCAAGCAACTTCTGTCAGGAACAAAGAAACTTACTTACACAGACACTCCTGATATCCTTATTGTTCAGAAGTAGCAGTCAGTCAAGCAACTTCTGTCAGGAACAAAGAAACTTACTTACACAGACACTCCTGATATCCTTATTGTTCAGAAGTAGCAGTCAGTCAAGCAATTTCTGTCAGGAACAAAGAAACTTACTCACACAGACACTCCTCATATCCTTATTGTTCAGAAGTAGCAGTCAGTCAAGCAACTTCTGTCAGGAACAAAGAAACTTACTCACACAGACACTCCTGATATCCTTATTGTTCAGAAGTAGCAGTCAGTCAAGCAACTTCTGTCAGGAACAAAGAAACTTACTCACACAGACACTCCTGATATCCTTATTGTTCAGAAGTAGCAGTCAGTCAAGCAACTTCTGTCAGGAACAAAGAAACATATTCACACAGACACCCCTGATATCCTTATTGTTCAGAAGTAGCAGTCAGTCAAGCAACTTCTGTCAGGAACAGAGAAACTTACTCACACAGACACCCCTGATAACCTTATTGTTCAGAAGTAGCAGTCAGTCAAGCAACTTCTGTCAGGAACAAAGAAACATATTCACACAGACACCCCTGATATCCTTATTGTTCAGAAGTAGCAGTCAGTCAAGCAACTTCTGTCAGGAACAAAGAAACATATTCACACAGACACTCCTGATATCCTTATTGTTCAGAAGTAGCAGTCAGTCAAGCAACTTCTGTCAGGAACAAAGAAACATATTCACACAGACACTCCTGATATCCTTATTGTTCAGAAGTAGCAGTCAGTCAAGCAACTTCTGTCAGGAACAAAGAAACATATTCACACAGACACTCCTGATATCCTTATTGTTCAGAAGTAGCAGTCAGTCAAGCAACTTCTGTCAGGAACAAAGAAACTTACTTACACAGACACCCCTGATATCCTTATTGTTCAGAAGTAGCAGTCAGTCAAGCAACTTCTGTCAGGAACAAAGAAACTTACTTACACAGACACTCCTGATATCCTTATTGTTCAGAAGTAGCAGTCGGTCAAGCAACTTCTGTCAGGAACAGAGAAACTTACTTACACAGACACTCCTGATATCCTTATTGTTCAGAAGTAGCAGTCAGTCAAGCAACTTCTGTCAGGAACAAAGAAACTTACTTACACAGACACTCCTGATATCCTTATTGTTCAGAAGTAGCAGTCAGTCAAGCAACTTCTGTCAGGAACAAAGAAACATATTCACACAGACACTCCTGATATCGTTATTGTTCAGAAGTAGCAGTCAGTCAAGCAACTTCTGTCAGGAACAAATAAACTTACTCACACAGACACTCCTGATATCCTTATTGTTCAGAAGTAGCAGTCAGTCAAGCAACTTCTCAGGAACAAAGAAACTTACTCACACAGACACTCCTGATATCCTTATTGTTCAGAAGTAGCAGTCAGTCAAGCAACTTCTGTCAGGAACAGAGAAACTTACTCACACAGACACTCCTGATATCCTTATTGTTCAGAAGTAGCAGTCAGTCAAGCAACTTCTGTCAGGAACAAAGAAACTTACTCACACAGACACCCCTGATATCCTTATTGTTCAGAAGTAGCAGTCAGTCAAGCAACTTCTGTCAGGAACAAAGAAACTTACTCACACAGACACTCCTGATATCCTTATTGTTCAGAAGTAGCAGTCAGTCAAGCAACTTCTGTCAGGAACAAAGAAACTTACTCACACAGACACTCCTCATATCCTTATTGTTCAGAAGTAGCAGTCAGTCAAGCAACTTCTGTCAGGAACAAAGAAACTTACTCACACAGACACTCCTCATATCCTTATTGTTCAGAAGTAGCAGTCAGTCAAGCAACTTCTGTCAGGAACAAAGAAACTTACTCACACAGACACTCCTGATATCCTTATTGTTCAGAAGTAGCAGTCAGTCAAGCAACTTCTGTCAGGAACAAAGAAACATATTCACACAGACACTCCTGATATCCTTATTGTTCAGAAGTAGCAGTCAGTCAAGCAACTTCTGTCAGGAACAAAGAAACTTACTCACACAGACACCCCTGATATCCTTATTGTTCAGAAGTAGCAGTCAGTCAAGCAACTTCTGTCAGGAACAAAGAAACATATTCACACAGACATTCCTGATATCCTTATTGTTCAGAAGTAGCAGTCAGTCAAGCAACTTCTGTCAGGAACAGAGAAACATATTCACACAGACACTCCTGATATCCTTATTGTTCAGAAGTAGCAGTCAGTCAAGCAACTTCTGTCAGAAACAAAGAAACATATTCACACAGACACCCCTGATATCCTTATTGTTCAGAAGTAGCAGTCAGTCAAGCAACTTCTGTCAGGAACAAAGAAACATATTCACACAGACACTCCTGATATCCTTATTGTTCAGAAGTAGCGGTCAGTCAAGCAACTTCTGTCAGGAACAAAGAAACTTACTTACACAGACACCCCTGATATCCTTATTGTTCAGAAGTAGCAGTCAGTCAAGCAACTTCTGTCAGGAACAAAGAAACTTACTTACACAGACACTCCTGATATCCTTATTGTTCAGAAGTAGCAGTCAGTCAAGCAACTTCTGTCAGGAACAGAGAAACTTACTTACACAGACACCCCTGATATCCTTATTGTTCAGAAGTAGCAGTCAGTCAAGCAACTTCTGTCAGGAACAAAGAAACTTACTTACACAGACACTCCTGATATCCTTATTGTTCAGAAGTAGCAGTCAGTCAAGCAACTTCTGTCAGGAAAGAGAAACTTACTTACACAGACACCCCTGATATCCTTATTGTTCAGAAGTAGCAGTCAGTCAAGCAACTTCTGTCAGGAACAAAGAAACTTACTTACACAGACACTCCTGATATCCTTATTGTTCAGAAGTAGCAGTCAGTCAAGCAACTTCTGTCAGGAACAGAGAAACTTACTTACACAGACACCCCTGATATCCTTATTGTTCAGAAGTAGCAGTCAGTCAAGCAAATTCTGTCAGCAACAAAGAAACTTACTCACACAGACACCCCTGATATCCTTATTGTTCAGAAGTAGCAGTCAGTCAAGCAACTTCTGTCAGGAACAAAGAAACATATTCACACAGACACCCCTGATATCCTTATTGTTCAGAAGTAGCAGTCAGTCAAGCAACTTCTGTCAGGAACAAAGAAACATATTCACACAGACACTCCTGATATCCTTATTGTTCAGAAGTAGCAGTCAGTCAAGCAACTTCTGTCAGGAACAAAGAAACATATTCACACAGACACTCCTGATATCCTTATTGTTCAGAAGTAGCAGTCAGTCAAGCAAATTCTGTCAGGAACAAAGAAACATATTCACACAGACACTCCTGATATCCTTATTGTTCAGAAGTAGCAGTCAGTCAAGCAACTTCTGTCAGGAACAAAGAAACATATTCACACAGACACTCCTGATATCCTTATTGTTCAGAAGTAGCAGTCAGTCAAGCAACTTCTGTCAGGAACAAAGAAACATATTCACACAGACACCCCTGATATCCTTATTGTTCAGAAGTAGCAGTCAGTCAAGCAACTTCTGTCAGGAACAGAGAAAGTTACTCACACAGACACCCCTGATATCCTTATTGTTCAGAAGTAGCAGTCAGTCAAGCAACTTCTGTCAGGAACAAAGAAACTTACTTACACAGACACTCCTGATATCCTTATTGTTCAGAAGTAGCAGTCAGTCAAGCAACTTCTGTCAGGAACAGAGAAACGTACTCACACAGACACTCCTGATATCCTTATTGTTCAGAAGTAGCAGTCAGTCAAGCAACTTCTGTCAGGAACAAAGAAACTTATTCACACAGACACTCCTGATATCCTTGTTGTTCAGAAGTAGCAGTCAGTCAAGCAACTTCTGTCAGGAACAAAGAAACTTACTTACACAGACACTCCTGATATCCTTATTGTTCAGAAGTAGCAGTCAGTCAAGCAACTTCTGTCAGGAACAAAGAAACTTACTCACACAGACACCCCTGATATCGTTGTAGTTCAGTAGTAGCAGTCAGTCAAGCAACTTCTGTCAGGAACAAAGAAACTTACTTACACAGACACCCCTGATATCCTTGTAGTTCAGTAGTAGCAGTCAGTCAAGCAACTTCTGTCAGGAACAGAGAAACATACTCACACAGACACCCCTGATATCCTTATTGTTCAGAGGTAGCAGTCAGTCAAGCAACTTCTGTCAGGAACAGAGAAACATATTCACACAGACACCCCTGATATCCTTGTAGTTCAGTAGTAGCAGTCAGTCAAGCAACTTCTGTCAGGAACAAAGAAACTTACTCACACAGACACTCCTGATATCCTTATTGTTCAGAAGTAGCAGTCAGTCAAGCAACTTCTGTCAGGAACAAAGAAACTTACTCACACAGACACCCCTGATATCCTTATTGTTCAGAAGTAGCAGTCAGTCAAGCAACTTCTGTCAGGAACAAAGAAACTTACTCACACAGACACTCCTGATATCCTTATTGTTCAGAAGTAGCAGTCAGTCAAGCAACTTCTGTCAGGAACAAAGAAACTTACTCACACAGACACTCCTGATATCCTTATTGTTCAGAAGTAGCAGTCAGTCAAGCAACTTCTGTCAGGAACAAAGAAACTTACTCACACAGACACTCCTGATATCCTTATTGTTCAGAAGTAGCAGTCAGTCAAGCAACTTCTGTCAGGAACAAAGAAACATATTCACACAGACACTCCTGATATCCTTGTAGTTCAGTAGTAGCAGTCAGTCAAGCAACTTCTGTCAGGAACAAAGAAACTTACTCACACAGACACTCCTGATATCCTTATTGTTCAGAAGTAGCAGTCAGTCAAGCAACTTCTGTCAGGAACAAAGAAACTTACTCACACAGACACTCCTGATATCCTTATTGTTCAGAAGTAGCAGTCAGTCAAGCAACTTCTGTCAGGAACAAAGAAACATATTCATACAGACACCCCTGATATCCTTATTGTTCAGAAGTAGCAGTCAGTCAAGCAACTTCTGTCAGGAATAGAGAAACTTACTTACACAGACACCCCTGATATCCTTATTGTTCAGAAGTAGCAGTCAGTCAAGCAACTTCTGTCAGGAACAGAGAAACTTACTTACACAGACACTCCTGATATCCTTATTGTTCAGAAGTAGCAGTCAGTCAAGCAACTTCTGTCAGGAACAAAGAAACATATTCACACAGACACTCCTGATATCCTTATTGTTCAGAAGTAGCAGTCAGTCAAGCAACTTCTGTCAGGAACAAAGAAACTTACTTACACAGACACTCCTGATATCCTTATTGTTCAGTAGTAGCAGTCAGTCAAGCAACTTCTGTCAGGAACAAAGAAACATATTCACACAGACACTCCTGATATCCTTATTGTTCAGAAGTAGCAGTCAGTCAAGCAACTTCTGTCAGGAACAAAGAAACTTACTTACACAGACACTCCTGATATCCTTATTGTTCAGAAGTAGCAGTCAGTCAAGCAACTTCTGTCAGGAACAAAGAAACATATTCACACAGACACTCCTGATATCCTTGTAGTTCAGTAGTAGCAGTCAGTCAAGCAACTTCTGTCAGGAACAAAGAAACTTACTTACACAGACACTCCTGATATCCTTATTGTTCAGAAGTAGCAGCCAGTCAAGCAACTTCTGTCAGGAACAAAGAAACATATTCACACAGACACTCCTGATATCCTTATTGTTCAGAAGTAGCAGTCAGTCAAGCAAATTCTGTCAGGAACAAAGAAACATATTCATACAGACACCCCTGATATCCTTATTGTTCAGAAGTAGCAGTCAGTCAAGCAACTTCTGTCAGGAACAGAGAAACTTACTTACACAGACACCCCTGATATCCTTATTGTTCAGAAGTAGCAGTCAGTCAAGCAACTTCTGTCAGGAACAAAGAAACATATTCATACAGACACCCCTGATATCCTTGTAGTTCAGTAGTAGCAGTCAGTCAAGCAACTTCTGTCAGGAACAAAGAAACTTACTTACACAGACACTCCTGATATCCTTATTGTTCAGAAGTAGCAGTCAGTCAAGCAACTTCTGTCAGGAACACAGAAACTTACTTACACAGACACTCCTGATATCCTTATTGTTCAGAAGTAGCAGTCAGTCAAGCAACTTCTGTCAGGAACAGAGAAACTTACTTACACAGACACTCCTGATATCCTTATTGTTCAGAAGTAGCAGTCAGTCAAGCAACTTCTGTCAGGAACAGAGAAACTTACTTACACAGACAACCCTGATATCCTTGTTGTTCAGTAGTAGCAGTCAGTCAAGCAACTTCTGTCAGGAACAGAGAAACTTACTTACACAGACACCCCTGATATCCTTGTTGTTCAGTAGTAGCAGTCAGTCAAGCAACTTCTGTCAGGAACAAAGAAACTTACTCACACAGACACCCCTGATATCCTTGTAGTTCAGTAGTAGCAGTCAGTCAAGCAACTTCTGTCAGGAACAAAGAAACATATTCACACAGACACTCCTGATATCCTTATTGTTCAGAAATAGCAGTCAGTCAAGCAACTTCTGTCAGGAACAGAGAAACATATTCACACAGACACCCCTGATATCCTTGTTGTTCAGAAGTAGCAGTCAGTCAAACAAATTCTGTCAGTAACAAATAAACTTATTCACACAGACCTCCCTATATCCTTGTTGTTCAGAAGTAGCAGTCAGTCAAACAAATTCTGTCAGTAACAAATAAACTTATTCACACAGACCTCCCTCATATCCTTGTTGTTCAGAAGTAGCAGTCAGTCAAGCAACTTCTGTCAGGAACAAAGAAACATATTCACACAGACCTCCCTCATATCCTTGTTGTTCAGTAGTAGCAGTCAGTCAAGCAACTTCTGTCAGGAACAAAGAAACATATTCACACAGACACTCCTGATATCCTTATTGTTCAGAAGTAGCAGTCAGTCAAGCAACTTCTGTCAGGAACAAAGAAACATATTCACACAGACACCTCTGATATCCTTGTTGTTCAGAAGTAGCAGTCAGTCAAGCAACTTCTGTCAGGAACAAAGAAACATATTCACACAGACACCTCTGATATCCTTGTTGTTCAGAAGTAGCAGTCAGTCAAGCAAATTCTGTCAGGAACAAAGAAACTTACTCACACAGACACTCCTGATATCCTTATTGTTCAGTAGTAGCAGTCAGTCAAGCAACTTCTGTCAGGAACAAAGAAACATATTCACACAGACACTCCTGATATCCTTATTGTTCAGAAGTAGCAGTCAGTCAAGCAACTTCTGTCAGGAACAAAGAAACATATTCACACAGACACTCCTGATATCCTTATTGTTCAGAAGTAGCAGTCAGTCAAGCAACTTCTGTCAGGAACAAAGAAACATATTCACACAGACACTCCTGATATCCTTATTGTTTTGAAGTAGCAGTCAGTCAAGCAACTTCTGTCAGGAACAAAGAAACATATTCACACAGACACTCCTGATATCCTTGTAGTTCAGTAGTAGCAGTCAGTCAAGCAACTTCTGTCAGGAACAAAGAAACTTACTCACACAGACACTCCTGATATCCTTATTGTTCAGTAGTAGCAGTCAGTCAAGCAACTTCTGTCAGGAACAAAGAAACTTACTCACACAGACACTCCTGATATCCTTATTGTTCAGAAGTAGCAGTCAGTCAAGCAACTTCTGTCAGGAACAAAGAAACATATTCACACAGACACTCCTGATATCCTTGTAGTTCAGTAGTAGCAGTCAGTCAAGCAACTTCTGTCAGGAACAAAGAAACTTACTCACACAGACACTCCTGATATCCTTATTGTTCAGTAGTAGCAGTCAGTCAAGCAACTTCTGTCAGGAACAAAGAAACATATTCACACAGACACCCCTGATATCCTTATTGTTCAGAAGTAGCAGTCAGTCAAGCAACTTCTGTCAGGAACAAAGAAACTTACTCACACAGACACCCCTGATATCCTTATTGTTCAGAAGTAGCAGTCAGTCAAGCAACTTCTGTCAGGAACAAAGAAACTTACTCACACAGACACCCCTGATATCCTTATTGTTCAGAAAAAGCAGTCAGTCAAGCAACTTCTGTCACGAACAAACAAACTTACTCACACAGACACCCCTGATATCCTTATTGTTCAGAAGTAGCAGTCAGTCAAGCAACTTCTGTCAGGAACAAAGAAACTTACTTACACAGACACTCCTCATATCCTTATTGTTCAGAAGTAGCAGTCAGTCAAGCAACTTCTGTCAGGAACAAAGAAACTTACTTACACAGACACTCCTGATATCCTTATTGTTCAGTAGTAGCAGTCAGTCAAGCAACTTCTGTCAGGAACAAAGAAACATATTCACACAGACACTCCTGATATCCTTATTGTTCAGTAGTAGCAGTCAGTCAAGCAACTTCTGTCAGGAACAAAGAAACTTACTTACACAGACACTCCTGATATCCTTGTAGTTCAGAAGTAGCAGTCAGTCAAGCAACTTCTGTCAGGAACAAAGAAACATATTCACACAGACACTCCTGATATCCTTATTGTTCAGAAGTAGCAGTCAGTCAAGCAACTTCTGTCAGGAACAAAGAAACTTACTCACACAGACACTCCTGATATCCTTATTGTTCAGAAGTAGCAGTCAGTCAAGCAACTTCTGTCAGGAACAAAGAAACATATTCACACAGACACTCCTGATATCCTTATTGTTCAGAAGTAGCAGTCAGTCAAGCAACTTCTGTCAGGAACAAAGAAACATATTCACACAGACACTCCTGATATCCTTGTAGTTCAGTAGTAGCAGTCAGTCAAGCAACTTCTGTCAGGAACAAAGAAACTTAATCACACAGACACTCCTGATATCCTTATTGTTCAGTAGTAGCAGTCAGTCAAGCAACTTCTGTCAGGAACAAAGAAACATATTCACACAGACACTCCTGATATCCTTATTGTTCAGAAGTAGCAGTCAGTCAAGCAACTTCTGTCAGGAACAAAGAAACATATTCACACAGACACTCCTGATATCCTTGTAGTTCAGTAGTAGCAGTCAGTCAAGCAACTTCTGTCAGGAACAAAGAAACTTACTCACACAGACACTCCTGATATCCTTATTGTTCATAGTAGCAGTCAGTCAAGCAACTTCTGTCAGGAACAAAGAAACATATTCACACAGACACTCCTGATATCCTTATTGTTCAGAAGTAGCAGTCAGTCAAGCAACTTCTGTCAGGAACAAAGAAACATATTCACACAGACACTCCTGATATCCTTGTAGTTCAGTAGTAGCAGTCAGTCAAGCAACTTCTGTCAGGAACAAAGAAACTTACTCACACAGACACTCCTGATATCCTTATTGTTCAGTAGTAGCAGTCAGTCAAGCAACTTCTGTCAGGAACAAAGAAACATATTCACACAGACACTCCTGATATCCTTATTGTTCAGAAGTAGCAGTCAGTCAAGCAACTTCTGTCAGGAACAAAGAAACATATTCACACAGACACTCCTGATATCCTTATTGTTCAGAAGTAGCAGTCAGTCAAGCAACTTCTGTCAGGAACAAAGAAACATATTCACACAGACACTCCTGATATCCTTATTGTTCAGAAGTAGCAGTCAGTCAAGCAACTTCTGTCAGGAACAAAGAAACATATTCACACAGACACTCCTGATATCCTTGTAGTTCAGTAGTAGCAGTCAGTCAAGCAACTTCTGTCAGGAACAAAGAAACTTACTCACACAGACACCCCTGATATCCTTATTGTTCAGAAGTAGCAGTCAGTCAAGCAACTTCTGTCAGGAACAAAGAAACATATTCACACAGACACTCCTGATATCCTTATTGTTCAGAAGTAGCAGTCAGTCAAGCAACTTCTGTCAGGAACAAAGAAACATATTCACACAGACACTCCTGATATCCTTATTGTTCAGAAGTAGCAGTCAGTCAAGCAACTTCTGTCAGGAACAAAGAAACATATTCACACAGACACTCCTGATATCCTTATTGTTCAGAAGTAGCAGTCAGTCAAGCAACTTCTGTCAGGAACAAAGAAACATATTCACACAGACACTCCTGATATCCTTATTGTTCAGAAGTAGCAGTCAGTCAAGCAACTTCTGTCAGGAACAAAGAAACATATTCACACAGACACTCCTGATATCCTTATTGTTCAGTAGTAGCAGTCAGTCAAGCAACTTCTGTCAGGAACAAAGAAACATCTTCACACAGACACTCCTGATATCCTTATTGTTCAGAAGTAGCAGTCAGTCAAGCAACTTCTGTCAGGAACCAAGAAACATATTCACACAGACACTCCTGATATCCTTATTGTTCAGAAGTAGCAGTCAGTCAAGCAACTTCTGTCAGGAACAAAGAAACTTACTTACACAGACACTCCTGATATCCTTATTGTTCAGAAGTAGCAGTCAGTCAAGCAACTTCTGTCAGGAACAAAGAAACATATTCACACAGACACCCCTGATATCCTTGTTGTTCAGAAGTAGCAGTCAGTCAAGCAACTTCTGTCAGGAACAAAGAAACATATTCACACAGACACTCCTGATATCCTTATTGTTCAGAAGTAGCAGTCAGTCAAGCAACTTCTGTCAGGAACAAAGAAACATATTCACACAGACACTCCTGATATCCTTATTGTTCAGAAGTAGCAGTCAGTCAAGCAACTTCTGTCAGGAACACAGAAACATATTCACACAGACACTCCTGATATCCTTATTGTTCAGAAGTAGCAGTCAGTCAAGCAACTTCTGTCAGGAACAAAGAAACTTACTTACACAGACACTCCTGATATCCTTATTGTTCAGAAGTAGCAGTCAGTCAAGCAACTTCTGTCAGGAACAAAGAAACTTACTGACACAGACACTCCTGATATCCTTATTGTTCAGAAGTAGCAGTCAGTCAAGCAACTTCTGTCAGGAACAAAGAAACTTACTCACACAGACACTCCTCATATCCTTATTGTTCAGAAGTAGCAGTCAGTCAAGCAACTTCTGTCAGGAACAAAGAAACTTACTCACACAGACACTCCTGATATCCTTATTGTTCAGAAGTAGCAGTCAGTCAAGCAACTTCTGTCAGGAACAAAGAAACTTACTTACACAGACACTCCTGATATCCTTATTGTTCAGAAGTAGCAGTCAGTCAAGCAACTTCTGTCAGGAACAAAGAAACATATTCACACAGACACCCCTGATATCCTTATTGTTCAGAAGTAGCAGTCAGTCAAGCAACTTCTGTCAGGAACAGAGAAACTTACTCACACAGACACCCCTGATATCCTTATTGTTCAGAAGTAGCAGTCAGTCAAGCAACTTCTGTCAGGAACAAAGAAACATATTCACACAGACACCCCTGATATCCTTATTGTTCAGAAGTAGCAGTCAGTCAAGCAACTTCTGTCAGGAACAAAGAAACATATTCACACAGACACTCCTGATATCCTTATTGTTCAGAAGTAGCAGTCAGTCAAGCAACTTCTGTCAGGAACAAAGAAACATATTCACACAGACACTCCTGATATCCTTATTGTTCAGAAGTAGCAGTCAGTCAAGCAACTTCTGTCAGGAACAAAGAAACATATTCACACAGACACTCCTGATATCCTTATTGTTCAGAAGTAGCAGTCAGTCAAGCAACTTCTGTCAGGAACAAAGAAACTTACTTACACAGACACCCCTGATATCCTTATTGTTCAGAAGTAGCAGTCAGTCAAGCAACTTCTGTCAGGAACAAAGAAACTTACTTACACAGACACTCCTGATATCCTTATTGTTCAGAAGTAGCAGTCAGTCAAGCAACTTCTGTCAGGAACAGAGAAACTTACTTACACAGACACTCCTGATATCCTTATTGTTCAGAAGTAGCAGTCAGTCAAGCAACTTCTGTCAGGAACAAAGAAACTTACTTACACAGACACTCCTGATATCCTTATTGTTCAGAAGTAGCAGTCAGTCAAGCAACTTCTGTCAGGAACAAAGAAACATATTCACACAGACACTCCTGATATCGTTATTGTTCAGAAGTAGCAGTCAGTAAAGCAACTTCTGTCAGGAACAAAGAAACTTACTCACACAGACACTCCTGATATCCTTATTGTTCAGAAGTAGCAGTCAGTCAAGCAACTTCTGTCAGGAACAAAGAAACTTACTCACACAGACACTCCTGATATCCTTATTGTTCAGAAGTAGCAGTCAGTCAAGCAACTTCTGTCAGGAACAGAGAAACTTACTCACACAGACACTCCTGATATCCTTATTGTTCAGAAGTAGCAGTCAGTCAAGCAACTTCTGTCAGGAACAAAGAAACTTACTCACAAAGACACCCCTGATATCCTTATTGTTCAGAAGTAGCAGTCAGTCAAGCAACTTCTGTCAGGAACAAAGAAACTTACTCACACAGACACTCCTGATATCCTTATTGTTCAGAAGTAGCAGTCAGTCAAGCAACTTCTGTCAGGAACAAAGAAACTTACTCACACAGACACTCCTCATATCCTTATTGTTCAGAAGTAGCAGTCAGTCAAGCAACTTCTGTCAGGAACAAAGAAACTTACTCACACAGACACTCCTCATATCCTTATTGTTCAGAAGTAGCAGTCAGTCAAGCAACTTCTGTCAGGAACAAAGAAACTTACTCACACAGACACTCCTGATATCCTTATTGTTCAGAAGTAGCAGTCAGTCAAGCAACTTCTGTCTGGAACAAAGAAACATATTCACACAGACACTCCTGATATCCTTATTGTTCAGAAGTAGCAGTCAGTCAAGCAACTTCTGTCAGGAACAAAGAAACTTACTCACACAGACACCCCTGATATCCTTATTGTTCAGAAGTAGCAGTCAGTCAAGCAACTTCTGTCAGGAACAAAGAAACTTACTCACACAGACACTCCTGATATCCTTATTGTTCAGTAGTAGCAGTCAGTCAAGCAACTTCTGTCAGGAACAAAGAAACATATTCACACAGACACTCCTCATATCCTTGTAGTTCAGAAGTAGCAGTCAGTCAAGCAACTTCTGTCAGGAACAAAGAAACATATTCACACAGACACTCCTGATATCCTTATTGTTCAGAAGTAGCAGTCAGTCAAGCAACTTCTGTCAGGAACAAAGAAACTTACTCACACAGACACTCCTGATATCCTTATTGTTCAGAAGTAGCAGTCAGTCAAGCAACTTCTGTCAGGAACAAAGAAACATATTCACACAGACACTCCTGATATCCTTATTGTTCAGAAGTAGCAGTCAGTCAAGCAACTTCTGTCAGGAACAAAGAAACTTACTCACACAGACACTCCTGATATCCTTATTGTTCAGTAGTAGCAGTCAGTCAAGCAACTTCTGTCAGGAACAAAGAAACATATTCACACAGACACTCCTGATATCCTTGTAGTTCAGTAGTAGCAGTCAGTCAAGCAACTTCTGTCAGGAACAAAGAAACTTACTCACACAGACACTCCTGATATCCTTATTGTTCAGTAGTAGCAGTCAGTCAAGCAACTTCTGTCAGGAACAAAGAAACATATTCACACAGACACTCCTGATATCCTTATTGTTCAGAAGTAGCAGTCAGTCAAGCAACTTCTGTCAGGAACAAAGAAACATATTCACACAGACACTCCTGATATCCTTGTAGTTCAGTAGTAGCAGTCAGTCAAGCAACTTCTGTCAGGAACAAAGAAACTTACTCACACAGACACTCCTGATATCCTTATTGTTCAGTAGTAGCAGTCAGTCAAGCAACTTCTGTCAGGAACAAAGAAACATATTCACACAGACACTCCTGATATCCTTATTGTTCAGAAGTAGCAGTCAGTCAAGCAACTTCTGTCAGGAACAAAGAAACATATTCACACAGACACTCCTGATATCCTTGTAGTTCAGTAGTAGCAGTCAGTCAAGCAACTTCTGTCAGGAACAAAGAAACTTACTCACACAGACACTCCTGATATCCTTATTGTTCATAGTAGCAGTCAGTCAAGCAACTTCTGTCAGGAACAAAGAAACATATTCACACAGACACTCCTGATATCCTTATTGTTCAGAAGTAGCAGTCAGTCAAGCAACTTCTGTCAGGAACAAAGAAACATATTCACACAGACACTCCTGATATCCTTATTGTTCAGAAGTAGCAGTCAGTCAAGCAACTTCTGTCAGGAACAAAGAAACATATTCACACAGACACTCCTGATATCCTTGTAGTTCAGTAGTAGCAGTCAGTCAAGCAACTTCTGTCAGGAACAAAGAAACTTACTCACACAGACACCCCTGATATCCTTATTGTTCAGAAGTAGCAGTCAGTCAAGCAACTTCTGTCAGGAACAAAGAAACATATTCACACAGACACTCCTGATATCCTTATTGTTCAGAAGTAGCAGTCAGTCAAGCAACTTCTGTCAGGAACAAAGAAACATATTCACACAGACACTCCTGATATCCTTATTGTTCAGAAGTAGCAGTCAGTCAAGCAACTTCTGTCAGGAACAAAGAAACATATTCACACAGACACTCCTGATATCCTTATTGTTCAGAAGTAGCAGTCAGTCAAGCAACTTCTGTCAGGAACAAAGAAACATATTCACACAGACACTCCTGATATCCTTATTGTTCAGAAGTAGCAGTCAGTCAAGCAACTTCTGTCAGGAACAAAGAAACATATTCACACAGACACTCCTGATATCCTTATTGTTCAGTAGTAGCAGTCAGTCAAGCAACTTCTGTCAGGAACAAAGAAACATCTTCACACAGACACTCCTGATATCCTTATTGTTCAGAAGTAGCAGTCAGTCAAGCAACTTCTGTCAGGAACAAAGAAACATATTCACACAGACACTCCTGATATCCTTATTGTTCAGAAGTAGCAGTCAGTCAAGCAACTTCTGTCAGGAACAAAGAAACTTACTTACACAGACACTCCTGATATCCTTATTGTTCAGAAGTAGCAGTCAGTCAAGCAACTTCTGTCAGGAACAAAGAAACATATTCACACAGACACCCCTGATATCCTTGTTGTTCAGAAGTAGCAGTCAGTCAAGCAACTTCTGTCAGGAACAAAGAAACATATTCACACAGACACTCCTGATATCCTTATTGTTCAGAAGTAGCAGTCAGTCAAGCAACTTCTGTCAGGAACAAAGAAACATATTCACACAGACACTCCTGATATCCTTATTGTTCAGAAGTAGCAGTCAGTCAAGCAACTTCTGTCAGGAACACAGAAACATATTCACACAGACACTCCTGATATCCTTATTGTTCAGAAGTAGCAGTCAGTCAAGCAACTTCTGTCAGGAACAAAGAAACTTACTTACACAGACACTCCTGATATCCTTATTGTTCAGAAGTAGCAGTCAGTCAAGCAACTTCTGTCAGGAACAAAGAAACTTACTGACACAGACACTCCTGATATCCTTATTGTTCAGAAGTAGCAGTCAGTCAAGCAACTTCTGTCAGGAACAAAGAAACTTACTCACACAGACACTCCTCATATCCTTATTGTTCAGAAGTAGCAGTCAGTCAAGCAACTTCTGTCAGGAACAAAGAAACTTACTCACACAGACACTCCTGATATCCTTATTGTTCAGAAGTAGCAGTCAGTCAAGCAACTTCTGTCAGGAACAAAGAAACTTACTCACACAGACACTCCTGATATCCTTATTGTTCAGAAGTAGCAGTCAGTCAAGCAACTTCTGTCAGGAACAAAGAAACATATTCACACAGACACCCCTGATATCCTTATTGTTCAGAAGTAGCAGTCAGTCAAGCAACTTCTGTCAGGAACAGAGAAACTTACTCACACAGACACCCCTGATATCCTTATTGTTCAGAAGTAGCAGTCAGTCAAGCAACTTCTGTCAGGAACAAAGAAACATATTCACACAGACACCCCTGATATCCTTATTGTTCAGAAGTAGCAGTCAGTCAAGCAACTTCTGTCAGGAACAAAGAAACATATTCACACAGACACTCCTGATATCCTTATTGTTCAGAAGTAGCAGTCAGTCAAGCAACTTCTGTCAGGAACAAAGAAACATATTCACACAGACACTCCTGATATCCTTATTGTTCAGAAGTAGCAGTCAGTCAAGCAACTTCTGTCAGGAACAAAGAAACATATTCACACAGACACTCCTGATATCCTTATTGTTCAGAAGTAGCAGTCAGTCAAGCAACTTCTGTCAGGAACAAAGAAACTTACTTACACAGACACCCCTGATATCCTTATTGTTCAGAAGTAGCAGTCAGTCAAGCAACTTCTGTCAGGAACAAAGAAACTTACTTACACAGACACTCCTGATATCCTTATTGTTCAGAAGTAGCAGTCAGTCAAGCAACTTCTGTCAGGAACAGAGAAACTTACTTACACAGACACTCCTGATATCCTTATTGTTCAGAAGTAGCAGTCAGTCAAGCAACTTCTGTCAGGAACAAAGAAACTTACTTACACAGACACTCCTGATATCCTTATTGTTCAGAAGTAGCAGTCAGTCAAGCAACTTCTGTCAGGAACAAAGAAACATATTCACACAGACACTCCTGATATCGTTATTGTTCAGAAGTAGCAGTCAGTAAAGCAACTTCTGTCAGGAACAAAGAAACTTACTCACACAGACACTCCTGATATCCTTATTGTTCAGAAGTAGCAGTCAGTCAAGCAACTTCTGTCAGGAACAAAGAAACTTACTCACACAGACACTCCTGATATCCTTATTGTTCAGAAGTAGCAGTCAGTCAAGCAACTTCTGTCAGGAACAGAGAAACTTACTCACACAGACACTCCTGATATCCTTATTGTTCAGAAGTAGCAGTCAGTCAAGCAACTTCTGTCAGGAACAAAGAAACTTACTCACACAGACACCCCTGATATCCTTATTGTTCAGAAGTAGCAGTCAGTCAAGCAACTTCTGTCAGGAACAAAGAAACTTACTCACACAGACACTCCTGATATCCTTATTGTTCAGAAGTAGCAGTCAGTCAAGCAACTTCTGTCAGGAACAAAGAAACTTACTCACACAGACACTCCTGATATCCTTATTGTTCAGAAGTAGCAGTCAGTCAAGCAACTTCTGTCAGGAACAAAGAAACTTACTCACACAGACACTCCTCATATCCTTATTGTTCAGAAGTAGCAGTCAGTCAAGCAACTTCTGTCAGGAACAAAGAAACTTACTCACACAGACACTCCTGATATCCTTATTGTTCAGAAGTAGCAGTCAGTCAAGCAACTTCTGTCTGGAACAAAGAAACATATTCACACAGACACTCCTGATATCCTTATTGTTCAGAAGTAGCAGTCAGTCAAGCAACTTCTGTCAGGAACAAAGAAACTTACTCACACAGACACCCCTGATATCCTTATTGTTCAGAAGTAGCAGTCAGTCAAGCAACTTCTGTCAGGAACAAAGAAACTTACTCACACAGACACTCCTGATATCCTTATTGTTCAGTAGTAGCAGTCAGTCAAGCAACTTCTGTCAGGAACAAAGAAACATATTCACACAGACACTCCTCATATCCTTGTAGTTCAGAAGTAGCAGTCAGTCAAGCAACTTCTGTCAGGAACAAAGAAACATATTCACACAGACACTCCTGATATCCTTATTGTTCAGAAGTAGCAGTCAGTCAAGCAACTTCTGTCAGGAACAAAGAAACTTACTCACACAGACACTCCTGATATCCTTATTGTTCAGAAGTAGCAGTCAGTCAAGCAACTTCTGTCAGGAACAAAGAAACATATTCACACAGACACTCCTGATATCCTTATTGTTCAGAAGTAGCAGTCAGTCAAGCAACTTCTGTCAGGAACAAAGAAACTTACTCACACAGACACTCCTGATATCCTTATTGTTCAGTAGTAGCAGTCAGTCAAGCAACTTCTGTCAGGAACAAAGAAACATATTCACACAGACACTCCTGATATCCTTGTAGTTCAGTAGTAGCAGTCAGTCAAGCAACTTCTGTCAGGAACAAAGAAACTTACTCACACAGACACTCCTGATATCCTTATTGTTCAGTAGTAGCAGTCAGTCAAGCAACTTCTGTCAGGAACAAAGAAACATATTCACACAGACACTCCTGATATCCTTATTGTTCAGAAGTAGCAGTCAGTCAAGCAACTTCTGTCAGGAACAAAGAAACATATTCACACAGACACTCCTGATATCCTTGTAGTTCAGTAGTAGCAGTCAGTCAAGCAACTTCTGTCAGGAACAAAGAAACTTACTCACACAGACACTCCTGATATCCTTATTGTTCAGTAGTAGCAGTCAGTCAAGCAACTTCTGTCAGGAACAAAGAAACATATTCACACAGACACTCCTGATATCCTTATTGTTCAGAAGTAGCAGTCAGTCAAGCAACTTCTGTCAGGAACAAAGAAACATATTCACACAGACACTCCTGATATCCTTGTAGTTCAGTAGTAGCAGTCAGTCAAGCAACTTCTGTCAGGAACAAAGAAACTTACTCACACAGACACTCCTGATATCCTTATTGTTCATAGTAGCAGTCAGTCAAGCAACTTCTGTCAGGAACAAAGAAACATATTCACACAGACACTCCTGATATCCTTATTGTTCAGAAGTAGCAGTCAGTCAAGCAACTTCTGTCAGGAACAAAGAAACATATTCACACAGACACTCCTGATATCCTTATTGTTCAGAAGTAGCAGTCAGTCAAGCAACTTCTGTCAGGAACAAAGAAACATATTCACACAGACACTCCTGATATCCTTGTAGTTCAGTAGTAGCAGTCAGTCAAGCAACTTCTGTCAGGAACAAAGAAACTTACTCACACAGACACCCCTGATATCCTTATTGTTCAGAAGTAGCAGTCAGTCAAGCAACTTCTGTCAGGAACAAAGAAACATATTCACACAGACACTCCTGATATCCTTATTGTTCAGAAGTAGCAGTCAGTCAAGCAACTTCTGTCAGGAACAAAGAAACATATTCACACAGACACTCCTGATATCCTTATTGTTCAGAAGTAGCAGTCAGTCAAGCAACTTCTGTCAGGAACAAAGAAACATATTCACACAGACACTCCTGATATCCTTATTGTTCAGAAGTAGCAGTCAGTCAAGCAACTTCTGTCAGGAACAAAGAAACATATTCACACAGACACTCCTGATATCCTTATTGTTCAGAAGTAGCAGTCAGTCAAGCAACTTCTGTCAGGAACAAAGAAACATATTCACACAGACACTCCTGATATCCTTATTGTTCAGTAGTAGCAGTCAGTCAAGCAACTTCTGTCAGGAACAAAGAAACATCTTCACACAGACACTCCTGATATCCTTATTGTTCAGAAGTAGCAGTCAGTCAAGCAACTTCTGTCAGGAACAAAGAAACATATTCACAATGACACTCCTGATATCCTTATTGTTCAGAAGTAGCAGTCAGTCAAGCAACTTCTGTCAGGAACAAAGAAACTTACTTACACAGACACTCCTGATATCCTTATTGTTCAGAAGTAGCAGTCAGTCAAGCAACTTCTGTCAGGAACAAAGAAACATATTCACACAGACACCCCTGATATCCTTGTTGTTCAGAAGTAGCAGTCAGTCAAGCAACTTCTGTCAGGAACAAAGAAACATATTCACACAGACACTCCTGATATCCTTATTGTTCAGAAGTAGCAGTCAGTCAAGCAACTTCTGTCAGGAACAAAGAAACATATTCACACAGACACTCCTGATATCCTTATTGTTCAGAAGTAGCAGTCAGTCAAGCAACTTCTGTCAGGAACACAGAAACATATTCACACAGACACTCCTGATATCCTTATTGTTCAGAAGTAGCAGTCAGTCAAGCAACTTCTGTCAGGAACAAAGAAACTTACTTACACAGACACTCCTGATATCCTTATTGTTCAGAAGTAGCAGTCAGTCAAGCAACTTCTGTCAGGAACAAAGAAACTTACTGACACAGACACTCCTGATATCCTTATTGTTCAGAAGTAGCAGTCAGTCAAGCAACTTCTGTCAGGAACAAAGAAACTTACTCACACAGACACTCCTCATATCCTTATTGTTCAGAAGTAGCAGTCAGTCAAGCAACTTCTGTCAGGAACAAAGAAACTTACTCACACAGACACTCCTGATATCCTTATTGTTCAGAAGTAGCAGTCAGTCAAGCAACTTCTGTCAGGAACAAAGAAACTTACTCACACAGACACTCCTGATATCCTTATTGTTCAGAAGTAGCAGTCAGTCAAGCAACTTCTGTCAGGAACAAAGAAACATATTCACACAGACACCCCTGATATCCTTATTGTTCAGAAGTAGCAGTCAGTCAAGCAACTTCTGTCAGGAACAGAGAAACTTACTCACACAGACACCCCTGATATCCTTATTGTTCAGAAGTAGCAGTCAGTCAAGCAACTTCTGTCAGGAACAAAGAAACATATTCACACAGACACCCCTGATATCCTTATTGTTCAGAAGTAGCAGTCAGTCAAGCAACTTCTGTCAGGAACAAAGAAACATATTCACACAGACACTCCTGATATCCTTATTGTTCAGAAGTAGCAGTCAGTCAAGCAACTTCTGTCAGGCACAAAGAAACATATTCACACAGACACTCCTGATATCCTTATTGTTCAGAAGTAGCAGTCAGTCAAGCAACTTCTGTCAGGAACAAAGAAACATATTCACACAGACACTCCTGATATCCTTATTGTTCAGAAGTAGCAGTCAGTCAAGCAACTTCTGTCAGGAACAAAGAAACTTACTTACACAGACACCCCTGATATCCTTATTGTTCAGAAGTAGCAGTCAGTCAAGCAACTTCTGTCAGGAACAAAGAAACTTACTTACACAGACACTCCTGATATCCTTATTGTTCAGAAGTAGCAGTCAGTCAAGCAACTTCTGTCAGGAACAGAGAAACTTACTTACACAGACACTCCTGATATCCTTATTGTTCAGAAGTAGCAGTCAGTCAAGCAACTTCTGTCAGGAACACAGAAACTTACTTACACAGACACTCCTGATATCCTTATTGTTCAGAAGTAGCAGTCAGTCAAGCAACTTCTGTCAGGAACAAAGAAACATATTCACACAGACACTCCTGATATCGTTATTGTTCAGAAGTAGCAGTCAGTAAAGCAACTTCTGTCAGGAACAAAGAAACTTACTCACACAGACACTCCTGATATCCTTATTGTTCAGAAGTAGCAGTCAGTCAAGCAACTTCTGTCAGGAACAAAGAAACTTACTCACACAGACACTCCTGATATCCTTATTGTTCAGAAGTAGCAGTCAGTCAAGCAACTTCTGTCAGGAACAGAGAAACTTACTCACACAGACACTCCTGATATCCTTATTGTTCAGAAGTAGCAGTCAGTCAAGCAACTTCTGTCAGGAACAAAGAAACTTACTCACACAGACACCCCTGATATCCTTATTGTTCAGAAGTAGCAGTCAGTCAAGCAACTTCTGTCAGGAACAAAGAAACTTACTCACACAGACACTCCTGATATCCTTATTGTTCAGAAGTAGCAGTCAGTCAAGCAACTTCTGTCAGGAACAAAGAAACTTACTCACACAGACACTCCTCATATCCTTATTGTTCAGAAGTAGCAGTCAGTCAAGCAACTTCTGTCAGGAACAAAGAAACTTACTCACACAGACACTCCTCATATCCTTATTGTTCAGAAGTAGCAGTCAGTCAAGCAACTTCTGTCAGGAACAAAGAAACTTACTCACACAGACACTCCTGATATCCTTATTGTTCAGAAGTAGCAGTCAGTCAAGCAACTTCTGTCTGGAACAAAGAAACATATTCACACAGACACTCCTGATATCCTTATTGTTCAGAAGTAGCAGTCAGTCAAGCAACTTCTGTCAGGAACAAAGAAACTTACTCACACAGACACCCCTGATATCCTTATTGTTCAGAAGTAGCAGTCAGTCAAGCAACTTCTGTCAGGAACAAAGAAACTTACTCACACAGACACTCCTGATATCCTTATTGTTCAGTAGTAGCAGTCAGTCAAGCAACTTCTGTCAGGAACAAAGAAACATATTCACACAGACACCCCTGATATCCTTATTGTTCAGAAGTAGCAGTCAGTCAAGCAACTTCTGTCAGGAACAAAGAAACTTACTTACACAGACACCCCTGATATCCTTATTGTTCAGAAGTAGCAGTCAGTCAAGCAACTTCTGTCAGGAACAAAGAAACTTACTTACATAGACACTCCTGATATCCTTATTGTTCAGAAGTAGCAGTCAGTCAAGCAACTTCTGTCAGGAACAAAGAAACATATTCACACAGACACTCCTGATATCCTTATTGTTCAGAAGTAGCAGTCAGTCAAGCAACTTCTGTCAGGAACAAAGAAACATATTCACACAGACACTCCTGATATCCTTATTGTTCAGAAGTAGCAGTCAGTCAAGCAACTTCTGTCAGGAACAGAGAAACTTACTCACACAGACACTCCTGATATCCTTATTGTTCAGAAGTAGCAGTCAGTCAAGCAACTTCTGTCAGGAACAAAGAAACTTACTCACACAGACACCCCTGATATCCTTATTGTTCAGAAGTAGCAGTCAGTCAAGCAACTTCTGTCAGGAACAGAGAAACTTACTTACACAGACACCCCTGATATCCTTATTGTTCAGAAGTAGCAGTCAGTCAAGCAACTTCTGTCAGGAACAAAGAAACTTACTTACACAGACACCACTGATATCCTTATTGTTCAGTAGTAGCAGTCAGTCAAGCAACTTCTGTCAGGAACAAAGAAACATATTCACACAGACACTCCTGATATCCTTATTGTTCAGAAGTAGCAGTCAGTCAAGCAACTTCTGTCAGGAACAAAGAAACATATTCACACAGACACTCCTGATATCCTTATTGTTCAGAAGTAGCAGTCAGTCAAGCAACTTCTGTCGGGAACAAAGAAACTTACTTACACAGACACTCCTGATATCCTTATTGTTCAGAAGTAGCAGTCAGTCAAGCAACTTCTGTCAGGAACAAAGAAACATATTCACACAGACACCCCTGATATCCTTGTTGTTCAGAAGTAGCAGTCAGTCAAGCAACTTCTGTCAGGAACAAAGAAACATATTCACACAGACACTCCTGATATCCTTATTGTTCAGAAGTAGCAGTCAGTCAAGCAACTTCTGTCAGGAACAAAGAAACATATTCACACAGACACTCCTGATATCCTTATTGTTCAGAAGTAGCAGTCAGTCAAGCAACTTCTGTCAGGAACACAGAAACATATTCACACAGACACTCCTGATATCCTTATTGTTCAGAAGTAGCAGTCAGTCAAGCAACTTCTGTCAGGAACAAAGAAACTTACTTACACAGACACTCCTGATATCCTTATTGTTCAGAAGTAGCAGTCAGTCAAGCAACTTCTGTCAGGAACAAAGAAACTTACTTACACAGACACTCCTGATATCCTTATTGTTCAGAAGTAGCAGTCAGTCAAGCAATTTCTGTCAGGAACAAAGAAACTTACTCACACAGACACTCCTCATATCCTTATTGTTCAGAAGTAGCAGTCAGTCAAGCAACTTCTGTCAGGAACAAAGAAACTTACTCACACAGACACTCCTGATATCCTTATTGTTCAGAAGTAGCAGTCAGTCAAGCAACTTCTGTCAGGAACAAAGAAACTTACTCACACAGACACTCCTGATATCCTTATTGTTCAGAAGTAGCAGTCAGTCAAGCAACTTCTGTCAGGAACAAAGAAACATATTCACACAGACACCCCTGATATCCTTATTGTTCAGAAGTAGCAGTCAGTCAAGCAACTTCTGTCAGGAACAGAGAAACTTACTCACACAGACACCCCTGATAACCTTATTGTTCAGAAGTAGCAGTCAGTCAAGCAACTTCTGTCAGGAACAAAGAAACATATTCACACAGACACCCCTGATATCCTTATTGTTCAGAAGTAGCAGTCAGTCAAGCAACTTCTGTCAGGAACAAAGAAACATATTCACACAGACACTCCTGATATCCTTATTGTTCAGAAGTAGCAGTCAGTCAAGCAACTTCTGTCAGGAACAAAGAAACATATTCACACAGACACTCCTGATATCCTTATTGTTCAGAAGTAGCAGTCAGTCAAGCAACTTCTGTCAGGAACAAAGAAACATATTCACACAGACACTCCTGATATCCTTATTGTTCAGAAGTAGCAGTCAGTCAAGCAACTTCTGTCAGGAACAAAGAAACTTACTTACACAGACACCCCTGATATCCTTATTGTTCAGAAGTAGCAGTCAGTCAAGCAACTTCTGTCAGGAACAAAGAAACTTACTTACACAGACACTCCTGATATCCTTATTGTTCAGAAGTAGCAGTCAGTCAAGCAACTTCTGTCAGGAACAGAGAAACTTACTTACACAGACACTCCTGATATCCTTATTGTTCAGAAGTAGCAGTCAGTCAAGCAACTTCTGTCAGGAACAAAGAAACTTACTTACACAGACACTCCTGATATCCTTATTGTTCAGAAGTAGCAGTCAGTCAAGCAACTTCTGTCAGGAACAAAGAAACATATTCACACAGACACTCCTGATATCGTTATTGTTCAGAAGTAGCAGTCAGTCAAGCAACTTCTGTCAGGAACAAATAAACTTACTCACACAGACACTCCTGATATCCTTATTGTTCAGAAGTAGCAGTCAGTCAAGCAACTTCTCAGGAACAAAGAAACTTACTCACACAGACACTCCTGATATCCTTATTGTTCAGAAGTAGCAGTCAGTCAAGCAACTTCTGTCAGGAACAGAGAAACTTACTCACACAGACACTCCTGATATCCTTATTGTTCAGAAGTAGCAGTCAGTCAAGCAACTTCTGTCAGGAACAAAGAAACTTACTCACACAGACACCCCTGATATCCTTATTGTTCAGAAGTAGCAGTCAGTCAAGCAACTTCTGTCAGGAACAAAGAAACTTACTCACACAGACACTCCTGATATCCTTATTGTTCAGAAGTAGCAGTCAGTCAAGCAACTTCTGTCAGGAACAAAGAAACTTACTCACACAGACACTCCTCATATCCTTATTGTTCAGAAGTAGCAGTCAGTCAAGCAACTTCTGTCAGGAACAAAGAAACTTACTCACACAGACACTCCTCATATCCTTATTGTTCAGAAGTAGCAGTCAGTCAAGCAACTTCTGTCAGGAACAAAGAAACATATTCACACAGACACTCCTGATATCCTTATTGTTCAGAAGTAGCAGTCAGTCAAGCAACTTCTGTCAGGAACAAAGAAACTTACTCACACAGACACCCCTGATATCCTTATTGTTCAGAAGTAGCAGTCAGTCAAGCAACTTCTGTCAGGAACAAAGAAACATATTCACACAGACATTCCTGATATCCTTATTGTTCAGAAGTAGCAGTCAGTCAAGCAACTTCTGTCAGGAACAGAGAAACATATTCACACAGACACTCCTGATATCCTTATTGTTCAGAAGTAGCAGTCAGTCAAGCAACTTCTGTCAGAAACAAAGAAACATATTCACACAGACACCCCTGATATCCTTATTGTTCAGAAGTAGCAGTCAGTCAAGCAACTTCTGTCAGGAACAAAGAAACATATTCACACAGACACTCCTGATATCCTTATTGTTCAGAAGTAGCGGTCAGTCAAGCAACTTCTGTCAGGAACAAAGAAACTTACTTACACAGACACCCCTGATATCCTTATTGTTCAGAAGTAGCAGTCAGTCAAGCAACTTCTGTCAGGAACAAAGAAACTTACTTACACAGACACTCCTGATATCCTTATTGTTCAGAAGTAGCAGTCAGTCAAGCAACTTCTGTCAGGAACAGAGAAACTTACTTACACAGACACCCCTGATATCCTTATTGTTCAGAAGTAGCAGTCAGTCAAGCAACTTCTGTCAGGAACAAAGAAACTTACTTACACAGACACTCCTGATATCCTTATTGTTCAGAAGTAGCAGTCAGTCAAGCAACTTCTGTCAGGAACAGAGAAACTTACTTACACAGACACCCCTGATATCCTTATTGTTCAGAAGTAGCAGTCAGTCAAGCAACTTCTGTCAGGAACAAAGAAACTTACTTACACAGACACTCCTGATATCCTTATTGTTCAGAAGTAGCAGTCAGTCAAGCAACTTCTGTCAGGAACAGAGAAACTTACTTACACAGACACCCCTGATATCCTTATTGTTCAGAAGTAGCAGTCAGTCAAGCAAATTCTGTCAGCAACAAAGAAACTTACTCACACAGACACCCCTGATATCCTTATTGTTCAGAAGTAGCAGTCAGTCAAGCAACTTCTGTCAGGAACAAAGAAACATATTCACACAGACACCCCTGATATCCTTATTGTTCAGAAGTAGCAGTCAGTCAAGCAACTTCTGTCAGGAACAAAGAAACATATTCACACAGACACTCCTGATATCCTTATTGTTCAGAAGTAGCAGTCAGTCAAGCAACTTCTGTCAGGAACAAAGAAACATATTCACACAGACACTCCTGATATCCTTATTGTTCAGAAGTAGCAGTCAGTCAAGCAAATTCTGTCAGGAACAAAGAAACATATTCACACAGACACTCCTGATATCCTTATTGTTCAGAAGTAGCAGTCAGTCAAGCAACTTCTGTCAGGAACAAAGAAACATATTCACACAGACACTCCTGATATCCTTATTGTTCAGAAGTAGCAGTCAGTCAAGCAACTTCTGTCAGGAACAAAGAAACATATTCACACAGACACCCCTGATATCCTTATTGTTCAGAAGTAGCAGTCAGTCAAGCAACTTCTGTCAGGAACAGAGAAAGTTACTCACACAGACACCCCTGATATCCTTATTGTTCAGAAGTAGCAGTCAGTCAAGCAACTTCTGTCAGGAACAAAGAAACTTACTTACACAGACACTCCTGATATCCTTATTGTTCAGAAGTAGCAGTCAGTCAAGCAACTTCTGTCAGGAACAGAGAAACGTACTCACACAGACACTCCTGATATCCTTATTGTTCAGAAGTAGCAGTCAGTCAAGCAACTTCTGTCAGGAACAAAGAAACTTATTCACACAGACACTCCTGATATCCTTGTTGTTCAGAAGTAGCAGTCAGTCAAGCAACTTCTGTCAGGAACAAAGAAACTTACTTACACAGACACTCCTGATATCCTTATTGTTCAGAAGTAGCAGTCAGTCAAGCAACTTCTGTCAGGAACAAAGAAACTTACTCACACAGACACCCCTGATATCGTTGTAGTTCAGTAGTAGCAGTCAGTCAAGCAACTTCTGTCAGGAACAAAGAAACTTACTTACACAGACACCCCTGATATCCTTGTAGTTCAGTAGTAGCAGTCAGTCAAGCAACTTCTGTCAGGAACAGAGAAACATACTCACACAGACACCCCTGATATCCTTATTGTTCAGAGGTAGCAGTCAGTCAAGCAACTTCTGTCAGGAACAGAGAAACATATTCACACAGACACCCCTGATATCCTTGTAGTTCAGTAGTAGCAGTCAGTCAAGCAACTTCTGTCAGGAACAAAGAAACTTACTCACACAGACACTCCTGATATCCTTATTGTTCAGAAGTAGCAGTCAGTCAAGCAACTTCTGTCAGGAACAAAGAAACTTACTCACACAGACACCCCTGATATCCTTATTGTTCAGAAGTAGCAGTCAGTCAAGCAACTTCTGTCAGGAACAAAGAAACTTACTCACACAGACACTCCTGATATCCTTATTGTTCAGAAGTAGCAGTCAGTCAAGCAACTTCTGTCAGGAACAAAGAAACTTACTCACACAGACACTCCTGATATCCTTATTGTTCAGAAGTAGCAGTCAGTCAAGCAACTTCTGTCAGGAACAAAGAAACTTACTCACACAGACACTCCTGATATCCTTATTGTTCAGAAGTAGCAGTCAGTCAAGCAACTTCTGTCAGGAACAAAGAAACATATTCACACAGACACTCCTGATATCCTTGTAGTTCAGTAGTAGCAGTCAGTCAAGCAACTTCTGTCAGGAACAAAGAAACTTACTCACACAGACACTCCTGATATCCTTATTGTTCAGAAGTAGCAGTCAGTCAAGCAACTTCTGTCAGGAACAAAGAAACTTACTCACACAGACACTCCTGATATCCTTATTGTTCAGAAGTAGCAGTCAGTCAAGCAACTTCTGTCAGGAACAAAGAAACATATTCATACAGACACCCCTGATATCCTTATTGTTCAGAAGTAGCAGTCAGTCAAGCAACTTCTGTCAGGAATAGAGAAACTTACTTACACAGACACCCCTGATATCCTTATTGTTCAGAAGTAGCAGTCAGTCAAGCAACTTCTGTCAGGAACAGAGAAACTTACTTACACAGACACTCCTGATATCCTTATTGTTCAGAAGTAGCAGTCAGTCAAGCAACTTCTGTCAGGAACAAAGAAACATATTCACACAGACACTCCTGATATCCTTATTGTTCAGAAGTAGCAGTCAGTCAAGCAACTTCTGTCAGGAACAAAGAAACTTACTTACACAGACACTCCTGATATCCTTATTGTTCAGTAGTAGCAGTCAGTCAAGCAACTTCTGTCAGGAACAAAGAAACATATTCACACAGACACTCCTGATATCCTTATTGTTCAGAAGTAGCAGTCAGTCAAGCAACTTCTGTCAGGAACAAAGAAACTTACTTACACAGACACTCCTGATATCCTTATTGTTCAGAAGTAGCAGTCAGTCAAGCAACTTCTGTCAGGAACAAAGAAACATATTCACACAGACACTCCTGATATCCTTGTAGTTCAGTAGTAGCAGTCAGTCAAGCAACTTCTGTCAGGAACAAAGAAACTTACTTACACAGACACTCCTGATATCCTTATTGTTCAGAAGTAGCAGCCAGTCAAGCAACTTCTGTCAGGAACAAAGAAACATATTCACACAGACACTCCTGATATCCTTATTGTTCAGAAGTAGCAGTCAGTAAAGCAACTTCTGTCAGGAACAAAGAAACTTACTCACACAGACACTCCTGATATCCTTATTGTTCAGAAGTAGCAGTCAGTCAAGCAACTTCTGTCAGGAACAAAGAAACTTACTCACACAGACACTCCTGATATCCTTATTGTTCAGAAGTAGCAGTCAGTCAAGCAACTTCTGTCAGGAACAGAGAAACTTACTCACACAGACACTCCTGATATCCTTATTGTTCAGAAGTAGCAGTCAGTCAAGCAACTTCTGTCAGGAACAAAGAAACTTACTCACACAGACACCCCTGATATCCTTATTGTTCAGAAGTAGCAGTCAGTCAAGCAACTTCTGTCAGGAACAAAGAAACTTACTCACACAGACACTCCTGATATCCTTATTGTTCAGAAGTAGCAGTCAGTCAAGCAACTTCTGTCAGGAACAAAGAAACTTACTCACACAGACACTCCTCATATCCTTATTGTTCAGAAGTAGCAGTCAGTCAAGCAACTTCTGTCAGGAACAAAGAAACTTACTCACACAGACACTCCTCATATCCTTATTGTTCAGAAGTAGCAGTCAGTCAAGCAACTTCTGTCAGGAACAAAGAAACTTACTCACACAGACACTCCTGATATCCTTATTGTTCAGAAGTAGCAGTCAGTCAAGCAACTTCTGTCTGGAACAAAGAAACATATTCACACAGACACTCCTGATATCCTTATTGTTCAGAAGTAGCAGTCAGTCAAGCAACTTCTGTCAGGAACAAAGAAACTTACTCACACAGACACCCCTGATATCCTTATTGTTCAGAAGTAGCAGTCAGTCAAGCAACTTCTGTCAGGAACAAAGAAACTTACTCACACAGACACTCCTGATATCCTTATTGTTCAGTAGTAGCAGTCAGTCAAGCAACTTCTGTCAGGAACAAAGAAACATATTCACACAGACACCCCTGATATCCTTATTGTTCAGAAGTAGCAGTCAGTCAAGCAACTTCTGTCAGGAACAAAGAAACTTACTTACACAGACACCCCTGATATCCTTATTGTTCAGAAGTAGCAGTCAGTCAAGCAACTTCTGTCAGGAACAAAGAAACTTACTTACACAGACACTCCTGATATCCTTATTGTTCAGAAGTAGCAGTCAGTCAAGCAACTTCTGTCAGGAACAAAGAAACATATTCACACAGACACTCCTGATATCCTTATTGTTCAGAAGTAGCAGTCAGTCAAGCAACTTCTGTCAGGAACAAAGAAACATATTCACACAGACACTCCTGATATCCTTATTGTTCAGAAGTAGCAGTCAGTCAAGCAACTTCTGTCAGGAACAGAGAAACTTACTCACACAGACACTCCTGATATCCTTATTGTTCAGAAGTAGCAGTCAGTCAAGCAACTTCTGTCAGGAACAAAGAAACTTACTCACACAGACACCCCTGATATCCTTATTGTTCAGAAGTAGCAGTCAGTCAAGCAACTTCTGTCAGGAACAGAGAAACTTACTTACACAGACACCCCTGATATCCTTATTGTTCAGAAGTAGCAGTCAGTCAAGCAACTTCTGTCAGGAACAAAGAAACTTACTTACACAGACACCACTGATATCCTTATTGTTCAGTAGTAGCAGTCAGTCAAGCAACTTCTGTCAGGAACAAAGAAACATATTCACACAGACACTCCTGATATCCTTATTGTTCAGAAGTAGCAGTCAGTCAAGCAACTTCTGTCAGGAACAAAGAAACATATTCACACAGACACTCCTGATATCCTTATTGTTCAGAAGTAGCAGTCAGTCAAGCAACTTCTGTCGGGAACAAAGAAACTTACTTACACAGACACTCCTGATATCCTTATTGTTCAGAAGTAGCAGTCAGTCAAGCAACTTCTGTCAGGAACAAAGAAACATATTCACACAGACACCCCTGATATCCTTGTTGTTCAGAAGTAGCAGTCAGTCAAGCAACTTCTGTCAGGAACAAAGAAACATATTCACACAGACACTCCTGATATCCTTATTGTTCAGAAGTAGCAGTCAGTCAAGCAACTTCTGTCAGGAACAAAGAAACATATTCACACAGACACTCCTGATATCCTTATTGTTCAGAAGTAGCAGTCAGTCAAGCAACTTCTGTCAGGAACACAGAAACATATTCACACAGACACTCCTGATATCCTTATTGTTCAGAAGTAGCAGTCAGTCAAGCAACTTCTGTCAGGAACAAAGAAACTTACTTACACAGACACTCCTGATATCCTTATTGTTCAGAAGTAGCAGTCAGTCAAGCAACTTCTGTCAGGAACAAAGAAACTTACTTACACAGACACTCCTGATATCCTTATTGTTCAGAAGTAGCAGTCAGTCAAGCAATTTCTGTCAGGAACAAAGAAACTTACTCACACAGACACTCCTCATATCCTTATTGTTCAGAAGTAGCAGTCAGTCAAGCAACTTCTGTCAGGAACAAAGAAACTTACTCACACAGACACTCCTGATATCCTTATTGTTCAGAAGTAGCAGTCAGTCAAGCAACTTCTGTCAGGAACAAAGAAACTTACTCACACAGACACTCCTGATATCCTTATTGTTCAGAAGTAGCAGTCAGTCAAGCAACTTCTGTCAGGAACAAAGAAACATATTCACACAGACACCCCTGATATCCTTATTGTTCAGAAGTAGCAGTCAGTCAAGCAACTTCTGTCAGGAACAGAGAAACTTACTCACACAGACACCCCTGATAACCTTATTGTTCAGAAGTAGCAGTCAGTCAAGCAACTTCTGTCAGGAACAAAGAAACATATTCACACAGACACCCCTGATATCCTTATTGTTCAGAAGTAGCAGTCAGTCAAGCAACTTCTGTCAGGAACAAAGAAACATATTCACACAGACACTCCTGATATCCTTATTGTTCAGAAGTAGCAGTCAGTCAAGCAACTTCTGTCAGGAACAAAGAAACATATTCACACAGACACTCCTGATATCCTTATTGTTCAGAAGTAGCAGTCAGTCAAGCAACTTCTGTCAGGAACAAAGAAACATATTCACACAGACACTCCTGATATCCTTATTGTTCAGAAGTAGCAGTCAGTCAAGCAACTTCTGTCAGGAACAAAGAAACTTACTTACACAGACACCCCTGATATCCTTATTGTTCAGAAGTAGCAGTCAGTCAAGCAACTTCTGTCAGGAACAAAGAAACTTACTTACACAGACACTCCTGATATCCTTATTGTTCAGAAGTAGCAGTCAGTCAAGCAACTTCTGTCAGGAACAGAGAAACTTACTTACACAGACACTCCTGATATCCTTATTGTTCAGAAGTAGCAGTCAGTCAAGCAACTTCTGTCAGGAACAAAGAAACTTACTTACACAGACACTCCTGATATCCTTATTGTTCAGAAGTAGCAGTCAGTCAAGCAACTTCTGTCAGGAACAAAGAAACATATTCACACAGACACTCCTGATATCGTTATTGTTCAGAAGTAGCAGTCAGTCAAGCAACTTCTGTCAGGAACAAATAAACTTACTCACACAGACACTCCTGATATCCTTATTGTTCAGAAGTAGCAGTCAGTCAAGCAACTTCTCAGGAACAAAGAAACTTACTCACACAGACACTCCTGATATCCTTATTGTTCAGAAGTAGCAGTCAGTCAAGCAACTTCTGTCAGGAACAGAGAAACTTACTCACACAGACACTCCTGATATCCTTATTGTTCAGAAGTAGCAGTCAGTCAAGCAACTTCTGTCAGGAACAAAGAAACTTACTCACACAGACACCCCTGATATCCTTATTGTTCAGAAGTAGCAGTCAGTCAAGCAACTTCTGTCAGGAACAAAGAAACTTACTCACACAGACACTCCTGATATCCTTATTGTTCAGAAGTAGCAGTCAGTCAAGCAACTTCTGTCAGGAACAAAGAAACTTACTCACACAGACACTCCTCATATCCTTATTGTTCAGAAGTAGCAGTCAGTCAAGCAACTTCTGTCAGGAACAAAGAAACTTACTCACACAGACACTCCTCATATCCTTATTGTTCAGAAGTAGCAGTCAGTCAAGCAACTTCTGTCAGGAACAAAGAAACATATTCACACAGACACTCCTGATATCCTTATTGTTCAGAAGTAGCAGTCAGTCAAGCAACTTCTGTCAGGAACAAAGAAACTTACTCACACAGACACCCCTGATATCCTTATTGTTCAGAAGTAGCAGTCAGTCAAGCAACTTCTGTCAGGAACAAAGAAACATATTCACACAGACATTCCTGATATCCTTATTGTTCAGAAGTAGCAGTCAGTCAAGCAACTTCTGTCAGGAACAGAGAAACATATTCACACAGACACTCCCGATATCCTTATTGTTCAGAAGTAGCAGTCAGTCAAGCAACTTCTGTCAGAAACAAAGAAACATATTCACACAGACACCCCTGATATCCTTATTGTTCAGAAGTAGCAGTCAGTCAAGCAACTTCTGTCAGGAACAAAGAAACATATTCACACAGACACTCCTGATATCCTTATTGTTCAGAAGTAGCGGTCAGTCAAGCAACTTCTGTCAGGAACAAAGAAACTTACTTACACAGACACCCCTGATATCCTTATTGTTCAGAAGTAGCAGTCAGTCAAGCAACTTCTGTCAGGAACAAAGAAACTTACTTACACAGACACTCCTGATATCCTTATTGTTCAGAAGTAGCAGTCAGTCAAGCAACTTCTGTCAGGAACAGAGAAACTTACTTACACAGACACCCCTGATATCCTTATTGTTCAGAAGTAGCAGTCAGTCAAGCAACTTCTGTCAGGAACAAAGAAACTTACTTACACAGACACTCCTGATATCCTTATTGTTCAGAAGTAGCAGTCAGTCAAGCAACTTCTGTCAGGAACAGAGAAACTTACTTACACAGACACCCCTGATATCCTTATTGTTCAGAAGTAGCAGTCAGTCAAGCAACTTCTGTCAGGAACAAAGAAACTTACTTACACAGACACTCCTGATATCCTTATTGTTCAGAAGTAGCAGTCAGTCAAGCAACTTCTGTCAGGAACAGAGAAACTTACTTACACAGACACCCCTGATATCCTTATTGTTCAGAAGTAGCAGTCAGTCAAGCAAATTCTGTCAGCAACAAAGAAACTTACTCACACAGACACCCCTGATATCCTTATTGTTCAGAAGTAGCAGTCAGTCAAGCAACTTCTGTCAGGAACAAAGAAACATATTCACACAGACACCCCTGATATCCTTATTGTTCAGAAGTAGCAGTCAGTCAAGCAACTTCTGTCAGGAACAAAGAAACATATTCACACAGACACTCCTGATATCCTTATTGTTCAGAAGTAGCAGTCAGTCAAGCAACTTCTGTCAGGAACAAAGAAACATATTCACACAGACACTCCTGATATCCTTATTGTTCAGAAGTAGCAGTCAGTCAAGCAAATTCTGTCAGGAACAAAGAAACATATTCACACAGACACTCCTGATATCCTTATTGTTCAGAAGTAGCAGTCAGTCAAGCAACTTCTGTCAGGAACAAAGAAACATATTCACACAGACACTCCTGATATCCTTATTGTTCAGAAGTAGCAGTCAGTCAAGCAACTTCTGTCAGGAACAAAGAAACATATTCACACAGACACCCCTGATATCCTTATTGTTCAGAAGTAGCAGTCAGTCAAGCAACTTCTGTCAGGAACAGAGAAAGTTACTCACACAGACACCCCTGATATCCTTATTGTTCAGAAGTAGCAGTCAGTCAAGCAACTTCTGTCAGGAACAAAGAAACTTACTTACACAGACACTCCTGATATCCTTATTGTTCAGAAGTAGCAGTCAGTCAAGCAACTTCTGTCAGGAACAGAGAAACGTACTCACACAGACACTCCTGATATCCTTATTGTTCAGAAGTAGCAGTCAGTCAAGCAACTTCTGTCAGGAACAAAGAAACTTATTCACACAGACACTCCTGATATCCTTGTTGTTCAGAAGTAGCAGTCAGTCAAGCAACTTCTGTCAGGAACAAAGAAACTTACTTACACAGACACTCCTGATATCCTTATTGTTCAGAAGTAGCAGTCAGTCAAGCAACTTCTGTCAGGAACAAAGAAACTTACTCACACAGACACCCCTGATATCGTTGTAGTTCAGTAGTAGCAGTCAGTCAAGCAACTTCTGTCAGGAACAAAGAAACTTACTTACACAGACACCCCTGATATCCTTGTAGTTCAGTAGTAGCAGTCAGTCAAGCAACTTCTGTCAGGAACAGAGAAACATACTCACACAGACACCCCTGATATCCTTATTGTTCAGAGGTAGCAGTCAGTCAAGCAACTTCTGTCAGGAACAGAGAAACATATTCACACAGACACCCCTGATATCCTTGTAGTTCAGTAGTAGCAGTCAGTCAAGCAACTTCTGTCAGGAACAAAGAAACTTACTCACACAGACACTCCTGATATCCTTATTGTTCAGAAGTAGCAGTCAGTCAAGCAACTTCTGTCAGGAACAAAGAAACTTACTCACACAGACACCCCTGATATCCTTATTGTTCAGAAGTAGCAGTCAGTCAAGCAACTTCTGTCAGGAACAAAGAAACTTACTCACACAGACACTCCTGATATCCTTATTGTTCAGAAGTAGCAGTCAGTCAAGCAACTTCTGTCAGGAACAAAGAAACTTACTCACACAGACACTCCTGATATCCTTATTGTTCAGAAGTAGCAGTCAGTCAAGCAACTTCTGTCAGGAACAAAGAAACTTACTCACACAGACACTCCTGATATCCTTATTGTTCAGAAGTAGCAGTCAGTCAAGCAACTTCTGTCAGGAACAAAGAAACATATTCACACAGACACTCCTGATATCCTTGTAGTTCAGTAGTAGCAGTCAGTCAAGCAACTTCTGTCAGGAACAAAGAAACTTACTCACACAGACACTCCTGATATCCTTATTGTTCAGAAGTAGCAGTCAGTCAAGCAACTTCTGTCAGGAACAAAGAAACTTACTCACACAGACACTCCTGATATCCTTATTGTTCAGAAGTAGCAGTCAGTCAAGCAACTTCTGTCAGGAACAAAGAAACATATTCATACAGACACCCCTGATATCCTTATTGTTCAGAAGTAGCAGTCAGTCAAGCAACTTCTGTCAGGAATAGAGAAACTTACTTACACAGACACCCCTGATATCCTTATTGTTCAGAAGTAGCAGTCAGTCAAGCAACTTCTGTCAGGAACAGAGAAACTTACTTACACAGACACTCCTGATATCCTTATTGTTCAGAAGTAGCAGTCAGTCAAGCAACTTCTGTCAGGAACAAAGAAACATATTCACACAGACACTCCTGATATCCTTATTGTTCAGAAGTAGCAGTCAGTCAAGCAACTTCTGTCAGGAACAAAGAAACTTACTTACACAGACACTCCTGATATCCTTATTGTTCAGTAGTAGCAGTCAGTCAAGCAACTTCTGTCAGGAACAAAGAAACATATTCACACAGACACTCCTGATATCCTTATTGTTCAGAAGTAGCAGTCAGTCAAGCAACTTCTGTCAGGAACAAAGAAACTTACTTACACAGACACTCCTGATATCCTTATTGTTCAGAAGTAGCAGTCAGTCAAGCAACTTCTGTCAGGAACAAAGAAACATATTCACACAGACACTCCTGATATCCTTGTAGTTCAGTAGTAGCAGTCAGTCAAGCAACTTCTGTCAGGAACAAAGAAACTTACTTACACAGACACTCCTGATATCCTTATTGTTCAGAAGTAGCAGCCAGTCAAGCAACTTCTGTCAGGAACAAAGAAACATATTCACACAGACACTCCTGATATCCTTATTGTTCAGAAGTAGCAGTCAGTCAAGCAAATTCTGTCAGGAACAAAGAAACATATTCATACAGACACCCCTGATATCCTTATTGTTCAGAAGTAGCAGTCAGTCAAGCAACTTCTGTCAGGAACAGAGAAACTTACTTACACAGACACCCCTGATATCCTTATTGTTCAGAAGTAGCAGTCAGTCAAGCAACTTCTGTCAGGAACAAAGAAACATATTCATACAGACACCCCTGATATCCTTGTAGTTCAGTAGTAGCAGTCAGTCAAGCAACTTCTGTCAGGAACAAAGAAACTTACTTACACAGACACTCCTGATATCCTTATTGTTCAGAAGTAGCAGTCAGTCAAGCAACTTCTGTCAGGAACACAGAAACTTACTTACACAGACACTCCTGATATCCTTATTGTTCAGAAGTAGCAGTCAGTCAAGCAACTTCTGTCAGGAACAGAGAAACTTACTTACACAGACACTCCTGATATCCTTATTGTTCAGAAGTAGCAGTCAGTCAAGCAACTTCTGTCAGGAACAGAGAAACTTACTTACACAGACACCCCTGATATCCTTGTTGTTCAGTAGTAGCAGTCAGTCAAGCAACTTCTGTCAGGAACAGAGAAACTTACTTACACAGACACCCCTGATATCCTTGTTGTTCAGTAGTAGCAGTCAGTCAAGCAACTTCTGTCAGGAACAAAGAAACTTACTCACACAGACACCCCTGATATCCTTGTAGTTCAGTAGTAGCAGTCAGTCAAGCAACTTCTGTCAGGAACAAAGAAACATATTCACACAGACACTCCTGATATCCTTATTGTTCAGAAATAGCAGTCAGTCAAGCAACTTCTGTCAGGAACAGAGAAACATATTCACACAGACACCCCTGATATCCTTATTGTTCAGAAGTAGCAGTCAGTCAAGCAACTTCTGTCAGGAACAGAGAAACCTATTCACACAGACCTCCCTGATATCCTTATTGTTCAGAAGTAGCAGTCAGTCAAGCAACTTCTGTCAGGAACAAAGAAACATATTCACACAGACACTCCTGATATCCTTATTGTTCAGAAGTAGCAGTCAGTCAAGCAACTTCTGTCAGGAACAAAGAAACTTACTTACACAGACACTCCTGATATCCTTATTGTTCAGAAGTAGCAGTCAGTCAAGCAACTTCTGTCAGGAACAAAGAAACTTACTTACACAGACACTCCTGATATCCTTGTAGTTCAGAAGTAGCAGTCAGTCAAGCAAATTCTGTCAGGAACAAAGAAACATATTCACACAGACACCCCTGATATCCTTATTGTTCAGAAGTAGCAGTCAGTCAAGCAACTTCTGTCAGGAACAAAGAAACATATTCACACAGACACTCCTGATATCCTTATGGTTCAGTAGTAGCGGTCAGTCAAGCAACTTCTGTCAGGAACAAAGAAACTTACTTACACAGACACTCCTGATATCCTTATTGTTCAGAAGTAGCAGTCAGTCAAGCAACTTCTGTCAGGAACAAAGAAACTTACTTACACAGACACTCCTGATATCCTTATTGTTCAGAAGTAGCAGTCAGTCAAGCAACTTCTGTCAGGAACAAAGAAACTTACTTACACAGACACCCCTGATATCCTTATTGTTCAGTAGTAGCAGTCAGTCAAGCAACTTCTCTCAGGAACAAAGAAACATATTCACACAGACACTCCTGATATCCTTATTGTTCAGAAGTAGCAGTCAGTCAAGCAACTTCTGTCAGGAACAAAGAAACATATTCACACAGACACTCCTGATATCCTTATTGTTCAGAAGTAGCAGTCAGTCAAGCAACTTCTGTCAGGAACAAAGAAACATATTCACACAGACACTCCTGATATCCTTATTGTTCAGAAGTAGCAGACAGTCAAGCAACTTCTGTCAGGAACAAAGAAACATATTCACACAGACACCCCTGATATCCTTATTGTTCAGAAGTAGCAGTCAGTCAAGCAACTTCTGTCAGGAACAGAGAAACATATTCACACAGACACCCCTGATATCCTTATTGTTCAGAAGTAGCAGTCAGTCAAGCAACTTCTGTCAGGAACAGAGAAACATATTCACACAGACACTCCTGATATCCTTATTGTTCAGAAGTAGCAGTCAGTCAAGCAACTTCTGTCAGGAACAAAGAAACTTACTCACACAGACACTCCTGATATCCTTATTGTTCAGAACTAGCAGTCAGTCAAGCAACTTCTGTCAGGAACAGAGAAACATATTCACACAGACACTCCTGATATCCTTATTGTTCAGAAGTAGCAGTCAGTCAAGCAACTTCTGTCAGGAACAAAGAAACTTACTTACACAGACACCCCTGATATCCTTATTGTTCAGAAGTAGCAGTCAGTCAAGCAACTTCTGTCAGGAACAAAGAAACATATTCACACAGACCTCCCTGATATCCTTATTGTTCAGAAGTAGCAGTCAGTCAAGCAACTTCTGTCAGGAACAAAGAAACATATTCACACAGACACCCCTGATATCCTTATTGTTCAGAAGTAGCAGTCAGTCAAGCAACTTCTGTCAGGAACAAAGAAACATATTCACACAGACACCTCTGATATCCTTATTGTTCAGAAGTAGCAGTCAGTCAAGCAACTTCTTTCAGGAACAGAGAAACATATTCACACAGACCTCCCTGATATCCTTATTGTTCAGAAGTAGCAGTCAGTCAAGCAACTTCTGTCAGGAACAAAGAAACATATTCACACAGACACTCCTGATATCCTTATTGTTCAGAAGTAGCAGTCAGTCAAGCAACTTCTGTCAGGAACAAAGAAACTTACTTACACGGACACTCCTGATATCCTTATTGTTCAGAAGTAGCAGTCAGTCAAGCAACTTCTGTCAGGAACAAAGAAACATATTCACACAGACACTCCTGATATCCTTATTGTTCAGAAGTAGCAGTCAGTCAAGCAACTTCTGTCAGGAACAAAGAAACATATTCACACAGACACCCCTGATATCCTTATTGTTCAGAAGTAGCAGTCAGTCAAGCAACTTCTGTCAGGAACAGAGAAACATATTCACACAGACACTCCTGATATCCTTATTGTTCAGAAGTAGCAGTCAGTCAAGCAACTTCTGTCAGGAACAGAGAAACATATTCACACAGACACTCCTGATATCCTTATTGTTCAGAAGTAGCAGTCAGTCAAGCAACTTCTGTCAGGAACAAAGAAACTTACTCACACAGACACTCCTGATATCCTTATTGTTCAGAAGTAGCAGTCAGTCAAGCAATTTCTGTCAGGAACAGAGAAACTTACTTACACAGACACCCCTGATATCCTTATTGTTCAGAAGTAGCAGTCAGTCAAGCAACTTCTGTCAGGAACAAAGAAACATATTCACACAGACACTCCTGATATCCTTATTGTTCAGAAGTAGCAGTCAGTCAAGCAACTTCTGTCAGGAACAAAGAAACTTACTTACACAGACACCCCTGATATCCTTATTGTTCAGAAGTAGCAGTCAGTCAAGCAACTTCTGTCAGGAACAAAGAAACATATTCACACAGACACCCCTGATATCCTTATTGTTCAGAAGTAGCAGTCAGTCAAGCAACTTCTGTCAGGAACAAAGAAACATATTCACACAGACACCCCTGATATCCTTATTGTTCAGAAGTAGCAGTCAGTGAAGCAACTTCTTTCAGGAACAGAGAAACATATTCACACAGACCTCCCTGATATCCTTATTGTTCAGAAGTAGCAGTCAGTCAAGCAACGTCTGTCAGGAACAAAGAAACATATTCACACAGACACTCCTGATATCCTTATTGTTCAGAAGTAGCAGTCAGTCAAGCAACTTCTGTCAGGAACAAAGAAACTTACTTACACAGACACTCCTGATATCCTTATTGTTCAGAAGTAGCAGTCAGTCAAGCAACTTCTGTCAGGAACAAAGAAACATATTCACACAGACACTCCTGATATCCTTATTGTTCAGAAGTAGCAGTCAGTCAAGCAACTTCTGTCAGGAACAAAGAAACTTACTTACACAGACCTCCCTGATGTCCTTATTGTTCAGTAGTAGCAGTCAGTCAAGCAACTTCTGTCAGGAACAAAGAAACTTACTCACACAGACACTCCTGATATCCTTATTGTTCAGAAGTAGCAGTCAGTCAAGCAACTTCCTTTCAGGAACAAAGAAACTTACTTACACAGACACCCCTGATATCCTTGTAGTTCAGTAGTAGCAGTCAGTCAAGCAACTTCTGTCAGGAACAGAGAAACTTACTCACACAGACACTCCTGATATCCTTGTAGTTCAGTAGTAGCAGTCAGTCAAGCAACTTCTGTCAGGAACAGAGAAACTTACTTACACAGACACTCCTGATATCCTTATTGTTCAGAAGTAGCAGTCAGTCAAGCAACTTCTGTCAGGAACAAAGAAACATATTCATACAGACACCCCTGATATCCTTGTAGTTCAGTAGTAGCAGTCAGTCAAGCAACTTCTGTCAGGAACAAAGAAACATATTCACACAGACACCCTCGATATCCTTGTTGTTCAGTAGTAGCAGTCAGTCAAGCAACTTCTGTCAGGAACAAAGAAACTTACTTACATAGACACTCCTGATATCCTTATTGTTCAGAAGTAGCAGTCAGTCAAGCAACTTCTGTCAGGAACAGAGAAACTTACTTACACAGACACCCCTGATATCCTTATTGTTCAGAAGTAGCAGTCAGTCAAGCAACTTCTGTCAGGAACAAAGAAACTTACTTACAGACACTCCTGATATCCTTATTGTTCAGAAGTAGCAGTCAGTCAAGCAACTTCTGTCAGGAACAAAGAAACTTACTTACACAGACACCCCTGATATCCTTATTGTTCAGAAGTAGCAGTCAGTCAAGCAACTTCTGTCAGGAACAAAGAAACTTACTTACACAGACACCCCTGATATCCTTATTGTTCAGAAGTAGCAGTCAGTCAAGCAACTTCTGTCAGGAACAAAGAAACTTACTTACACAGACACTCCTGATATCCTTATTGTTCAGAAGTAGCAGTCAGTCAAGCAACTTCTGTCAGGAACAGAGAAACATATTCACACAGACAGTCCTGATATCCTTATTGTTCAGTAGTAGCAGTCAGTCAAGCAACTTCTGTCAGGAACAAAGAAACTTACTTACACAGACACTCCTGATATCCTTATTGTTCAGAAGTAGCAGTCAGTCAAGCAACTTCTGTCAGGAACAAAGAAACATATTCACACAGACACCCCTGATATCCTTATTGTTCAGAAGTAGCAGTCAGTCAAGCAACTTCTGTCAGGAACAGAGAAACTTACTTACACAGACACCCCTGATATCCTTATTGTTCAGAAGTAGCAGTCAGTCAAGCAACTTCTGTCAGGAACAGAGAAACTTACTTACACAGACACCCCTGATATCCTTATTGTTCAGAAGTAGCAGTCAGTCAAGCAACTTCTGTCAGGAACAAAGAAACTTACTTACACAGACACCCCTGATATCCTTATTGTTCAGAAGTAGCAGTCAGTCAAGCAACTTCTGTCAGGAACAAAGAAACATATTCACACAGACACTCCTGATATCCTTATTGTTCAGAAGTAGCAGTCAGTCAAGCAACTTCTGTCAGGAACAAAGAAACATATTCACACAGACACTCCTGATATCCTTATTGTTCAGAAGTAGCAGTCAGTCAAGCAACTTCTGTCAGGAACACAGAAACATATTCACACAGACACTCCTGATATCCTTATTGTTCAGTAGTAGCAGTCAGTCAAGCAACTTCTGTCAGGAACAAAGAAACTTACTTACACAGACACTCCTGATATCCTTATTGTTCAGTAGTAGCAGTCAGTCAAGCAACTTCTGTCAGGAACAAAGAAACATATTCACACAGACACCCCTGATATCCTTATTGTTCAGTAGTAGCAGTCAGTCAAGCAACTTCTGTCAGGAACAAAGAAACATATTCACACAGACACCCCTGATATCCTTGTTGTTCAGTAGTAGCAGTCAGTCAAGCAACTTCTGTCAGGAACAAAGAAACATATTCACACAGACACCCCTGATATCCTTGTTGTTCAGTAGTAGCAGTCAGTCAAGCAACTTCTGTCAGGAACAAAGAAACATATTCACACAGACACCCCTGATATCCTTGTTGTTCAGTAGTAGCAGTCAGTCAAGCAACTTCTGTCAGGAACAAAGAAACATATTCACACAGACACTCCTGATATCCTTATAGTTCAGAAGTAGCAGTCAGTCAAGCAACTTCTGTCAGGAACAGAGAAACATATTCACACAGACATCATTGATATCCTTATTGTTCAGAAGTAGCAGTCAGTCAAGCAACTTCTGTCAGGAACAAAGAAACATATTCACACAGACACTCCTGATATCCTTGTAGTTCAGAAGTAGCAGTCAGTCAAGCAACTTCTGTCAGGAACAAAGAAACATACTTACACAGACACCCCTGATATCCTTGTAGTTCAGTAGTAGCAGTCAGTCAAGCAACTTCTGTCAGGAACAAAGAAACATATTCACACAGACACCCCTCATATCCTTATTGTTCAGAAGTAGCAGTCAGTCAAGCAACTTCTGTCAGGAACAAAGAAACTTACTTACACAGACACTCCTGATATCCTTATTGTTCAGAAGTAGCAGTCAGTCAAGCAACTTCTGTCAGGAACAAAGAAACATATTCATACAGACACCCCTGATATCCTTATTGTTCAGAAGTAGCAGTCAGTCAAGCAACTTCTGTCAGGAACAAAGAAACTTACTTACACAGACACCCCTGATATCCTTATTGTTCAGAAGTAGCAGTCAGTCAAGCAACTTCTGTCAGGAACAAAGAAACATACTCACACAGACACTCCTGATATCCTTATTGTTCAGAAGTAGCAGTCAGTCAAGCAACTTCTGTCAGGAACAAAGAAACTTACTTACACAGACACTCCTGATATCCTTATTGTTCAGAAGTAGCAGTCAGTCAAGCAACTTCTGTCAGGAACAAAGAAACTTACTTACACAGACACTCCTGATATCCTTATTGTTCAGAAGTAGCAGTCAGTCAAGCAACTTCTGTCAGGAACAAAGAAACTTACTCACACAGACACTCCTGATATCCTTATTGTTCAGAAGTAGCAGTCAGTCAAGCAACTTCTGTCAGGAACAAAGAAACTTACTTACACAGACACCCCTGATATCCTTGTAGTTCAGTAGTAGCAGTCAGTCAAGCAACTTCTGTCAGGAACAGAGAAACTTACTCACACAGACACTCCTGATATCCTTGTAGTTCAGTAGTAGCAGTCAGTCAAGCAACTTCTGTCAGGAACAGAGAAACTTACTTACACAGACACTCCTGATATCCTTATTGTTCAGAAGTAGCAGTCAGTCAAGCAACTTCTGTCAGGAACAAAGAAACATATTCATACAGACACTCCTGATATCCTTATTGTTCAGAAGTAGCAGTCAGTCAAGCAACTTCTGTCAGGAACAGAGAAACATATTCATACAGACACTCCTGATATCCTTATTGTTCAGAAGTAGCAGTCAGTCAAGCAACTTCTGTCAGGAACAAAGAAACTTACTTACACAGACACTCCTGATATCCTTATTGTTCAGAAGTAGCAGTCAGTCAAGCAACTTCTGTCAGGAACAGAGAAACTTACTTACACAGACACCCCTGATATCCTTATTGTTCAGAAGTAGCAGTCAGTCAAGCAACTTCTGTCAGGAACAAAGAAACATATTCACACAGACACTCCTGATATCCTTATTGTTCAGAAGTAGCAGTCAGTCAAGCAACTTCTGTCAGGAACAAAGAAACTTACTTACACAGACACCCCTGATATCCTTATTGTTCAGAAGTAGCAGTCAGTCAAGCAACTTCTGTCAGGAACAAAGAAACTTACTTACACAGACACTCCTGATATCCTTATTGTTCAGAAGTAGCAGTCAGTCAAGCAACTTCTGTCAGGAACAAAGAAACTTACTTACGCAGACACCCCTGATATCCTTATTGTTCAGAAGTAGCAGTCAGTCAAGCAACTTCTGTCAGGAACAAAGAAACTTACTTACACAGACACCCCTGATATCCTTATTGTTCAGAAGTAGCAGTCAGTCAAGCAACTTCTGTCAGGAACAAAGAAACTTACTTACACAGACACTCCTGATATCCTTATTGTTCAGAAGTAGCAGTCAGTCAAGCAACTTCTGTCAGGAACAGAGAAACATATTCACACAGACACTCCTGATATCCTTATTGTTCAGTAGTAGCAGTCAGTCAAGCAACTTCTGTCAGGAACAAAGAAACTTACTTACACAGACACTCCTGATATCCTTATTGTTCAGAAGTAGCAGTCAGTCAAGCAACTTCTGTCAGGAACAAAGAAACATATTCACACAGACACTCCCGATATCCTTATTGTTCAGTAGTAGCAGTCAGTCAAGCAACTTCTGTCAGGAACAAAGAAACATATTCACACAGACACTCCTGATATCCTTATTGTTCAGAAGTAGCAGTCAGTCAAGCAACTTCTGTCAGGAACAAAGAAACATATTCACACAGACACTCCTGATATCCTTATTGTTCAGAAGTAGCAGTCAGTCAAGCAACTTCTGTCAGGAACAAAGAAACTTACTTACACAGACACTCCTGATATCCTTATTGTTCAGAAGTAGCAGTCAGTCAAGCAACTTCTGTCAGGAACAAAGAAACATATTCACACAGACACCCCTGATATCCTTGTTGTTCAGAAGTAGCAGTCAGTCAAGCAACTTCTGTCAGGAACAAAGAAACATATTCACACAGACACTCCTGATATCCTTATTGTTCAGAAGTAGCAGTCAGTCAAGCAACTTCTGTCAGGAACAAAGAAACATATTCACACAGACACTCCTGATATCCTTATTGTTCAGAAGTAGCAGTCAGTCAAGCAACTTCTGTCAGGAACACAGAAACATATTCACACAGACACTCCTGATATCCTTATTGTTCAGAAGTAGCAGTCAGTCAAGCAACTTCTGTCAAGAACAAAGAAACTTACTTACACAGACACTCCTGATATCCTTATTGTTCAGAAGTAGCAGTCAGTCAAGCAACTTCTGTCAGGAACAAAGAAACTTACTTACACAGACACTCCTGATATCCTTATTGTTCAGAAGTAGCAGTCAGTCAAGCAACTTCTGTCAGGAACAAAGAAACTTACTCACACAGACACTCCTCATATCCTTATTGTTCAGAAGTAGCAGTCAGTCAAGCAACTTCTGTCAGGAACAAAGAAACATATTCACACAGACACTCCTGATATCCTTATTGTTCAGAAGTAGCAGTCAGTCAAGCAACTTCTGTCAGGAACAAAGAAACTTACTCACACAGACACTCCTGATATCCTTATTGTTCAGAAGTAGCAGTCAGTCAAGCAACTTCTGTCAGGAACAAAGAAACATATTCACACAGACACCCCTGATATCCTTATTGTTCAGAAGTAGCAGTCAGTCAAGCAACTTCTGTCAGGAACAGAGAAACTTACTCACACAGACACCCCTGATATCCTTATTGTTCAGAAGTAGCAGTCAGTCAAGCAACTTCTGTCAGGAACAAAGAAACATATTCACACAGACACCCCTGATATCCTTATTGTTCAGAAGTAGCAGTCAGTCAAGCAACTTCTGTCAGGAACAAAGAAACATATTCACACAGACACTCCTGATATCCTTATTGTTCAGAAGTAGCAGTCAGTCAAGCAACTTCTGTCAGGAACAAAGAAACATATTCACACAGACACTCCTGATATCCTTATTGTTCAGAAGTAGCAGTCAGTCAAGCAACTTCTGTCAGGAACAAAGAAACATATTCACACAGACACTCCTGATATCCTTATTGTTCAGAAGTAGCAGTCAGTCAAGCAACTTCTGTCAGGAACAAAGAAACTTACTTACACAGACACCCCTGATATCCTTATTGTTCAGAAGTAGCAGTCAGTTAAGCAACTTCTGTCAGGAACAAAGAAACTTACTTACACAGACACTCCTGATATCCTTATTGTTCAGAAGTAGCAGTCAGTCAAGCAACTTCTGTCAGGAACAGAGAAACTTACTTACACAGACACTCCTGATATCCTTATTGTTCAGAAGTAGCAGTCAGTCAAGCAACTTCTGTCAGGAACAAAGAAACTTACTTACACAGACACTCCTGATATCCTTATTGTTCAGAAGTAGCAGTCAGTCAAGCAACTTCTGTCAGGAACAAAGAAACATATTCACACAGACACTCCTGATATCGTTATTGTTCAGAAGTAGCAGTCAGTCAAGCAACTTCTGTCAGGAACAAAGAAACTTACTCACACAGACACTCCTGATATCCTTATTGTTCAGAAGTAGCAGTCAGTCAAGCAACTTCTGTCAGGAACAAAGAAACTTACTCACACAGACACTCCTGATATCCTTATTGTTCAGAAGTAGCAGTCAGTCAAGCAACTTCTGTCAGGAACAGAGAAACTTACTCACACAGACACTCCTGATATCCTTATTGTTCAGAAGTAGCAGTCAGTCAAGCAACTTCTGTCAGGAACAAAGAAACTTACTCACACAGACACCCCTGATATCCTTATTGTTCAGAAGTAGCAGTCAGTCAAGCAACTTCTGTCAGGAACAAAGAAACTTACTCACACAGACACTCCTGATATCCTTATTGTTCAGAAGTAGCAGTCAGTCAAGCAACTTCTGTCAGGAACAAAGAAACTTACTCACACAGACACTCCTCATATCCTTATTGTTCAGAAGTAGCAGTCAGTCAAGCAACTTCTGTCAGGAACAAAGAAACTTACTCACACAGACACTCCTCATATCCTTATTGTTCAGAAGTAGCAGTCAGTCAAGCAACTTCTGTCAGGAACAAAGAAACTTACTCACACAGACACTCCTGATATCCTTATTGTTCAGAAGTAGCAGTCAGTCAAGCAACTTCTGTCAGGAACAAAGAAACATATTCACACAGACACTCCTGATATCCTTATTGTTCAGAAGTAGCAGTCAGTCAAGCAACTTCTGTCAGGAACAAAGAAACTTACTCACACAGACACCCCTGATATCCTTATTGTTCAGAAGTAGCAGTCAGTCAAGCAACTTCTGTCAGGAACAAAGAAACATATTCACACAGACATTCCTGATATCCTTATTGTTCAGAAGTAGCAGTCAGTCAAGCAACTTCTGTCAGGAACAGAGAAACATATTCACACAGACACTCCTGATATCCTTATTGTTCAGAAGTAGCAGTCAGTCAAGCAACTTCTGTCAGAAACAAAGAAACATATTCACACAGACACCCCTGATATCCTTATTGTTCAGAAGTAGCAGTCAGTCAAGCAACTTCTGTCAGGAACAAAGAAACATATTCACACAGACACTCCTGATATCCTTATTGTTCAGAAGTAGCGGTCAGTCAAGCAACTTCTGTCAGGAACAAAGAAACTTACTTACACAGACAACCCTGATATCCTTATTGTTCAGAAGTAGCAGTCAGTCAAGCAACTTCTGTCAGGAACAAAGAAACTTACTTACACAGACACTCCTGATATCCTTATTGTTCAGAAGTAGCAGTCAGTCAAGCAACTTCTGTCAGGAACAGAGAAACTTACTTACACAGACACCCCTGATATCCTTATTGTTCAGAAGTAGCAGTCAGTCAAGCAACTTCTGTCAGGAACAGAGAAACGTACTTACACAGACACCCCTGATATCCTTATTGTTCAGAAGTAGCAGTCAGTCAAGCAACTTCTGTCAGGAACAAAGAAACTTACTTACACAGACACTCCTGATATCCTTATTGTTCAGAAGTAGCAGTCAGTCAAGCAACTTCTGTCAGGAACAGAGAAACTTACTTACACAGACACCCCTGATATCCTTATTGTTCAGAAGTAGCAGTCAGTCAAGCAAATTCTGTCAGGAACAAAGAAACTTACTCACACAGACACCCCTGATATCCTTATTGTTCAGAAGTAGCAGTCAGTCAAGCAACTTCTGTCAGGAACAAAGAAACATATTCACACAGACACCCCTGATATCCTTATTGTTCAGAAGTAGCAGTCAGTCAAGCAACTTCTGTCAGGAACAAAGAAACATATTCACACAGACACCCCTGATATCCTTATTGTTCAGAAGTAGCAGTCAGTCAAGCAACTTCTGTCAGGAACAGAGAAACTTACTCACACAGACACCCCTGATATCCTTATTGTTCAGAAGTAGCAGTCAGTCAAGCAACTTCTGTCAGGAACAAAGAAACTTACTTACACAGACACTCCTGATATCCTTATTGTTCAGAAGTAGCAGTCAGTCAAGCAACTTCTGTCAGGAACAGAGAAACGTACTCACACAGACACTCCTGATATCCTTATTGTTCAGAAGTAGCAGTCAGTCAAGCAACTTCTGTCAGGAACAAAGAAACTTATTCACACAGACACTCCTGATATCCTTGTTGTTCAGAAGTAGCAGTCAGTCAAGCAACTTCTGTCAGGAACAAAGAAACTTACTTACACAGACACTCCTGATATCCTTATTGTTCAGAAGTAGCAGTCAGTCAAGCAACTTCTGTCAGGAACAAAGAAACTTACTCACACAGACACCCCTGATATCGTTGTAGTTCAGTAGTAGCAGTCAGTCAAGCAACTTCTGTCAGGAACAAAGAAACTTACTTACACAGACACCCCTGATATCCTTGTAGTTCAGTAGTAGCAGTCAGTCAAGCAACTTCTGTCAGGAACAGAGAAACATACTCACACAGACACCCCTGATATCCTTATTGTTCAGAAGTAGCAGTCAGTCAAGCAACTTCTGTCAGGAACAGAGAAACATATTCACACAGACACCCCTGATATCCTTGTAGTTCAGTAGTAGCAGTCAGTCAAGCAACTTCTGTCAGGAACAAAGAAACTTACTCACACAGACACTCCTGATATCCTTATTGTTCAGAAGTAGCAGTCAGTCAAGCAACTTCTGTCAGGAACAAAGAAACTTACTCACACAGACACCCCTGATATCCTTATTGTTCAGAAGTAGCAGTCAGTCAAGCAACTTCTGTCAGGAACAAAGAAACTTACTCACACAGACACTCCTGATATCCTTATTGTTCAGAAGTAGCAGTCAGTCAAGCAACTTCTGTCAGGAACAAAGAAACTTACTCACACAGACACTCCTGATATCCTTATTGTTCAGAAGTAGCAGTCAGTCAAGCAACTTCTGTCAGGAACAAAGAAACTTACTCACACAGACACTCCTGATATCCTTATTGTTCAGAAGTAGCAGTCAGTCAAGCAACTTCTGTCAGGAACAAAGAAACATATTCACACAGACACTCCTGATATCCTTGTAGTTCAGTAGTAGCAGTCAGTCAAGCAACTTCTGTCAGGAACAAAGAAACTTACTCACACAGACACTCCTGATATCCTTATTGTTCAGAAGTAGCAGTCAGTCAAGCAACTTCTGTCAGGAACAAAGAAACTTACTCACACAGACACTCCTGATATCCTTATTGTTCAGAAGTAGCAGTCAGTCAAGCAACTTCTGTCAGGAACAAAGAAACATATTCATACAGACACCCCTGATATCCTTATTGTTCAGAAGTAGCAGTCAGTCAAGCAACTTCTGTCAGGAACAGAGAAACTTACTTACACAGACACCCCTGATATCCTTATTGTTCAGAAGTAGCAGTCAGTCAAGCAACTTCTGTCAGGAACAGAGAAACTTACTTACACAGACACTCCTGATATCCTTATTGTTCAGAAGTAGCAGTCAGTCAAGCAACTTCTGTCAGGAACAAAGAAACATATTCACACAGACACTCCTGATATCCTTATTGTTCAGAAGTAGCAGTCAGTCAAGCAACTTCTGTCAGGAACAAAGAAACTTACTTACACAGACACTCCTGATATCCTTATTGTTCAGTAGTAGCAGTCAGTCAAGCAACTTCTGTCAGGAACAGAGAAACTTACTCACACAGACACCCCTGATATCCTTATTGTTCAGAAGTAGCAGTCAGTCAAGCAACTTCTGTCAGGAACAAAGAAACATATTCACACAGACACCCCTGATATCCTTATTGTTCAGAAGTAGCAGTCAGTCAAGCAACTTCTGTCAGGAACAAAGAAACATATTCACACAGACACTCCTGATATCCTTATTGTTCAGAAGTAGCAGTCAGTCAAGCAACTTCTGTCAGGAACAAAGAAACATATTCACACAGACACTCCTGATATCCTTATTGTTCAGAAGTAGCAGTCAGTCAAGCAACTTCTGTCAGGAACAAAGAAACATATTCACACAGACACTCCTGATATCCTTATTGTTCAGAAGTAGCAGTCAGTCAAGCAAATTCTGTCAGGAACAAAGAAACATATTCATACAGACACCCCTGATATCCTTATTGTTCAGAAGTAGCAGTCAGTCAAGCAACTTCTGTCAGGAACAGAGAAACTTACTTACACAGACACCCCTGATATCCTTATTGTTCAGAAGTAGCAGTCAGTCAAGCAACTTCTGTCAGGAACAAAGAAACATATTCATACAGACACCCCTGATATCCTTGTAGTTCAGTAGTAGCAGTCAGTCAAGCAACTTCTGTCAGGAACAAAGAAACTTACTTACACAGACACTCCTGATATCCTTATTGTTCAGAAGTAGCAGTCAGTCAAGCAACTTCTGTCAGGAACACAGAAACTTACTTACACAGACACTCCTGATATCCTTATTGTTCAGAAGTAGCAGTCAGTCAAGCAACTTCTGTCAGGAACAGAGAAACTTACTTACACAGACACTCCTGATATCCTTATTGTTCAGAAGTAGCAGTCAGTCAAGCAACTTCTGTCAGGAACAGAGAAACTTACTTACACAGACACCCCTGATATCCTTGTTGTTCAGTAGTAGCAGTCAGTCAAGCAACTTCTGTCAGGAACAGAGAAACTTACTTACACAGACACCCCTGATATCCTTGTTGTTCAGTAGTAGCAGTCAGTCAAGCAACTTCTGTCAGGAACAAAGAAACTTACTCACACAGACACCCCTGATATCCTTGTTGTTCAGTAGTAGCAGTCAGTCAAGCAACTTCTGTCAGGAACAAAGAAACATATTCACACAGACACTCCTGATATCCTTATTGTTCAGAAATAGCAGTCAGTCAAGGAACTTCTGTCAGGAACAGAGAAACATATTCACACAGACACCCCTGATATCCTTATTGTTCAGAAGTAGCAGTCAGTCAAGCAACTTCTGTCAGGAACAGAGAAACATATTCACACAGACCTCCCTGATATCCTTATTGTTCAGAAGTAGCAGTCAGTCAAGCAACTTCTGTCAGGAACAAAGAAACATATTCACACAGACACTCCTGATATCCTTATTGTTCAGAAGTAGCAGTCAGTCAAGCAACTTCTGTCAGGAACAAAGAAACTTACTTACACAGACACTCCTGATATCCTTATTGTTCAGAAGTAGCAGTCAGTCAAGCAACTTCTGTCAGGAACAAAGAAACTTACTTACACAGACACTCCTGATATCCTTATTGTTCAGAAGTAGCAGTCAGTCAAGCAACTTCTGTCAGGAACAAAGAAACATATTCATACAGACACTCCTGATATCCTTATTGTTCAGAAGTAGCAGTCAGTCAAGCAACTTCTGTCAGGAACAGAGAAACATATTCATACAGACACTCCTGATATCCTTATTGTTCAGAAGTAGCAGTCAGTCAAGCAACTTCTGTCAGGAACAAAGAAACTTACTTACACAGACACTCCTGATATCCTTATTGTTCAGAAGTAGCAGTCAGTCAAGCAACTTCTGTCAGGAACAGAGAAACTTACTTACACAGACACCCCTGATATCCTTATTGTTCAGAAGTAGCAGTCAGTCAAGCAACTTCTGTCAGGAACAAAGAAACATATTCACACAGACACTCCTGATATCCTTATTGTTCAGAAGTAGCAGTCAGTCAAGCAACTTCTGTCAGGAACAAAGAAACTTACTTACACAGACACCCCTGATATCCTTATTGTTCAGAAGTAGCAGTCAGTCAAGCAACTTCTGTCAGGAACAAAGAAACTTACTTACACAGACACTCCTGATATCCTTATTGTTCAGAAGTAGCAGTCAGTCAAGCAACTTCTGTCAGGAACAAAGAAACTTACTTACGCAGACACCCCTGATATCCTTATTGTTCAGAAGTAGCAGTCAGTCAAGCAACTTCTGTCAGGAACAAAGAAACTTACTTACACAGACACCCCTGATATCCTTTTTGTTCAGAAGTAGCAGTCAGTCAAGCAACTTCTGTCAGGAACAAAGAAACTTACTTACACAGACACTCCTGATATCCTTATTGTTCAGAAGTAGCAGTCAGTCAAGCAACTTCTGTCAGGAACAGAGAAACATATTCACACAGACACTCCTGATATCCTTATTGTTCAGTAGTAGCAGTCAGTCAAGCAACTTCTGTCAGGAACAAAGAAACTTACTTACACAGACACTCCTGATATCCTTATTGTTCAGAAGTAGCAGTCAGTCAAGCAACTTCTGTCAGGAACAAAGAAACATATTCACACAGACACTCCTGATATCCTTATTGTTCAGTAGTAGCAGTCAGTCAAGCAACTTCTGTCAGGAACAAAGAAACATATTCACACAGACACTCCTGATATCCTTATTGTTCAGAAGTAGCAGTCAGTCAAGCAACTTCTGTCAGGAACAAAGAAACATATTCACACAGACACTCCTGATATCCTTATTGTTCAGAAGTAGCAGTCAGTCAAGCAACTTCTGTCAGGAACAAAGAAACTTACTTACACAGACACTCCTGATATCCTTATTGTTCAGAAGTAGCAGTCAGTCAAGCAACTTCTGTCAGGAACAAAGAAACATATTCACACAGACACCCCTGATATCCTTGTTGTTCAGAAGTAGCAGTCAGTCAAGCAACTTCTGTCAGGAACAAAGAAACATATTCATACAGACACCCCTGATATCCTTATTGTTCAGAAGTAGCAGTCAGTCAAGCAACTTCTGTCAGGAACAGAGAAACTTACTTACACAGACACCCCTGATATCCTTATTGTTCAGAAGTAGCAGTCAGTCAAGCAACTTCTGTCAGGAACAGAGAAACTTACTTACACAGACACTCCTGATATCCTTATTGTTCAGAAGTAGCAGTCAGTCAAGCAACTTCTGTCAGGAACAAAGAAACATATTCACACAGACACTCCTGATATCCTTATTGTTCAGAAGTAGCAGTCAGTCAAGCAACTTCTGTCAGGAACAAAGAAACTTACTTACACAGACACTCCTGATATCCTTATTGTTCAGTAGTAGCAGTCAGTCAAGCAACTTCTGTCAGGAACAAAGAAACATATTCACACAGACACTCCTGATATCCTTATTGTTCAGAAGTAGCAGTCAGTCAAGCAACTTCTGTCAGGAACAAAGAAACTTACTTACACAGACACTCCTGATATCCTTATTGTTCAGAAGTAGCAGTCAGTCAAGCAACTTCTGTCAGGAACAAAGAAACATATTCACACAGACACTCCTGATATCCTTGTAGTTCAGTAGTAGCAGTCAGTCAAGCAACTTCTGTCAGGAACAAAGAAACTTACTTACACAGACACTCCTGATATCCTTATTGTTCAGAAGTAGCAGTCAGTCAAGCAACTTCTGTCAGGAACAAAGAAACATATTCACACAGACACTCCTGATATCCTTATTGTTCAGAAGTAGCAGTCAGTCAAGCAAATTCTGTCAGGAACAAAGAAACATATTCATACAGACACCCCTGATATCCTTATTGTTCAGAAGTAGCAGTCAGTCAAGCAACTTCTGTCAGGAACAGAGAAACTTACTTACACAGACACCCCTGATATCCTTATTGTTCAGAAGTAGCAGTCAGTCAAGTAACTTCTGTCAGGAACAAAGAAACATATTCATACAGACACCCCTGATATCCTTGTAGTTCAGTAGTAGCAGTCAGTCAAGCAACTTCTGTCAGGAACAAAGAAACTTACTTACACAGACACTCCTGATATCCTTATTGTTCAGAAGTAGCAGTCAGTCAAGCAACTTCTGTCAGGAACACAGAAACTTACTTACACAGACACTCCTGATATCCTTATTGTTCAGAAGTAGCAGTCAGTCAAGCAACTTCTGTCAGGAACAGAGAAACTTACTTACACAGACACTCCTGATATCCTTATTGTTCAGAAGTAGCAGTCAGTCAAGCAACTTCTGTCAGGAACAGAGAAACTTACTTACACAGACACCCCTGATATCCTTGTTGTTCAGTAGTAGCAGTCAGTCAAGCAACTTCTGTCAGGAACAGAGAAACTTACTTACACAGACACCCCTGATATCCTTGTTGTTCAGTAGTAGCAGTCAGTCAAGCAACTTCTGTCAGGAACAAAGAAACTTACTCACACAGACACCCCTGATATCCTTGTTGTTCAGTAGTAGCAGTCAGTCAAGCAACTTCTGTCAGGAACAAAGAAACATATTCACACAGACACTCCTGATATCCTTATTGTTCAGAAATAGCAGTCAGTCAAGCAACTTCTGTCAGGAACAGAGAAACATATTCACACAGACACCCCTGATATCCTTATTGTTCAGAAGTAGCAGTCAGTCAAGCAACTTCTGTCAGGAACAGAGAAACATATTCACACAGACCTCCCTGATATCCTTATTGTTCAGAAGTAGCAGTCAGTCAAGCAACTTCTGTCAGGAACAAAGAAACATATTCACACAGACACTCCTGATATCCTTATTGTTCAGAAGTAGCAGTCAGTCAAGCAACTTCTGTCAGGAACAAAGAAACTTACTTACACAGACACTCCTGATATCCTTATTGTTCAGAAGTAGCAGTCAGTCAAGCAACTTCTGTCAGGAACAAAGAAACTTACTTACACAGACACTCCTGATATCCTTATTGTTCAGAAGTAGCAGTCAGTCAAGCAACTTCTGTCAGGAACAGAGAAACTTACTTACACAGACACCCCTGATATCCTTATTGTTCAGAAGTAGCAGTCAGTCAAGCAACTTCTGTCAGGAACAAAGAAACATATTCACACAGACACTCCTGATATCCTTATTGTTCAGAAGTAGCAGTCAGTCAAGCAACTTCTGTCAGGAACAAAGAAACTTACTTACACAGACACCCCTGATATCCTTATTGTTCAGAAGTAGCAGTCAGTCAAGCAACTTCTGTCAGGAACAAAGAAACTTACTTACACAGACACTCCTGATATCCTTATTGTTCAGAAGTAGCAGTCAGTCAAGCAACTTCTGTCAGGAACAAAGAAACTTACTTACGCAGACACCCCTGATATCCTTATTGTTCAGAAGTAGCAGTCAGTCAAGCAACTTCTGTCAGGAACAAAGAAACTTACTTACACAGACACCCCTGATATCCTTATTGTTCAGAAGTAGCAGTCAGTCAAGCAACTTCTGTCAGGAACAAAGAAACTTACTTACACAGACACTCCTGATATCCTTATTGTTCAGAAGTAGCAGTCAGTCAAGCAACTTCTGTCAGGAACAGAGAAACATATTCACACAGACACTCCTGATATCCTTATTGTTCAGTAGTAGCAGTCAGTCAAGCAACTTCTGTCAGGAACAAAGAAACTTACTTACACAGACACTCCTGATATCCTTATTGTTCAGAAGTAGCAGTCAGTCAAGCAACTTCTGTCAGGAACAAAGAAACATATTCACACAGACACTCCTGATATCCTTATTGTTCAGTAGTAGCAGTCAGTCAAGCAACTTCTGTCAGGAACAAAGAAACATATTCACACAGACACTCCTGATATCCTTATTGTTCAGAAGTAGCAGTCAGTCAAGCAACTTCTGTCAGGAACAAAGAAACATATTCACACAGACACTCCTGATATCCTTATTGTTCAGAAGTAGCAGTCAGTCAAGCAACTTCTGTCAGGAACAAAGAAACTTACTTACACAGACACTCCTGATATCCTTATTGTTCAGAAGTAGCAGTCAGTCAAGCAACTTCTGTCAGGAACAAAGAAACATATTCACACAGACACCCCTGATATCCTTGTTGTTCAGAAGTAGCAGTCAGTCAAGCAACTTCTGTCAGGAACAAAGAAACATATTCACACAGACACTCCTGATATCCTTATTGTTCAGAAGTAGCAGTCAGTCAAGCAACTTCTGTCAGGAACAAAGAAACATATTCACACAGACACTCCTGATATCCTTATTGTTCAGAAGTAGCAGTCAGTCAAGCAACTTCTGTCAGGAACACAGAAACATATTCACACAGACACTCCTGATATCCTTATTGTTCAGAAGTAGCAGTCAGTCAAGCAACTTCTGTCAAGAACAAAGAAACTTACTTACACAGACACTCCTGATATCCTTATTGTTCAGAAGTAGCAGTCAGTCAAGCAACTTCTGTCAGGAACAAAGAAACTTACTTACACAGACACTCCTGATATCCTTATTGTTCAGAAGTAGCAGTCAGTCAAGCAACTTCTGTCAGGAACAAAGAAACTTACTCACACAGACACTCCTCATATCCTTATTGTTCAGAAGTAGCAGTCAGTCAAGCAACTTCTGTCAGGAACAAAGAAACTTACTCACACAGACACTCCTGATATCCTTATTGTTCAGAAGTAGCAGTCAGTCAAGCAACTTCTGTCAGGAACAAAGAAACTTACTCACACAGACACTCCTGATATCCTTATTGTTCAGAAGTAGCAGTCAGTCAAGCAACTTCTGTCAGGAACAAAGAAACATATTCACACAGACACCCCTGATATCCTTATTGTTCAGAAGTAGCAGTCAGTCAAGCAACTTCTGTCAGGAACAGAGAAACTTACTCACACAGACACCCCTGATATCCTTATTGTTCAGAAGTAGCAGTCAGTCAAGCAACTTCTGTCAGGAACAAAGAAACATATTCACACAGACACCCCTGATATCCTTATTGTTCAGAAGTAGCAGTCAGTCAAGCAACTTCTGTCAGGAACAAAGAAACATATTCACACAGACACTCCTGATATCCTTATTGTTCAGAAGTAGCAGTCAGTCAAGCAACTTCTGTCAGGAACAAAGAAACATATTCACACAGACACTCCTGATATCCTTATTGTTCAGAAGTAGCAGTCAGTCAAGCAACTTCTGTCAGGAACAAAGAAACATATTCACACAGACACTCCTGATATCCTTATTGTTCAGAAGTAGCAGTCAGTCAAGCAACTTCTGTCAGGAACAAAGAAACTTACTTACACAGACACTCCTGATATCCTTATTGTTCAGAAGTAGCAGTCAGTCAAGCAACTTCTGTCAGGAACAGAGAAACTTACTTACACAGACACTCCTGATATCCTTATTGTTCAGAAGTAGCAGTCAGTCAAGCAACTTCTGTCAGGAACAAAGAAACTTACTTACACAGACACTCCTGATATCCTTATTGTTCAGAAGTAGCAGTCAGTCAAGCAACTTCTGTCAGGAACAAAGAAACATATTCACACAGACACTCCTGATATCGTTATTGTTCAGAAGTAGCAGTCAGTCAAGCAACTTCTGTCAGGAACAAAGAAACTTACTCACACAGACACTCCTGATATCCTTATTGTTCAGAAGTAGCAGTCAGTCAAGCAACTTCTGTCAGGAACAAAGAAACTTACTCACACAGACACTCCTGATATCCTTATTGTTCAGAAGTAGCAGTCAGTCAAGCAACTTCTGTCAGGAACAGAGAAACTTACTCACACAGACACTCCTGATATCCTTATTGTTCAGAAGTAGCAGTCAGTCAAGCAACTTCTGTCAGGAACAAAGAAACTTACTCACACAGACACCCCTGATATCCTTATTGTTCAGAAGTAGCAGTCAGTCAAGCAACTTCTGTCAGGAACAAAGAAACTTACTCACACAGACACTCCTGATATCCTTATTGTTCAGAAGTAGCAGTCAGTCAAGCAACTTCTGTCAGGAACAAAGAAACTTACTCACACAGACACTCCTCATATCCTTATTGTTCAGAAGTAGCAGTCAGTCAAGCAACTTCTGTCAGGAACAAAGAAACTTACTCACACAGACACTCCTCATATCCTTATTGTTCAGAAGTAGCAGTCAGTCAAGCAACTTCTGTCAGGAACAAAGAAACTTACTCACACAGACACTCCTGATATCCTTATTGTTCAGAAGTAGCAGTCAGTCAAGCAACTTCTGTCAGGAACAAAGAAACATATTCACACAGACACTCCTGATATCCTTATTGTTCAGAAGTAGCAGTCAGTCAAGCAACTTCTGTCAGGAACAAAGAAACTTACTCACACAGACCCCCTGATATCCTTATTGTTCAGAAGTAGCAGTCAGTCAAGCAACTTCTGTCAGGAACAAAGAAACATATTCACACAGACATTCCTGATATCCTTATTGTTCAGAAGTAGCAGTCAGTCAAGCAACTTCTGTCAGGAACAGAGAAACATATTCACACAGACACTCCTGATATCCTTATTGTTCAGAAGTAGCAGTCAGTCAAGCAACTTCTGTCAGAAACAAAGAAACATATTCACACAGACACCCCTGATATCCTTATTGTTCAGAAGTAGCAGTCAGTCAAGCAACTTCTGTCAGGAACAAAGAAACATATTCACACAGACACTCCTGATATCCTTATTGTTCAGAAGTAGCGGTCAGTCAAGCAACTTCTGTCAGGAACAAAGAAACTTACTTACACAGACACCCCTGATATCCTTATTGTTCAGAAGTAGCAGTCAGTCAAGCAACTTCTGTCAGGAACAAAGAAACTTACTTACACAGACACTCCTGATATCCTTATTGTTCAGAAGTAGCAGTCAGTCAAGCAACTTCTGTCAGGAACAGAGAAACTTACTTACACAGACACCCCTGATATCCTTATTGTTCAGAGGTAGCAGTCAGTCAAGCAACTTCTGTCAGGAACAGAGAAACTTACTTACACAGACACCCCTGATATCCTTATTGTTCAGAAGTAGCAGTCAGTCAAGCAACTTCTGTCAGGAACAAAGAAACTTACTTACACAGACACTCCTGATATCCTTATTGTTCAGAAGTAGCAGTCAGTCAAGCAACTTCTGTCAGGAACAGAGAAACTTACTTACACAGACACCCCTGATATCCTTATTGTTCAGAAGTAGCAGTCAGTCAAGCAAATTCTGTCAGGAACAAAGAAACTTACTCACACAGACACCCCTGATATCCTTATTGTTCAGAAGTAGCAGTCAGTCAAGCAACTTCTGTCAGGAACAAAGAAACATATTCACACAGACACTCCTGATATCCTTATTGTTCAGAAGTAGCAGTCAGTCAAGCAACTTCTGTCAGGAACAAAGAAACATATTCACACAGACACCCCTGATATCCTTATTGTTCAGAAGTAGCAGTCAGTCAAGCAACTTCTGTCAGGAACAGAGAAACTTACTCACACAGACACCCCTGATATCCTTATTGTTCAGAAGTAGCAGTCAGTCAAGCAACTTCTGTCAGGAACAAAGAAACTTACTTACACAGACACTCCTGATATCCTTATTGTTCAGAAGTAGCAGTCAGTCAAGCAACTTCTGTCAGGAACAGAGAAACGTACTCACACAGACACTCCTGATATCCTTATTGTTCAGAAGTAGCAGTCAGTCAAGCAACTTCTGTCAGGAACAAAGAAACTTATTCACACAGACACTCCTGATATCCTTGTTGTTCAGAAGTAGCAGTCAGTCAAGCAACTTCTGTCAGGAACAAAGAAACTTACTTACACAGACACTCCTGATATCCTTATTGTTCAGAAGTAGCAGTCAGTCAAGCAACTTCTGTCAGGAACAAAGAAACTTACTCACACAGACACCCCTGATATCGTTGTAGTTCAGTAGTAGCAGTCAGTCAAGCAACTTCTGTCAGGAACAAAGAAACTTACTTACACAGACACCCCTGATATCCTTGTAGTTCAGTAGTAGCAGTCAGTCAAGCAACTTCTGTCAGGAACAGAGAAACATACTCACACAGACACCCCTGATATCCTTATTGTTCAGAAGTAGCAGTCAGTCAAGCAACTTCTGTCAGGAACAGAGAAACATATTCACACAGACACCCCTGATATCCTTGTAGTTCAGTAGTAGCAGTCAGTCAAGCAACTTCTGTCAGGAACAAAGAAACTTACTCACACAGACACTCCTGATATCCTTATTGTTCAGAAGTAGCAGTCAGTCAAGCAACTTCTGTCAGGAACAAAGAAACTTACTCACACAGACACCCCTGATATCCTTATTGTTCAGAAGTAGCAGTCAGTCAAGCAACTTCTGTCAGGAACAAAGAAACTTACTCACACAGACACTCCTGATATCCTTATTGTTCAGAAGTAGCAGTCAGTCAAGCAACTTCTGTCAGGAACAAAGAAACTTACTCACACAGACACTCCTGATATCCTTATTGTTCAGAAGTAGCAGTCAGTCAAGCAACTTCTGTCAGGAACAAAGAAACTTACTCACACAGACACTCCTGATATCCTTATTGTTCAGAAGTAGCAGTCAGTCAAGCAACTTCTGTCAGGAACAAAGAAACATATTCACACAGACACTCCTGATATCCTTGTAGTTCAGTAGTAGCAGTCAGTCAAGCAACTTCTGTCAGGAACAAAGAAACTTACTCACACAGACACTCCTGATATCCTTATTGTTCAGAAGTAGCAGTCAGTCAAGCAACTTCTGTCAGGAACAAAGAAACTTACTCACACAGACACTCCTGATATCCTTATTGTTCAGAAGTAGCAGTCAGTCAAGCAACTTCTGTCAGGAACAAAGAAACATATTCATACAGACACCCCTGATATCCTTATTGTTCAGAAGTAGCAGTCAGTCAAGCAACTTCTGTCAGGAACAGAGAAACTTACTTACACAGACACCCCTGATATCCTTATTGTTCAGAAGTAGCAGTCAGTCAAGCAACTTCTGTCAGGAACAGAGAAACTTACTTACACAGACACTCCTGATATCCTTATTGTTCAGAAGTAGCAGTCAGTCAAGCAACTTCTGTCAGGAACAAAGAAACATATTCACACAGACACTCCTGATATCCATATTGTTCAGAAGTAGCAGTCAGTCAAGCAACTTCTGTCAGGAACAAAGAAACTTACTTACACAGACACTCCTGATATCCTTATTGTTCAGTAGTAGCAGTCAGTCAAGCAACTTCTGTCAGGAACAAAGAAACATATTCACACAGACACTCCTGATATCCTTATTGTTCAGAAGTAGCAGTCAGTCAAGCAACTTCTGTCAGGAACAAAGAAACTTACTTACACAGACACTCCTGATATCCTTATTGTTCAGAAGTAGCAGTCAGTCAAGCAACTTCTGTCAGGAACAAAGAAACATATTCACACAGACACTCCTGATATCCTTGTAGTTCAGTAGTAGCAGTCAGTCAAGCAACTTCTGTCAGGAACAAAGAAACTTACTTACACAGACACTCCTGATATCCTTATTGTTCAGAAGTAGCAGTCAGTCAAGCAACTTCTGTCAGGAACAAAGAAACATATTCACACAGACACTCCTGATATCCTTATTGTTCAGAAGTAGCAGTCAGTCAAGCAAATTCTGTCAGGAACAAAGAAACATATTCATACAGACACCCCTGATATCCTTATTGTTCAGAAGTAGCAGTCAGTCAAGCAACTTCTGTCAGGAACAGAGAAACTTACTTACACAGACACCCCTGATATCCTTATTGTTCAGAAGTAGCAGTCAGTCAAGCAACTTCTGTCAGGAACAAAGAAACATATTCATACAGACACCCCTGATATCCTTGTAGTTCAGTAGTAGCAGTCAGTCAAGCAACTTCTGTCAGGAACAAAGAAACTTACTTACACAGACACTCCTGATATCCTTATTGTTCAGAAGTAGCAGTCAGTCAAGCAACTTCTGTCAGGAACAAAGAAACTTACTTACACAGACACTCCTGATATCCTTATTGTTCAGAAGTAGCAGTCAGTCAAGCAACTTCTGTCAGGAACAGAGAAACTTACTTACACAGACACTCCTGATATCCTTATTGTTCAGAAGTAGCAGTCAGTCAAGCAACTTCTGTCAGGAACAGAGAAACTTACTTACACAGACACCCCTGATATCCTTGTTGTTCAGTAGTAGAAGTCAGTCAAGCAACTTCTGTCAGGAACAGAGAAACTTACTTACACAGACACCCCTGATATCCTTGTTGTTCAGTAGTAGCAGTCAGTCAAGCAACTTCTGTCAGGAACAAAGAAACTTACTCACACAGACACCCCTGATATCCTTGTAGTTCAGTAGTAGCAGTCAGTCAAGCAACTTCTGTCAGGAACAAAGAAACATATTCACACAGACACTCCTGATATCCTTATTGTTCAGAAATAGCAGTCAGTCAAGCAACTTCTGTCAGGAACAGAGAAACATATTCACACAGACACCCCTGATATCCTTATTGTTCAGAAGTAGCAGTCAGTCAAGCAACTTCTGTCAGGAACAGAGAAACATATTCACACAGACCTCCCTGATATCCTTATTGTTCAGAAGTAGCAGTCAGTCAAGCAACTTCTGTCAGGAACAAAGAAACATATTCACACAGACACTCCTGATATCCTTATTGTTCAGAAGTAGCAGTCAGTCAAGCAACTTCTGTCAGGAACAAAGAAACTTACTTACACAGACACTCCTGATATCCTTATTGTTCAGAAGTAGCAGTCAGTCAAGCAACTTCTGTCAGGAACAAAGAAACTTACTTACACAGACACTCCTGATATCCTTGTAGTTCAGAAGTAGCAGTCAGTCAAGCAAATTCTGTCAGGAACAAAGAAACATATTCACACAGACACCCCTGATATCCTTATTGTTCAGAAGTAGCAGTCAGTCAAGCAACTTCTGTCAGGAACAAAGAAACATATTCACACAGACACTCCTGATATCCTTATGGTTCAGTAGTAGCAGTCAGTCAAGCAACTTCTGTCAGGAACAAAGAAACTTACTTACACAGACACTCCTGATATCCTTATTGTTCAGAAGTAGCAGTCAGTCAAGCAACTTCTGTCAGGAACAAAGAAACTTACTTACACAGACACTCCTGATATCCTTATTGTTCAGAAGTAGCAGTCAGTCAAGCAACTTCTGTCAGGAACAAAGAAACTTACTTACACAGACACCCCTGATATCCTTATTGTTCAGTAGTAGCAGTCAGTCAAGCAACTTCTGTCAGGAACAAAGAAACTTACTTACACAGACACTCCTGATATCCTTATTGTTCAGAAGTAGCAGTCAGTCAAGCAACTTCTGTCAGGAACAAAGAAACTTACTCACACAGACACTCCTCATATCCTTATTGTTCAGAAGTAGCAGTCAGTCAAGCAACTTCTGTCAGGAACAAAGAAACTTACTCACACAGACACTCCTGATATCCTTATTGTTCAGAAGTAGCAGTCAGTCAAGCAACTTCTGTCAGGAACAAAGAAACTTACTCACACAGACACTCCTGATATCCTTATTGTTCAGAAGTAGCAGTCAGTCAAGCAACTTCTGTCAGGAACAAAGAAACTTACTTACACAGACACTCCTGATATCCTTATTGTTCAGAAGTAGCAGTCAGTCAAGCAACTTCTGTCAGGAACAGAGAAACTTACTTACACAGACACCCCTGATATCCTTATTGTTCAGAAGTAGCAGTCAGTCAAGCAACTTCTGTCAGGAACAAAGAAACATATTCACACAGACACTCCTGATATCCTTATTGTTCAGAAGTAGCAGTCAGTCAAGCAACTTCTGTCAGGAACAAAGAAACTTACTTACACAGACACCCCTGATATCCTTATTGTTCAGAAGTAGCAGTCAGTCAAGCAACTTCTGTCAGGAACAAAGAAACTTACTTACACAGACACTCCTGATATCCTTATTGTTCAGAAGTAGCAGTCAGTCAAGCAACTTCTGTCAGGAACAAAGAAACTTACTTACGCAGACACCCCTGATATCCTTATTGTTCAGAAGTAGCAGTCAGTCAAGCAACTTCTGTCAGGAACAAAGAAACTTACTTACACAGACACCCCTGATATCCTTATTGTTCAGAAGTAGCAGTCAGTCAAGCAACTTCTGTCAGGAACAAAGAAACTTACTTACACAGACACTCCTGATATCCTTATTGTTCAGAAGTAGCAGTCAGTCAAGCAACTTCTGTCAGGAACAGAGAAACATATTCACACAGACACTCCTGATATCCTTATTGTTCAGTAGTAGCAGTCAGTCAAGCAACTTCTGTCAGGAACAAAGAAACTTACTTACACAGACACTCCTGATATCCTTATTGTTCAGAAGTAGCAGTCAGTCAAGCAACTTCTGTCAGGAACAAAGAAACATATTCACACAGACACTCCTGATATCCTTATTGTTCAGTAGTAGCAGTCAGTCAAGCAACTTCTGTCAGGAACAAAGAAACATATTCACACAGACACTCCTGATATCCTTATTGTTCAGAAGTAGCAGTCAGTCAAGCAACTTCTGTCAGGAACAAAGAAACATATTCACACAGACACTCCTGATATCCTTATTGTTCAGAAGTAGCAGTCAGTCAAGCAACTTCTGTCAGGAACAAAGAAACTTACTTACACAGACACTCCTGATATCCTTATTGTTCAGAAGTAGCAGTCAGTCAAGCAACTTCTGTCAGGAACAAAGAAACATATTCACACAGACACCCCTGATATCCTTGTTGTTCAGAAGTAGCAGTCAGTCAAGCAACTTCTGTCAGGAACAAAGAAACATATTCACACAGACACTCCTGATATCCTTATTGTTCAGAAGTAGCAGTCAGTCAAGCAACTTCTGTCAGGAACAAAGAAACATATTCACACAGACACTCCTGATATCCTTATTGTTCAGAAGTAGCAGTCAGTCAAGCAACTTCTGTCAGGAACACAGAAACATATTCACACAGACACTCCTGATATCCTTATTGTTCAGAAGTAGCAGTCAGTCAAGCAACTTCTGTCAAGAACAAAGAAACTTACTTACACAGACACTCCTGATATCCTTATTGTTCAGAAGTAGCAGTCAGTCAAGCAACTTCTGTCAGGAACAAAGAAACTTACTTACACAGACACTCCTGATATCCTTATTGTTCAGAAGTAGCAGTCAGTCAAGCAACTTCTGTCAGGAACAAAGAAACTTACTCACACAGACACTCCTCATATCCTTATTGTTCAGAAGTAGCAGTCAGTCAAGCAACTTCTGTCAGGAACAAAGAAACTTACTCACACAGACACTCCTGATATCCTTATTGTTCAGAAGTAGCAGTCAGTCAAGCAACTTCTGTCAGGAACAAAGAAACTTACTCACACAGACACTCCTGATATCCTTATTGTTCAGAAGTAGCAGTCAGTCAAGCAACTTCTGTCAGGAACAAAGAAACATATTCACACAGACACCCCTGATATCCTTATTGTTCAGAAGTAGCAGTCAGTCAAGCAACTTCTGTCAGGAACAGAGAAACTTACTCACACAGACACCCCTGATATCCTTATTGTTCAGAAGTAGCAGTCAGTCAAGCAACTTCTGTCAGGAACAAAGAAACATATTCACACAGACACCCCTGATATCCTTATTGTTCAGAAGTAGCAGTCAGTCAAGCAACTTCTGTCAGGAACAAAGAAACATATTCACACAGACACTCCTGATATCCTTATTGTTCAGAAGTAGCAGTCAGTCAAGCAACTTCTGTCAGGAACAAAGAAACATATTCACACAGACACTCCTGATATCCTTATTGTTCAGAAGTAGCAGTCAGTCAAGCAACTTCTGTCAGGAACAAAGAAACATATTCACACAGACACTCCTGATATCCTTATTGTTCAGAAGTAGCAGTCAGTCAAGCAACTTCTGTCAGGAACAAAGAAACTTACTTACACAGACACCCCTGATATCCATATTGTTCAGAAGTAGCAGTCAGTCAAGCAACTTCTGTCAGGAACAAAGAAACTTACTTACACAGACACTCCTGATATCCTTATTGTTCAGAAGTAGCAGTCAGTCAAGCAACTTCTGTCAGGAACAGAGAAACTTACTTACACAGACACTCCTGATATCCTTATTGTTCAGAAGTAGCAGTCAGTCAAGCAACTTCTGTCAGGAACAAAGAAACTTACTTACACAGACACTCCTGATATCCTTATTGTTCAGAAGTAGCAGTCAGTCAAGCAACTTCTGTCAGGAACAAAGAAACATATTCACACAGACACTCCTGATATCGTTATTGTTCAGAAGTAGCAGTCAGTCAAGCAACTTCTGTCAGGAACAAAGAAACTTACTCACACAGACACTCCTGATATCCTTATTGTTCAGAAGTAGTAGTCAGTCAAGCAACTTCTGTCAGGAACAAAGAAACTTACTCACACAGACACTCCTGATATCCTTATTGTTCAGAAGTAGCAGTCAGTCAAGCAACTTCTGTCAGGAACAGAGAAACTTACTCACACAGACACTCCTGATATCCTTATTGTTCAGAAGTAGCAGTCAGTCAAGCAACTTCTGTCAGCAACAAAGAAACTTACTCACACAGACACCCCTGATATCCTTATTGTTCAGAAGTAGCAGTCAGTCAAGCAACTTCTGTCAGGAACAAAGAAACTTACTCACACAGACACTCCTGATATCCTTATTGTTCAGAAGTAGCAGTCAGTCAAGCAACTTCTGTCAGGAACAAAGAAACTTACTCACACAGACACTCCTCATATCCTTATTGTTCAGAAGTAGCAGTCAGTCAAGCAACTTCTGTCAGGAACAAAGAAACTTACTCACACAGACACTCCTCATATCCTTATTGTTCAGAAGTAGCAGTCAGTCAAGCAACTTCTGTCAGGAACAAAGAAACTTACTCACACAGACACTCCTGATATCCTTATTGTTCAGAAGTAGCAGTCAGTCAAGCAACTTCTGTCAGGAACAAAGAAACATATTCACACAGACACTCCTGATATCCTTATTGTTCAGAAGTAGCAGTCAGTCAAGCAACTTCTGTCAGGAACAAAGAAACTTACTCACACAGACACCCCTGATATCCTTATTGTTCAGAAGTAGCAGTCAGTCAAGCAACTTCTGTCAGGAACAAAGAAACATATTCACACAGACATTCCTGATATCCTTATTGTTCAGAAGTAGCAGTCAGTCAAGCAACTTCTGTCAGGAACAGAGAAACATATTCACACAGACACTCCTGATATCCTTATTGTTCAGAAGTAGCAGTCAGTCAAGCAACTTCTGTCAGAAACAAAGAAACATATTCACACAGACACCCCTGATATCCTTATTGTTCAGAAGTAGCAGTCAGTCAAGCAACTTCTGTCAGGAACAAAGAAACATATTCACACAGACACTCCTGATATCCTTATTGTTCAGAAGTAGCGGTCAGTCAAGCAACTTCTGTCAGGAACAAAGAAACTTACTTACACAGACACCCCTGATATCCTTATTGTTCAGAAGTAGCAGTCAGTCAAGCAACTTCTGTCAGGAACAAAGAAACTTACTTACACAGACACTCCTGATATCCTTATTGTTCAGAAGTAGCAGTCAGTCAAGCAACTTCTGTCAGGAACAGAGAAACTTACTTACACACACACCCCTGATATCCTTATTGTTCAGAAGTAGCAGTCAGTCAAGCAACTTCTGTCAGGAACAGAGAAACTTACTTACACAGACACCCCTGATATCCTTATTGTTCAGAAGTAGCAGTCAGTCAAGCAACTTCTGTCAGGAACAAAGAAACTTACTTACACAGACACTCCTGATATCCTTATTGTTCAGAAGTAGCAGTCAGTCAAGCAACTTCTGTCAGGAACAGAGAAACTTACTTACACAGACACCCCTGATATCCTTATTGTTCAGAAGTAGCAGTCAGTCAAGCAAATTCTGTCAGGAACAAAGAAACTTACTCACACAGACACCCCTGATATCCTTATTGTTCAGAAGTAGCAGTCAGTCAAGCAACTTCTGTCAGGAACAAAGAAACATATTCACACAGACACTCCTGATATCCTTATTGTTCAGAAGTAGCAGTCAGTCAAGCAACTTCTGTCAGGAACAAAGAAACATATTCACACAGACACCCCTGATATCCTTATTGTTCAGAAGTAGCAGTCAGTCAAGCAACTTCTGTCAGGAACAGAGAAACTTACTCACACAGACACCCCTGATATCCTTATTGTTCAGAAGTAGCAGTCAGTCAAGCAACTTCTGTCAGGAACAAAGAAACTTACTTACACAGACACTCCTGATATCCTTATTGTTCAGAAGTAGCAGTCAGTCAAGCAACTTCTGTCAGGAACAGAGAAACGTACTCACACAGACACTCCTGATATCCTTATTGTTCAGAAGTAGCAGTCAGTCAAGCAACTTCTGTCAGGAACAAAGAAACTTATTCACACAGACACTCCTGATATCCTTGTTGTTCAGAAGTAGCAGTCAGTCAAGCAACTTCTGTCAGGAACAAAGAAACTTACTTACACAGACACTCCTGATATCCTTATTGTTCAGAAGTAGCAGTCAGTCAAGCAACTTCTGTCAGGAACAAAGAAACTTACTCACACAGACACCCCTGATATCGTTGTAGTTCAGTAGTAGCAGTCAGTCAAGCAACTTCTGTCAGGAACAAAGAAACTTACTTACACAGACACCCCTGATATCCTTGTAGTTCAGTAGTAGCAGTCAGTCAAGCAACTTCTGTCAGGAACAGAGAAACATACTCACACAGACACCCCTGATATCCTTATTGTTCAGAAGTAGCAGTCAGTCAAGCAACTTCTGTCAGGAACAGAGAAACATATTCACACAGACACCCCTGATATCCTTGTAGTTCAGTAGTAGCAGTCAGTCAAGCAACTTCTGTCAGGAACAAAGAAACTTACTCACACAGACACTCCTGATATCCTTATTGTTCAGAAGTAGCAGTCAGTCAAGCAACTTCTGTCAGGAACAAAGAAACTTACTCACACAGACACCCCTGATATCCTTATTGTTCAGAAGTAGCAGTCAGTCAAGCAACTTCTGTCAGGAACAAAGAAACTTACTCACACAGACACTCCTGATATCCTTATTGTTCAGAAGTAGCAGTCAGTCAAGCAACTTCTGTCAGGAACAAAGAAACTTACTCACACAGACACTCCTGATATCCTTATTGTTCAGAAGTAGCAGTCAGTCAAGCAACTTCTGTCAGGAACAAAGAAACTTACTCACACAGACACTCCTGATATCCTTATTGTTCAGAAGTAGCAGTCAGTCAAGCAACTTCTGTCAGGAACAAAGAAACATATTCACACAGACACTCCTGATATCCTTGTAGTTCAGTAGTAGCAGTCAGTCAAGCAACTTCTGTCAGGAACAAAGAAACTTACTCACACAGACACTCCTGATATCCTTATTGTTCAGAAGTAGCAGTCAGTCAAGCAACTTCTGTCAGGAACAAAGAAACTTACTCACACAGACACTCCTGATATCCTTATTGTTCAGAAGTAGCAGTCATTCAAGCAACTTCTGTCAGGAACAAAGAAACATATTCATACAGACACCCCTGATATCCTTATTGTTCAGAAGTAGCAGTCAGTCAAGCAACTTCTGTCAGGAACAGAGAAACTTACTTACACAGACACCCCTGATATCCTTATTGTTCAGAAGTAGCAGTCAGTCAAGCAACTTCTGTCAGGAACAGAGAAACTTACTTACACAGACACTCCTGATATCCTTATTGTTCAGAAGTAGCAGTCAGTCAAGCAACTTCTGTCAGGAACAAAGAAACATATTCACACAGACACTCCTGATATCCTTATTGTTCAGAAGTAGCAGTCAGTCAAGCAACTTCTGTCAGGAACAAAGAAACTTACTTACACAGACACTCCTGATATCCTTATTGTTCAGTAGTAGCAGTCAGTCAAGCAACTTCTGTCAGGAACAAAGAAACATATTCACACAGACACTCCTGATATCCTTATTGTTCAGAAGTAGCAGTCAGTCAAGCAACTTCTGTCAGGAACAAAGAAACTTACTTACACAGACACTCCTGATATCCTTATTGTTCAGAAGTAGCAGTCAGTCAAGCAACTTCTGTCAGGAACAAAGAAACATATTCACACAGACACTCCTGATATCCTTATTGTTCAGAAGTAGCAGTCAGTCAAGCAACTTCTGTCAGGAACAAAGAAACATATTCACACAGACACTCCTGATATCGTTATTGTTCAGAAGTAGCAGTCAGTCAAGCAACTTCTGTCAGGAACAAAGAAACTTACTCACACAGACACTCCTGATATCCTTATTGTTCAGAAGTAGTAGTCAGTCAAGCAACTTCTGTCAGGAACAAAGAAACTTACTCACACAGACACTCCTGATATCCTTATTGTTCAGAAGTAGCAGTCAGTCAAGCAACTTCTGTCAGGAACAGAGAAACTTACTCACACAGACACTCCTGATATCCTTATTGTTCAGAAGTAGCAGTCAGTCAAGCAACTTCTGTCAGCAACAAAGAAACTTACTCACACAGACACCCCTGATATCCTTATTGTTCAGAAGTAGCAGTCAGTCAAGCAACTTCTGTCAGGAACAAAGAAACTTACTCACACAGACACTCCTGATATCCTTATTGTTCAGAAGTAGCAGTCAGTCAAGCAACTTCTGTCAGGAACAAAGAAACTTACTCACACAGACACTCCTCATATCCTTATTGTTCAGAAGTAGCAGTCAGTCAAGCAACTTCTGTCAGGAACAAAGAAACTTACTCACACAGACACTCCTCATATCCTTATTGTTCAGAAGTAGCAGTCAGTCAAGCAACTTCTGTCAGGAACAAAGAAACTTACTCACACAGACACTCCTGATATCCTTATTGTTCAGAAGTAGCAGTCAGTCAAGCAACTTCTGTCAGGAACAAAGAAACATATTCACACAGACACTCCTGATATCCTTATTGTTCAGAAGTAGCAGTCAGTCAAGCAACTTCTGTCAGGAACAAAGAAACTTACTCACACAGACACCCCTGATATCCTTATTGTTCAGAAGTAGCAGTCAGTCAAGCAACTTCTGTCAGGAACAAAGAAACATATTCACACAGACATTCCTGATATCCTTATTGTTCAGAAGTAGCAGTCAGTCAAGCAACTTCTGTCAGGAACAGAGAAACATATTCACACAGACACTCCTGATATCCTTATTGTTCAGAAGTAGCAGTCAGTCAAGCAACTTCTGTCAGAAACAAAGAAACATATTCACACAGACACCCCTGATATCCTTATTGTTCAGAAGTAGCAGTCAGTCAAGCAACTTCTGTCAGGAACAAAGAAACATATTCACACAGACACTCCTGATATCCTTATTGTTCAGAAGTAGCGGTCAGTCAAGCAACTTCTGTCAGGAACAAAGAAACTTACTTACACAGACACCCCTGATATCCTTATTGTTCAGAAGTAGCAGTCAGTCAAGCAACTTCTGTCAGGAACAAAGAAACTTACTTACACAGACACTCCTGATATCCTTATTGTTCAGAAGTAGCAGTCAGTCAAGCAACTTCTGTCAGGAACAGAGAAACTTACTTACACACACACCCCTGATATCCTTATTGTTCAGAAGTAGCAGTCAGTCAAGCAACTTCTGTCAGGAACAGAGAAACTTACTTACACAGACACCCCTGATATCCTTATTGTTCAGAAGTAGCAGTCAGTCAAGCAACTTCTGTCAGGAACAAAGAAACTTACTTACACAGACACTCCTGATATCCTTATTGTTCAGAAGTAGCAGTCAGTCAAGCAACTTCTGTCAGGAACAGAGAAACTTACTTACACAGACACCCCTGATATCCTTATTGTTCAGAAGTAGCAGTCAGTCAAGCAAATTCTGTCAGGAACAAAGAAACTTACTCACACAGACACCCCTGATATCCTTATTGTTCAGAAGTAGCAGTCAGTCAAGCAACTTCTGTCAGGAACAAAGAAACATATTCACACAGACACTCCTGATATCCTTATTGTTCAGAAGTAGCAGTCAGTCAAGCAACTTCTGTCAGGAACAAAGAAACATATTCACACAGACACCCCTGATATCCTTATTGTTCAGAAGTAGCAGTCAGTCAAGCAACTTCTGTCAGGAACAGAGAAACTTACTCACACAGACACCCCTGATATCCTTATTGTTCAGAAGTAGCAGTCAGTCAAGCAACTTCTGTCAGGAACAAAGAAACTTACTTACACAGACACTCCTGATATCATTATTGTTCAGAAGTAGCAGTCAGTCAAGCAACTTCTGTCAGGAACAGAGAAACGTACTCACACAGACACTCCTGATATCCTTATTGTTCAGAAGTAGCAGTCAGTCAAGCAACTTCTGTCAGGAACAAAGAAACTTATTCACACAGACACTCCTGATATCCTTGTTGTTCAGAAGTAGCAGTCAGTCAAGCAACTTCTGTCAGGAACAAAGAAACTTACTTACACAGACACTCCTGATATCCTTATTGTTCAGAAGTAGCAGTCAGTCAAGCAACTTCTGTCAGGAACAAAGAAACTTACTCACACAGACACCCCTGATATCGTTGTAGTTCAGTAGTAGCAGTCAGTCAAGCAACTTCTGTCAGGAACAAAGAAACTTACTTACACAGACACCCCTGATATCCTTGTAGTTCAGTAGTAGCAGTCAGTCAAGCAACTTCTGTCAGGAACAGAGAAACATACTCACACAGACACCCCTGATATCCTTATTGTTCAGAAGTAGCAGTCAGTCAAGCAACTTCTGTCAGGAACAGAGAAACATATTCACACAGACACCCCTGATATCCTTGTAGTTCAGTAGTAGCAGTCAGTCAAGCAACTTCTGTCAGGAACAAAGAAACTTACTCACACAGACACTCCTGATATCCTTATTGTTCAGAAGTAGCAGTCAGTCAAGCAACTTCTGTCAGGAACAAAGAAACTTACTCACACAGACACCCCTGATATCCTTATTGTTCAGAAGTAGCAGTCAGTCAAGCAACTTCTGTCAGGAACAAAGAAACTTACTCACACAGACACTCCTGATATCCTTATTGTTCAGAAGTAGCAGTCAGTCAAGCAACTTCTGTCAGGAACAAAGAAACTTACTCACACAGACACTCCTGATATCCTTATTGTTCAGAAGTAGCAGTCAGTCAAGCAACTTCTGTCAGGAACAAAGAAACTTACTCACACAGACACTCCTGATATCCTTATTGTTCAGAAGTAGCAGTCAGTCAAGCAACTTCTGTCAGGAACAAAGAAACATATTCACACAGACACTCCTGATATCCTTGTAGTTCAGTAGTAGCAGTCAGTCAAGCAACTTCTGTCAGGAACAAAGAAACTTACTCACACAGACACTCCTGATATCCTTATTGTTCAGAAGTAGCAGTCAGTCAAGCAACTTCTGTCAGGAACAAAGAAACTTACTCACACAGACACTCCTGATATCCTTATTGTTCAGAAGTAGCAGTCAGTCAAGCAACTTCTGTCAGGAACAAAGAAACATATTCATACAGACACCCCTGATATCCTTATTGTTCAGAAGTAGCAGTCAGTCAAGCAACTTCTGTCAGGAACAGAGAAACTTACTTACACAGACACCCCTGATATCCTTATTGTTCAGAAGTAGCAGTCAGTCAAGCAACTTCTGTCAGGAACAGAGAAACTTACTTACACAGACACTCCTGATATCCTTATTGTTCAGAAGTAGCAGTCAGTCAAGCAACTTCTGTCAGGAACAAAGAAACATATTCACACAGACACTCCTGATATCCTTATTGTTCAGAAGTAGCAGTCAGTCAAGCAACTTCTGTCAGGAACAAAGAAACTTACTTACACAGACACTCCTGATATCCTTATTGTTCAGTAGTAGCAGTCAGTCAAGCAACTTCTGTCAGGAACAAAGAAACATATTCACACAGACACTCCTGATATCCTTATTGTTCAGAAGTAGCAGTCAGTCAAGCAACTTCTGTCAGGAACAAAGAAACTTACTTACACAGACACTCCTGATATCCTTATTGTTCAGAAGTAGCAGTCAGTCAAGCAACTTCTGTCAGGAACAAAGAAACATATTCACACAGACACTCCTGATATCCTTGTAGTTCAGTAGTAGCAGTCAGTCAAGCAACTTCTGTCAGGAACAAAGAAACTTACTTACACAGACACTCCTGATATCCTTATTGTTCAGAAGTAGCAGTCAGTCAAGCAACTTCTGTCAGGAACAAAGAAACATATTCACACAGACACTCCTGATATCCTTATTGTTCAGAAGTAGCAGTCAGTCAAGCAAATTCTGTCAGGAACAAAGAAACATATTCATACAGACACCCCTGATATCCTTATTGTTCAGAAGTAGCAGTCAGTCAAGCAACTTCTGTCAGGAACAGAGAAACTTACTTACACAGACACCCCTGATATCCTTATTGTTCAGAAGTAGCAGTCAGTCAAGCAACTTCTGTCAGGAACAAAGAAACATATTCATACAGACACCCCTGATATCCTTGTAGTTAGTAGTAGCAGTCAGTCAAGCAACTTCTGTCAGGAACTAAGAAACTTACTTACACAGACACTCCTGATATCCTTATTGTTCAGAAGTAGCAGTCAGTCAAGCAACTTCTGTCAGGAACACAGAAACTTACTTACACAGACACTCCTGATATCCTTATTGTTCAGAAGTAGCAGTCAGTCAAGCAACTTCTGTCAGGAACAGAGAAACTTACTTACACAGACACTCCTGATATCCTTATTGTTCAGAAGTAGCAGTCAGTCAAGCAACTTCTGTCAGGAACAGAGAAACTTACTTACACAGACACCCCTGATATCCTTGTTGTTCAGTAGTAGCAGTCAGTCAAGCAACTTCTGTCAGGAACAGAGAAACTTACTTACACAGACACCCCTGATATCCTTGTTGTTCAGTAGTAGCAGTCAGTCAAGCAACTTCTGTCAGGAACAAAGAAACTTACTCACACAGACACCCCTGATATCCTTGTAGTTCAGTAGTAGCAGTCAGTCAAGCAACTTCTGTCAGGAACAAAGAAACATATTCACACAGACACTCCTGATATCCTTATTGTTCAGAAATAGCAGTCAGTCAAGCAACTTCTGTCAGGAACAGAGAAACATATTCACACAGACACCCCTGATATCCTTATTGTTCAGAAGTAGCAGTCAGTCAAGCAACTTCTGTCAGGAACAGAGAAACATATTCACACAGACCTCCCTGATATCCTTATTGTTCAGAAGTAGCAGTCAGTCAAGCAACTTCTGTCAGGAACAAAGAAACATATTCACACAGACACTCCTGATATCCTTATTGTTCAGAAGTAGCAGTCAGTCAAGCAACTTCTGTCAGGAACAAAGAAACTTACTTACACAGACACTCCTGATATCCTTATTGTTCAGAAGTAGCAGTCAGTCAAGCAACTTCTGTCAGGAACAAAGAAACTTACTTACACAGACACTCCTGATATCCTTGTAGTTCAGAAGTAGCAGTCAGTCAAGCAAATTCTGTCAGGAACAAAGAAACATATTCACACAGACACCCCTGATATCCTTATTGTTCAGAAGTAGCAGTCAGTCAAGCAACTTCTGTCAGGAACAAAGAAACATATTCACACAGACACTCCTGATATCCTTATGGTTCAGTAGTAGCAGTCAGTCAAGCAACTTCTGTCAGGAACAAAGAAACTTACTTACACAGACACTCCTGATATCCTTATTGTTCAGAAGTAGCAGTCAGTCAAGCAACTTCTGTCAGGAACAAAGAAACTTACTTACACAGACACTCCTGATATCCTTATTGTTCAGAAGTAGCAGTCAGTCAAGCAACTTCTGTCAGGAACAAAGAAACTTACTTACACAGACACCCCTGATATCCTTATTGTTCAGTAGTAGCAGTCAGTCAAGCAACTTCTCTCAGGAACAAAGAAACATATTCACACAGACACTCCTGATATCCTTATTGTTCAGAAGTAGCAGTCAGTCAAGCAACTTCTGTCAGGAACAAAGAAACATATTCACACAGACACTCCTGATATCCTTATTGTTCAGAAGTAGCAGTCAGTCAAGCAACTTCTGTCAGGAACAAAGAAACATATTCACACAGACACTCCTGATATCCTTATTGTTCAGAAGTAGCAGACAGTCAAGCAACTTCTGTCAGGAACAAAGAAACATATTCACACAGACACCCCTGATATCCTTATTGTTCAGAAGTAGCAGTCAGTCAAGCAACTTCTGTCAGGAACAGAGAAACATATTCACACAGACACCCCTGATATCCTTATTGTTCAGAAGTAGCAGTCAGTCAAGCAACTTCTGTCAGGAACAGAGAAACATATTCACACAGACACTCCTGATATCCTTATTGTTCAGAAGTAGCAGTCAGTCAAGCAACTTCTGTCAGGAACAAAGAAACTTACTCACACAGACACTCCTGATATCCTTATTGTTCAGAACTAGCAGTCAGTCAAGCAACTTCTGTCAGGAACAGAGAAACATATTCACACAGACACTCCTGATATCCTTATTGTTCAGAAGTAGCAGTCAGTCAAGCAACTTCTGTCAGGAACAAAGAAACTTACTTACACAGACACCCCTGATATCCTTATTGTTCAGAAGTAGCAGTCAGTCAAGCAACTTCTGTCAGGAACAAAGAAACATATTCACACAGACCTCCCTGATATCCTTATTGTTCAGAAGTAGCAGTCAGTCAAGCAACTTCTGTCAGGAACAAAGAAACATATTCACACAGACACCCCTGATATCCTTATTGTTCAGAAGTAGCAGTCAGTCAAGCAACTTCTGTCAGGAACAGAGAAACTTACTCACACAGACACCCCTGATATCCTTATTGTTCAGAAGTAGCAGTCAGTCAAGCAACTTCTGTCAGGAACAAAGAAACATATTCACACAGACACCCCTGATATCCTTATTGTTCAGAAGTAGCAGTCAGTCAAGCAACTTCTGTCAGGAACAAAGAAACATATTCACACAGACACTCCTGATATCCTTATTGTTCAGAAGTAGCAGTCAGTCAAGCAACTTCTGTCAGGAACAAAGAAACATATTCACACAGACACTCCTGATATCCTTATTGTTCAGAAGTAGCAGTCAGTCAAGCAACTTCTGTCAGGAACAAAGAAACATATTCACACAGACACTCCTGATATCCTTATTGTTCAGAAGTAGCAGTCAGTCAAGCAACTTCTGTCAGGAACAAAGAAACTTACTTACACAGACACCCCTGATATCCATATTGTTCAGAAGTAGCAGTCAGTCAAGCAACTTCTGTCAGGAACAAAGAAACTTACTTACACAGACACTCCTGATATCCTTATTGTTCAGAAGTAGCAGTCAGTCAAGCAACTTCTGTCAGGAACAGAGAAACTTACTTACACAGACACTCCTGATATCCTTATTGTTCAGAAGTAGCAGTCAGTCAAGCAACTTCTGTCAGGAACAAAGAAACTTACTTACACAGACACTCCTGATATCCTTATTGTTCAGAAGTAGCAGTCAGTCAAGCAACTTCTGTCAGGAACAAAGAAACATATTCACACAGACACTCCTGATATCGTTATTGTTCAGAAGTAGCAGTCAGTCAAGCAACTTCTGTCAGGAACAAAGAAACTTACTCACACAGACACTCCTGATATCCTTATTGTTCAGAAGTAGTAGTCAGTCAAGCAACTTCTGTCAGGAACAAAGAAACTTACTCACACAGACACTCCTGATATCCTTATTGTTCAGAAGTAGCAGTCAGTCAAGCAACTTCTGTCAGGAACAGAGAAACTTACTCACACAGACACTCCTGATATCCTTATTGTTCAGAAGTAGCAGTCAGTCAAGCAACTTCTGTCAGGAACAAAGAAACTTACTCACACAGACACCCCTGATATCCTTATTGTTCAGAAGTAGCAGTCAGTCAAGCAACTTCTGTCAGGAACAAAGAAACTTACTCACACAGACACTCCTGATATCCTTATTGTTCAGAAGTAGCAGTCAGTCAAGCAACTTCTGTCAGGAACAAAGAAACTTACTCACACAGACACTCCTCATATCCTTATTGTTCAGAAGTAGCAGTCAGTCAAGCAACGTCTGTCAGGAACAAAGAAACATATTCACACAGACACTCCTGATATCCTTATTGTTCAGAAGTAGCAGTCAGTCAAGCAACTTCCTTTCAGGAACAAAGAAACTTACTTACACAGACACCCCTGATATCCTTGTAGTTCAGTAGTAGCAGTCAGTCAAGCAACTTCTGTCAGGAACAGAGAAACTTACTCACAGAGACACTCCTGATATCCTTGTAGTTCAGTAGTAGCAGTCAGTCAAGCAACTTCTGTCAGGAACAGAGAAACTTACTTACACAGACACTCCTGATATCCTTATTGTTCAGAAGTAGCAGTCAGTCAAGCAACTTCTGTCAGGAACAAAGAAACATATTCATACAGACACCCCTGATATCCTTGTAGTTCAGTAGTAGCAGTCAGTCAAGCAACTTCTGTCAGGAACAAAGAAACATATTCACACAGACACCCCTGATATCCTTGTTGTTCAGTAGTAGCAGTCAGTCAAGCAACTTCTGTCAGGAACAAAGAAACTTACTTACATAGACACTCCTGATATCCTTATTGTTCAGAAGTAGCAGTCAGTCAAGCAACTTCTGTCAGGAACAGAGAAACTTACTTACACAGACACCCCTGATATCCTTATTGTTCAGAAGTAGCAGTCAGTCAAGCAACTTCTGTCAGGAACAAAGAAACTTACTTACACAGACACTCCTGATATCCTTATTGTTCAGAAGTAGCAGTCAGTCAAGCAACTTCTGTCAGGAACAAAGAAACTTACTTACACAGACACCCCTGATATCCTTATTGTTCAGAAGTAGCAGTCAGTCAAGCAACTTCTGTCAGGAACAAAGAAACTTACTTACACAGACACCCCTGATATCCTTATTGTTCAGAAGTAGCAGTCAGTCAAGCAACTTCTGTCAGGAACAAAGAAACTTACTTACACAGACACTCCTGATATCCTTATTGTTCAGAAGTAGCAGTCAGTCAAGCAACTTCTGTCAGGAACAGAGAAACATATTCACACAGACAGTCCTGATATCCTTATTGTTCAGTAGTAGCAGTCAGTCAAGCAACTTCTGTCAGGAACAAAGAAACTTACTTACACAGACACTCCTGATATCCTTATTGTTCAGAAGTAGCAGTCAGTCAAGCAACTTCTGTCAGGAACAAAGAAACATATTCACACAGACACCCCTGATATCCTTATTGTTCAGAAGTAGCAGTCAGTCAAGCAACTTCTGTCAGGAACAGAGAAACTTACTTACACAGACACCCCTGATATCCTTATTGTTCAGAAGTAGCAGTCAGTCAAGCAACTTCTGTCAGGAACAGAGAAACTTACTTACACAGACACCCCTGATATCCTTATTGTTCAGAAGTAGCAGTCAGTCAAGCAACTTCTGTCAGGAACAAAGAAACTTACTTACACAGACACCCCTGATATCCTTATTGTTCAGAAGTAGCAGTCAGTCAAGCAACTTCTGTCAGGAACAAAGAAACATATTCACACAGACACTCCTGATATCCTTATTGTTCAGAAGTAGCAGTCAGTCAAGCAACTTCTGTCAGCAACAAAGAAACTTACTTACACAGACACTCCTGATATCCTTATTGTTCAGAAGTAGCAGTCAGTCAAGCAACTTCTGTCAGGAACAGAGAAACATATTCACACAGACACTCCTGATATCCTTATTGTTCAGTAGTAGCAGTCAGTCAAGCAACTTCTGTCAGGAACAAAGAAACTTACTTACACAGACACTCCTGATATCCTTATTGTTCAGTAGTAGCAGTCAGTCAAGCAACTTCTGTCAGGAACAAAGAAACATATTCACACAGACACCCCTGATATCCTTATTGTTCAGTAGTAGCAGTCAGTCAAGCAACTTCTGTCAGGAACAAAGAAACATATTCACACAGACACCCCTGATATCCTTGTTGTTCAGTAGTAGCAGTCAGTCAAGCAACTTCTGTCAGGAACAAAGAAACATATTCACACAGACACCCCTGATATCCTTGTTGTTCAGCAGTAGCAGTCAGTCAAGCAACTTCTGTCAGGAACAAAGAAACATATTCACACAGACACCCCTGATATCCTTGTTGTTCAGTAGTAGCAGTCAGTCAAGCAACTTCTGTCAGGAACAAAGAAACATATTCACACAGACACTCCTGATATCCTTATTGTTCAGAAGTAGCAGTCAGTCAAGCAACTTCTGTCAGGAACAGAGAAACATATTCACACAGACATCATTGATATCCTTATTGTTCAGAAGTAGCAGTCAGTCAAGCAACTTCTGTCAGGAACAAAGAAACATATTCACACAGACACTCCTGATATCCTTGTAGTTCAGAAGTAGCAGTCAGTCAAGCAACTTCTGTCAGGAACAAAGAAACATACTTACACAGACACCCCTGATATCCTTGTAGTTCAGTAGTAGCAGTCAGTCAAGCAACTTCTGTCAGGAACAAAGAAACATATTCACACAGACACCCCTCATATCCTTATTGTTCAGAAGTAGCAGTCAGTCAAGCAACTTCTGTCAGGAACAAAGAAACTTACTTACACAGACACTCCTGATATCCTTATTGTTCAGAAGTAGCAGTCAGTCAAGCAACTTCTGTCAGGAACAAAGAAACTTACTCACACAGACACTCCTGATATCCTTATTGTTCAGAAGTAGCAGTCAGTCAAGCAACTTCTGTCAGGAACAAAGAAACTTACTTACACAGACACCCCTGATATCCTTGTAGTTCAGTAGTAGCAGTCAGTCAAGCAACTTCTGTCAGGAACAAAGAAACATACTCACACAGACACTCCTGATATCCTTATTGTTCAGAAGTAGCAGTCAGTCAAGCAACTTCTGTCAGGAACAAAGAAACTTACTTACACAGACACTCCTGATATCCTTATTGTTCAGAAGTAGCAGTCAGTCAAGCAACTTCTGTCAGGAACAAAGAAACTTACTTACACAGACACTCCTGATATCCTTATTGTTCAGAAGTAGCAGTCAGTCAAGCAACTTCTGTCAGGAACAAAGAAACTTACTCACACAGACACTCCTGATATCCTTATTGTTCAGAAGTAGCAGTCAGTCAAGCAACTTCTGTCAGGAACAAAGAAACTTACTTACACAGACACCCCTGATATCCTTGTAGTTCAGTAGTAGCAGTCAGTCAAGCAACTTCTGTCAGGAACAGAGAAACTTACTCACACAGACACTCCTGATATCCTTGTAGTTCAGTAGTAGCAGTCAGTTAAGCAACTTCTGTCAGGAACAGAGAAACTTACTTACACAGACACTCCTGATATCCTTATTGTTCAGAAGTAGCAGTCAGTCAAGCAACTTCTGTCAGGAACAAAGAAACTTACTCACACAGACACTCCTCATATCCTTATTGTTCAGAAGTAGCAGTCAGTCAAGCAACTTCTGTCAGGAACAAAGAAACTTACTCACACAGACACTCCTGATATCCTTATTGTTCAGAAGTAGCAGTCAGTCAAGCAACTTCTGTCAGGAACAAAGAAACATATTCACACAGACACTCCTGATATCCTTATTGTTCAGAAGTAGCAGTCAGTCAAGCAACTTCTGTCAGGAACAGAGAAACTTACTTACACAGACACCCCTGATATCCTTATTGTTCAGAAGTAGCAGTCAGTCAAGCAACTTCTGTCAGGAACAAAGAAACATATTCACACAGACACTCCTGATATCCTTATTGTTCAGAAGTAGCAGTCAGTCAAGCAACTTCTGTCAGGAACAAAGAAACTTACTTACACAGACACCCCTGATATCCTTATTGTTCAGAAGTAGCAGTCAGTCAAGCAACTTCTGTCAGGAACAAAGAAACTTACTTACACAGACACTCCTGATATCCTTATTGTTCAGAAGTAGCAGTCAGTCAAGCAACTTCTGTCAGGAACAAAGAAACTTACTTACACAGACACCCCTGATATCCTTATTGTTCAGAAGTAGCAGTCAGTCAAGCAACTTCTGTCAGGAACAAAGAAACTTACTTACACAGACACCCCTGATATCCTTATTGTTCAGAAGTAGCAGTCAGTCAAGCAACTTCTGTCAGGAACAAAGAAACTTACTTACACAGACACTCCTGATATCCTTATTGTTCAGAAGTAGCAGTCAGTCAAGCAACTTCTGTCAGGAACAGAGAAACATATTCACACAGACACTCCTGATATCCTTATTGTTCAGTAGTAGCAGTCAGTCAAGCAACTTCTGTCAGGAACAAAGAAACTTACTTACACAGACACTCCTGATATCCTTATTGTTCAGAAGTAGCAGTCAGTCAAGCAACTTCTGTCAGGAACAAAGAAACATATTCACACAGACACTCCTGATATCCTTATTGTTCAGTAGTAGCAGTCAGTCAAGCAACTTCTGTCAGGAACAAAGAAACATATTCACACAGACACTCCTGATATCCTTATTGTTCAGAAGTAGCAGTCAGTCAAGCAACTTCTGTCAGGAACAAAGAAACATATTCACACAGACACTCCTGATATCCTTATTGTTCAGAAGTAGCAGTCAGTCAAGCAACTTCTGTCAGGAACAAAGAAACTTACTTACACAGACACTCCTGATATCCTTATTGTTCAGAAGTAGCAGTCAGTCAAGCAACTTCTGTCAGGAACAAAGAAACATATTCACACAGACACCCCTGATATCCTTGTTGTTCAGAAGTAGCAGTCAGTCAAGCAACTTCTATCAGGAACAAAGAAACATATTCACACAGACACTCCTGATATCCTTATTGTTCAGAAGTAGCAGTCAGTCAAGCAACTTATGTCAGGAACAAAGAAACATATTCACACAGACACTCCTGATATCCTTATTGTTCAGAAGTAGCAGTCAGTCAAGCAACTTCTGTCAGGAACACAGAAACATATTCACACAGACACTCCTGATATCCTTATTGTTCAGAAGTAGCAGTCAGTCAAGCAACTTCTGTCAGGAACAAAGAAACTTACTTACACAGACACTCCTGATATCCTTATTGTTCAGAAGTAGCAGTCAGTCAAGCAACTTCTGTCAGGAACAAAGAAACTTACTTACACAGACACTCCTGATATCCTTATTGTTCAGAAGTAGCAGTCAGTCAAGCAACTTCTGTCAGGTACAAAGAAACTTACTCACACAGACACTCCTCATATCCTTATTGTTCAGAAGTAGCAGTCAGTCAAGCAACTTCTGTCAGGAACAAAGAAACTTACTCACACAGACACTCCTGATATCCTTATTGTTCAGAAGTAGCAGTCAGTCAAGCAACTTCTGTCAGGAACAAAGAAACTTACTCACACAGACACTCCTGATATCCTTATTGTTCAGAAGTAGCAGTCAGTCAAGCAACTTCTGTCAGGAACAAAGAAACATATTCACACAGACACCCCTGATATCCTTATTGTTCAGAAGTAGCAGTCAGTCAAGCAACTTCTGTCAGGAACAGAGAAACTTACTCACACAGACACCCCTGATATCCTTATTGTTCAGAAGTAGCAGTCAGTCAAGCAACTTCTGTCAGGAACAAAGAAACATATTCACACAGACACCCCTGATATCCTTATTGTTCAGAAGTAGCAGTCAGTCAAGCAACTTCTGTCAGGAACAAAGAAACATATTCACACAGACACTCCTGATATTCTTATTGTTCAGAAGTAGCAGTCAGTCAAGCAACTTCTGTCAGGAACAAAGAAACATATTCACACAGACACTCCTGATATCCTTATTGTTCAGAAGTAGCAGTCAGTCAAGCAACTTCTGTCAGGAACAAAGAAACATATTCACACAGACACTCCTGATATCCTTATTGTTCAGAAGTAGCAGTCAGTCAAGCAACTTCTGTCAGGAACAAAGAAACTTACTTACACAGACACCCCTGATATCCTTATTGTTCAGAAGTAGCAGTCAGTCAAGCAACTTCTGTCAGGAACAAAGAAACTTACTTACACAGACACTCCTGATATCCTTATTGTTCAGAAGTAGCAGTCAGTCAAGCAACTTCTGTCAGGAACAGAGAAACTTACTTACACAGACACTCCTGATATCCTTATTGTTCAGAAGTAGCAGTCAGTCAAGCAACTTCTGTCAGGAACAAAGAAACTTACTTACACAGACACTCCTGATATCCTTATTGTTCAGAAGTAGCAGTCAGTCAAGCAACTTCTGTCAGGAACAAAGAAACATATTCACACAGACACTCCTGATATCGTTATTGTTCAGAAGTAGCAGTCAGTCAAGCAACTTCTGTCAGGAACAAAGAAACTTACTCACACAGACACTCCTGATATCCTTATTGTTCAGAAGTAGCAGTCAGTCAAGCAACTTCTGTCAGGAACAAAGAAACTTACTCACACAGACACTCCTGATATCCTTATTGTTCAGAAGTAGCAGTCAGTCAAGCAACTTCTGTCAGGAACAGAGAAACGTACTCACACAGACACTCCTGATATCCTTATTGTTCAGAAGTAGCAGTCAGTCAAGCAACTTCTGTCAGGAACACAGAAACTTACTCACACAGACACCCTTGATATCCTTATTGTTCAGAAGTAGCAGTCAGTCAAGCAACTTCTGTCAGGAACAAAGAAACTTACTCACACAGACACTCCTGATATCCTTATTGTTCAGAAGTAGCAGTCAGTCAAGCAACTTCTGTCAGGAACAAGGAAACTTACTCACACAGACACTCCTCATATCCTTATTGTTCAGAAGTAGCAGTCAGTCAAGCAACTTCTGTCAGGAACAAAGAAACTTACTCACACAGACACTCCTCATATCCTTATTGTTCAGAAGTAGCAGTCAGTCAAGCAACTTCTGTCAGGAACAAAGAAACTTACTCACACAGACACTCCTGATATCCTTATTGTTCAGAAGTAGCAGTCAGTCAAGCAACTTCTGTCAGGAACAAAGAAACATATTCACACAGACACTCCTGATATCCTTATTGTTCAGAAGTAGCAGTCAGTCAAGCAACTTCTGTCAGGAACAAAGAAACTTACTCACACAGACACCCCTGATATCCTTATTGTTCAGAAGTAGCAGTCAGTCAAGCAACTTCTGTCAGGAACAAAGAAACATATTCACACAGACATTCCTGATATCCTTATTGTTCAGAAGTAGCAGTCAGTCAAGCAACTTCTGTCAGGAACAGAGAAACATATTCACACAGACACTCCTGATATCCTTATTGTTCAGAAGTAGCAGTCAGTCAAGCAACTTCTGTCAGAAACAAAGAAACATATTCACACAGACACCCCTGATATCCTTATTGTTCAGAAGTAGCAGTCAGTCAAGCAACTTCTGTCAGGAACAAAGAAACATATTCACACAGACACTCCTGATATCCTTATTGTTCAGAAGTAGCGGTCAGTCAAGCAACTTCTGTCAGGAACAAAGAAACTTACTTACACAGACACCCCTGATATCCTTATTGTTCAGAAGTAGCAGTCAGTCAAGCAACTTCTGTCAGGAACAAAGAAACTTACTTACACAGACACTCCTGATATCCTTATTGTTCAGAAGTAGCAGTCAGTCAAGCAACTTCTGTCAGGAACAGAGAAACTTACTTACACAGACACCCCTGATATCCTTATTGTTCAGAAGTAGCAGTCAGTCAAGCAACTTCTGTCAGGAACAAAGAAACTTACTTACACAGACACTCCTGATATCCTTATTGTTCAGAAGTAGCAGTCAGTCAAGCAACTTCTGTCAGGAACAGAGAAACTTACTTACACAGACACCCCTGATATCCTTATTGTTCAGAAGTAGCAGTCAGTCAAGCAACTTCTGTCAGGAACAAAGAAACTTACTTACACAGACACTCCTGATATCCTTATTGTTCAGAAGTAGCAGTCAGTCAAGCAACTTCTGTCAGGAACAGAGAAACTTACTTACACAGACACCCCTGATATCCTTATTGTTCAGAAGTAGCAGTCAGTCAAGCAAATTCTGTCAGGAACAAAGAAACTTACTCACACAGACACCCCTGATATCCTTATTGTTCAGAAGTAGCAGTCAGTCAAGCAACTTCTGTCAGGAACAAAGAAACATATTCACACAGACACTCCTGATATCCTTATTGTTCAGAAGTAGCAGTCAGTCAAGCAACTTCTGTCAGGAACAAAGAAACATATTCACACAGACACCCCTGATATCCTTATTGTTCAGAAGTAGCAGTCAGTCAAGCAACTTCTGTCAGGAACAGAGAAACTTACTCACACAGACACCCCTGATATCCTTATTGTTCAGAAGTAGCAGTCAGTCAAGCAACTTCTGTCAGGAACAAAGAAACTTACTTACACAGACACTCCTGATATCCTTATTGTTCAGAAGTAGCAGTCAGTCAAGCAACTTCTGTCAGGAACAGAGAAACGTACTCACACAGACACTCCTGATATCCTTATTGTTCAGAAGTAGCAGTCAGTCAAGCAACTTCTGTCAGGAACAAAGAAACTTATTCACACAGACACTCCTGATATCCTTGTTGTTCAGAAGTAGCAGTCAGTCAAGCAACTTCTGTCAGGAACAAAGAAACTTACTTACACAGACACTCCTGATATCCTTATTGTTCAGAAGTAGCAGTCAGTCAAGCAACTTCTGTCAGGAACAAAGAAACTTACTCACACAGACACCCCTGATATCGTTGTAGTTCAGTAGTAGCAGTCAGTCAAGCAACTTCTGTCAGGAACAAAGAAACTTACTTACACAGACACCCCTGATATCCTTGTAGTTCAGTAGTAGCAGTCAGTCAAGCAACTTCTGTCAGGAACAGAGAAACATACTCACACAGACACCCCTGATATCCTTATTGTTCAGAAGTAGCAGTCAGTCAAGCAACTTCTGTCAGGAACAGAGAAACATATTCACACAGACACCCCTGATATCCTTGTAGTTCAGTAGTAGCAGTCAGTCAAGCAACTTCTGTCAGGAACAAAGAAACTTACTCACACAGACACTCCTGATATCCTTATTGTTCAGAAGTAGCAGTCAGTCAAGCAACTTCTGTCAGGAACAAAGAAACTTACTCACACAGACACCCCTGATATCCTTATTGTTCAGAAGTAGCAGTCAGTCAAGCAACTTCTGTCAGGAACAAAGAAACTTACTCACACAGACACTCCTGATATCCTTATTGTTCAGAAGTAGCAGTCAGTCAAGCAACTTCTGTCAGGAACAAAGAAACTTACTCACACAGACACTCCTGATATCCTTATTGTTCAGAAGTAGCAGTCAGTCAAGCAACTTCTGTCAGGAACAAAGAAACTTACTCACACAGACACTCCTGATATCCTTATTGTTCAGAAGTAGCAGTCAGTCAAGCAACTTCTGTCAGGAACAAAGAAACATATTCATACAGACACCCCTGATATCCTTATTGTTCAGAAGTAGCAGTCAGTCAAGCAACTTCTGTCAGGAACAGAGAAACTTACTTACACAGACACCCCTGATATCCTTATTGTTCAGAAGTAGCAGTCAGTCAAGCAACTTCTGTCAGGAACAGAGAAACTTACTTACACAGACACTCCTGATATCCTTATTGTTCAGAAGTAGCAGTCAGTCAAGCAACTTCTGTCAGGAACAAAGAAACATATTCACACAGACACTCCTGATATCCTTATTGTTCAGAAGTAGCAGTCAGTCAAGCAACTTCTGTCAGGAACAAAGAAACTTACTTACACAGACACTCCTGATATCCTTATTGTTCAGTAGTAGCAGTCAGTCAAGCAACTTCTGTCAGGAACAAAGAAACATATTCACACAGACACTCCTGATATCCTTATTGTTCAGAAGTAGCAGTCAGTCAAGCAACTTCTGTCAGGAACAAAGAAACTTACTTACACAGACACTCCTGATATCCTTATTGTTCAGAAGTAGCAGTCAGTCAAGCAACTTCTGTCAGGAACAAAGAAACATATTCACACAGACACTCCTGATATCCTTGTAGTTCAGTAGTAGCAGTCAGTCAAGCAACTTCTGTCAGGAACAAAGAAACTTACTTACACAGACACTCCTGATATCCTTATTGTTCAGAAGTAGCAGTCAGTCAAGCAACTTCTGTCAGGAACAAAGAAACATATTCACACAGACACTCCTGATATCCTTATTGTTCAGAAGTAGCAGTCAGTCAAGCAAATTCTGTCAGGAACAAAGAAACATATTCATACAGACACCCCTGATATCCTTATTGTTCAGAAGTAGCAGTCAGTCAAGCAACTTCTGTCAGGAACAGAGAAACTTACTTACACAGACACCCCTGATATCCTTATTGTTCAGAAGTAGCAGTCAGTCAAGCAACTTCTGTCAGGAACAAAGAAACATATTCATACAGACACCCCTGATATCCTTGTAGTTCAGTAGTAGCAGTCAGTCAAGCAACTTCTGTCAGGAACAAAGAAACTTACTTACACAGACACTCCTGATATCCTTATTGTTCAGAAGTAGCAGTCAGTCAAGCAACTTCTGTCAGGAACACAGAAACTTACTTACACAGACACTCCTGATATCCTTATTGTTCAGAAGTAGCAGTCAGTCAAGCAACTTCTGTCAGGAACAGAGAAACTTACTTACACAGACACTCCTGATATCCTTATTGTTCAGAAGTAGCAGTCAGTCAAGCAACTTCTGTCAGGAACAGAGAAACTTACTTACACAGACACCCCTGATATCCTTGTTGTTCAGTAGTAGCAGTCAGTCAAGCAACTTCTGTCAGGAACAGAGAAACTTACTTACACAGACACCCCTGATATCCTTGTTGTTCAGTAGTAGCAGTCAGTCAAGCAACTTCTGTCAGGAACAAAGAAACTTACTCACACAGACACCCCTGATATCCTTGTAGTTCAGTAGTAGCAGTCAGTCAAGCAACTTCTGTCAGGAACAAAGAAACATATTCACACAGACACTCCTGATATCCTTATTGTTCAGAAATAGCAGTCAGTCAAGCAACTTCTGTCAGGAACAGAGAAACATATTCACACAGACACCCCTGATATCCTTATTGTTCAGAAGTAGCAGTCAGTCAAGCAACTTCTGTCAGGAACAGAGAAACATATTCACACAGACCTCCCTGATATCCTTATTGTTCAGAAGTAGCAGTCAGTCAAGCAACTTCTGTCAGGAACAAAGAAACATATTCACACAGACACTCCTGATATCCTTATTGTTCAGAAGTAGCAGTCAGTCAAGCAACTTCTGTCAGGAACAAAGAAACTTACTTACACAGACACTCCTGATATCCTTATTGTTCAGAAGTAGCAGTCAGTCAAGCAACTTCTGTCAGGAACAAAGAAACTTACTTACACAGACACTCCTGATATCCTTGTAGTTCAGAAGTAGCAGTCAGTCAAGCAACTTCTGTCAGGAACAAAGAAACATATTCACACAGACACTCCTGATATCCTTATTGTTCAGTAGTAGCAGTCAGTCAAGCAACTTCTGTCAGGAACACAGAAACATATTCACACAGACACTCCTGATATCCTTATTGTTCAGAAGTAGCAGTCAGTCAAGCAACTTCTGTCAGGAACAGAGAAACATATTCACACAGACACTCCTGATATCCTTATTGTTCAGTAGTAGCAGTCAGTCAAGCAACTTCTGTCAGGAACAAAGAAACTTACTTACACAGACACTCCTGATATCCTTATTGTTCAGAAGTAGCAGTCAGTCAAGCAACTTCTGTCAGGAACAAAGAAACATATTCACACAGACACTCCTGATATCCTTATTGTTCAGTAGTAGCAGTCAGTCAAGCAACTTCTGTCAGGAACAAAGAAACATATTCACACAGACACTCCTGATATCCTTATTGTTCAGAAGTAGCAGTCAGTCAAGCAACTTCTGTCAGGAACAAAGAAACATATTCACACAGACACTCCTGATATCCTTATTGTTCAGAAGTAGCAGTCAGTCAAGCAACTTCTGTCAGGAAGAAAGAAACTTACTTACACAGACACTCCTGATATCCTTATTGTTCAGAAGTAGCAGTCAGTCAAGCAACTTCTGTCAGGAACAAAGAAACATATTCACACAGACACCCCTGATATCCTTGTTGTTCCGAAGTAGCAGTCAGTCAAGCAACCTCTGTCAGGAACAAAGAAACATATTCACACAGACACTCCTGATATCCTTATTGTTCAGAAGTAGCAGTCAGTCAAGCAACTTCTGTCAGGAACAAAGAAACATATTCACACAGACACTCCTGATATCCTTATTGTTCAGAAGTAGCAGTCAGTCAAGCAACTTCTGTCAGGAACACAGAAACATATTCACACAGACACTCCTGATATCCTTATTGTTCAGAAGTAGCAGTCAGTCAAGCAACTTCTGTCAGGAACAAAGAAACTTACTTACACAGACACTCCTGATATCCTTATTGTTCAGAAGTAGCAGTCAGTCAAGCAACTTCTGTCAGGAACAAAGAAACTTACTTACACAGACACTCCTGATATCCTTATTGTTCAGAAGTAGCAGTCAGTCAAGCAACTTCTGTCAGGAACAAAGAAACTTACTCACACAGACACTCCTCATATCCTTATTGTTCAGAAGTAGCAGTCAGTCAAGCAACTTCTGTCAGGAACAAAGAAACTTACTCACACAGACACTCCTGATATCCTTATTGTTCAGAAGTAGCAGTCAGTCAAGCAACTTCTGTCAGGAACAAAGAAACTTACTCACACAGACACTCCTGATATCCTTATTGTTCAGAAGTAGCAGTCAGTCAAGCAACTTCTGTCAGGAACAAAGAAACATATTCACACAGACACCCCTGATATCCTTATTGTTCAGAAGTAGCAGTCAGTCAAGCAACTTCTGTCAGGAACAGAGAAACTTACTCACACAGACACCCCTGATATCCTTATTGTTCAGAAGTAGCAGTCAGTCAAGCAACTTCTGTCAGGAACAAAGAAACATATTCACACAGACACCCCTGATATCCTTATTGTTCAGAAGTAGCAGTCAGTCAAGCAACTTCTGTCAGGAACAAAGAAACATATTCACACAGACACTCCTGATATCCTTATTGTTCAGAAGTAGCAGTCAGTCAAGCAACTTCTGTCAGGAACAAAGAAACATATTCACACAGACACTCCTGATATCCTTATTGTTCAGAAGTAGCAGTCAGTCAAGCAACTTCTGTCAGGAACAAAGAAACATATTCACACAGACACTCCTGATATCCTTATTGTTCAGAAGTAGCAGTCAGTCAAGCAACTTCTGTCAGGAACAAAGAAACTTACTTACACAGACACCCCTGATATCCTTATTGTTCAGAAGTAGCAGTCAGTCAAGCAACTTCTGTCAGGAACAAAGAAACTTACTTACACAGACACTCCTGATATCCTTATTGTTCAGAAGTAGCAGTCAGTCAAGCAACTTCTGTCAGGAACAGAGAAACTTACTTACACAGACACTCCTGATATCCTTATTGTTCAGAAGTAGCAGTCAGTCAAGCAACTTCTGTCAGGAACAAAGAAACTTACTTACACAGACACTCCTGATATCCTTATTGTTCAGAAGTAGCAGTCAGTCAAGCAACTTCTGTCAGGAACAAAGAAACATATTCACACAGACACTCCTGATATCGTTATTGTTCAGAAGTAGCAGTCAGTCAAGCAACTTCTGTCAGGAACAAAGAAACTTACTCACACAGACACTCCTGATATCCTTATTGTTCAGAAGTAGCAGTCAGTCAAGCAACTTCTGTCAGGAACAAAGAAACTTACTCACACAGACACTCCTGATATCCTTATTGTTCAGAAGTAGCAGTCAGTCAAGCAACTTCTGTCAGGAACAGAGAAACTTACTCACACAGACACTCCTGATATCCTTATTGTTCAGAAGTAGCAGTCAGTCAAGCAACTTCTGTCAGGAACAAAGAAACTTACTCACACAGACACCCCTGATATCCTTATTGTTCAGAAGTAGCAGTCAGTCAAGCAACTTCTGTCAGGAACAAAGAAACTTACTCACACAGACACTCCTGATATCCTTATTGTTCAGAAGTACCAGTCAGTCAAGCAACTTCTGTCAGGAACAAAGAAACTTACTCACACAGACACTCCTCATATCCTTATTGTTCAGAAGTAGCAGTCAGTCAAGCAACTTCTGTCAGGAACAAAGAAACTTACTCACACAGACACTCCTCATATCCTTATTGTTCAGAAGTAGCAGTCAGTCAAGCAACTTCTGTCAGGAACAAAGAAACTTACTCACACAGACACTCCTGATATCCTTATTGTTCAGAAGTAGCAGTCAGTCAAGCAACTTCTGTCAGGAACAAAGAAACATATTCACACAGACACTCCTGATATCCTTATTGTTCAGAAGTAGCAGTCAGTCAAGCAACTTCTGTCAGGAACAAAGAAACTTACTCACACAGACACCCCTGATATCCTTATTGTTCAGAAGTAGCAGTCAGTCAAGCAACTTCTGTCAGGAACAAAGAAACATATTCACACAGACATTCCTGATATCCTTATTGTTCAGAAGTAGCAGTCAGTCAAGCAACTTCTGTCAGGAACAGAGAAACATATTCACACAGACACTCCTGATATCCTTATTGTTCAGAAGTAGCAGTCAGTCAAGCAACTTCTGTCAGAAACAAAGAAACATATTCACACAGACACCCCTGATATCCTTATTGTTCAGAAGTAGCAGTCAGTCAAGCAACTTCTGTCAGGAACAAAGAAACATATTCACACAGACACTCCTGATATCCTTATTGTTCAGAAGTAGCGGTCAGTCAAGCAACTTCTGTCAGGAACAAAGAAACTTACTTACACAGACACTCCTGATATCCTTATTGTTCAGAAGTAGCAGTCAGTCAAGCAACTTCTGTCAGGAACAGAGAAACTTACTTACACAGACACCCCTGATATCCTTATTGTTCAGAAGTAGCAGTCAGTCAAGCAACTTCTGTCAGGAACAAAGAAACTTACTTACACAGACACTCCTGATATCCTTATTGTTCAGAAGTAGCAGTCAGTCAAGCAACTTCTGTCAGGAACAGAGAAACTTACTTACACAGACACCCCTGATATCCTTATTGTTCAGAAGTAGCAGTCAGTCAAGCAACTTCTGTCAGGAACAAAGAAACTTACTTACACAGACACTCCTGATATCCTTATTGTTCAGAAGTAGCAGTCAGTCAAGCAACTTCTGTCAGGAACAGAGAAACTTACTTACACAGACACCCCTGATATCCTTATTGTTCAGAAGTAGCAGTCAGTCAAGCAAATTCTGTCAGGAACAAAGAAACTTACTCACACAGACACCCCTGATATCCCTATTGTTCAGAAGTAGCAGTCAGTCAAGCAACTTCTGTCAGGAACAAAGAAACATATTCACACAGACACTCCTGATATCCTTATTGTTCAGAAGTAGCAGTCAGTCAAGCAAATTCTGTCAGGAACAAAGAAACATATTCACACAGACACCCCTGATATCCTTATTGTTCAGAAGTAGCAGTCAGTCAAGCAACTTCTGTCAGGAACAGAGAAACTTACTCACACAGACACCCCTGATATCCTTATTGTTCAGAAGTAGCAGTCAGTCAAGCAACTTCTGTCAGGAACAAAGAAACTTACTTACACAGACACTCCTGATATCCTTATTGTTCAGAAGTAGCAGTCAGTCAAGCAACTTCTGTCAGGAACAAAGAAACTTACTCACACAGACACCCCTGATATCGTTGTAGTTCAGTAGTAGCAGTCAGTCAAGCAACTTCTGTCAGGAACAAAGAAACTTACTTACACAGACACCCCTGATATCCTTGTAGTTCAGTAGTAGCAGTCAGTCAAGCAACTTCTGTCAGGAACAGAGAAACATACTCACACAGACACCCCTGATATCCTTATTGTTCAGAAGTAGCAGTCAGTCAAGCAACTTCTGTCAGGAACAGAGAAACATATTCACACAGACACCCCTGATATCCTTGTAGTTCAGTAGTAGCAGTCAGTCAAGCAACTTCTGTCAGGAACAAAGAAACTTACTCACACAGACACTCCTGATATCCTTATTGTTCAGAAGTAGCAGTCAGTCAAGCAACTTCTGTCAGGAACAAAGAAACTTACTCACACAGACACCCCTGATATCCTTATTGTTCAGAAGTAGCAGTCAGTCAAGCAACTTCTGTCAGGAACAAAGAAACTTACTCACACAGACACTCCTGATATCCTTATTGTTCAGAAGTAGCAGTCAGTCAAGCAACTTCTGTCAGGAACAAAGAAACTTACTCACACAGACACTCCTGATATCCTTATTGTTCAGAAGTAGCAGTCAGTCAAGCAACTTCTGTCAGGAACAAAGAAACTTACTCACACAGACACTCCTGATATCCTTATTGTTCAGAAGTAGCAGTCAGTCAAGCAACTTCTGTCAGGAACAAAGAAACATATTCACACAGACACTCCTGATATCCTTGTAGTTCAGTAGTAGCAGTCAGTCAAGCAACTTCTGTCAGGAACAAAGAAACTTACTCACACAGACACTCCTGATATCCTTATTGTTCAGAAGTAGCAGTCAGTCAAGCAACTTCTGTCAGGAACAAAGAAACTTACTCACACAGACACTCCTGATATCCTTATTGTTCAGAAGTAGCAGTCAGTCAAGCAACTTCTGTCAGGAACAAAGAAACATATTCATACAGACACCCCTGATATCCTTATTGTTCAGAAGTAGCAGTCAGTCAAGCAACTTCTGTCAGGAACAGAGAAACTTACTTACACAGACACCCCTGATATCCTTATTGTTCAGAAGTAGCAGTCAGTCAAGCAACTTCTGTCAGGAACAGAGAAACTTACTTACACAGACACTCCTGATATCCTTATTGTTCAGAAGTAGCAGTCAGTCAAGCAACTTCTGTCAGGAACAAAGAAACATATTCACACAGACACTCCTGATATCCTTATTGTTCAGAAGTAGCAGTCAGTCAAGCAACTTCTGTCAGGAACAAAGAAACTTACTTACACAGACACTCCTGATATCCTTATTGTTCAGTAGTAGCAGTCAGTCAAGCAACTTCTGTCAGGAACAAAGAAACATATTCACACAGACACTCCTGATATCCTTATTGTTCAGAAGTAGCAGTCAGTCAAGCAACTTCTGTCAGGAACAAAGAAACTTACTTACACAGACACTCCTGATATCCTTATTGTTCAGAAGTAGCAGTCAGTCAAGCAACTTCTGTCAGGAACAAAGAAACATATTCACACAGACACTCCTGATATCCTTGTAGTTCAGTAGTAGCAGTCAGTCAAGCAACTTCTGTCAGGAACAAAGAAACTTACTTACACAGACACTCCTGATATCCTTATTGTTCAGAAGTAGCAGTCAGTCAAGCAACTTCTGTCAGGAACAAAGAAACATATTCACACAGACACTCCTGATATCCTTATTGTTCAGAAGTAGCAGTCAGTCAAGCAAATTCTGTCAGGAACAAAGAAACATATTCATACAGACACCCCTGATATCCTTATTGTTCAGAAGTAGCAGTCAGTCAAGCAACTTCTGTCAGGAACAGAGAAACTTACTTACACAGACACCCCTGATATCCTTATTGTTCAGAAGTAGCAGTCAGTCAAGCAACTTCTGTCAGGAACAAAGAAACATATTCATACAGACACCCCTGATATCCTTGTAGTTCAGTAGTAGCAGTCAGTCAAGCAACTTCTGTCAGGAACAAAGAAACTTACTTACACAGACACTCCTGATATCCTTATTGTTCAGAAGTAGCAGTCAGTCAAGCAACTTCTGTCAGGAACACAGAAACTTACTTACACAGACACTCCTGATATCCTTATTGTTCAGAAGTAGCAGTCAGTCAAGCAACTTCTGTCAGGAACAGAGAAACTTACTTACACAGACACTCCTGATATCCTTATTGTTCAGAAGTAGCAGTCAGTCAAGCAACTTCTGTCAGGAACAGAGAAACTTACTTACACAGACACCCCTGATATCCTTGTTGTTCAGTAGTAGCAGTCAGTCAAGCAACTTCTGTCAGGAACAAAGAAACATATTCATACAGACACCCCTGATATCCTTGTTGTTCAGTAGTAGCAGTCAGTCAAGCAACTTCTGTCAGGAACAAAGAAACTTACTCACACAGACACCCCTGATATCCTTGTAGTTCAGTAGTAGCAGTCAGTCAAGCAACTTCTGTCAGGAACAAAGAAACATATTCACACAGACACTCCTGATATCCTTATTGTTCAGAAATAGCAGTCAGTCAAGCAACTTCTGTCAGGAACAGAGAAACATATTCACACAGACACCCCTGATATCCTTATTGTTCAGAAGTAGCAGTCAGTCAAGCAACTTCTGTCAGGAACAGAGAAACATATTCACACAGACCTCCCTGATATCCTTATTGTTCAGAAGTAGCAGTCAGTCAAGCAACTTCTGTCAGGAACAAAGAAACATATTCACACAGACACTCCTGATATCCTTATTGTTCAGAAGTAGCAGTCAGTCAAGCAACTTCTGTCAGGAACAAAGAAACTTACTTACACAGACACTCCTGATATCCTTATTGTTCAGAAGTAGCAGTCAGTCAAGCAACTTCTGTCAGGAACAAAGAAACTTACTTACACAGACACTCCTGATATCCTTGTAGTTCAGAAGTAGCAGTCAGTCAAGCAAATTCTGTCAGGAACAAAGAAACATATTCACACAGACACCCCTGATATCCTTATTGTTCAGAAGTAGCAGTCAGTCAAGCAACTTCTGTCAGGAACAAAGAAACATATTCACACAGACACTCCTGATATCCTTATGGTTCAGTAGTAGCAGTCAGTCAAGCAACTTCTGTCAGGAACAAAGAAACTTACTTACACAGACACTCCTGATATCCTTATTGTTCAGAAGTAGCAGTCAGTCAAGCAACTTCTGTCAGGAACAAAGAAACTTACTTACACAGACACTCCTGATATCCTTATTGTTCAGAAGTAGCAGTCAGTCAAGCAACTTCTGTCAGGAACAAAGAAACTTACTTACACAGACACCCCTGATATCCTTATTGTTCAGTAGTAGCAGTCAGTCAAGCAACTTCTCTCAGGAACAAAGAAACATATTCACACAGACACTCCTGATATCCTTATTGTTCAGAAGTCGCAGTCAGTCAAGCAACTTCTGTCAGGAACAAAGAAACATATTCACACAGACACTCCTGATATCCTTATTGTTCAGAAGTAGCAGTCAGTCAAGCAACTTCTGTCAGGAACAAAGAAACATATTCACACAGACACTCCTGATATCCTTATTGTTCAGAAGTAGCAGACAGTCAAGCAACTTCTGTCAGGAACAAAGAAACATATTCACACAGACACCCCTGATATCCTTATTGTTCAGAAGTAGCAGTCAGTCAAGCAACTTCTGTCAGGAACAGAGAAACATATTCACACAGACACCCCTGATATCCTTATTGTTCAGAAGTAGCAGTCAGTCAAGCAACTTCTGTCAGGAACAGAGAAACATATTCACACAGACACTCCTGATATCCTTATTGTTCAGAAGTAGCAGTCAGTCAAGCAACTTCTGTCAGGAACAAAGAAACTTACTCACACAGACACTCCTGATATCCTTATTGTTCAGAACTAGCAGTCAGTCAAGCAACTTCTGTCAGGAACAGAGAAACATATTCACACAGACACTCCTGATATCCTTATTGTTCAGAAGTAGCAGTCAGTCAAGCAACTTCTGTCAGGAACAAAGAAACTTACTTACACAGACACCCCTGATATCCTTATTGTTCAGAAGTAGCAGTCAGTCAAGCAACTTCTGTCAGGAACAAAGAAACATATTCACACAGACCTCCCTGATATCCTTATTGTTCAGAAGTAGCAGTCAGTCAAGCAACTTCTGTCAGGAACAAAGAAACATATTCACACAGACACCCCTGATATCCTTATTGTTCAGAAGTAGCAGTCAGTCAAGCAACTTCTGTCAGGAACAAAGAAACATATTCACACAGACACCCCTGATATCCTTATTGTTCAGAAGTAGCAGTCAGTCAAGCAACTTCTTTCAGGAACAGAGAAACATATTCACACAGACCTCCCTCATATCCTTATTGTTCAGAAGTAGCAGTCAGTCAAGCAACTTCTGTCAGGAACAAAGAAACATATTCACACAGACACTCCTGATATCCTTATTGTTCAGAAGTAGCAGTCAGTCAAGCAACTTCTGTCAGGAACAAAGAAACTTACTTACACGGACACTCCTGATATCCTTATTGTTCAGAAGTAGCAGTCAGTCAAGCAACTTCTGTCAGGAACAAAGAAACATATTCACACAGACACTCCTGATATCCTTATTGTTCAGAAGTAGCAGTCAGTCAAGCAACTTCTGTCAGGAACAAAGAAACATATTCACACAGACACCCCTGATATCCTTATTGTTCAGAAGTAGCAGTCAGTCAAGCAACTTCTGTCAGGAACAGAGAAACATATTCACACAGACACTCCTGATATCCTTATTGTTCAGAAGTAGCAGTCAGTCAAGCAACTTCTGTCAGGAACAAAGAAACATATTCACACAGACACTCCTGATATCCTTGTAGTTCAGTAGTAGCAGTCAGTCAAGCAACTTCTGTCAGGAACAAAGAAACATATTCACACAGACACCCCTGATATCCTTATTGTTCAGAAGTAGCAGTCAGTCAAGCAACTTCTGTCAGGAACAGAGAAACATATTCACACAGACACTCCTGATATCCTTATTGTTCAGAAGTAGCAGTCAGTCAAGCAACTTCTGTCAGGAACAAAGAAACTTACTCACACAGACACTCCTGATATCCTTATTGTTCAGAAGTAGCAGTCAGTCAAGCAACTTCTGTCAGGAACAGAGAAACATATTCACACAGACACTCCTGATATCCTTATTGTTCAGAAGTAGCAGTCAGTCAAGCAACTTCTGTCAGGAACAAAGAAACTTACTTACACAGACACCCCTGATATCCTTATTGTTCAGAAGTAGCAGTCAGTCAAGCAACTTCTGTCAGGAACAAAGAAACATATTCACACAGACCTCCCTGATATCCTTATTGTTCAGAAGTAGCAGTCAGTCAAGCAACTTCTGTCAGGAACAAAGAAACATATTCACACAGACACCCCTGATATCCTTATTGTTCAGAAGTAGCAGTCAGTCAAGCAACTTCTGTCAGGAACAAAGAAACATATTCACACAGACACCCCTGATATCCTTATTGTTCAGAAGTAGCAGTCAGTGAAGCAACTTCTTTCAGGAACAGAGAAACATATTCACACAGACCTCCCTGATATCCTTATTGTTCAGAAGTAGCAGTCAGTCAAGCAACGTCTGTCAGGAACAAAGAAACATATTCACACAGACACTCCTGATATCCTTATTGTTCAGAAGTAGCAGTCAGTCAAGCAACTTCTGTCAGGAACAAAGAAACTTACTTACACAGACACTCCTGATATCCTTATTGTTCAGAAGTAGCAGTCAGTCAAGCAACTTCTGTCAGGAACAAAGAAACATATTCACACAGACACTCCTGATATCCTTATTGTTCAGAAGTAGCAGTCAGTCAAGCAACTTCTGTCAGGAACAAAGAAACTTACTTACACAGACCTCCCTGATGTCCTTATTGTTCAGTAGTAGCAGTCAGTCAAGCAACTTCTGTCAGGAACAAAGAAACTTACTCACACAGACACTCCTAATATCCTTATTGTTCAGAAGTAGCAGTCAGTCAAGCAACTTCCTTTCAGGAACAAAGAAACTTACTTACACAGACACCCCTGATATCCTTGTAGTTCAGTAGTAGCAGTCAGTCAAGCAACTTCTGTCAGGAACAGAGAAACTTACTCACACAGACACTCCTGATATCCTTGTAGTTCAGTAGTAGCAGTCAGTCAAGCAACTTCTGTCAGGAACAGAGAAACTTACTTACACAGACACTCCTGATATCCTTATTGTTCAGAAGTAGCAGTCAGTCAAGCAACTTCTGTCAGGAACAAAGAAACATATTCATACAGACACCCCTGATATCCTTGTAGTTCAGTAGTAGCAGTCAGTCAAGCAACTTCTGTCAGGAACAAAGAAACATATTCACACAGACACCCCTGATATCCTTGTTGTTCAGTAGTAGCAGTCAGTGAAGCAACTTCTGTCAGGAACAAAGAAACTTACTTACATAGACACTCCTGATATCCTTATTGTTCAGAAGTAGCAGTCAGTCAAGCAACTTCTGTCAGGAACAGAGAAACTTACTTACACAGACACCCCTGATATCCTTATTGTTCAGAAGTAGCAGTCAGTCAAGCAACTTCTGTCAGGAACAAAGAAACTTACTTACACAGACACTCCTGATATCCTTATTGTTCAGAAGTAGCAGTCAGTCAAGCAACTTCTGTCAGTAACAAAGAAACTTACTTACACAGACACCCCTGATATCCTTATTGTTCAGAAGTAGCAGTCAGTCAAGCAACTTCTGTCAGGAACAAAGAAACTTACTTACACAGACACCCCTGATATCCTTATTGTTCAGAAGTAGCAGTCAGTCAAGCAACTTCTGTCAGGAACAAAGAAACTTACTTACACAGACACTCCTGATATCCTTATTGTTCAGAAGTAGCAGTCAGTCAAGCAACTTCTGTCAGGAACAGAGAAACATATTCACACAGACAGTCCTGATATCCTTATTGTTCAGTAGTAGCAGTCAGTCAAGCAACTTCTGTCAGGAACAAAGAAACTTACTTACACAGACACTCCTGATATCCTTATTGCTCAGAAGTAGCAGTCAGTCAAGCAACTTCTGTCAGGAACAAAGAAACATATTCACACAGACACCCCTGATATCCTTATTGTTCAGAAGTAGCAGTCAGTCAAGCAACTTCTGTCAGGAACAGAGAAACTTACTTACACAGACACCCCTGATATCCTTATTGTTCAGAAGTAGCAGTCAGTCAAGCAACTTCTGTCAGGAACAGAGAAACTTACTTACACAGACACCCCTGATATCCTTATTGTTCAGAAGTAGCAGTCAGTCAAGCAACTTCTGTCAGGAACAAAGAAACTTACTTACACAGACACCCCTGATATCCTTATTGTTCAGAAGTAGCAGTCAGTCAAGCAACTTCTGTCAGGAACAAAGAAACATATTCACACAGACACTCCTGATATCCTTATTGTTCAGAAGTAGCAGTCAGTCAAGCAACTTCTGTCAGCAACAAAGAAACTTATTTACACAGACACTCCTGATATCCTTATTGTTCAGAAGTAGCAGTCAGTCAAGCAACTTCTGTCAGGAACAGAGAAACATATTCACACAGACACCCCTGATATCCTTATTGTTCAGTAGTAGCAGTCAGTCAAGCAACTTCTGTCAGGAACAAAGAAACATATTCACACAGACACCCCTGATATCCTTGTTGTTCAGTAGTAGCAGTCAGTCAAGCAACTTCTGTCAGGAACAAAGAAACATATTCACACAGACACCCCTGATATCCTTGTTGTTCAGTAGTAGCAGTCAGTCAAGCAACTTCTGTCAGGAACAAAGAAACATATTCACACAGACACCCCTGATATCCTTGTTGTTCAGTAGTAGCAGTCAGTCAAGCAACTTCTGTCAGGAACAAAGAAACATATTCACACAGACACTCCTGATATCCTTATTGTTCAGAAGTAGCAGTCAGTCAAGCAACTTCTGTCAGGAACAGAGAAACATATTCACACAGACATCATTGATATCCTTATTGTTCAGAAGTAGCAGTCAGTCAAGCAACTTCTGTCAGGAACAAAGAAACATATTCACACAGACACTCCTGATATCCTTGTAGTTCAGAAGTAGCAGTCAGTCAAGCAACTTCTGTCAGGAACAAAGAAACATACTTACACAGACACCCCTGATATCCCCTTAGTTCAGTAGTAGCAGTCAGTCAAGCAACTTCTGTCAGGAACAAAGAAACATATTCACACAGACACCCCTCATATCCTTATTGTTCAGAAGTAGCAGTCAGTCAAGCAACTTCTGTCAGGAACAAAGAAACTTACTTACACAGACACTCCTGATATCCTTATTGTTCAGAAGTAGCAGTCAGTCAAGCAACTTCTGTCAGAAACAAAGAAACATATTCATACAGACACCCCTGATATCCTTATTGTTCAGAAGTAGCAGTCAGTCAAGCAACTTCTGTCAGGAACAAAGAAACATATTCACACAGACACCCCTGATATCCTTATTGTTCAGAAGTAGCAGTCAGTCAAGCAACTTCTGTCAGGAACAAAGAAACATACTCACACAGACACTCCTGATATCCTTATTGTTCAGAAGTAGCAGTCAGTCAAGCAACTTCTGTCAGGAACAAAGAAACTTACTTACACAGACACTCCTGATATCCTTATTGTTCAGAAGTAGCAGTCAGTCAAGCAACTTCTGTCAGGAACAAAGAAACTTACTTACACAGACACTCCTGATATCCTTATTGTTCAGAAGTAGCAGTCAGTCAAGCAACTTCTGTCAGGAACAAAGAAACTTACTCACACAGACACTCCTGATATCCTTATTGTTCAGAAGTAGCAGTCAGTCAAGCAACTTCTGTCAGGAACAAAGAAACTTACTTACACAGACACCCCTGATATCCTTGTAGTTCAGTAGTAGCAGTCAGTCAAGCAACTTCTGTCAGGAACAGAGAAACTTACTCACACACACACTCCTGATATCCTTGTAGTTCAGTAGTAGCAGTCAGTCAAGCAACTTCTGTCAGGAACAGAGAAACTTACTTACACAGACACTCCTGATATCCTTATTGTTCAGAAGTAGCAGTCAGTCAAGCAACTTCTGTCAGGAACAAAGAAACATATTCATACAGACACTCCTGATATCCTTATTGTTCAGAAGTAGCAGTCAGTCAAGCAACTTCTGTCAGGAACAGAGAAACACATTCATACAGACACTCCTGATATCCTTATTGTTCAGAAGTAGCAGTCAGTCAAGCAACTTCTGTCAGGAACAAAGAAACTTACTTACACAGACACTCCTGATATCCTTATTGTTCAGAAGTAGCAGTCAGTCAAGCAACTTCTGTCAGGAACAGAGAAACTTACTTACACAGACACCCCTGATATCCTTATTGTTCAGAAGTAGCAGTCAGTCAAGCAACTTCTGTCAGGAACAAAGAAACATATTCACACAGACACTCCTGATATCCTTATTGTTCAGAAGTAGCAGTCAGTCAAGCAACTTCTGTCAGGAACAAAGAAACTTACTTACACAGACACCCCTGATATCCTTATTGTTCAGAAGTAGCAGTCAGTCAAGCAACTTCTGTCAGGAACAAAGAAACTTACTTACACAGACACTCCTGATATCCTTATTGTTCAGAAGTAGCAGTCAGTCAAGCAACTTCTGTCAGGAACAAAGAAACTTACTTACACAGACACCCCTGATATCCTTATTGTTCAGAAGTAGCAGTCAGTCAAGCAACTTCTGTCAGGAACAAAGAAACTTACTTACACAGACACCCCTGATATCCTTATTGTTCAGAAGTAGCAGTCAGTCAAGCAACTTCTGTCAGGAACAAAGAAACTTACTTACACAGACACTCCTGATATCCTTATTGTTCAGAAGTAGCAGTCAGTCAAGCAACTTCTGTCAGGAACAGAGAAACATATTCACACAGACACTCCTGATATCCTTATTGTTCAGTAGTAGCAGTCAGTCAAGCAACTTCTGTCAGGAACAAAGAAACTTACTTACACAGACACTCCTGATATCCTTATTGTTCAGAAGTAGCAGTCCGTCAAGCAACTTCTGTCAGGAACAAAGAAACATATTCACACAGACACTCCTGATATCCTTATTGTTCAGTAGTAGCAGTCAGTCAAGCAACTTCTGTCAGGAACAAAGAAACATATTCACACAGACACTCCTGATATCCTTATTGTTCAGAAGTAGCAGTCAGTCAAGCAACTTCTGTCAGGAACAAAGAAACATATTCACACAGACACTCCTGATATCCTTATTGTTCAGAAGTAGCAGTCAGTCAAGCAACTTCTGTCAGGAACAAAGAAACTTACTTACACAGACACTCCTGATATCCTTATTGTTCAGAAGTAGCAGTCAGTCAAGCAACTTCTGTCAGGAACAAAGAAACATATTCACACAGACACCCCTGATATCCTTGTTGTTCAGAAGTAGCAGTCAGTCAAGCAACTTCTGTCAGGAACAAAGAAACATATTCACACAGACACTCCTGATATCCTTATTGTTCAGAAGTAGCAGTCAGTCAAGCAACTTCTGTCAGGAACAAAGAAACATATTCACACAGACACTCCTGATATCCTTATTGTTCAGAAGTAGCAGTCAGTCAAGCAACTTCTGTCAGGAACACAGAAACATATTCACACAGACACTCCTGATATCCTTATTGTTCAGAAGTAGCAGTCAGTCAAGCAACTTCTGTCAGGAACAAAGAAACTTACTTACACAGACACTCCTGATATCCTTATTGTTCAGAAGTAGCAGTCAGTCAAGCAACTTCTGTCAGGAACAAAGAAACTTACTTACACAGACACTCCTGATATCCTTATTGTTCAGAAGTAGCAGTCAGTCAAGCAACTTCTGTCAGGAACAAAGAAACTTACTCACACAGACACTCCTCATATCCTTATTGTTCAGAAGTAGCAGTCAGTCAAGCAACTTCTGTCAGGAACAAAGAAACTTACTCACACAGACACTCCTGATATCCTTATTGTTCAGAAGTAGCAGTCAGTCAAGCAACTTCTGTCAGGAACAAAGAAACTTACTCACACAGACACTCCTGATATCCTTATTGTTCAGAAGTAGCAGTCAGTCAAGCAACTTCTGTCAGGAACAAAGAAACATATTCACACAGACACCCCTGATATCCTTATTGTTCAGAAGTAGCAGTCAGTCAAGCAACTTCTGTCAGGAACAGAGAAACTTACTCACACAGACACCCCTGATATCCTTATTGTTCAGAAGTAGCAGTCAGTCAAGCAACTTCTGTCAGGAACAAAGAAACATATTCACACAGACACCCCTGATATCCTTATTGTTCAGAAGTAGCAGTCAGTCAAGCAACTTCTGTCAGGAACAAAGAAACATATTCACACAGACACTCCTGATATCCTTATTGTTCAGAAGTAGCAGTCAGTCAAGCAACTTCTGTCAGGAACAAAGAAACATATTCACACAGGCACTCCTGATATCCTTATTGTTCAGAAGTAGCAGTCAGTCAAGCAACTTCTGTCAGGAACAAAGAAACATATTCACACAGACACTCCTGATATCCTTATTGTTCAGAAGTAGCAGTCAGTCAAGCAACTTCTGTCAGGAACAAAGAAACTTACTTACACAGACACTCCTGATATCCTTATTGTTCAGAAGTAGCAGTCAGTCAAGCAACTTCTGTCAGGAACAGAGAAACTTACTTACACAGACACTCCTGATATCCTTATTGTTCAGAAGTAGCAGTCAGTCAAGCAACTTCTGTCAGGAACAAAGAAACTTACTTACACAGACACTCCTGATATCCTTATTGTTCAGAAGTAGCAGTCAGTCAAGCAACTTCTGTCAGGAACAAAGAAACATATTCACACAGACACTCCTGATATCGTTATTGTTCAGAAGTAGCAGTCAGTCAAGCAACTTCTGTCAGGAACAAAGAAACTTACTCACACAGACACTCCTGATATCCTTATTGTTCAGAAGTAGCAGTCAGTCAAGCAACTTCTGTCAGGAACAAAGAAACTTACTCACACAGACACTCCTGATATCCTTATTGTTCAGAAGTAGCAGTCAGTCAAGCAACTTCTGTCAGGAACAGAGAAACTTACTCACACAGACACTCCTGATATCCTTATTGTTCAGAAGTAGCAGTCAGTCAAGCAACTTCTGTCAGGAACAAAGAAACTTACTCACACAGACACCCCTGATATCCTTATTGTTCAGAAGTAGCAGTCAGTCAAGCAACTTCTGTCAGGAACAAAGAAACTTACTCACACAGACACTCCTGATATCCTTATTGTTCAGAAGTAGCAGTCAGTCAAGCAACTTCTGTCAGGAACAAAGAAACTTACTCACACAGACACTCCTCATATCCTTATTGTTCAGAAGTAGCAGTCAGTCAAGCAACTTCTGTCAGGAACAAAGAAACTTACTCACACAGACACTCCTCATATCCTTATTGTTCAGAAGTAGCAGTCAGTCAAGCAACTTCTGTCAGGAACAAAGAAACTTACTCACACAGACACTCCTGATATCCTTATTGTTCAGAAGTAGCAGTCAGTCAAGCAACTTCTGTCAGGAACAGAGAAACTTACTTACACAGACACTCCTGATATCCTTATTGTTCAGAAGTAGCAGTCAGTCAAGCAACTTCTGTCAGGAACAAAGAAACTTACTTACACAGACACTCCTGATATCCTTATTGTTCAGAAGTAGCAGTCAGTCAAGCAACTTCTGTCAGGAACAGAGAAACTTACTTACACAGACACTCCTGATATCCTTATTGTTCAGAAGTAGCAGTCAGTCAAGCAACTTCTGTCAGGAACAGAGAAACATATTCACACAGACACTCCTGATATCCTTATTGTTCAGAAGTAGCAGTCAGTCAAGCAACTTCTGTCAGAAACAAAGAAACATATTCACACAGACACCCCTGATATCCTTATTGTTCAGAAGTAGCAGTCAGTCAAGCAACTTCTGTCAGGAACAAAGAAACATATTCACACAGACACTCCTGATATCCTTATTGTTCAGAAGTAGCGGTCAGTCAAGCAACTTCTGTCAGGAACAAAGAAACTTACTTACACAGACACCCCTGATATCCTTATTGTTCAGAAGTAGCAGTCAGTCAAGCAACTTCTGTCAGGAACAAAGAAACTTACTTACACAGACACTCCTGATATCCTTATTGTTCAGAAGTAGCAGTCAGTCAAGCAACTTCTGTCAGGAACAGAGAAACTTACTTACACAGACACCCCTGATATCCTTATTGTTCAGAAGTAGCAGTCAGTCAAGCAACTTCTGTCAGGAACAAAGAAACTTACTTACACAGACACTCCTGATATCCTTATTGTTCAGAAGTAGCAGTCAGTCAAGCAACTTCTGTCAGGAACAGAGAAACTTACTTACACAGACACCCCTGATATCCTTATTGTTCAGAAGTAGCAGTCAGTCAAGCAACTTCTGTCAGGAACAAAGAAACTTACTTACACAGACACTCCTGATATCCTTATTGTTCAGAAGTAGCAGTCAGTCAAGCAACTTCTGTCAGGAACAGAGAAACTTACTTACACAGACACCCCTGATATCCTTATTGTTCAGAAGTAGCAGTCAGTCAAGCAAATTCTGTCAGGAACAAAGAAACTTACTCACACAGACACCCCTGATATCCTTATTGTTCAGAAGTAGCAGTCAGTCAAGCAACTTCTGTCAGGAACAAAGAAACATATTCACACAGACACCCCTGATATCCTTATTGTTCAGAAGTAGCAGTCAGTCAAGCAACTTCTGTCAGGAACAAAGAAACATATTCACACAGACACTCCTGATATCCTTATTGTTCAGAAGTAGCAGTCAGTCAAGCAACTTCTGTCAGGAACAAAGAAACATATTCACACAGACACTCCTGATATCCTTATTGTTCAGAAGTAGCAGTCAGTCAAGCAAATTCTGTCAGGAACAAAGAAACATATTCACACAGACACTCCTGATATCCTTATTGTTCAGAAGTAGCAGTCAGTCAAGCAACTTCTGTCAGGAACAAAGAAACATATTCACACAGACACTCCTGATATCCTTATTGTTCAGAAGTAGCAGTCAGCCAAGCAACTTCTGTCAGGAACAAAGAAACATATTCACACAGACACCCCTGATATCCTTATTGTTCAGAAGTAGCAGTCAGTCAAGCAACTTCTGTCAGGAACAGAGAAACTTACTCACACAGACACCCCTGATATCCTTATTGTTCAGAAGTAGCAGTCAGTCAAGCAACTTCTGTCAGGAACAAAGAAACTTACTTACACAGACACTCCTGATATCCTTATTGTTCAGAAGTAGCAGTCAGTCAAGCAACTTCTGTCAGGAACAGAGAAACTTACTCACACAGACACTCCTGATATCCTTATTGTTCAGAAGTAGCAGTCAGTCAAGCAACTTCTGTCAGGAACAAAGAAACTTATTCACACAGACACTCCTGATATCCTTGTTGTTCAGAAGTAGCAGTCAGTCAAGCAACTTCTGTCAGGAACAAAGAAACTTACTTACACAGACACTCCTGATATCCTTATTGTTCAGAAGTAGCAGTCAGTCAAGCAACTTCTGTCAGGAACAAAGAAACTTACTCACACAGACACCCCTGATATCGTTGTAGTTCAGTAGTAGCAGTCAGTCAAGCAACTTCTGTCAGGAACAAAGAAACTTACTTACACAGACACCCCTGATATCCTTGTAGTTCAGTAGTAGCAGTCAGTCAAGCAACTTCTGTCAGGAACAGAGAAACATACTCACACAGACACCCCTGATATCCTTATTGTTCAGAAGTAGCAGTCAGTCAAGCAACTTCTGTCAGGAACAGAGAAACATATTCACACAGACACCCCTGATATCCTTGTAGTTCAGTAGTAGCAGTCAGTCAAGCAACTTCTGTCAGGAACAAAGAAACTTACTCACACAGACACTCCTGATATCCTTATTGTTCAGAAGTAGCAGTCAGTCAAGCAACTTCTGTCAGGAACAAAGAAACTTACTCACACAGACACCCCTGATATCCTTATTGTTCAGAAGTAGCAGTCAGTCAAGCAACTTCTGTCAGGAACAAAGAAACTTACTCACACAGACACTCCTGATATCCTTATTGTTCAGAAGTAGCAGTCAGTCAAGCAACTTCTGTCAGGAACAAAGAAACTTACTCACACAGACACTCCTGATATCCTTATTGTTCAGAAGTAGCAGTCAGTCAAGCAACTTCTGTCAGGAACAAAGAAACTTACTCACACAGACACTCCTGATATCCTTATTGTTCAGAAGTAGCAGTCAGTCAAGCAACTTCTGTCAGGAACAAAGAAACATATTCACACAGACACTCCTGATATCCTTGTAGTTCAGTAGTAGCAGTCAGTCAAGCAACTTCTGTCAGGAACAAAGAAACTTACTCACACAGACACTCCTGATATCCTTATTGTTCAGAAGTAGCAGTCAGTCAAGCAACTTCTGTCAGGAACAAAGAAACTTACTCACACAGACACTCCTGATATCCTTATTGTTCAGAAGTAGCAGTCAGTCAAGCAACTTCTGTCAGGAACAAAGAAACATATTCATACAGACACCCCTGATATCCTTATTGTTCAGAAGTAGCAGTCAGTCAAGCAACTTCTGTCAGGAACAGAGAAACTTACTTACACAGACACCCCTGATATCCTTATTGTTCAGAAGTAGCAGTCAGTCAAGCAACTTCTGTCAGGAACAGAGAAACTTACTTACACAGACACTCCTGATATCCTTATTGTTCAGAAGTAGCAGTCAGTCAAGCAACTTCTGTCAGGAACAATGAAACATATTCACACAGACACTCCTGATATCCTTATTGTTCAGAAGTAGCAGTCAGTCAAGCAACTTCTGTCAGGAACAAAGAAACTTACTTACACAGACACTCCTGATATCCTTATTGTTCAGTAGTAGCAGTCAGTCAAGCAACTTCTGTCAGGAACAAAGAAACATATTCACACAGACACTCCTGATATCCTTATTGTTCAGAAGTAGCAGTCAGTCAAGCAACTTCTTTCAGGAACAAAGAAACTTACTTACACAGACACTCCTGATATCCTTATTGTTCAGAAGTAGCAGTCAGTCAAGCAACTTCTGTCAGGAACAAAGAAACATATTCACACAGACACTCCTGATATCCTTGTAGTTCAGTAGTAGCAGTCAGTCAAGCAACTTCTGTCAGGAACAAAGAAACTTACTTACACAGACACTCCTGATATCCTTATTGTTCAGAAGTAGCAGTCAGTCAAGCAACTTCTGTCAGGAACAAAGAAACATATTCACACAGACACTCCTGATATCCTTATTGTTCAGAAGTAGCAGTCAGTCAAGCAAATTCTGTCAGGAACAAAGAAACATATTCATACAGACACCCCTGATATCCTTATTGTTCAGAAGTAGCAGTCAGTCAAGCAACTTCTGTCAGGAACAGAGAAACTTACTTACACAGACACCCCTGATATCCTTATTGTTCAGAAGTAGCAGTCAGTCAAGCAACTTCTGTCAGGAACAAAGAAACATATTCATACAGACACCCCTGATATCCTTGTAGTTCAGTAGTAGCAGTCAGTCAAGCAACTTCTGTCAGGAACAAAGAAACTTACTTACACAGACAGTCCTGATATCCTTATTGTTCAGAAGTAGCAGTCAGTCAAGCAACTTCTGTCAGGAACACAGAAACTTACTTACACAGACACTCCTGATATCCTTATTGTTCAGAAGTAGCAGTCAGTCAAGCAACTTCTGTCAGGAACAGAGAAACTTACTTACACAGACACTCCTGATATCCTTATTGTTCAGAAGTAGCAGTCAGTCAAGCAACTTCTGTCAGGAACAGAGAAACTTACTTACACAGACACCCCTGATATCCTTGTTGTTCAGTAGTAGCAGTCAGTCAAGCAACTTCTGTCAGGAACAGAGAAACTTACTTACACAGACACCCCTGATATCCTTGTTGTTCAGTAGTAGCAGTCAGTCAAGCAACTTCTGTCAGGAACAAAGAAACTTACTCACACAGACACCCCTGATATCCTTGTAGTTCAGTAGTAGCAGTCAGTCAAGCAACTTCTGTCAGGAACAAAGAAACATATTCACACAGACACTCCTGATATCCTTATTGTTCAGAAGTAGCAGTCAGTCAAGCAACTTCTGTCAGGAACAAAGAAACATATTCACACAGACACCCCTGATATCCTTGTTGTTCAGTAGTAGCAGTCAGTCAAGCAACTTCTGTCAGGAACAAAGAAACTTACTCACACAGACACCCCTGATATCCTTGTAGTTCAGTAGTAGCAGTCAGTCAAGCAACTTCTGTCAGGAACAAAGAAACATATTCACACAGACACTCCTGATATCCTTATTGTTCAGAAATAGCAGTCAGTCAAGCAACTTCTGTCAGGAACAGAGAAACTAATTCACACAGACACCCCTGATATCCTTATTGTTCAGAAGTAGCAGTCAGTCAAGCAACTTCTGTCAGGAACAGAGAAACATATTCACACAGACCTCCCTGATATCCTTATTGTTCAGAAGTAGCAGTCAGTCAAGCAACTTCTGTCAGGAACAAAGAAACATATTCACACAGACACTCCTGATATCCTTATTGTTCAGAAGTAGCAGTCAGTCAAGCAACTTCTGTCAGGAACAAAGAAACTTACTTACACAGACACTCCTGATATCCTTATTGTTCAGAAGTAGCAGTCAGTCAAGCAACTTCTGTCAGGAACAAAGAAACTTACTTACACAGACACTCCTGATATCCTTGTAGTTCAGAAGTAGCAGTCAGTCAAGCAAATTCTGTCAGGAACAAAGAAACATATTCACACAGACACCCCTGATATCCTTATTGTTCAGAAGTAGCAGTCAGTCAAGCAACTTCTGTCAGGAACAAAGAAACATATTCACACAGACACTCCTGATATCCTTATTGTTCAGTAGTAGCAGTCAGTCAAGCAACTTCTGTCAGGAACAAAGAAACTTACTTACACAGACACTCCTGATATCCTTATTGTTCAGAAGTAGCAGTCAGTCAAGCAACTTCTGTCAGGAACAAAGAAACTTACTTACACAGACACTCCTGATATCCTTATTGTTCAGAAGTAGCAGTCAGTCAAGCAACTTCTGTCAGGAACAAAGAAACTTACTTACACAGACACCCCTGATATCCTTATTGTTCAGTAGTAGCAGTCAGTCAAGCAACTTCTCTCAGGAACAAAGAAACATATTCACACAGACACTCCTGATATCCTTATTGTTCAGAAGTAGCAGTCAGTCAAGCAACTTCTGTCAGGAACAAAGAAACATATTCACACAGACACTCCTGATACCCTTATTGTTCAGAAGTAGCAGTCAGTCAAGCAACTTCTGTCAGGAACAAAGAAACATATTCACACAGACACTCCTGATATCCTTATTGTTCAGAAGTAGCAGTCAGTCAAGCAACTTCTGTCAGGAACAAAGAAACATATTCACACAGACACCCCTGATATCCTTATTGTTCAGAAGTAGCAGTCAGTCAAGCAACTTCTGTCAGGAACAGAGAAACATATTCACACAGACACCCCTGATATCCTTATTGTTCAGAAGTAGCAGTCAGTCAAGCAACTTCTGTCAGGAACAGAGAAACATATTCACACAGACACTCCTGATATCCTTATTGTTCAGAAGTAGCAGTCAGTCAAGCAACTTCTGTCAGGAACAAAGAAACTTACTCACACAGACACTCCTGATATCCTTATTGTTCAGAAGTAGCAGTCAGTCAAGCAACTTCTGTCAGGAACAGAGAAACATATTCACACAGACACTCCTGATATCCTTATTGTTCAGAAGTAGCAGTCAGTCAAGCAACTTCTGTCAGGAACAAAGAAACTTACTTACACAGACACCCCTGATATCCTTATTGTTCAGAAGTAGCAGTCAGTCAAGCAACTTCTGTCAGGAACAAAGAAACATATTCACACAGACCTCCCTGATATCCTTATTGTTCAGAAGTAGCAGTCAGTCAAGCAACTTCTGTCAGGAACAAAGAAACATATTCACACAGACACCCCTGATATCCTTATTGTTCAGAAGTAGCAGTCAGTCAAGCAACTTCTGTCAGGAACAAAGAAACATATTCACACAGACACCCCTGATATCCTTATTGTTCAGAAGTAGCAGTCAGTCAAGCAACTTCTTTCAGGAACAGAGAAACATATTCACACAGACCTCCCTGATATCCTTATTGTTCAGAAGTAGCAGTCAGTCAAGCAACTTCTGTCAGGAACAAAGAAACATATTCACACAGACACTCCTGATATCCTTATTGTTCAGAAGTAGCAGTCAGTCAAGCAACTTCTGTCAGGAACAAAGAAACTTACTTACACGGACACTCCTGATATCCTTATTGTTCAGAAGTAGCAGTCAGTCAAGCAACTTCTGTCAGGAACAAAGAAACATATTCACACAGACACTCCTGATATCCTTATTGTTCAGAAGTAGCAGTCAGTCAAGCAACTTCTGTCAGGAACAGAGAAACTAATTCACACAGACACCCCTGATATCCTTATTGTTCAGAAGTAGCAGTCAGTCAAGCAACTTCTGTCAGGAACAGAGAAACATATTCACACAGACCTCCCTGATATCCTTATTGTTCAGAAGTAGCAGTCAGTCAAGCAACTTCTGTCAGGAACAAAGAAACATATTCACACAGACACTCCTGATATCCTTGTAGTTCAGTAGTAGCAGTCAGTCAAGCAACTTCTGTCAGGAACAAAGAAACATATTCACACAGACACCCCTGATATCCTTATTGTTCAGACGTAGCAGTCAGTCAAGCAACTTCTGTCAGGAACAGAGAAACATATTCACACAGACACTCCTGATATCCTTATTGTTCAGAAGTAGCAGTCAGTCAAGCAACTTCTGTCAGGAACAAAGAAACTTACTCACACAGACACTCCTGATATCCTTATTGTTCAGAAGTAGCAGTCAGTCAAGCAACTTCTGTCAGGAACAGAGAAACATATTCACACAGACACTCCTGATATCCTTATTGTTCAGAAGTAGTAGTCAGTCAAGCAACTTCTGTCAGGAACAAAGAAACTTACTTACACAGACACCCCTGATATCCTTATTGTTCAGAAGTAGCAGTCAGTCAAGCAACTTCTGTCAGGAACAAAGAAACATATTCACACAGACCTCCCTGATATCCTTATTGTTCAGAAGTAGCAGTCAGTCAAGCAACTTCTGTCAGGAACAAAGAAACATATTCACACAGACACCCCTGATATCCTTATTGTTCAGAAGTAGCAGTCAGTCAAGCAACTTCTGTCAGGAACAAAGAAACATATTCACACAGACACCCCTGATATCCTTATTGTTCAGAAGTAGCAGTCAGTGAAGCAACTTCTTTCAGGAACAGAGAAACATATTCACACAGACCTCCCTGATATCGTTATTGTTCAGAAGTAGCAGTCAGTCAAGCAACTTCTGTCAGGAACAAAGAAACATATTCACACAGACACTCCTGATATCCTTATTGTTCAGAAGTAGCAGTCAGTCAAGCAACTTCTGTCAGGAACAAAGAAACTTACTTACACAGACACTCCTGATATCCTTATTGTTCAGAAGTAGCAGTCAGTCAAGCAACTTCTGTCAGGAACAAAGAAACATATTCACACAGACACTCCTGATATCCTTATTGTTCAGAAGTAGCAGTCAGTCAAGCAACTTCTGTCAGGAACAAAGAAACTTACTTACACAGACCTCCCTGATGTCCTTATTGTTCAGTAGTAGCAGTCAGTCAAGCAACTTCTGTCAGGAACAAAGAAACTTACTCACACAGACACTCCTGATATCCTTATTGTTCAGAAGTAGCAGTCAGTGAAGCAACTTCCTTTCAGGAACAAAGAAACTTACTTACACAGACACCCCTGATATCCTTGTAGTTCAGTAGTAGCAGTCAGTCAAGCAACTTCTGTCAGGAACAGAGAAACTTACTCACACAGACACTCCTGATATCCTTGTAGTTCAGTAGTAGCAGTCAGTCAAGCAACTTCTGTCAGGAACAGAGAAACTTACTTACACAGACACTCCTGATATCCTTATTGTTCAGAAGTAGCAGTCAGTCAAGCAACTTCTGTCAGGAACAAAGAAACATATTCATACAGACACCCCTGATATCCTTATAGTTCAGTAGTAGCAGTCAGTCAAGCAACTTCTGTCAGGAACAAAGAAACATATTCACACAGACACCCCTGATATCCTTGTTGTTCAGTAGTAGCAGTCAGTCAAGCAACTTCTGTCAGGAACAAAGAAACGTACTTACATAGACACTCCTGATATCCTTATTGTTCAGAAGTAGCAGTCAGTCAAGCAACTTCTGTCAGGAACAGAGAAACTTACTTACACAGACACCCCTGATATCCTTATTGTTCAGAAGTAGCAGTCAGTCAAGCAACTTCTGTCAGGAACAAAGAAACTTACTTACACAGACACCCCTGATATCCTTATTGTTCAGAAGTAGCAGTCAGTCAAGCAACTTCTGTCAGGAACAAAGAAACTTACTTACACAGACACTCCTGATATCCTTATTGTTCAGAAGTAGCAGTCAGTCAAGCAACTTCTGTCAGGAACAAAGAAACTTACTTACACAGACACCCCTGATATCCTTATTGTTCAGAAGTAGCAGTCAGTCAAGCAACTTCTGTCAGGAACAAAGAAACTTACTTACACAGACACCCCTGATATCCTTATTGTTCAGAAGTAGCAGTCAGTCAAGCAACTTCTGTCAGGAACAAAGAAACTTACTTACACAGACACTCCTGATATCCTTATTGTTCAGAAGTAGCAGTCAGTCAAGCAACTTCTGTCAGGAACAGAGAAACATATTCACACAGACACTCCTGATATCCTTATTGTTCAGAAGTAGCAGTCAGTCAAGCAACTTCTGTCAGGAACAGAGAAACATATTCACACAGACACTCCTGATATCCTCATTGTTCAGTAGTAGCAGTCAGTCAAGCAACTTCTGTCAGGAACAAAGAAACTTACTTACACAGACACTCCTGATATCCTTATTGTTCAGAAGTAGCAGTCAGTCAAGCAACTTCTGTCAGGAACAAAGAAAAATATTCACACAGACACCCCTGATATCCTTATTGTTCAGAAGTAGCAGTCAGTCAAGCAACTTCTGTCAGGAACAGAGAAACTTACTTACACAGACACCCCTGATATCCTTATTGTTCAGAAGTAGCAGTCAGTCAAGCAACTTCTGTCAGGAACAAAGAAACTTACTTACACAGACACTCCTGATATCCTTATTGTTCAGAAGTAGCAGTCAGTCAAGCAACTTCTGTCAGGAACAGAGAAACTTACTTACACAGACACCCCTGATATCCTTATTGTTCAGAAGTAGCAGTCAGTCAAGCAACTTCTGTCAGGAACAGAGAAACTTACTTATACAGACACCCCTGATATCCTTATTGTTCAGAAGTAGCAGTCAGTCAAGCAACTTCTGTCAGGAACAAAGAAACTTACTTACACAGACACCCCTGATATCCTTATTGTTCAGAAGTAGCAGTCAGTCAAGCAACTTCTGTCAGGAACAAAGAAACATATTCACACAGACACTCCTGATATCCTTATTGTTCAGAAGTAGCAGTCAGTCAAGCAACTTCTGTCAGGAACAAAGAAACTTACTTACACAGACACTCCTGATATCCTTATTGTTCAGAAGTAGCAGTCAGTCAAGCAACTTCTGTCAGGAACAGAGAAACATATTCACACAGACACTCCTGATATCCTTATTGTTCAGTAGTAGCAGTCAGTCAAGCAACTTCTGTCAGGAACAAAGAAACTTACTTACACAGACACTCCTGATATCCTTATTGTTCAGTAGTAGCAGTCAGTCAAGCAACTTCTGTCAGGAACAAAGAAACATATTCACACAGACACCCCTGATATCCTTATTGTTCAGTAGTAGCAGTCAGTCAAGCAACTTCTGTCAGGAACAAAGAAACATATTCACACAGACACCCCTGATATCCTTGTTGTTCAGTAGTAGCAGTCAGTCAAGCAACTTCTGTCAGGAACAAAGAAACATATTCACACAGACACCCCTGATATCCTTGTTGTTCAGTAGTAGCAGTCAGTCCAGCAACTTCTGTCAGGAACAAAGAAACATATTCACACAGACACCCCTGATATCCTTGTTGTTCAGTAGTAGCAGTCAGTCAAGCAACTTCTGTCAGGAACAAAGAAACATATTCACACAGACACTCCTGATTTCCTTATTGTTCAGAAGTAGCAGTCAGTCAAGCAACTTCTGTCAGGAACAGAGAAACATATTCACACAGACCTCCCTGATATCCTTATTGTTCAGAAGTAGCAGTCAGTCAAGCAACTTCTGTCAGGAACAAAGAAACATATTCACACAGACACTCCTGTTATCCTTGTAGTTCAGAAGTAGCAGTCAGTCAAGCAACTTCTGTCAGGAACAAAGAAACATACTTTCACAGACACCCCTGATATCCTTGTAGTTCAGTAGTAGCAGTCAGTCAAGCAACTTCTGTCAGGAACAAAGAAACATATTCACACAGACACCCCTCATATCCTTATTGTTCAGAAGTAGCAGTCAGTCAAGCAACTTCCGTCAGGAACAAAGAAACTTACTTACACAGACACTCCTGATATCCTTATTGTTCAGAAGTAGCAGTCAGTCAAGCAACTTCTGTCAGGAACAAAGAAACATATACATACAGACACCCCTGATATCCTTATTGTTCAGAAGTAGCAGTCAGTCAAGCAACTTCTGTCAGGAACAAAGAAACTTACTTACACAGACACCCCTGATATCCTTATTGTTCAGAAGTAGCAGTCAGTCAAGCAACTTCTGTCAGGAACAAAGAAACATACTCACACAGACACTCCTGATATCCTTATTGTTCAGAAGTAGCAGTCAGTCAAGCAACTTCTGTCAGGAACAAAGAAACTTACTTACACAGACACTCCTGATATCCTTATTGTTCAGAAGTAGCAGTCAGTCAAGCAACTTCTGTCAGGAACAAAGAAACTTACTGACACAGACACTCCTGATATCCTTATTGTTCAGAAGTAGCAGTCAGTCAAGCAACTTCTGTCAGGAACAAAGAAACTTACTCACACAGACACTCCTGATATCCTTATTGTTCAAAAGTAGCAGTCAGTCAAGCAACTTCTGTCAGGAACAAAGAAACTTACTTACACAGACACCCCTGATATCCTTGTAGTTCAGTAGTAGCAGTCAGTCAAGCAACTTCTGTCAGGAACAGAGAAACTTACTCACACAGACACTCCTGATATCCTTGTAGTTCAGTAGTAGCAGTCAGTCAAGCAACTTCTGTCAGGAACAGAGAAACTTACTTACACAGACACTCCTGATATCCTTATTGTTCAGAAGTAGCAGTCAGTCAAGCAACTTCTGTCAGGAACAAAGAAACATATTCATACAGACACTCCTGATATCCTTATTGTTCAGAGTAGCAGTCAGTCAAGCAACTTCTGTCAGGAACAGAGAAACATATTCATACAGACACTCCTGATATCCTTATTGTTCAGAAGTAGCAGTCAGTCAAGCAACTTCTGTCAGGAACAAAGAAACTTACTTACACAGACACTCCTCATATCCTTATTGTTCAGAAGTAGCAGTCAGTCAAGCAACTTCTGTCAGGAACAGAGAAACTTACTTACACAGACACTCCTGATATCCTTATTGTTCAGAAGTAGCAGTCAGTCAAGCAACTTCTGTCAGGAACAAAGAAACTTACTTACACAGACACTCCTGATATCCTTATTGTTCAGAAGTAGCAGTCAGTCAAGCAACTTCTGTCAGGAACAAAGAAACATATTCACACAGACACTCCTGATATCGTTATTGTTCAGAAGTAGCAGTCAGTCAAGCAACTTCTGTCAGGAACAAAGAAACTTACTCACACAGACACTCCTGATATCCTTATTGTTCAGAAGTAGCAGTCAGTCAAGCAACTTCTGTCAGGAACAAAGAAACTTACTCACACAGACACTCCTGATATCCTTATTGTTCAGAAGTAGCAGTCAGTCAAGCAACTTCTGTCAGGAACAGAGAAACTTACTCACACAGACACTCCTGATATCCTTATTGTTCAGAAGTAGCAGTCAGTCAAGCAACTTCTGTCAGGAACAAAGAAACTTACTCACACAGACACCCCTGATATCCTTATTGTTCAGAAGTAGCAGTCAGTCAAGCAACTTCTGTCAGGAACAAAGAAACTTACTCACACAGACACTCCTGATATCCTTATTGTTCAGAAGTAGCAGTCAGTCAAGCAACTTCTGTCAGGAACAAAGAAACTTACTCACACAGACACTCCTCATATCCTTATTGTTCAGAAGTAGCAGTCAGTCAAGCAACTTCTGTCAGGAACAAAGAAACTTACTCACACAGACACTCCTCATATCCTTATTGTTCAGAAGTAGCAGTCAGTCAAGCAACTTCTGTCAGGAACAAAGAAACTTACTCACACAGACACTCCTGATATCCTTATTGTTCAGAAGTAGCAGTCAGTCAAGCAACTTCTGTCAGGAACAAAGAAACATATTCACACAGACACTCCTGATATCCTTATTGTTCAGAAGTAGCAGTCAGTCAAGCAACTTCTGTCAGGAACAAAGAAACTTACTCACACAGACACCCCTGATATCCTTATTGTTCAGAAGTAGCAGTCAGTCAAGCAACTTCTGTCAGGAACAAAGAAACATATTCACACAGACATTCCTGATATCCTTATTGTTCAGAAGTAGCAGTCAGTCAAGCAACTTCTGTCAGGAACAGAGAAACATATTCACACAGACACTCCTGATATCCTTATTGTTCAGAAGTAGCAGTCAGTCAAGCAACTTCTGTCAGAAACAAAGAAACATATTCACACAGACACCCCTGATATCCTTATTGTTCAGAAGTAGCAGTCAGTCAAGCAACTTCTGTCAGGAACAAAGAAACATATTCACACAGACACTCCTGATATCCTTATTGTTCAGAAGTAGCGGTCAGTCAAGCAACTTCTGTCAGGAACAAAGAAACTTACTTACACAGACACCCCTGATATCCTTATTGTTCAGAAGTAGCAGTCAGTCAAGCAACTTCTGTCAGGAACAAAGAAACTTACTTACACAGACACTCCTGATATCCTTATTGTTCAGAAGTAGCAGTCAGTCAAGCAACTTCTGTCAGGAACAGAGAAACTTACTTACACAGACACCCCTGATATCCTTATTGTTCAGAAGTAGCAGTCAGTCAAGCAACTTCTGTCAGGAACAAAGAAACTTACTTACACAGACACTCCTGATATCCTTATTGTTCAGAAGTAGCAGTCAGTCAAGCAACTTCTGTCAGGAACAGAGAAACTTACTTACACAGACACCCCTGATATCCTTATTGTTCAGAAGTAGCAGTCAGTCAAGCAACTTCTGTCAGGAACAAAGAAACTTACTTACACAGACACTCCTGATATCCTTATTGTTCAGAAGTAGCAGTCAGTCAAGCAACTTCTGTCAGGAACAGAGAAACTTACTTACACAGACACCCCTGATATCCTTATTGTTCAGAAGTAGCAGTCAGTCAAGCAAATTCTGTCAGGAACAAAGAAACTTACTCACACAGACACCCCTGATATCCTTATTGTTCAGAAGTAGCAGTCAGTCAAGCAACTTCTGTCAGGAACAAAGAAACATATTCACACAGACACCCCTGATATCCTTATTGTTCAGAAGTAGCAGTCAGTCAAGCAACTTCTGTCAGGAACAAAGAAACATATTCACACAGACACTCCTGATATCCTTATTGTTCAGAAGTAGCAGTCAGTCAAGCAACTTCTGTCAGGAACAAAGAAACATATTCACACAGACACTCCTGATATCCTTATTGTTCAGAAGTAGCAGTCAGTCAAGCAAATTCTGTCAGGAACAAAGAAACATATTCACACAGACACTCCTGATATCCTTATTGTTCAGAAGTAGCAGTCAGTCAAGCAACTTCTGTCAGGAACAAAGAAACATATTCACACAGACACTCCTGATATCCTTATTGTTCAGAAGTAGCAGTCAGCCAAGCAACTTCTGTCAGGAACAAAGAAACATATTCACACAGACACCCCTGATATCCTTATTGTTCAGAAGTAGCAGTCAGTCAAGCAACTTCTGTCAGGAACAGAGAAACTTACTCACACAGACACCCCTGATATCCTTATTGTTCAGAAGTAGCAGTCAGTCAAGCAACTTCTGTCAGGAACAAAGAAACTTACTTACACAGACACTCCTGATATCCTTATTGTTCAGAAGTAGCAGTCAGTCAAGCAACTTCTGTCAGGAACAGAGAAACTTACTCACACAGACACTCCTGATATCCTTATTGTTCAGAAGTAGCAGTCAGTCAAGCAACTTCTGTCAGGAACAAAGAAACTTATTCACACAGACACTCCTGATATCCTTGTTGTTCAGAAGTAGCAGTCAGTCAAGCAACTTCTGTCAGGAACAAAGAAACTTACTTACACAGACACTCCTGATATCCTTATTGTTCAGAAGTAGCAGTCAGTCAAGCAACTTCTGTCAGGAACAAAGAAACTTACTCACACAGACACCCCTGATATCGTTGTAGTTCAGTAGTAGCAGTCAGTCAAGCAACTTCTGTCAGGAACAAAGAAACTTACTTACACAGACACCCCTGATATCCTTGTAGTTCAGTAGTAGCAGTCAGTCAAGCAACTTCTGTCAGGAACAGAGAAACATACTCACACAGACACCCCTGATATCCTTATTGTTCAGAAGTAGCAGTCAGTCAAGCAACTTCTGTCAGGAACAGAGAAACATATTCACACAGACACCCCTGATATCCTTGTAGTTCAGTAGTAGCAGTCAGTCAAGCAACTTCTGTCAGGAACAAAGAAACTTACTCACACAGACACTCCTGATATCCTTATTGTTCAGAAGTAGCAGTCAGTCAAGCAACTTCTGTCAGGAACAAAGAAACTTACTCACACAGACACCCCTGATATCCTTATTGTTCAGAAGTAGCAGTCAGTCAAGCAACTTCTGTCAGGAACAAAGAAACTTACTCACACAGACACTCCTGATATCCTTATTGTTCAGAAGTAGCAGTCAGTCAAGCAACTTCTGTCAGGAACAAAGAAACTTACTCACACAGACACTCCTGATATCCTTATTGTTCAGAAGTAGCAGTCAGTCAAGCAACTTCTGTCAGGAACAAAGAAACTTACTCACACAGACACTCCTGATATCCTTATTGTTCAGAAGTAGCAGTCAGTCAAGCAACTTCTGTCAGGAACAAAGAAACATATTCACACAGACACTCCTGATATCCTTGTAGTTCAGTAGTAGCAGTCAGTCAAGCAACTTCTGTCAGGAACAAAGAAACTTACTCACACAGACACTCCTGATATCCTTATTGTTCAGAAGTAGCAGTCAGTCAAGCAACTTCTGTCAGGAACAAAGAAACTTACTCACACAGACACTCCTGATATCCTTATTGTTCAGAAGTAGCAGTCAGTCAAGCAACTTCTGTCAGGAACAAAGAAACATATTCATACAGACACCCCTGATATCCTTATTGTTCAGAAGTAGCAGTCAGTCAAGCAACTTCTGTCAGGAACAGAGAAACTTACTTACACAGACACCCCTGATATCCTTATTGTTCAGAAGTAGCAGTCAGTCAAGCAACTTCTGTCAGGAACAGAGAAACTTACTTACACAGACACTCCTGATATCCTTATTGTTCAGAAGTAGCAGTCAGTCAAGCAACTTCTGTCAGGAACAATGAAACATATTCACACAGACACTCCTGATATCCTTATTGTTCAGAAGTAGCAGTCAGTCAAGCAACTTCTGTCAGGAACAAAGAAACTTACTTACACAGACACTCCTGATATCCTTATTGTTCAGTAGTAGCAGTCAGTCAAGCAACTTCTGTCAGGAACAAAGAAACATATTCACACAGACACTCCTGATATCCTTATTGTTCAGAAGTAGCAGTCAGTCAAGCAACTTCTGTCAGGAACAAAGAAACTTACTTACACAGACACTCCTGATATCCTTATTGTTCAGAAGTAGCAGTCAGTCAAGCAACTTCTGTCAGGAACAAAGAAACATATTCACACAGACACTCCTGATATCCTTGTAGTTCAGTAGTAGCAGTCAGTCAAGCAACTTCTGTCAGGAACAAAGAAACTTACTTACACAGACACTCCTGATATCCTTATTGTTCAGAAGTAGCAGTCAGTCAAGCAACTTCTGTCAGGAACAAAGAAACATATTCACACAGACACTCCTGATATCCTTATTGTTCAGAAGTAGCAGTCAGTCAAGCAAATTCTGTCAGGAACAAAGAAACATATTCATACAGACACCCCTGATATCCTTATTGTTCAGAAGTAGCAGTCAGTCAAGCAACTTCTGTCAGGAACAGAGAAACTTACTTACACAGACACCCCTGATATCCTTATTGTTCAGAAGTAGCAGTCAGTCAAGCAACTTCTGTCAGGAACAAAGAAACATATTCATACAGACACCCCTGATATCCTTGTAGTTCAGTAGTAGCAGTCAGTCAAGCAACTTCTGTCAGGAACAAAGAAACTTACTTACACAGACAGTCCTGATATCCTTATTGTTCAGAAGTAGCAGTCAGTCAAGCAACTTCTGTCAGGAACACAGAAACTTACTTACACAGACACTCCTGATATCCTTATTGTTCAGAAGTAGCAGTCAGTCAAGCAACTTCTGTCAGGAACAGAGAAACTTACTTACACAGACACTCCTGATATCCTTATTGTTCAGAAGTAGCAGTCAGTCAAGCAACTTCTGTCAGGAACAGAGAAACTTACTTACACAGACACCCCTGATATCCTTGTTGTTCAGTAGTAGCAGTCAGTCAAGCAACTTCTGTCAGGAACAGAGAAACTTACTTACAGAGACACCCCTGATATCCTTGTTGTTCAGTAGTAGCAGTCAGTCAAGCAACTTCTGTCAGGAACAAAGAAACTTACTCACACAGACACCCCTGATATCCTTGTAGTTCAGTAGTAGCAGTCAGTCAAGCAACTTCTGTCAGGAACAAAGAAACATATTCACACAGACACTCCTGATATCCTTATTGTTCAGAAGTAGCAGTCAGTCAAGCAACTTCTGTCAGGAACAAAGAAACATATTCACACAGACACCCCTGATATCCTTGTTGTTCAGTAGTAGCAGTCAGTCAAGCAACTTCTGTCAGGAACAAAGAAACTTACTCACACAGACACCCCTGATATCCTTGTAGTTCAGTAGTAGCAGTCAGTCAAGCAACTTCTGTCAGGAACAAAGAAACATATTCACACAGACACTCCTGATATCCTTATTGTTCAGAAATAGCAGTCAGTCAAGCAACTTCTGTCAGGAACAGAGAAACTAATTCACACAGACACCCCTGATATCCTTATTGTTCAGAAGTAGCAGTCAGTCAAGCAACTTCTGTCAGGAACAGAGAAACATATTCACACAGACCTCCCTGATATCCTTATTGTTCAGAAGTAGCAGTCAGTCAAGCAACTTCTGTCAGGAACAAAGAAACATATTCACACAGACACTCCTGATATCCTTATTGTTCAGAAGTAGCAGTCAGTCAAGCAACTTCTGTCAGGAACAAAGAAACTTACTTACACAGACACTCCTGATATCCTTATTGTTCAGAAGTAGCAGTCAGTCAAGCAACTTCTGTCAGGAATCAAGAAACTTACTTACACAGACACTCCTGATATCCTTGTAGTTCAGAAGTAGCAGTCAGTCAAGCAAATTCTGTCAGGAACAAAGAAACATATTCACACAGACACCCCTGATATCCTTATTGTTCAGAAGTAGCAGTCAGTCAAGCAACTTCTGTCAGGAACAAAGAAACATATTCACACAGACACTCCTGATATCCTTATTGTTCAGTAGTAGCAGTCAGTCAAGCAACTTCTGTCAGGAACAAAGAAACTTACTTACACAGACACTCCTGATATCCTTATTGTTCAGAAGTAGCAGTCAGTCAAGCAACTTCTGTCAGGAACAAAGAAACTTACTTACACAGACACTCCTGATATCCTTATTGTTCAGAAGTAGCAGTCAGTCAAGCAACTTCTGTCAGGAACAAAGAAACTTACTTACACAGACACCCCTGATATCCTTATTGTTCAGTAGTAGCAGTCAGTCAAGCAACTTCTCTCAGGAACAAAGAAACATATTCACACAGACACTCCTGATATCCTTATTGTTCAGAAGTAGCAGTCAGTCAAGCAACTTCTGTCAGGAACAAAGAAACATATTCACACAGACACTCCTGATATCCTTATTGTTCAGAAGTAGCAGTCAGTCAAGCAACTTCTGTCAGGAACAAAGAAACATATTCACACAGACACTCCTGATATCCTTATTGTTCAGTAGTAGCAGTCAGTCAAGCAACTTCTGTCAGGAACAAAGAAACTTACTTACACAGACACCCCTGATATCCTTATTGTTCAGAAGTAGCAGTCAGTCAAGCAACTTCTGTCAGGAACAAAGAAACATATTCACACAGACCTCCCTGATATCCTTATTGTTCAGAAGTAGCAGTCAGTCAAGCAACTTCTGTCAGGAACAAAGAAACATATTCACACAGACACCCCTGATATCCTTATTGTTCAGAAGTAGCAGTCAGTCAAGCAACTTCTGTCAGGAACAAAGAAACATATTCACACAGACACCCCTGATATCCTTATTGTTCAGAAGTAGCAGTCAGTCAAGCAACTTCTTTCAGGAACAGAGAAACATATTCACACAGACCTCCCTGATATCCTTATTGTTCAGAAGTAGCAGTCAGTCAAGCAACTTCTGTCAGGAACAAAGAAACATATTCACACAGACACTCCTGATATCCTTATTGTTCAGAAGTAGCAGTCAGTCAAGCAACTTCTGTCAGGAACAAAGAAACTTACTTACACGGACACTCCTGATATCCTTATTGTTCAGAAGTAGCAGTCAGTCAAGCAACTTCTGTCAGGAACAAAGAAACATATTCACACAGACACTCCTGATATCCTTATTGTTCAGAAGTAGCAGTCAGTCAAGCAACTTCTGTCAGGAACAGAGAAACTAATTCACACAGACACCCCTGATATCCTTATTGTTCAGAAGTAGCAGTCAGTCAAGCAACTTCTGTCAGGAACAGAGAAACATATTCACACAGACCTCCCTGATATCCTTATTGTTCAGAAGTAGCAGTCAGTCAAGCAACTTCTGTCAGGAACAAAGAAACATATTCACACAGACACTCCTGATATCCTTGTAGTTCAGTAGTAGCAGTCAGTCAAGCAACTTCTGTCAGGAACAAAGAAACATATTCACACAGACACCCCTGATATCCTTATTGTTCAGACGTAGCAGTCAGTCAAGCAACTTCTGTCAGGAACAGAGAAACATATTCACACAGACACTCCTGATATCCTTATTGTTCAGAAGTAGCAGTCAGTCAAGCAACTTCTGTCAGGAACAAAGAAACTTACTCACACAGACACTCCTGATATCCTTATTGTTCAGAAGTAGCAGTCAGTCAAGCAACTTCTGTCAGGAACAGAGAAACATATTCACACAGACACTCCTGATATCCTTATTGTTCAGAAGTAGTAGTCAGTCAAGCAACTTCTGTCAGGAACAAAGAAACTTACTTACACAGACACCCCTGATATCCTTATTGTTCAGAAGTAGCAGTCAGTCAAGCAACTTCTGTCAGGAACAAAGAAACATATTCACACAGACCTCCCTGATATCCTTATTGTTCAGAAGTAGCAGTCAGTCAAGCAACTTCTGTCAGGAACAAAGAAACATATTCACACAGACACCCCTGATATCCTTATTGTTCAGAAGTAGCAGTCAGTCAAGCAACTTCTGTCAGGAACAAAGAAACATATTCACACAGACACCCCTGATATCCTTATTGTTCAGAAGTAGCAGTCAGTGAAGCAACTTCTTTCAGGAACAGAGAAACATATTCACACAGACCTCCCTGATATCGTTATTGTTCAGAAGTAGCAGTCAGTCAAGCAACTTCTGTCAGGAACAAAGAAACATATTCACACAGACACTCCTGATATCCTTATTGTTCAGAAGTAGCAGTCAGTCAAGCAACTTCTGTCAGGAACAAAGAAACTTACTTACACAGACACTCCTGATATCCTTATTGTTCAGAAGTAGCAGTCAGTCAAGCAACTTCTGTCAGGAACAAAGAAACATATTCACACAGACACTCCTGATATCCTTATTGTTCAGAAGTAGCAGTCAGTCAAGCAACTTCTGTCAGGAACAAAGAAACTTACTTACACAGACCTCCCTGATGTCCTTATTGTTCAGTAGTAGCAGTCAGTCAAGCAACTTCTGTCAGGAACAAAGAAACTTACTCACACAGACACTCCTGATATCCTTATTGTTCAGAAGTAGCAGTCAGTCAAGCAACTTCCTTTCAGGAACAAAGAAACTTACTTACACAGACACCCCTGATATCCTTGTAGTTCAGTAGTAGCAGTCAGTCAAGCAACTTCTGTCAGGAACAGAGAAACTTACTCACACAGACACTCCTGATATCCTTGTAGTTCAGTAGTAGCAGTCAGTCAAGCAACTTCTGTCAGGAACAGAGAAACTTACTTACACAGACACTCCTGATATCCTTATTGTTCAGAAGTAGCAGTCAGTCAAGCAACTTCTGTCAGGAACAAAGAAACATATTCATACAGACACCCCTGATATCCTTGTAGTTCAGTAGTAGCAGTCAGTCAAGCAACTTCTGTCAGGAACAAAGAAACATATTCACACAGACACCCCTGATATCCTTGTTGTTCAGTAGTAGCAGTCAGTCAAGCAACTTCTGTCAGGAACAAAGAAACTTACTTACATAGACACTCCTGATATCCTTATTGTTCAGAAGTAGCAGTCAGTCAAGCAACTTCTGTCAGGAACAGAGAAACTTACTTACACAGACACCCCTGATATCCTTATTGTTCAGAAGTAGCAGTCAGTCAAGCAACTTCTGTCAGGAACAAAGAAACTTACTTACACAGACACCCCTGATATCCTTATTGTTCAGAAGTAGCAGTCAGTCAAGCAACTTCTGTCAGGAACAAAGAAACTTACTTACACAGACACTCCTGATATCCTTATTGTTCAGAAGTAGCAGTCAGTCAAGCAACTTCTGTCAGGAACAAAGAAACTTACTTACACAGACACCCCTGATATCCTTATTGTTCAGAAGTAGCAGTCAGTCAAGCAACTTCTGTCAGGAACAAAGAAACTTACTTACACAGACACCCCTGATATCCTTATTGTTCAGAAGTAGCAGTCAGTCAAGCAACTTCTGTCAGGAACAAAGAAACTTACTTACACAGACACTCCTGATATCCTTATTGTTCAGAAGTAGCAGTCAGTCAAGCAACTTCTGTCAGGAACAGAGAAACATATTCACACAGACACTCCTGATATCCTTATTGTTCAGAAGTAGCAGTCAGTCAAGCAACTTCTGTCAGGAACAGAGAAACATATTCACACAGACACTCCTGATATCCTCATTGTTCAGTAGTAGCAGTCAGTCAAGCAACTTCTGTCAGGAACAAAGAAACTTACTTACACAGACACTCCTGATATCCTTATTGTTCAGAAGTAGCAGTCAGTCAAGCAACTTCTGTCAGGAACAAAGAAAAATATTCACACAGACACCCCTGATATCCTTATTGTTCAGAAGTAGCAGTCAGTCAAGCAACTTCTGTCAGGAACAGAGAAACTTACTTACACAGACACCCCTGATATCCTTATTGTTCAGAAGTAGCAGTCAGTCAAGCAACTTCTGTCAGGAACAAAGAAACTTACTTACACAGACACTCCTGATATCCTTATTGTTCAGAAGTAGCAGTCAGTCAAGCAACTTCTGTCAGGAACAGAGAAACTTACTTACACAGACACCCCTGATATCCTTATTGTTCAGAAGTAGCAGTCAGTCAAGCAACTTCTGTCAGGAACAGAGAAACTTACTTACACAGACACCCCTGATATCCTTATTGTTCAGAAGTAGCAGTCAGTCAAGCAACTTCTGTCAGGAACAAAGAAACTTACTTACACAGAAACCCCTGATATCCTTATTGTTCAGAAGTAGCAGTCAGTCAAGCAACTTCTGTCAGGAACAAAGAAACATATTCACACAGACACTCCTGATATCCTTATTGTTCAGAAGTAGCAGTCAGTCAAGCAACTTCTGTCAGGAACAAAGAAACTTACTTACACAGACACTCCTGATATCCTTATTGTTCAGAAGTAGCAGTCAGTCAAGCAACTTCTGTCAGGAACAGAGAAACATATTCACACAGACACTCCTGATATCCTTATTGTTCAGTAGTAGCAGTCAGTCAAGCAACTTCTGTCAGGAACAAAGAAACTTACTTACACAGACACTCCTGATATCCTTATTGTTCAGTAGTAGCAGTCAGTCAAGCAACTTCTGTCAGGAACAAAGAAACATATTCACACAGACACCCCTGATATCCTTATTGTTCAGTAGTAGCAGTCAGTCAAGCAACTTCTGTCAGGAACAAAGAAACATATTCACACAGACACCCCTGATATCCTTGTTGTTCAGTAGTAGCAGTCAGTCAAGCAACTTCTGTCAGGAACAAAGAAACATATTCACACAGACACCCCTGATATCCTTGTTGTTCAGTAGTAGCAGTCAGTCAAGCAACTTCTGTCAGGAACAAAGAAACATATTCACACAGACACCCCTGATATCCTTGTTGTTCAGTAGTAGCAGTCAGTCAAGCAACTTCTGTCAGGAACAAAGAAACATATTCACACAGACACTCCTGATTTCCTTATTGTTCAGAAGTAGCAGTCAGTCAAGCAACTTCTGTCAGGAACAGAGAAACATATTCACACAGACCTCCCTGATATCCTTATTGTTCAGAAGTAGCAGTCAGTCAAGCAACTTCTGTCAGGAACAAAGAAACATATTCACACAGACACTCCTGTTATCCTTGTAGTTCAGAAGTAGCAGTCAGTCAAGCAACTTCTGTCAGGAACAAAGAAACATACTTACACAGACACCCCTGATATCCTTGTAGTTCAGTAGTAGCAGTCAGTCAAGCAACTTCTGTCAGGAACAAAGAAACATATTCACACAGACACCCCTCATATCCTTATTGTTCAGAAGTAGCAGTCAGTCAAGCAACTTCCGTCAGGAACAAAGAAACTTACTTACACAGACACTCCTGATATCCTTATTGTTCAGAAGTAGCAGTCAGTCAAGCAACTTCTGTCAGGAACAAAGAAACATATTCATACAGACACCCCTGATATCCTTATTGTTCAGAAGTAGCAGTCAGTCAAGCAACTTCTGTCAGGAACAAAGAAACTTACTTACACAGACACCCCTGATATCCTTATTGTTCAGAAGTAGCAGTCAGTCAAGCAACTTCTGTCAGGAACAAAGAAACATACTCACACAGACACTCCTGATATCCTTATTGTTCAGAAGTAGCAGTCAGTCAAGCAACTTCTGTCAGGAACAAAGAAACTTACTTACACAGACACTCCTGATATCCTTATTGTTCAGAAGTAGCAGTCAGTCAAGCAACTTCTGTCAGGAACAAAGAAACTTACTTACACAGACACTCCTGATATCCTTATTGTTCAGAAGTAGCAGTCAGTCAAGCAACTTCTGTCAGGAACAAAGAAACTTACTCACACAGACACTCCTGATATCCTTATTGTTCAGAAGTAGCAGTCAGTCAAGTAACTTCTGTCAGGAACAAAGAAACTTACTTACACAGACACCCCTGATATCCTTGTAGTTCAGTAGTAGCAGTCAGTCAAGCAACTTCTGTCAGGAACAGAGAAACTTACTCACACAGACACTCCTGATATCCTTGTAGTTCAGTAGTAGCAGTCAGTCAAGCAACTTCTGTCAGGAACAGAGAAACTTACTTACACAGACACTCCTGATATCCTTATTGTTCAGAAGTAGCAGTCAGTCAAGCAACTTCTGTCAGGAACAAAGAAACATATTCATACAGACACTCCTGATATCCTTATTGTTCAGAGTAGCAGTCAGTCAAGCAACTTCTGTCAGGAACAGAGAAACATATTCATACAGACACTCCTGATATCCTTATTGTTCAGAAGTAGCAGTCAGTCAAGCAACTTCTGTCAGGAACAAAGAAACTTACTTACACAGACACTCCTGATATCCTTATTGTTCAGAAGTAGCAGTCAGTCAAGCAACTTCTGTCAGGAACAGAGAAACTTACTTACACAGACACCCCTGATATCCTTATTGTTCAGAAGTAGCAGTCAGTCAAGCAACTTCTGTCAGGAACAAAGAAACATATTCACACAGACACTCCTGATATCCTTATTGTTCAGAAGTAGCAGTCAGTCAAGCAACTTCTGTCAGGAACAAAGAAACTTACTTACACAGACACCCCTGATATCCTTATTGTTCAGAAGTAGCAGTCAGTCAAGCAACTTCTGTCAGGAACAAAGAAACTTACTTACACAGACACTCCTGATATCCTTATTGTTCAGAAGTAGCAGTCAGTCAAGCAACTTCTGTCAGGAACAAAGAAACTTACTTACACAGACACCCCTGATATCCTTGTAGTTCAGTAGTAGCAGTCAGTCAAGCAACTTCTGTCAGGAACAGAGAAACTTACTCACACAGACACTCCTGATATCCTTGTAGTTCAGTAGTAGCAGTCAGTCAAGCAACTTCTGTCAGGAACAGAGAAACTTACTTACACAGACACTCCTGATATCCTTATTGTTCAGAAGTAGCAGTCAGTCAAGCAACTTCTGTCAGGAACAAAGAAACATATTCATACAGACACCCCTGATATCCTTGTAGTTCAGTAGTAGCAGTCAGTCAAGCAACTTCTGTCAGGAACAAAGAAACATATTCACACAGACACCCCTGATATCCTTGTTGTTCAGTAGTAGCAGTCAGTCAAGCAACTTCTGTCAGGAACAAAGAAACTTACTTACATAGACACTCCTGATATCCTTATTGTTCAGAAGTAGCAGTCAGTCAAGCAACTTCTGTCAGGAACAGAGAAACTTACTTACACAGACACCCCTGATATCCTTATTGTTCAGAAGTAGCAGTCAGTCAAGCAACTTCTGTCAGGAACAAAGAAACTTACTTACACAGACACCCCTGATATCCTTATTGTTCAGAAGTAGCAGTCAGTCAAGCAACTTCTGTCAGGAACAAAGAAACTTACTTACACAGACACTCCTGATATCCTTATTGTTCAGAAGTAGCAGTCAGTCAAGCAACTTCTGTCAGGAACAAAGAAACTTACTTACACAGACACCCCTGATATCCTTATTGTTCAGAAGTAGCAGTCAGTCAAGCAACTTCTGTCAGGAACAAAGAAACTTACTTACACAGACACCCCTGATATCCTTATTGTTCAGAAGTAGCAGTCAGTCAAGCAACTTCTGTCAGGAACAAAGAAACTTACTTACACAGACACTCCTGATATCCTTATTGTTCAGAAGTAGCAGTCAGTCAAGCAACTTCTGTCAGGAACAGAGAAACATATTCACACAGACACTCCTGATATCCTTATTGTTCAGAAGTAGCAGTCAGTCAAGCAACTTCTGTCAGGAACAGAGAAACATATTCACACAGACACTCCTGATATCCTCATTGTTCAGTAGTAGCAGTCAGTCAAGCAACTTCTGTCAGGAACAAAGAAACTTACTTACACAGACACTCCTGATATCCTTATTGTTCAGAAGTAGCAGTCAGTCAAGCAACTTCTGTCAGGAACAAAGAAAAATATTCACACAGACACCCCTGATATCCTTATTGTTCAGAAGTAGCAGTCAGTCAAGCAACTTCTGTCAGGAACAGAGAAACTTACTTACACAGACACCCCTGATATCCTTATTGTTCAGAAGTAGCAGTCAGTCAAGCAACTTCTGTCAGGAACAAAGAAACTTACTTACACAGACACTCCTGATATCCTTATTGTTCAGAAGTAGCAGTCAGTCAAGCAACTTCTGTCAGGAACAGAGAAACTTACTTACACAGACACCCCTGATATCCTTATTGTTCAGAAGTAGCAGTCAGTCAAGCAACTTCTGTCAGGAACAGAGAAACTTACTTACACAGACACCCCTGATATCCTTATTGTTCAGAAGTAGCAGTCAGTCAAGCAACTTCTGTCAGGAACAAAGAAACTTACTTACACAGAAACCCCTGATATCCTTATTGTTCAGAAGTAGCAGTCAGTCAAGCAACTTCTGTCAGGAACAAAGAAACATATTCACACAGACACTCCTGATATCCTTATTGTTCAGAAGTAGCAGTCAGTCAAGCAACTTCTGTCAGGAACAAAGAAACTTACTTACACAGACACTCCTGATATCCTTATTGTTCAGAAGTAGCAGTCAGTCAAGCAACTTCTGTCAGGAACAGAGAAACATATTCACACAGACACTCCTGATATCCTTATTGTTCAGTAGTAGCAGTCAGTCAAGCAACTTCTGTCAGGAACAAAGAAACTTACTTACACAGACACTCCTGATATCCTTATTGTTCAGTAGTAGCAGTCAGTCAAGCAACTTCTGTCAGGAACAAAGAAACATATTCACACAGACACCCCTGATATCCTTATTGTTCAGTAGTAGCAGTCAGTCAAGCAACTTCTGTCAGGAACAAAGAAACATATTCACACAGACACCCCTGATATCCTTGTTGTTCAGTAGTAGCAGTCAGTCAAGCAACTTCTGTCAGGAACAAAGAAACATATTCACACAGACACCCCTGATATCCTTGTTGTTCAGTAGTAGCAGTCAGTCAAGCAACTTCTGTCAGGAACAAAGAAACATATTCACACAGACACCCCTGATATCCTTGTTGTTCAGTAGTAGCAGTCAGTCAAGCAACTTCTGTCAGGAACAAAGAAACATATTCACACAGACACTCCTGATTTCCTTATTGTTCAGAAGTAGCAGTCAGTCAAGCAACTTCTGTCAGGAACAGAGAAACATATTCACACAGACCTCCCTGATATCCTTATTGTTCAGAAGTAGCAGTCAGTCAAGCAACTTCTGTCAGGAACAAAGAAACATATTCACACAGACACCCCTGATATCCTTATTGTTCAGAAGTAGCAGTCAGTCAAGCAACTTCTGTCAGGAACAAAGAAACATATTCACACAGACACTCCTGATATCCTTATTGTTCAGTAGTAGCAGTCAGTCAAGCAACTTCTGTCAGGAACAAAGAAACTTACTTACACAGACACTCCTGATATCCTTATTGTTCAGAAGTAGCAGTCAGTCAAGCAACTTCTGTCAGGAACAAAGAAACTTACTTACACAGACACTCCTGATATCCTTATTGTTCAGAAGTAGCAGTCAGTCAAGCAACTTCTGTCAGGAACAAAGAAACTTACTTACACAGACACCCCTGATATCCTTATTGTTCAGTAGTAGCAGTCAGTCAAGCAACTTCTCTCAGGAACAAAGAAACATATTCACACAGACACTCCTGATATCCTTATTGTTCAGAAGTAGTAGTCAGTCAAGCAACTTCTGTCAGGAACAAAGAAACTTACTTACACAGACACCCCTGATATCCTTATTGTTCAGAAGTAGCAGTCAGTCAAGCAACTTCTGTCAGGAACAAAGAAACATATTCACACAGACCTCCCTGATATCCTTATTGTTCAGAAGTAGCAGTCAGTCAAGCAACTTCTGTCAGGAACAAAGAAACATATTCACACAGACACCCCTGATATCCTTATTGTTCAGAAGTAGCAGTCAGTCAAGCAACTTCTGTCAGGAACAAAGAAACATATTCACACAGACACCCCTGATATCCTTATTGTTCAGAAGTAGCAGTCAGTGAAGCAACTTCTTTCAGGAACAGAGAAACATATTCACACAGACCTCCCTGATATCGTTATTGTTCAGAAGTAGCAGTCAGTCAAGCAACTTCTGTCAGGAACAAAGAAACATATTCACACAGACACTCCTGATATCCTTATTGTTCAGAAGTAGCAGTCAGTCAAGCAACTTCTGTCAGGAACAAAGAAACTTACTTACACAGACACTCCTGATATCCTTATTGTTCAGAAGTAGCAGTCAGTCAAGCAACTTCTGTCAGGAACAAAGAAACATATTCACACAGACACTCCTGATATCCTTATTGTTCAGAAGTAGCAGTCAGTCAAGCAACTTCTGTCAGGAACAAAGAAACTTACTTACACAGACCTCCCTGATGTCCTTATTGTTCAGTAGTAGCAGTCAGTCAAGCAACTTCTGTCAGGAACAAAGAAACTTACTCACACAGACACTCCTGATATCCTTATTGTTCAGAAGTAGCAGTCAGTCAAGCAACTTCCTTTCAGGAACAAAGAAACTTACTTACACAGACACCCCTGATATCCTTGTAGTTCAGTAGTAGCAGTCAGTCAAGCAACTTCTGTCAGGAACAGAGAAACTTACTCACACAGACACTCCTGATATCCTTGTAGTTCAGTAGTAGCAGTCAGTCAAGCAACTTCTGTCAGGAACAGAGAAACTTACTTACACAGACACTCCTGATATCCTTATTGTTCAGAAGTAGCAGTCAGTCAAGCAACTTCTGTCAGGAACAAAGAAACATATTCATACAGACACCCCTGATATCCTTGTAGTTCAGTAGTAGCAGTCAGTCAAGCAACTTCTGTCAGGAACAAAGAAACATATTCACACAGACACCCCTGATATCCTTGTTGTTCAGTAGTAGCAGTCAGTCAAGCAACTTCTGTCAGGAACAAAGAAACTTACTTACATAGACACTCCTGATATCCTTATTGTTCAGAAGTAGCAGTCAGTCAAGCAACTTCTGTCAGGAACAGAGAAACTTACTTACACAGACACCCCTGATATCCTTATTGTTCAGAAGTAGCAGTCAGTCAAGCAACTTCTGTCAGGAACAAAGAAACTTACTTACACAGACACCCCTGATATCCTTATTGTTCAGAAGTAGCAGTCAGTCAAGCAACTTCTGTCAGGAACAAAGAAACTTACTTACACAGACACTCCTGATATCCTTATTGTTCAGAAGTAGCAGTCAGTCAAGCAACTTCTGTCAGGAACAAAGAAACTTACTTACACAGACACCCCTGATATCCTTATTGTTCAGAAGTAGCAGTCAGTCAAGCAACTTCTGTCAGGAACAAAGAAACTTACTTACACAGACACCCCTGATATCCTTATTGTTCAGAAGTAGCAGTCAGTCAAGCAACTTCTGTCAGGAACAAAGAAACTTACTTACACAGACACTCCTGATATCCTTATTGTTCAGAAGTAGCAGTCAGTCAAGCAACTTCTGTCAGGAACAGAGAAACATATTCACACAGACACTCCTGATATCCTTATTGTTCAGAAGTAGCAGTCAGTCAAGCAACTTCTGTCAGGAACAGAGAAACATATTCACACAGACACTCCTGATATCCTCATTGTTCAGTAGTAGCAGTCAGTCAAGCAACTTCTGTCAGGAACAAAGAAACTTACTTACACAGACACTCCTGATATCCTTATTGTTCAGAAGTAGCAGTCAGTCAAGCAACTTCTGTCAGGAACAAAGAAAAATATTCACACAGACACCCCTGATATCCTTATTGTTCAGAAGTAGCAGTCAGTCAAGCAACTTCTGTCAGGAACAGAGAAACTTACTTACACAGACACCCCTGATATCCTTATTGTTCAGAAGTAGCAGTCAGTCAAGCAACTTCTGTCAGGAACAAAGAAACTTACTTACACAGACACTCCTGATATCCTTATTGTTCAGAAGTAGCAGTCAGTCAAGCAACTTCTGTCAGGAACAGAGAAACTTACTTACACAGACACCCCTGATATCCTTATTGTTCAGAAGTAGCAGTCAGTCAAGCAACTTCTGTCAGGAACAGAGAAACTTACTTACACAGACACCCCTGATATCCTTATTGTTCAGAAGTAGCAGTCAGTCAAGCAACTTCTGTCAGGAACAAAGAAACTTACTTACACAGAAACCCCTGATATCCTTATTGTTCAGAAGTAGCAGTCAGTCAAGCAACTTCTGTCAGGAACAAAGAAACATATTCACACAGACACTCCTGATATCCTTATTGTTCAGAAGTAGCAGTCAGTCAAGCAACTTCTGTCAGGAACAAAGAAACTTACTTACACAGACACTCCTGATATCCTTATTGTTCAGAAGTAGCAGTCAGTCAAGCAACTTCTGTCAGGAACAGAGAAACATATTCACACAGACACTCCTGATATCCTTATTGTTCAGTAGTAGCAGTCAGTCAAGCAACTTCTGTCAGGAACAAAGAAACTTACTTACACAGACACTCCTGATATCCTTATTGTTCAGTAGTAGCAGTCAGTCAAGCAACTTCTGTCAGGAACAAAGAAACATATTCACACAGACACCCCTGATATCCTTATTGTTCAGTAGTAGCAGTCAGTCAAGCAACTTCTGTCAGGAACAAAGAAACATATTCACACAGACACCCCTGATATCCTTGTTGTTCAGTAGTAGCAGTCAGTCAAGCAACTTCTGTCAGGAACAAAGAAACATATTCACACAGACACCCCTGATATCCTTGTTGTTCAGTAGTAGCAGTCAGTCAAGCAACTTCTGTCAGGAACAAAGAAACATATTCACACAGACACCCCTGATATCCTTGTTGTTCAGTAGTAGCAGTCAGTCAAGCAACTTCTGTCAGGAACAAAGAAACATATTCACACAGACACTCCTGATTTCCTTATTGTTCAGAAGTAGCAGTCAGTCAAGCAACTTCTGTCAGGAACAGAGAAACATATTCACACAGACCTCCCTGATATCCTTATTGTTCAGAAGTAGCAGTCAGTCAAGCAACTTCTGTCAGGAACAAAGAAACATATTCACACAGACACTCCTGTTATCCTTGTAGTTCAGAAGTAGCAGTCAGTCAAGCAACTTCTGTCAGGAACAAAGAAACATACTTACACAGACACCCCTGATATCCTTGTAGTTCAGTAGTAGCAGTCAGTCAAGCAACTTCTGTCAGGAACAAAGAAACATATTCACACAGACACCCCTCATATCCTTATTGTTCAGAAGTAGCAGTCAGTCAAGCAACTTCCGTCAGGAACAAAGAAACTTACTTACACAGACACTCCTGATATCCTTATTGTTCAGAAGTAGCAGTCAGTCAAGCAACTTCTGTCAGGAACAAAGAAACATATTCATACAGACACCCCTGATATCCTTATTGTTCAGAAGTAGCAGTCAGTCAAGCAACTTCTGTCAGGAACAAAGAAACTTACTTACACAGACACCCCTGATATCCTTATTGTTCAGAAGTAGCAGTCAGTCAAGCAACTTCTGTCAGGAACAAAGAAACATACTCACACAGACACTCCTGATATCCTTATTGTTCAGAAGTAGCAGTCAGTCAAGCAACTTCTGTCAGGAACAAAGAAACTTACTTACACAGACACTCCTGATATCCTTATTGTTCAGAAGTAGCAGTCAGTCAAGCAACTTCTGTCAGGAACAAAGAAACTTACTTACACAGACACTCCTGATATCCTTATTGTTCAGAAGTAGCAGTCAGTCAAGCAACTTCTGTCAGGAACAAAGAAACTTACTCACACAGACACTCCTGATATCCTTATTGTTCAGAAGTAGCAGTCAGTCAAGTAACTTCTGTCAGGAACAAAGAAACTTACTTACACAGACACCCCTGATATCCTTGTAGTTCAGTAGTAGCAGTCAGTCAAGCAACTTCTGTCAGGAACAGAGAAACTTACTCACACAGACACTCCTGATATCCTTGTAGTTCAGTAGTAGCAGTCAGTCAAGCAACTTCTGTCAGGAACAGAGAAACTTACTTACACAGACACTCCTGATATCCTTATTGTTCAGAAGTAGCAGTCAGTCAAGCAACTTCTGTCAGGAACAAAGAAACATATTCATACAGACACTCCTGATATCCTTATTGTTCAGAGTAGCAGTCAGTCAAGCAACTTCTGTCAGGAACAGAGAAACATATTCATACAGACACTCCTGATATCCTTATTGTTCAGAAGTAGCAGTCAGTCAAGCAACTTCTGTCAGGAACAAAGAAACTTACTTACACAGACACTCCTGATATCCTTATTGTTCAGAAGTAGCAGTCAGTCAAGCAACTTCTGTCAGGAACAGAGAAACTTACTTACACAGACACCCCTGATATCCTTATTGTTCAGAAGTAGCAGTCAGTCAAGCAACTTCTGTCAGGAACAAAGAAACATATTCACACAGACACTCCTGATATCCTTATTGTTCAGAAGTAGCAGTCAGTCAAGCAACTTCTGTCAGGAACAAAGAAACTTACTTACACAGACACCCCTGATATCCTTATTGTTCAGAAGTAGCAGTCAGTCAAGCAACTTCTGTCAGGAACAAAGAAACTTACTTACACAGACACTCCTGATATCCTTATTGTTCAGAAGTAGCAGTCAGTCAAGCAACTTCTGTCAGGAACAAAGAAACTTACTTACACAGACACCCCTGATATCCTTGTAGTTCAGTAGTAGCAGTCAGTCAAGCAACTTCTGTCAGGAACAGAGAAACTTACTCACACAGACACTCCTGATATCCTTGTAGTTCAGTAGTAGCAGTCAGTCAAGCAACTTCTGTCAGGAACAGAGAAACTTACTTACACAGACACTCCTGATATCCTTATTGTTCAGAAGTAGCAGTCAGTCAAGCAACTTCTGTCAGGAACAAAGAAACATATTCATACAGACACCCCTGATATCCTTGTAGTTCAGTAGTAGCAGTCAGTCAAGCAACTTCTGTCAGGAACAAAGAAACATATTCACACAGACACCCCTGATATCCTTGTTGTTCAGTAGTAGCAGTCAGTCAAGCAACTTCTGTCAGGAACAAAGAAACTTACTTACATAGACACTCCTGATATCCTTATTGTTCAGAAGTAGCAGTCAGTCAAGCAACTTCTGTCAGGAACAGAGAAACTTACTTACACAGACACCCCTGATATCCTTATTGTTCAGAAGTAGCAGTCAGTCAAGCAACTTCTGTCAGGAACAAAGAAACTTACTTACACAGACACCCCTGATATCCTTATTGTTCAGAAGTAGCAGTCAGTCAAGCAACTTCTGTCAGGAACAAAGAAACTTACTTACACAGACACTCCTGATATCCTTATTGTTCAGAAGTAGCAGTCAGTCAAGCAACTTCTGTCAGGAACAAAGAAACTTACTTACACAGACACCCCTGATATCCTTATTGTTCAGAAGTAGCAGTCAGTCAAGCAACTTCTGTCAGGAACAAAGAAACTTACTTACACAGACACCCCTGATATCCTTATTGTTCAGAAGTAGCAGTCAGTCAAGCAACTTCTGTCAGGAACAAAGAAACTTACTTACACAGACACTCCTGATATCCTTATTGTTCAGAAGTAGCAGTCAGTCAAGCAACTTCTGTCAGGAACAGAGAAACATATTCACACAGACACTCCTGATATCCTTATTGTTCAGAAGTAGCAGTCAGTCAAGCAACTTCTGTCAGGAACAGAGAAACATATTCACACAGACACTCCTGATATCCTCATTGTTCAGTAGTAGCAGTCAGTCAAGCAACTTCTGTCAGGAACAAAGAAACTTACTTACACAGACACTCCTGATATCCTTATTGTTCAGAAGTAGCAGTCAGTCAAGCAACTTCTGTCAGGAACAAAGAAAAATATTCACACAGACACCCCTGATATCCTTATTGTTCAGAAGTAGCAGTCAGTCAAGCAACTTCTGTCAGGAACAGAGAAACTTACTTACACAGACACCCCTGATATCCTTATTGTTCAGAAGTAGCAGTCAGTCAAGCAACTTCTGTCAGGAACAAAGAAACTTACTTACACAGACACTCCTGATATCCTTATTGTTCAGAAGTAGCAGTCAGTCAAGCAACTTCTGTCAGGAACAGAGAAACTTACTTACACAGACACCCCTGATATCCTTATTGTTCAGAAGTAGCAGTCAGTCAAGCAACTTCTGTCAGGAACAGAGAAACTTACTTACACAGACACCCCTGATATCCTTATTGTTCAGAAGTAGCAGTCAGTCAAGCAACTTCTGTCAGGAACAAAGAAACTTACTTACACAGAAACCCCTGATATCCTTATTGTTCAGAAGTAGCAGTCAGTCAAGCAACTTCTGTCAGGAACAAAGAAACATATTCACACAGACACTCCTGATATCCTTATTGTTCAGAAGTAGCAGTCAGTCAAGCAACTTCTGTCAGGAACAAAGAAACTTACTTACACAGACACTCCTGATATCCTTATTGTTCAGAAGTAGCAGTCAGTCAAGCAACTTCTGTCAGGAACAGAGAAACATATTCACACAGACACTCCTGATATCCTTATTGTTCAGTAGTAGCAGTCAGTCAAGCAACTTCTGTCAGGAACAAAGAAACTTACTTACACAGACACTCCTGATATCCTTATTGTTCAGTAGTAGCAGTCAGTCAAGCAACTTCTGTCAGGAACAAAGAAACATATTCACACAGACACCCCTGATATCCTTATTGTTCAGTAGTAGCAGTCAGTCAAGCAACTTCTGTCAGGAACAAAGAAACATATTCACACAGACACCCCTGATATCCTTGTTGTTCAGTAGTAGCAGTCAGTCAAGCAACTTCTGTCAGGAACAAAGAAACATATTCACACAGACACCCCTGATATCCTTGTTGTTCAGTAGTAGCAGTCAGTCAAGCAACTTCTGTCAGGAACAAAGAAACATATTCACACAGACACCCCTGATATCCTTGTTGTTCAGTAGTAGCAGTCAGTCAAGCAACTTCTGTCAGGAACAAAGAAACATATTCACACAGACACTCCTGATTTCCTTATTGTTCAGAAGTAGCAGTCAGTCAAGCAACTTCTGTCAGGAACAGAGAAACATATTCACACAGACCTCCCTGATATCCTTATTGTTCAGAAGTAGCAGTCAGTCAAGCAACTTCTGTCAGGAACAAAGAAACATATTCACACAGACACCCCTGATATCCTTATTGTTCAGAAGTAGCAGTCAGTCAAGCAACTTCTGTCAGGAACAAAGAAACATATTCACACAGACACTCCTGATATCCTTATTGTTCAGTAGTAGCAGTCAGTCAAGCAACTTCTGTCAGGAACAAAGAAACTTACTTACACAGACACTCCTGATATCCTTATTGTTCAGAAGTAGCAGTCAGTCAAGCAACTTCTGTCAGGAACAAAGAAACTTACTTACACAGACACTCCTGATATCCTTATTGTTCAGAAGTAGCAGTCAGTCAAGCAACTTCTGTCAGGAACAAAGAAACTTACTTACACAGACACCCCTGATATCCTTATTGTTCAGTAGTAGCAGTCAGTCAAGCAACTTCTCTCAGGAACAAAGAAACATATTCACACAGACACTCCTGATATCCTTATTGTTCAGAAGTAGCAGTCAGTCAAGCAACTTCTGTCAGGAACAAAGAAACATATTCACACAGACACTCCTGATATCCTTATTGTTCAGAAGTAGCAGTCAGTCAAGCAACTTCTGTCAGGAACAAAGAAACATATTCACACAGACACTCCTGATATCCTTATTGTTCAGTAGTAGCAGTCAGTCAAGCAACTTCTGTCAGGAACAAAGAAACTTACTTACACAGACACCCCTGATATCCTTATTGTTCAGAAGTAGCAGTCAGTCAAGCAACTTCTGTCAGGAACAAAGAAACATATTCACACAGACCTCCCTGATATCCTTATTGTTCAGAAGTAGCAGTCAGTCAAGCAACTTCTGTCAGGAACAAAGAAACATATTCACACAGACACCCCTGATATCCTTATTGTTCAGAAGTAGCAGTCAGTCAAGCAACTTCTGTCAGGAACAAAGAAACATATTCACACAGACACCCCTGATATCCTTATTGTTCAGAAGTAGCAGTCAGTCAAGCAACTTCTTTCAGGAACAGAGAAACATATTCACACAGACCTCCCTGATATCCTTATTGTTCAGAAGTAGCAGTCAGTCAAGCAACTTCTGTCAGGAACAAAGAAACATATTCACACAGACACTCCTGATATCCTTATTGTTCAGAAGTAGCAGTCAGTCAAGCAACTTCTGTCAGGAACAAAGAAACTTACTTACACGGACACTCCTGATATCCTTATTGTTCAGAAGTAGCAGTCAGTCAAGCAACTTCTGTCAGGAACAAAGAAACATATTCACACAGACACTCCTGATATCCTTATTGTTCAGAAGTAGCAGTCAGTCAAGCAACTTCTGTCAGGAACAGAGAAACTAATTCACACAGACACCCCTGATATCCTTATTGTTCAGAAGTAGCAGTCAGTCAAGCAACTTCTGTCAGGAACAGAGAAACATATTCACACAGACCTCCCTGATATCCTTATTGTTCAGAAGTAGCAGTCAGTCAAGCAACTTCTGTCAGGAACAAAGAAACATATTCACACAGACACTCCTGATATCCTTGTAGTTCAGTAGTAGCAGTCAGTCAAGCAACTTCTGTCAGGAACAAAGAAACATATTCACACAGACACCCCTGATATCCTTATTGTTCAGACGTAGCAGTCAGTCAAGCAACTTCTGTCAGGAACAGAGAAACATATTCACACAGACACTCCTGATATCCTTATTGTTCAGAAGTAGCAGTCAGTCAAGCAACTTCTGTCAGGAACAAAGAAACTTACTCACACAGACACTCCTGATATCCTTATTGTTCAGAAGTAGCAGTCAGTCAAGCAACTTCTGTCAGGAACAGAGAAACATATTCACACAGACACTCCTGATATCCTTATTGTTCAGAAGTAGTAGTCAGTCAAGCAACTTCTGTCAGGAACAAAGAAACTTACTTACACAGACACCCCTGATATCCTTATTGTTCAGAAGTAGCAGTCAGTCAAGCAACTTCTGTCAGGAACAAAGAAACATATTCACACAGACCTCCCTGATATCCTTATTGTTCAGAAGTAGCAGTCAGTCAAGCAACTTCTGTCAGGAACAAAGAAACATATTCACACAGACACCCCTGATATCCTTATTGTTCAGAAGTAGCAGTCAGTCAAGCAACTTCTGTCAGGAACAAAGAAACATATTCACACAGACACCCCTGATATCCTTATTGTTCAGAAGTAGCAGTCAGTGAAGCAACTTCTTTCAGGAACAGAGAAACATATTCACACAGACCTCCCTGATATCGTTATTGTTCAGAAGTAGCAGTCAGTCAAGCAACTTCTGTCAGGAACAAAGAAACATATTCACACAGACACTCCTGATATCCTTATTGTTCAGAAGTAGCAGTCAGTCAAGCAACTTCTGTCAGGAACAAAGAAACTTACTTACACAGACACTCCTGATATCCTTATTGTTCAGAAGTAGCAGTCAGTCAAGCAACTTCTGTCAGGAACAAAGAAACATATTCACACAGACACTCCTGATATCCTTATTGTTCAGAAGTAGCAGTCAGTCAAGCAACTTCTGTCAGGAACAAAGAAACTTACTTACACAGACCTCCCTGATGTCCTTATTGTTCAGTAGTAGCAGTCAGTCAAGCAACTTCTGTCAGGAACAAAGAAACTTACTCACACAGACACTCCTGATATCCTTATTGTTCAGAAGTAGCAGTCAGTCAAGCAACTTCCTTTCAGGAACAAAGAAACTTACTTACACAGACACCCCTGATATCCTTGTAGTTCAGTAGTAGCAGTCAGTCAAGCAACTTCTGTCAGGAACAGAGAAACTTACTCACACAGACACTCCTGATATCCTTGTAGTTCAGTAGTAGCAGTCAGTCAAGCAACTTCTGTCAGGAACAGAGAAACTTACTTACACAGACACTCCTGATATCCTTATTGTTCAGAAGTAGCAGTCAGTCAAGCAACTTCTGTCAGGAACAAAGAAACATATTCATACAGACACCCCTGATATCCTTGTAGTTCAGTAGTAGCAGTCAGTCAAGCAACTTCTGTCAGGAACAAAGAAACATATTCACACAGACACCCCTGATATCCTTGTTGTTCAGTAGTAGCAGTCAGTCAAGCAACTTCTGTCAGGAACAAAGAAACTTACTTACATAGACACTCCTGATATCCTTATTGTTCAGAAGTAGCAGTCAGTCAAGCAACTTCTGTCAGGAACAGAGAAACTTACTTACACAGACACCCCTGATATCCTTATTGTTCAGAAGTAGCAGTCAGTCAAGCAACTTCTGTCAGGAACAAAGAAACTTACTTACACAGACACCCCTGATATCCTTATTGTTCAGAAGTAGCAGTCAGTCAAGCAACTTCTGTCAGGAACAAAGAAACTTACTTACACAGACACTCCTGATATCCTTATTGTTCAGAAGTAGCAGTCAGTCAAGCAACTTCTGTCAGGAACAAAGAAACTTACTTACACAGACACCCCTGATATCCTTATTGTTCAGAAGTAGCAGTCAGTCAAGCAACTTCTGTCAGGAACAAAGAAACTTACTTACACAGACACCCCTGATATCCTTATTGTTCAGAAGTAGCAGTCAGTCAAGCAACTTCTGTCAGGAACAAAGAAACTTACTTACACAGACACTCCTGATATCCTTATTGTTCAGAAGTAGCAGTCAGTCAAGCAACTTCTGTCAGGAACAGAGAAACATATTCACACAGACACTCCTGATATCCTTATTGTTCAGAAGTAGCAGTCAGTCAAGCAACTTCTGTCAGGAACAGAGAAACATATTCACACAGACACTCCTGATATCCTCATTGTTCAGTAGTAGCAGTCAGTCAAGCAACTTCTGTCAGGAACAAAGAAACTTACTTACACAGACACTCCTGATATCCTTATTGTTCAGAAGTAGCAGTCAGTCAAGCAACTTCTGTCAGGAACAAAGAAAAATATTCACACAGACACCCCTGATATCCTTATTGTTCAGAAGTAGCAGTCAGTCAAGCAACTTCTGTCAGGAACAGAGAAACTTACTTACACAGACACCCCTGATATCCTTATTGTTCAGAAGTAGCAGTCAGTCAAGCAACTTCTGTCAGGAACAAAGAAACTTACTTACACAGACACTCCTGATATCCTTATTGTTCAGAAGTAGCAGTCAGTCAAGCAACTTCTGTCAGGAACAGAGAAACTTACTTACACAGACACCCCTGATATCCTTATTGTTCAGAAGTAGCAGTCAGTCAAGCAACTTCTGTCAGGAACAGAGAAACTTACTTACACAGACACCCCTGATATCCTTATTGTTCAGAAGTAGCAGTCAGTCAAGCAACTTCTGTCAGGAACAAAGAAACTTACTTACACAGAAACCCCTGATATCCTTATTGTTCAGAAGTAGCAGTCAGTCAAGCAACTTCTGTCAGGAACAAAGAAACATATTCACACAGACACTCCTGATATCCTTATTGTTCAGAAGTAGCAGTCAGTCAAGCAACTTCTGTCAGGAACAAAGAAACTTACTTACACAGACACTCCTGATATCCTTATTGTTCAGAAGTAGCAGTCAGTCAAGCAACTTCTGTCAGGAACAGAGAAACATATTCACACAGACACTCCTGATATCCTTATTGTTCAGTAGTAGCAGTCAGTCAAGCAACTTCTGTCAGGAACAAAGAAACTTACTTACACAGACACTCCTGATATCCTTATTGTTCAGTAGTAGCAGTCAGTCAAGCAACTTCTGTCAGGAACAAAGAAACATATTCACACAGACACCCCTGATATCCTTATTGTTCAGTAGTAGCAGTCAGTCAAGCAACTTCTGTCAGGAACAAAGAAACATATTCACACAGACACCCCTGATATCCTTGTTGTTCAGTAGTAGCAGTCAGTCAAGCAACTTCTGTCAGGAACAAAGAAACATATTCACACAGACACCCCTGATATCCTTGTTGTTCAGTAGTAGCAGTCAGTCAAGCAACTTCTGTCAGGAACAAAGAAACATATTCACACAGACACCCCTGATATCCTTGTTGTTCAGTAGTAGCAGTCAGTCAAGCAACTTCTGTCAGGAACAAAGAAACATATTCACACAGACACTCCTGATTTCCTTATTGTTCAGAAGTAGCAGTCAGTCAAGCAACTTCTGTCAGGAACAGAGAAACATATTCACACAGACCTCCCTGATATCCTTATTGTTCAGAAGTAGCAGTCAGTCAAGCAACTTCTGTCAGGAACAAAGAAACATATTCACACAGACACTCCTGTTATCCTTGTAGTTCAGAAGTAGCAGTCAGTCAAGCAACTTCTGTCAGGAACAAAGAAACATACTTACACAGACACCCCTGATATCCTTGTAGTTCAGTAGTAGCAGTCAGTCAAGCAACTTCTGTCAGGAACAAAGAAACATATTCACACAGACACCCCTCATATCCTTATTGTTCAGAAGTAGCAGTCAGTCAAGCAACTTCCGTCAGGAACAAAGAAACTTACTTACACAGACACTCCTGATATCCTTATTGTTCAGAAGTAGCAGTCAGTCAAGCAACTTCTGTCAGGAACAAAGAAACATATTCATACAGACACCCCTGATATCCTTATTGTTCAGAAGTAGCAGTCAGTCAAGCAACTTCTGTCAGGAACAAAGAAACTTACTTACACAGACACCCCTGATATCCTTATTGTTCAGAAGTAGCAGTCAGTCAAGCAACTTCTGTCAGGAACAAAGAAACATACTCACACAGACACTCCTGATATCCTTATTGTTCAGAAGTAGCAGTCAGTCAAGCAACTTCTGTCAGGAACAAAGAAACTTACTTACACAGACACTCCTGATATCCTTATTGTTCAGAAGTAGCAGTCAGTCAAGCAACTTCTGTCAGGAACAAAGAAACTTACTTACACAGACACTCCTGATATCCTTATTGTTCAGAAGTAGCAGTCAGTCAAGCAACTTCTGTCAGGAACAAAGAAACTTACTCACACAGACACTCCTGATATCCTTATTGTTCAGAAGTAGCAGTCAGTCAAGTAACTTCTGTCAGGAACAAAGAAACTTACTTACACAGACACCCCTGATATCCTTGTAGTTCAGTAGTAGCAGTCAGTCAAGCAACTTCTGTCAGGAACAGAGAAACTTACTCACACAGACACTCCTGATATCCTTGTAGTTCAGTAGTAGCAGTCAGTCAAGCAACTTCTGTCAGGAACAGAGAAACTTACTTACACAGACACTCCTGATATCCTTATTGTTCAGAAGTAGCAGTCAGTCAAGCAACTTCTGTCAGGAACAAAGAAACATATTCATACAGACACTCCTGATATCCTTATTGTTCAGAGTAGCAGTCAGTCAAGCAACTTCTGTCAGGAACAGAGAAACATATTCATACAGACACTCCTGATATCCTTATTGTTCAGAAGTAGCAGTCAGTCAAGCAACTTCTGTCAGGAACAAAGAAACTTACTTACACAGACACTCCTGATATCCTTATTGTTCAGAAGTAGCAGTCAGTCAAGCAACTTCTGTCAGGAACAGAGAAACTTACTTACACAGACACCCCTGATATCCTTATTGTTCAGAAGTAGCAGTCAGTCAAGCAACTTCTGTCAGGAACAAAGAAACATATTCACACAGACACTCCTGATATCCTTATTGTTCAGAAGTAGCAGTCAGTCAAGCAACTTCTGTCAGGAACAAAGAAACTTACTTACACAGACACCCCTGATATCCTTATTGTTCAGAAGTAGCAGTCAGTCAAGCAACTTCTGTCAGGAACAAAGAAACTTACTTACACAGACACTCCTGATATCCTTATTGTTCAGAAGTAGCAGTCAGTCAAGCAACTTCTGTCAGGAACAAAGAAACTTACTTACACAGACACCCCTGATATCCTTATTGTTCAGAAGTAGCAGTCAGTCAAGCAACTTCTGTCAGGAACAAAGAAACTTACTTACACAGACACCCCTGATATCCTTATTGTTCAGAAGTAGCAGTCAGTCAAGCAACTTCTGTCAGGAACAAAGAAACTTACTTACACAGACCCTCCTGATATCCTTATTGTTCAGAAGTAGCAGTCAGTCAAGCAACTTCTGTCAGGAACAGAGAAACATATTCACACAGACACTCCTGATATCCTTATTGTTCAGTAGTAGCAGTCAGTCAAGCAACTTCTGTCAGGAACAAAGAAACTTACTTACACAGACACTCCTGATATCCTTATTGTTCAGAAGTAGCAGTCAGTCAAGCAACTTCTGTCAGGAACAAAGAAACATATTCACACAGACACCCCTGATATCCTTATTGTTCAGAAGTAGCAGTCAGTCAAGCAACTTCTGTCAGGAACAGAGAAACTTACTTACACAGACACCCCTGATATCCTTATTGTTCAGAACTAGCAGTCCGTCAAGCAACTTCTGTCAGGAACAGAGAAACTTACTTACACAGACACCCCTGATATCCTTATTGTTCAGAAGTAGCAGTCAGTCAAGCAACTTCTGTCAGGAACAAAGAAACTTACTTACACAGACACCCCTGATATCCTTATTGTTCAGAAGTAGCAGTCAGTCAAGCAACTTCTGTCAGGAACAAAGAAACATATTCACACAGACACTCCTGATATCCTTATTGTTCAGAAGTAGCAGTCAGTCAAGCAACTTCTGTCAGGAACAAAGAAACTTACTTACACAGACACTCCTGATATCCTTATTGTTCAGAAGTAGCAGTCAGTCAAGCAACTTCTGTCAGGAACAGAGAAACATATTCACACAGACACTCCTGATATCCTTATTGTTCAGTAGTAGCAGTCAGTCAAGCAACTTCTGTCAGGAACAAAGAAACATATTCACACAGACACCCCTGATATCCTTATTGTTCAGTAGTAGCAGTCAGTAAAGCAACTTCTGTCAGGAACAAAGAAACATATTCACACGGACACCCCTGATATCCTTGTTGTTCAGTAGTAGCAGTCAGTCAAGCAACTTCTGTCAGGAACAAAGAAACATATTCACACAGACACCCCTGATATCCTTGTTGTTCAGTAGTAGCAGTCAGTCAAGCAACTTCTGTCAGGAACAAAGAAACATATTCACACAGACACCCCGATATCCTTGTTGTTCAGTAGTAGCAGTCAGTCAAGCAACTTCTGTCAGGAACAAAGAAACATATTCACACAGACACTCCTGATATCCTTATTGTTCAGAAGTAGCAGTCAGTCAAGCAACTTCTGTCAGGAACAGAGAAACATATTCACACAGACACTCCTGATATCCTTGTAGTTCAGTAGTAGCAGTCAGTCAAGCAACTTCTGTCAGGAACAAAGAAACATATTTACACAGACACTCCTGATATCCTTATTGTTCAGAAGTAGCAGTCAGTCAAGCAACTTCTGTCAGGAACAAAGAAACTTACTTACACAGACACTCCTGATATCCTTATTGTTCAGAAGTAGCAGTCAGTCAAGCAACTTCTGTCAGGAACAAAGAAACTTACTCACACAGACACTCCTGATATCCTTATTGTTCAGAAGTAGCAGTCAGTCAAGCAACTTCTGTCAGGAACAAAGAAACTTACTCACACAGACACTCCTGATATCCTTATTGTTCAGAAGTAGCCGTCAGTCAAGCAACTTCTGTCAGGAACAAAGAAACATATTCACACAGACACCCCTGATATCCTTATTGTTCAGAAGTAGCAGTCAGTCAAGCAACTTCTGTCAGGAACAAAGAAACTTACTCACACAGACACTCCTGATATCCTTATTGTTCAGAAGTAGCAGTCAGTCAAGCAACTTCTGTCAGGAACAGAGAAACTTATTTACACAGACACCCCTGATATCCTTATTGTTCAGAAGTAGCAGTCAGTCAAGCAACTTCTGTCAGGAACAAAGAAACTTACTTACACAGACACCCCTGATATCCTTATTGTTCAGAAGTAGCAGTCAGTCAAGCAACTTCTGTCAGGAACAAAGAAACATATTCACACAGACACTCCTGATATCCTTATTGTTCAGAAGTAGCAGTCAGTCAAGCAACTTCTGTCAGGAACAAAGAAACATATTCACACAGACACTCCTGATATCCTTATTGTTCAGAAGTAGCAGTCAGTCAAGCAACTTCTGTCAGGAACAAAGAAACTTACTCACACAGACACTCCTGATATCCTTATTGTTCAGAAGTAGCAGTCAGTCAAGCCACTTCTGTCAGGAACAAAGAAACATATTCACACAGACACCCCTGATATCCTTGTAGTTCAGAAGTAGCAGTCAGTCAAGCAACTTCTGTCAGGAACAAAGAAACATATTCACACAGACACCCCTGATATCCTTATTGTTCAGAAGTAGCAGTCAGTCAAGCAACTTCTGTCAGGAACAAAGAAACATATTCACACAGACACTCCTGATATCCTTATTGTTCAGAAGTAGCAGTCAGTCAAGCAAATTCTGTCAGGAACAAAGAAACTTACTTACACAGACACTCCTGATATCCTTGTAGTTCAGTAGTAGCAGTCAGTCAAGCAACTTCTGTCAGGAACAAAGAAACATATTCACACAGACACTCCAGATATCCTTATTGTTCAGAAGTAGCAGTCAGTCAAGCAACTTCTGTCAGGAACAAAGAAACATATTCACACAGACACTCCTGATATCCTTATTGTTCAGAAGTAGCAGTCAGTCAAGCAACTTCTGTCAGGAACAAAGAAACATATTCACACAGACACCCCTGATATCCTTATTGTTCAGAAGTAGCAGTCAGTCAAGCAACTTCTGTCAGGAACAGAGAAACTTACTCACACAGACACCCCTGATATCCTTATTGTTCAGAAGTAGCAGTCAGTCAAGCAACTTCTGTCAGGAACAAAGAAACTTACTTACACAGACACCCCTGATATCCTTATTGTTCAGAAGTAGCAGTCAGTCAAGCAACTTCTGTCAGGAACAAAGAAACATACTCACACAGACACTCCTGATATCCTTATTGTTCAGAAGTAGCAGTCAGTCAAGCAACTTCTGTCAGGAACAAAGAAACTTACTTACACAGACACTCCTGATATCCTTATTGTTCAGAAGTAGCAGTCAGTCAAGCAACTTCTGTCAGGAACAAAGAAACTTACTTACATAGACACTCCTGATATCCTTATTGTTCAGAAGTAGCAGTCAGTCAAGCAACTTCTGTCACGAACAAAGAAACTTACTCACACAGACACTCCTGATATCCTTATTGTTCAGAAGTAGCAGTCAGTCAAGCAACTTCTGTCAGGAACAAAGAAACTTACTTACACAGACACCCCTGATATCCTTGTAGTTCAGTAGTAGCAGTCAGTCAAGCAACTTCTGTCAGGAACAGAGAAACTTACTCACACAGACACTCCTGATATCCTTGTAGTTCAGTAGTAGCAGTCAGTCAAGCAACTTCTGTCAGGAACAGAGAAACTTACTTACACAGACACTCCTGATATCCTTATTGTTCAGAAGTAGCAGTCAGTCAAGCAACTTCTGTCAGGAACAAAGAAACATATTCATACAGACACTCCTGATATCCTTATTGTTCAGAAGTAGCAGTCAGTCAAGCAACTTCTGTCAGGAACAAAGAAACATATTCACACAGACACCCCTGATATCCTTATTGTTCAGAAGTAGCAGTCAGTCAAGCAACTTCTGTCAGGAACAGAGAAACATATTCATACAGACACTCCTGATATCCTTATTGTTCAGAAGTAGCAGTCAGTCAAGCAACTTCTGTCAGGAACAAAGAAACTTACTTACACAGACACTCCTGATATCCTTATTGTTCAGAAGTAGCAGTCAGTCAAGCAACTTCTGTCAGGAACAGAGAAACTTACTTACACAGACACCCCTGATATCCTTATTGTTCAGAAGTAGCAGTCAGTCAAGCAACTTCTGTCAGGAACAAAGAAACTTACTCACACAGACACTCCTGATATCCTTATTGTTCAGAAGTAGCAGTCAGTCAAGTAACTTCTGTCAGGAACAAAGAAACTTACTTACACAGACACCCCTGATATCCTTGTAGTTCAGTAGTAGCAGTCAGTCAAGCAACTTCTGTCAGGAACAGAGAAACTTACTCACACAGACACTCCTGATATCCTTGTAGTTCAGTAGTAGCAGTCAGTCAAGCAACTTCTGTCAGGAACAGAGAAACTTACTTACACAGACACTCCTGATATCCTTATTGTTCAGAAGTAGCAGTCAGTCAAGCAACTTCTGTCAGGAACAAAGAAACATATTCATACAGACACTCCTGATATCCTTATTGTTCAGAGTAGCAGTCAGTCAAGCAACTTCTGTCAGGAACAGAGAAACATATTCATACAGACACTCCTGATATCCTTATTGTTCAGAAGTAGCAGTCAGTCAAGCAACTTCTGTCAGGAACAAAGAAACTTACTTACACAGACACTCCTGATATCCTTATTGTTCAGAAGTAGCAGTCAGTCAAGCAACTTCTGTCAGGAACAGAGAAACTTACTTACACAGACACCCCTGATATCCTTATTGTTCAGAAGTAGCAGTCAGTCAAGCAACTTCTGTCAGGAACAAAGAAACATATTCACACAGACACTCCTGATATCCTTATTGTTCAGAAGTAGCAGTCAGTCAAGCAACTTCTGTCAGGAACAAAGAAACTTACTTACACAGACACCCCTGATATCCTTATTGTTCAGAAGTAGCAGTCAGTCAAGCAACTTCTGTCAGGAACAAAGAAACTTACTTACACAGACACTCCTGATATCCTTATTGTTCAGAAGTAGCAGTCAGTCAAGCAACTTCTGTCAGGAACAAAGAAACTTACTTACACAGACACCCCTGATATCCTTATTGTTCAGAAGTAGCAGTCAGTCAAGCAACTTCTGTCAGGAACAAAGAAACTTACTTACACAGACACCCCTGATATCCTTATTGTTCAGAAGTAGCAGTCAGTCAAGCAACTTCTGTCAGGAACAAAGAAACTTACTTACACAGACCCTCCTGATATCCTTATTGTTCAGAAGTAGCAGTCAGTCAAGCAACTTCTGTCAGGAACAGAGAAACATATTCACACAGACACTCCTGATATCCTTATTGTTCAGTAGTAGCAGTCAGTCAAGCAACTTCTGTCAGGAACAAAGAAACTTACTTACACAGACACTCCTGATATCCTTATTGTTCAGAAGTAGCAGTCAGTCAAGCAACTTCTGTCAGGAACAAAGAAACATATTCACACAGACACCCCTGATATCCTTATTGTTCAGAAGTAGCAGTCAGTCAAGCAACTTCTGTCAGGAACAGAGAAACTTACTTACACAGACACCCCTGATATCCTTATTGTTCAGAACTAGCAGTCCGTCAAGCAACTTCTGTCAGGAACAGAGAAACTTACTTACACAGACACCCCTGATATCCTTATTGTTCAGAAGTAGCAGTCAGTCAAGCAACTTCTGTCAGGAACAAAGAAACTTACTTACACAGACACCCCTGATATCCTTATTGTTCAGAAGTAGCAGTCAGTCAAGCAACTTCTGTCAGGAACAAAGAAACATATTCACACAGACACTCCTGATATCCTTATTGTTCAGAAGTAGCAGTCAGTCAAGCAACTTCTGTCAGGAACAAAGAAACTTACTTACACAGACACTCCTGATATCCTTATTGTTCAGAAGTAGCAGTCAGTCAAGCAACTTCTGTCAGGAACAGAGAAACATATTCACACAGACACTCCTGATATCCTTATTGTTCAGTAGTAGCAGTCAGTCAAGCAACTTCTGTCAGGAACAAAGAAACATATTCACACAGACACCCCTGATATCCTTATTGTTCAGTAGTAGCAGTCAGTAAAGCAACTTCTGTCAGGAACAAAGAAACATATTCACACGGACACCCCTGATATCCTTGTTGTTCAGTAGTAGCAGTCAGTCAAGCAACTTCTGTCAGGAACAAAGAAACATATTCACACAGACACCCCTGATATCCTTGTTGTTCAGTAGTAGCAGTCAGTCAAGCAACTTCTGTCAGGAACAAAGAAACATATTCACACAGACACCCCGATATCCTTGTTGTTCAGTAGTAGCAGTCAGTCAAGCAACTTCTGTCAGGAACAAAGAAACATATTCACACAGACACTCCTGATATCCTTATTGTTCAGAAGTAGCAGTCAGTCAAGCAACTTCTGTCAGGAACAGAGAAACATATTCACACAGACACTCCTGATATCCTTGTAGTTCAGTAGTAGCAGTCAGTCAAGCAACTTCTGTCAGGAACAAAGAAACATATTTACACAGACACTCCTGATATCCTTATTGTTCAGAAGTAGCAGTCAGTCAAGCAACTTCTGTCAGGAACAAAGAAACTTACTTACACAGACACTCCTGATATCCTTATTGTTCAGAAGTAGCAGTCAGTCAAGCAACTTCTGTCAGGAACAAAGAAACTTACTCACACAGACACTCCTGATATCCTTATTGTTCAGAAGTAGCAGTCAGTCAAGCAACTTCTGTCAGGAACAAAGAAACTTACTCACACAGACACTCCTGATATCCTTATTGTTCAGAAGTAGCCGTCAGTCAAGCAACTTCTGTCAGGAACAAAGAAACATATTCACACAGACACCCCTGATATCCTTATTGTTCAGAAGTAGCAGTCAGTCAAGCAACTTCTGTCAGGAACAAAGAAACTTACTCACACAGACACTCCTGATATCCTTATTGTTCAGAAGTAGCAGTCAGTCAAGCAACTTCTGTCAGGAACAGAGAAACTTATTTACACAGACACCCCTGATATCCTTATTGTTCAGAAGTAGCAGTCAGTCAAGCAACTTCTGTCAGGAACAAAGAAACTTACTTACACAGACACCCCTGATATCCTTATTGTTCAGAAGTAGCAGTCAGTCAAGCAACTTCTGTCAGGAACAAAGAAACATATTCACACAGACACTCCTGATATCCTTATTGTTCAGAAGTAGCAGTCAGTCAAGCAACTTCTGTCAGGAACAAAGAAACATATTCACACAGACACTCCTGATATCCTTATTGTTCAGAAGTAGCAGTCAGTCAAGCAACTTCTGTCAGGAACAAAGAAACTTACTCACACAGACACTCCTGATATCCTTATTGTTCAGAAGTAGCAGTCAGTCAAGCCACTTCTGTCAGGAACAAAGAAACATATTCACACAGACACCCCTGATATCCTTGTAGTTCAGAAGTAGCAGTCAGTCAAGCAACTTCTGTCAGGAACAAAGAAACATATTCACACAGACACCCCTGATATCCTTATTGTTCAGAAGTAGCAGTCAGTCAAGCAACTTCTGTCAGGAACAAAGAAACATATTCACACAGACACTCCTGATATCCTTATTGTTCAGAAGTAGCAGTCAGTCAAGCAAATTCTGTCAGGAACAAAGAAACTTACTTACACAGACACTCCTGATATCCTTGTAGTTCAGTAGTAGCAGTCAGTCAAGCAACTTCTGTCAGGAACAAAGAAACATATTCACACAGACACTCCAGATATCCTTATTGTTCAGAAGTAGCAGTCAGTCAAGCAACTTCTGTCAGGAACAAAGAAACATATTCACACAGACACTCCTGATATCCTTATTGTTCAGAAGTAGCAGTCAGTCAAGCAACTTCTGTCAGGAACAAAGAAACATATTCACACAGACACCCCTGATATCCTTATTGTTCAGAAGTAGCAGTCAGTCAAGCAACTTCTGTCAGGAACAGAGAAACTTACTCACACAGACACCCCTGATATCCTTATTGTTCAGAAGTAGCAGTCAGTCAAGCAACTTCTGTCAGGAACAAAGAAACTTACTTACACAGACACCCCTGATATCCTTATTGTTCAGAAGTAGCAGTCAGTCAAGCAACTTCTGTCAGGAACAAAGAAACATACTCACACAGACACTCCTGATATCCTTATTGTTCAGAAGTAGCAGTCAGTCAAGCAACTTCTGTCAGGAACAAAGAAACTTACTTACACAGACACTCCTGATATCCTTATTGTTCAGAAGTAGCAGTCAGTCAAGCAACTTCTGTCAGGAACAAAGAAACTTACTTACATAGACACTCCTGATATCCTTATTGTTCAGAAGTAGCAGTCAGTCAAGCAACTTCTGTCACGAACAAAGAAACTTACTCACACAGACACTCCTGATATCCTTATTGTTCAGAAGTAGCAGTCAGTCAAGCAACTTCTGTCAGGAACAAAGAAACTTACTTACACAGACACCCCTGATATCCTTGTAGTTCAGTAGTAGCAGTCAGTCAAGCAACTTCTGTCAGGAACAGAGAAACTTACTCACACAGACACTCCTGATATCCTTGTAGTTCAGTAGTAGCAGTCAGTCAAGCAACTTCTGTCAGGAACAGAGAAACTTACTTACACAGACACTCCTGATATCCTTATTGTTCAGAAGTAGCAGTCAGTCAAGCAACTTCTGTCAGGAACAAAGAAACATATTCATACAGACACTCCTGATATCCTTATTGTTCAGAAGTAGCAGTCAGTCAAGCAACTTCTGTCAGGAACAAAGAAACATATTCACACAGACACCCCTGATATCCTTATTGTTCAGAAGTAGCAGTCAGTCAAGCAACTTCTGTCAGGAACAGAGAAACATATTCATACAGACACTCCTGATATCCTTATTGTTCAGAAGTAGCAGTCAGTCAAGCAACTTCTGTCAGGAACAAAGAAACTTACTTACACAGACACTCCTGATATCCTTATTGTTCAGAAGTAGCAGTCAGTCAAGCAACTTCTGTCAGGAACAGAGAAACTTACTTACACAGACACCCCTGATATCCTTATTGTTCAGAAGTAGCAGTCAGTCAAGCAACTTCTGTCAGGAACAAAGAAACTTACTTACACAGACACCCCTGATATCCTTATTGTTCAGAAGTAGCAGTCAGTCAAGCAACTTCTGTCAGGAACAAAGAAACTTACTTACACAGACACTCCTGATATCCTTATTGTTCAGAAGTAGCAGTCAGTCAAGCAACTTCTGTCAGGAACAAAGAAACTTACTTACACAGACACCCCTGATAACCTTATTGTTCAGAAGTAGCAGTCAGTCAAGCAACTTCTGTCAGGAACAAAGAAACTTACTTACACAGACACCCCTGATATCCTTATTGTTCAGAAGTAGCAGTCAGTCAAGCAACTTCTGTCAGGAACAAAGAAACTTACTTACACAGACACTCCTGATATCCTTATTGTTCAGAAGTAGCAGTCAGTCAAGCAACTTCTGTCAGGAACAGAGAAACATATTCACACAGACACTCCTGATATCCTTATTGTTCAGTAGTAGCAGTCAGTCAAGCAACTTCTGTCAGGAACAAAGAAACTTACTTACACAGACACTCCTGATATCCTTATTGTTCAGAAGTAGCAGTCAGTCAAGCAACTTCTGTCAGGAACAAAGAAACATATTCACACAGACACCCCTGATATCCTTATTGTTCAGAAGTAGCAGTCAGTCAAGCAACTTCTGTCAGGAACAGAGAAACTTACTTACACAGACACCCCTGATATCCTTATTGTTCAGAACTAGCAGTCAGTCAAGCAACTTCTGTCAGGAACAGAGAAACTTACTTACACAGACACCCCTGATATCCTTATTGTTCAGAAGTAGCAGTCAGTCAAGCAACTTCTGTCAGGAACAAAGAAACTTACTTACACAGACACCCCTGATATCCTTATTGTTCAGAAGTAGCAGTCAGTCAAGCAACTTCTGTCAGGAACAAAGAAACATATTCACACAGACACTCCTGATATCCTTATTGTTCAGAAGTAGCAGTCAGTCAAGCAACTTCTGTCAGGAACAAAGAAACTTACTTACACAGACACTCCTGATATCCTTATTGTTCAGAAGTAGCAGTCAGTCAAGCAACTTCTGTCAGGAACAGAGAAACATATTCACACAGACACTCCTGATATCCTTATTGTTCAGTAGTAGCAGTCAGTCAAGCAACTTCTGTCAGGAACAAAGAAACATATTCACACAGACACCCCTGATATCCTTATTGTTCAGTAGTAGCAGTCAGTCAAGCAACTTCTGTCAGGAACAAAGAAACATATTCACACAGACACCCCTGATATCCTTGTTGTTCAGTAGTAGCAGTCAGTCAAGCAACTTCTGTCAGGAACAAAGAAACATATTCACACAGACACCCCTGATATCCTTGTTGTTCAGTAGTAGCAGTCAGTCAAGCAACTTCTGTCAGGAACAAAGAAACATATTCACACAGACACCCCTGATATCCTTGTTGTTCAGTAGTAGCAGTCAGTCAAGCAACTTCTGTCAGGAACAAAGAAACATATTCACACAGACACTCCTGATATCCTTATTGTTCAGAAGTAGCAGTCAGTCAAGCAACTTCTGTCAGGAACAGAGAAACATATTCACACAGACCTCCCTGATATCCTTATTGTTCAGAAGTAGCAGTCAGTCAAGCAACTTCTGTCAGGAACAAAGAAACATATTCACACAGACACTCCTGATATCCTTGTAGTTCAGAAGTAGCAGTCAGTCAAGCAACGTCTGTCAGGAACAAAGAAACATACTTACACAGACACCCCTGATATCCTTGTAGTTCAGTAGTAGCAGTCAGTCAAGCAACTTCTGTCAGGAACAAAGAAACATATTCACACAGACACCCCTGATATCCTTATTGTTCAGAAGTAGCAGTCAGTCAAGCAACTTCTGTCAGGAACAAAGAAACATATTCACACAGACACTCCTGATATCCTTATTGTTCAGTAGTAGCAGTCAGTCAAGCAACTTCTGTCAGGAACAAAGAAACATATTCATACAGACACCCCTGATATCCTTATTGTTCAGAAGTAGCAGTCAGTCAAGCAACTTCTGTCAGGAACAAAGAAACTTACTTACACAGACACCCCTGATATCCTTATTGTTCAGAAGTAGCAGTCAGTCAAGCAACTTCTGTCAGGAACAAAGAAACATACTCACACAGACACTCCTGATATCCTTATTGTTCAGAAGTAGCAGTCAGTCAAGCAACTTCTGTCAGGAACAAAGAAACTTACTTACACAGACACTCCTGATATCCTTATTGTTCAGAAGTAGCAGTCAGTCAAGCAACTTCTGTCAGGAACAAAGAAACTTACTTACACAGACACTCCTGATATCCTTATTGTTCAGAAGTAGCAGTCAGTCAAGCAACTTCTGTCAGGAACAAAGAAACTTACTCACACAGACACTCCTGATATCCTTATTGTTCAGAAGTAGCAGTCAGTCAAGCAACTTCTGTCAGGAACAAAGAAACTTACTTACACAGACACTCCTGATATCCTTATTGTTCAGAAGTAGCAGTCAGTCAAGCAACTTCTGTCAGGAACAAAGAAACTTACTTACACAGACACCCCTGATATCCTTGTTGTTCAGAAGTAGCAGTCAGTCAAGCAAATACTGTCAGGAACAAAGAAACATATTCACACAGACACTCCTGATATCCTTATTGTTCAGAAGTAGCAGTCAGTCAAGCAACTTCTGTCAGGAACAAAGAAACTTACTTACACAGACACTCCTGATATCCTTATTGTTCAGAAGTAGCAGTCAGTCAAGCAACTTCTGTCAGGAACAAAGAAACTTACTCACACAGACACTCCTGATATCCTTATTGTTCAGAAGTAGCAGTCAGTCAAGCAACTTCTGTCAGGAACAAAGAAACTTACTTACACAGACACTCCTGATATCCTTATTGTTCAGAAGTAGCAGTCAGTCAAGCAACTTCTGTCAGGAACAAAGAAACATATTCACACAGACACCCCTGATATCCTTATTGTTCAGAAGTAGCAGTCAGTCAAGCAACTTCTGTCAGGAACAAAGAAACTTACTCACACAGACACTCCTGATATCCTTATTGTTCAGAAGTAGCAGTCAGTCAAGCAACTTCTGTCAGGAACAAAGAAACATATTCACACAGACACTCCTGATATCCTTGTAGTTCAGTAGTAGCAGTCAGTCAAGCAACTTCTGTCAGGAACAAAGAAACATATTCACACAGACACCCCTGATATCCTTATTGTTCAGAAGTAGCAGTCAGTCAAGCAACTTCTGTCAGGAACAAAGAAACATATTCACACAGACACTCCTGATATCCTTATTGTTCAGAAGTAGCAGTCAGTCAAGCAACTTCTGTCAGGAACAAAGAAACATATTCACACAGACACTCCTGATATCCTTATTGTTCAGAAGTAGCAGTCAGTCAAGCAACTTCTGTCAGGAACAAAGAAACTTACTCACACAGACACTCCTGATATCCTTATTGTTCAGAAGTAGCAGTCAGTCAAGCAACTTCTGTCAGGAACAAAGAAACATATTCACACAGACACCCCTGATATCCTTGTAGTTCAGAAGTAGCAGTCAGTCAAGCAACTTCTGTCAGGAACAAAGAAACATATTCACACAGACACCCCTGATATCCTTATTGTTCAGAAGTAGCAGTCAGTCAAGCAACTTCTGTCAGGAACAAAGAAACATATTCACACAGACACTCCTGATATCCTTATTGTTCAGAAGTAGCAGTCAGTCAAGCAAATTCTGTCAGGAACAAAGAAACTTACTTACACAGACACTCCTGATATCCTTGTAGTTCAGTAGTAGCAGTCAGTCAAGCAACTTCTGTCAGGAACAAAGAAACATATTCACACAGACACCCCTGATATCCTTATTGTTCAGAAGTAGCAGTCAGTCAAGCAACTTCTGTCAGGAACAAAGAAACATATTCACACAGACACCCCTGATATCCTTATTGTTCAGAAGTAGCAGTCAGTCAAGCAACTTCTGTCAGGAACAAAGAAACATATTCACACAGACACTCCTGATATCCTTATTGTTCAGAAGTAGCAGTCAGTCAAGCAACTTCTGTCAGGAACAAAGAAACATATTCACACAGACACTCCTGATATACTTATTGTTCAGAAGTAGCAGTCAGTCAAGCAACTTCTGTCAGGAACAAAGAAACTTACTCACACAGACACCCCTGATATCCTTATTGTTCAGAAGTAGCAGTCAGTCAAGCAAACTCTGTCAGGAACAAAGAAACTTACTCACACAGACACCCCTGATATCCTTATTGTTCAGAAGTAGCAGTCAGTCAAGCAACTTCTGTCAGGAACAAAGAAACATATTCACACAGACACCCCTGATATCCTTATTGTTCAGAAGTAGCAGTCAGTCAAGCAACTTCTGTCAGGCACAAAGAAACATATTCACACAGACACCCCTGATATCCTTATTGTTCAGAAGTAGCAGTCAGTCAAGCAACTTCTGTCAGGCACAAAGAAACATATTCACACAGACACTCCTGATATCCTTATTGTTCAGTAGTAGCAGTCAGTCAAGCAACTTCTGTCAGGAACAAAGAAACATATTCACACAGACACCCCTGATATCCTTATTGTTCAGAAGTAGCAGTCAGTCAAGCAACTTCTGTCAGGAACAAAGAAACATATTCACACAGACACTCCTGATATCCTTATTGTTCAGAAGTAGCAGTCAGTCAAGCAAATTCTGTCAGGAACAAAGAAACATATTCACACAGACACTCCTGATATCCTTATTGTTCAGAAGTAGCAGTCAGTCAAGCAACTTCTGTCAGGAACAAAGAAACATATTCACACAGACACTCCTGATATCCTTATTGTTCAGAAGTAGCAGTCAGTCAAGCAACTTCTGTCAGGAACAAAGAAACATATTCACACAGACACCCCTGATATCCTTATTGTTCAGAAGTAGCAGTCAGTCAAGCAACTTCTGTCAGGAACAGAGAAACTTACTCACACAGACACCCCTGATATCCTTATTGTTCAGAAGTAGCAGTCAGTCAAGCAACTTCTGTCAGGAACAGAGAAACTTACTCACACAGACACTCCTGATATCCTTATTGTTCAGAAGTAGCAGTCAGTCAAGCAACTTCTGTCAGGAACAAAGAAACTTATTCACACAGACACTCCTGATATCCTTGTTGTTCAGAAGTAGCAGTCAGTCAAGCAACTTCTGGCAGGAACAAAGAAACTTACTTACACAGACACTCCTGATATCCTTATTGTTCAGAAGTAGCAGTCAGTCAAGCAACTTCTGTCAGGAACAAAGAAACTTACTCACACAGACACCCCTGATATCGTTGTAGTTCAGTAGTAGCAGTCAGTCAAGCAACTTCTGTCAGGAACAAAGAAACTTACTTACACAGACACCCCTGATATCCTTGTAGTTCAGTAGTAGCAGTCAGTCAAGCAACTTCTGTCAGGAACAGAGAAACATACTCACACAGACACCCCTGATATCCTTATTGTTCAGAAGTAGCAGTCAGTCAAGCAACTTCTGTCAGGAACAGAGAAACATATTCACACAGACACCCCTGATATCCTTGTAGTTCAGTAGTAGCAGTCAGTCAAGCAACTTCTGTCAGGAACAAAGAAACTTACTCACACAGACACTCCTGATATCCTTATTGTTCAGAAGTAGCAGTCAGTCAAGCAACTTCTGTCAGGAACAAAGAAACTTACTCACACAGACACCCCTGATATCCTTATTGTTCAGAAGTAGCAGTCAGTCAAGCAACTTCTGTCAGGAACAAAGAAACTTACTCACACAGACACTCCTGATATCCTTATTGTTCAGAAGTAGCAGTCAGTCAAGCAACTTCTGTCAGGAACAAAGAAACTTACTCACACAGACACTCCTGATATCCTTATTGTTCAGAAGTAGCAGTCAGTCAAGCAACTTCTGTCAGGAACAAAGAAACTTACTCACACAGACACTCCTGATATCCTTATTGTTCAGAAGTAGCAGTCAGTCAAGCAACTTCTGTCAGGAACAAAGAAACATATTCACAGAGACACTCCTGATATCCTTGTAGTTCAGTAGTAGCAGTCAGTCAAGCAACTTCTGTCAGGAACAAAGAAACTTACTCACACAGACACTCCTGATATCCTTATTGTTCAGAAGTAGCAGTCAGTCAAGCAACTTCTGTCAGGAACAAAGAAACATATTCACACAGACACCCCTGATATCCTTATTGTTCAGTAGTAGCAGTCAGTAAAGCAACTTCTGTCAGGAACAAAGAAACATATTCACACGGACACCCCTGATATCCTTGTTGTTCAGTAGTAGCAGTCAGTCAAGCAACTTCTGTCAGGAACAAAGAAACATATTCACACAGACACCCCTGATATCCTTGTTGTTCAGTAGTAGCAGTCAGTCAAGCAACTTCTGTCAGGAACAAAGAAACATATTCACACAGACACCCCTGATATCCTTGTTGTTCAGTAGTAGCAGTCAGTCAAGCAACTTCTGTCAGGAACAAAGAAACATATTCACACAGACACTCCTGATATCCTTATTGTTCAGAAGTAGCAGTCAGTCAAGCAACTTCTGTCAGGAACAGAGAAACATATTCACACAGACACTCCTGATATCCTTGTAGTTCAGTAGTAGCAGTCAGTCAAGCAACTTCTGTCAGGAACAAAGAAACATATTCACACAGACACTCCTGATATCCTTATTGTTCAGAAGTAGCAGTCAGTCAAGCAACTTCTGTCAGGAACAAAGAAACTTACTTACACAGACACTCCTGATATCCTTATTGTTCAGAAGTAGCAGTCAGTCAAGCAACTTCTGTCAGGAACAAAGAAACTTACTCACACAGACACTCCTGATATCCTTATTGTTCAGAAGTAGCAGTCAGTCAAGCAACTTCTGTCAGGAACAAAGAAACTTACTCACACAGACACTCCTGATATCCTTATTGTTCAGAAGTAGCAGTCAGTCAAGCAACTTCTGTCAGGAACAAAGAAACATATTCACACAGACACCCCTGATATCCTTATTGTTCAGAAGTAGCAGTCAGTCAAGCAACTTCTGTCAGGAACAAAGAAACTTACTCACACAGACACTCCTGATATCCTTATTGTTCAGAAGTAGCAGTCAGTCAAGCAACTTCTGTCAGGAACAGAGAAACTTACTTACACAGACACGCCTGATATCCTTATTGTTCAGAAGTAGCAGTCAGTCAAGCAACTTCTGTCAGGAACAAAGAAACTTACTTACACAGACACCCCTGATATCCTTATTGTTCAGAAGTAGCAGTCAGTCAAGCAACTTCTGTCAGGAACAAAGAAACATATTCACACAGACACTCCTGATATCCTTATTGTTCAGAAGTAGCAGTCAGTCAAGCAACTTCTGTCAGGAACAAAGAAACATATTCACACAGACACTCCTGATATCCTTATTGTTCAGAAGTAGCAGTCAGTCAAGCAACTTCTGTCAGGAACAAAGAAACTTACTCACACAGACACTCCTGATATCCTTATTGTTCAGAAGTAGCAGTCAGTCAAGCAACTTCTGTCAGGAACAAAGAAACATATTCACACAGACACCCCTGATATCCTTGTAGTTCAGAAGTAGCAGTCAGTCAAGCAACTTCTGTCAGGAACAAAGAAACATATTCACACAGACACCCCTGATATCCTTATTGTTCAGAAGTAGCAGTCAGTCAAGCAACTTCTGTCAGGAACAAAGAAACATATTCACACAGACACTCCTGATATCCTTATTGTTCAGAAGTAGCAGTCAGTCAAGCAAATTCTGTCAGGAACAAAGAAACTTACTTACACAGACACTCCTGATATCCTTGTAGTTCAGTAGTAGCAGTCAGTCAAGCAACTTCTGTCAGGAACAAAGAAACATATTCACACAGACACTCCTGATATCCTTATTGTTCAGAAGTAGCAGTCAGTCAAGCAACTTCTGTCAGGAACAAAGAAACATATTCACACAGACACCCCTGATATCCTTATTGTTCAGAAGTAGCAGTCAGTCAAGCAACTTCTGTCAGGAACAGAGAAACTTACTCACACAGACACCCCTGATATCCTTATTGTTCAGAAGTAGCAGTCAGTCAAGCAACTTCTGTCAGGAACAAAGAAACATACTTACACAGACACCCCTGATATCCTTATTGTTCAGAAGTAGCAGTCAGTCAAGCAACTTCTGTCAGGAACAAAGAAACATACTCACACAGACACTCCTGATATCCTTATTGTTCAGAAGTAGCAGTCAGTCAAGCAACTTCTGTCAGGAACAAAGAAACTTACTTACACAGACACTCCTGATATCCTTATTGTTCAGAAGTAGCAGTCAGTCAAGCAACTTCTGTCAGGAACAAAGAAACTTACTTACACAGACACTCCTGATATCCTTATTGTTCAGAAGTAGCAGTCAGTCAAGCAACTTCTGTCAGGAACAAAGAAACTTAGTCACACAGACACTCCTGATATCCTTATTGTTCAGAAGTAGCAGTCAGTCAAGCAACTTCTGTCAGGAACAAAGAAACTTACTTACACAGACACCCCTGATATCCTTGTAGTTCAGTAGTAGCAGTCAGTCAAGCAACTTCTGTCAGGAACAGAGAAACTTACTCACACAGACACTCCTGATATCCTTGTAGTTCAGTAGTAGCAGTCAGTCAAGCAACTTCTGTCAGGAACAGAGAAACTTACTTACACAGACACTCCTGATATCCTTATTGTTCAGAAGTAGCAGTCAGTCAAGCAACTTCTGTCAGGAACAAAGAAACATATTCATACAGACACTCCTGATATCCTTATTGTTCAGAAGTAGCAGTCAGTCAAGCAACTTCTGTCAGGAACAAAGAAACATATTCACACAGACACCCCTGATATCCTTATTGTTCAGAAGTAGCAGTCAGTCAAGCAACTTCTGTCAGGAACAGAGAAACATATTCATACAGACACTCCTGATATCCTTATTGTTCAGAAGTAGCAGTCAGTCAAGCAACTTCTGTCAGGAACAAAGAAACTTACTTACACAGACACTCCTGATATCCTTATTGTTCAGAAGTAGCAGTCAGTCAAGCAACTTCTGTCAGGAACAGAGAAACTTACTTACACAGACACCCCTGATATCCTTATTGTTCAGAAGTAGCAGTCAGTCAAGCAACTTCTGTCAGGAACAAAGAAACTTACTTACACAGACACCCCTGATATCCTTATTGTTCAGAAGTAGCAGTCAGTCAAGCAACTTCTGTCAGGAACAAAGAAACTTACTTACACAGACACTCCTGATATCCTTATTGTTCAGAAGTAGCAGTCAGTCAAGCAACTTCTGTCAGGAACAAAGAAACTTACTTACACAGACACCCCTGATATCCTTATTGTTCAGAAGTAGCAGTCAGTCAAGCAACTTCTGTCAGGAACAAAGAAACTTACTTACACAGACACCCCTGATATCCTTATTGTTCAGAAGTAGCAGTCAGTCAAGCAACTTCTGTCAGGAACAAAGAAACTTACTTACACAGACACTCCTGATATCCTTATTGTTCAGAAGTAGCAGTCAGTCAAGCAACTTCTGTCAGGAACAGAGAAACATATTCACACAGACACTCCTGATATCCTTATTGTTCAGTAGTAGCAGTCAGTCAAGCAACTTCTGTCAGGAACAAAGAAACTTACTTACACAGACACTCCTGATATCCTTATTGTTCAGAAGTAGCAGTCAGTCAAGCAACTTCTGTCAGGAACAAAGAAACATATTCACACAGACACCCCTGATATCCTTATTGTTCAGAAGTAGCAGTCAGTCAAGCAACTTCTGTCAGGAACAGAGAAACTTACTTACACAGACACCCCTGATATCCTTATTGTTCAGAACTAGCAGTCAGTCAAGCAACTTCTGTCAGGAACAGAGAAACTTACTTACACAGACACCCCTGATATCCTTATTGTTCAGAAGTAGCAGTCAGTCAAGCAACTTCTGTCAGGAACAAAGAAACTTACTTACACAGACACCCCTGATATCCTTATTGTTCAGAAGTAGCAGTCAGTCAAGCAACTTCTGTCAGGAACAAAGAAACATATTCACACAGACACTCCTGATATCCTTATTGTTCAGAAGTAGCAGTCAGTCAAGCAACTTCTGTCAGGAACAAAGAAACTTACTTACACAGACACTCCTGATATCCTTATTGTTCAGAAGTAGCAGTCAGTCAAGCAACTTCTGTCAGGAACAGAGAAACATATTCACACAGACACTCCTGATATCCTTATTGTTCAGTAGTAGCAGTCAGTCAAGCAACTTCTGTCAGGAACAAAGAAACATATTCACACAGACACCCCTGATATCCTTATTGTTCAGTAGTAGCAGTCAGTCAAGCAACTTCTGTCAGGAACAAAGAAACATATTCACACAGACACCCCTGATATCCTTGTTGTTCAGTAGTAGCAGTCAGTCAAGCAACTTCTGTCAGGAACAAAGAAACATATTCACACAGACACCCCTGATATCCCTGTTGTTCAGTAGTAGCAGTCAGTCAAGCAACTTCTGTCAGGAACAAAGAAACATATTCACACAGACACCCCTGATATCCTTGTTGTTCAGTAGTAGCAGTCAGTCAAGCAACTTCTGTCAGGAACAAAGAAACATATTCACACAGACACTCCTGATATCCTTATTGTTCAGAAGTAGCAGTCAGTCAAGCAACTTCTGTCAGGAACAGAGAAACATATTCACACAGACCTCCCTGATATCCTTATTGTTCAGAAGTAGCAGTCAGTCAAGCAACTTCTGTCAGGAACAAAGAAACATATTCACACAGACACTCCTGATATCCTTGTAGTTCAGAAGTAGCAGTCAGTCAAGCAACTTCTGTCAGGAACAAAGAAACATACTTACACAGACACCCCTGATATCCTTGTAGTTCAGTAGTAGCAGTCAGTCAAGCAACTTCTGTCAGGAACAAAGAAACATATTCACACAGACACCCCTGATATCCTTATTGTTCAGAAGTAGCAGTCAGTCAAGCAACTTCTGTCAGGAACAAAGAAACATATTCACACAGACACTCCTGATATCCTTATTGTTCAGTAGTAGCAGTCAGTCAAGCAACTTCTGTCAGGAACAAAGAAACATATTCATACAGACACCCCTGATATCCTTATTGTTCAGAAGTAGCAGTCAGTCAAGCAACTTCTGTCAGGAACAAAGAAACTTACTTACACAGACACCCCTGATATCCTTATTGTTCAGAAGTAGCAGTCAGTCAAGCAACTTCTGTCAGGAACAAAGAAACATACTCACACAGACACTCCTGATATCCTTATTGTTCAGAAGTAGCAGTCAGTCAAGCAACTTCTGTCAGGAACAAAGAAACTTACTTACACAGACACTCCTGATATCCTTATTGTTCAGAAGTAGCAGTCAGTCAAGCAACTTCTGTCAGGAACAAAGAAACTTACTTACACAGACACTCCTGATATCCTTATTGTTCAGAAGTAGCAGTCAGTCAAGCAACTTCTGTCAGGAACAAAGAAACTTACTCACACAGACACTCCTGATATCCTTATTGTTCAGAAGTAGCAGTCAGTCAAGCAACTTCTGTCAGGAACAAAGAAACTTACTTACACAGACACTCCTGATATCCTTATTGTTCAGAAGTAGCAGTCAGTCAAGCAACTTCTGTCAGGAACAAAGAAACTTACTTACACAGACACCCCTGATATCCTTGTTGTTCAGAAGTAGCAGTCAGTCAAGCAAATACTGTCAGGAACAAAGAAACATATTCACACAGACACTCCTGATATCCTTATTGTTCAGAAGTAGCAGTCAGTCAAGCAACTTCTGTCAGGAACAAAGAAACTTACTTACACAGACACTCCTGATATCCTTATTGTTCAGAAGTAGCAGTCAGTCAAGCAACTTCTGTCAGGAACAAAGAAACTTACTCACACAGACACTCCTGATATCCTTATTGTTCAGAAGTAGCAGTCAGTCAAGCAACTTCTGTCAGGAACAAAGAAAACTTACTTACACAGACACTCCTGATATCCTTATTGTTCAGAAGTAGCAGTCAGTCAAGCAACTTCTGTCAGGAACAAAGAAACATATTCACACAGACACCCCTGATATCCTTATTGTTCAGAAGTAGCAGTCAGTCAAGCAACTTCTGTCAGGAACAAAGAAACTTACTCACACAGACACTCCTGATATCCTTATTGTTCAGAAGTAGCAGTCAGTCAAGCAACTTCTGTCAGGAACAAAGAAACATATTCACACAGACACTCCTGATATCCTTGTAGTTCAGTAGTAGCAGTCAGTCAAGCAACTTCTGTCAGGAACAAAGAAACATATTCACACAGACACCCCTGATATCCTTATTGTTCAGAAGTAGCAGTCAGTCAAGCAACTTCTGTCAGGAACAAAGAAACATATTCACACAGACACTCCTGATATCCTTATTGTTCAGAAGTAGCAGTCAGTCAAGCAACTTCTGTCAGGAACAAAGAAACATATTCACACAGACACTCCTGATATCCTTATTGTTCAGAAGTAGCAGTCAGTCAAGCAACTTCTGTCAGGAACAAAGAAACTTACTCACACAGACACTCCTGATATCCTTATTGTTCAGAAGTAGCAGTCAGTCAAGCAACTTCTGTCAGGAACAAAGAAACATATTCACACAGACACCCCTGATATCCTTGTAGTTCAGAAGTAGCAGTCAGTCAAGCAACTTCTGTCAGGAACAAAGAAACATATTCACACAGACACCCCTGATATCCTTATTGTTCAGAAGTAGCAGTCAGTCAAGCAACTTCTGTCAGGAACAAAGAAACATATTCACACAGACACTCCTGATATCCTTATTGTTCAGAAGTAGCAGTCAGTCAAGCAAATTCTGTCAGGAACAAAGAAACTTACTTACACAGACACTCCTGATATCCTTGTAGTTCAGTAGTAGCAGTCAGTCAAGCAACTTCTGTCAGGAACAAAGAAACATATTCACACAGACACCCCTGATATCCTTATTGTTCAGAAGTAGCAGTCAGTCAAGCAACTTCTGTCAGGAACAAAGAAACATATTCACACAGACACCCCTGATATCCTTATTGTTCAGAAGTAGCAGTCAGTCAAGCAACTTCTGTCAGGAACAAAAAAACATATTCACACAGACACTCCTGATATCCTTATTATTCAGAAGTAGCAGTCAGTCAAGCAACTTCTGTCAGGAACAAAGAAACATATTCACACAGACACTCCTGATATACTTATTGTTCAGAAGTAGCAGTCAGTCAAGCAACTTCTGTCAGGAACAAAGAAACTTACTCACACAGACACCCCTGATATCCTTATTGTTCAGAAGTAGCAGTCAGTCAAGCAAATTCTGTCAGGAACAAAGAAACTTACTCACACAGACACCCCTGATATCCTTATTGTTCAGAAGTAGCAGTCAGTCAAGCAACTTCTGTCAGGAACAAAGAAACATATTCACACAGACACCCCTGATATCCTTATTGTTCAGAAGTAGCAGTCAGTCAAGCAACTTCTGTCAGGCACAAAGAAACATATTCACGCAGACACTCCTGATATCCTTATTGTTCAGTAGTAGCAGTCAGTCAAGCAACTTCTGTCAGGAACAAAGAAACATATTCACACAGACACCCCTGATATCCTTATTGTTCAGAAGTAGCAGTCAGTCAAGCAACTTCTGTCAGGAACAAAGAAACATATTCACACAGACACTCCTGATATCCTTATTGTTCAGAAGTAGCAGTCAGTCAAGCAAATTCTGTCAGGAACAAAGAAACATATTCACACAGACACTCCTGATATCCTTATTGTTCAGAAGTAGCAGTCAGTCAAGCAACCTCTGTCAGGAACAAAGAAACATATTCACACAGACACTCCTGATATCCTTATTGTTCAGAAGTAGCAGTCAGTCAAGCAACCTCTGTCAGGAACAAAGAAACATATTCACACAGACACCCCTGATATCCTTATTGTTCAGAAGTAGCAGTCAGTCAAGCAACTTCTGTCAGGAACAGAGAAACTTACTCACACAGACACCCCTGATATCCTTATTGTTCAGAAGTAGCAGTCAGTCAAGCAACTTCTGTCAGGAACAGAGAAACTTACTCACACAGACACTCCTGATATCCTTATTGTTCAGAAGTAGCAGTCAGTCAAGCAACTTCTGTCAGGAACAAAGAAACTTATTCACACAGACACTCCTGATATCCTTGTTGTTCAGAAGTAGCAGTCAGTCAAGCAACTTCTGTCAGGAACAAAGAAACTTACTTACACAGACACTCCTGATATCCTTATTGTTCAGAAGTAGCAGTCAGTCAAGCAACGTCTGTCAGGAACAAAGAAACTTACTCACACAGACACCCCTGATATCGTTGTAGTTCAGTAGTAGCAGTCAGTCAAGCAACTTCTGTCAGGAACAAAGAAACTTACTTACACAGACACCCCTGATATCCTTGTAGTTCAGTAGTAGCAGTCAGTCAAGCAACTTCTGTCAGGAACAGAGAAACATACTCACACAGACACCCCTGATATCCTTATTGTTCAGAAGTAGCAGTCAGTCAAGCAACTTCTGTCAGGAACAGAGAAACATATTCACACAGACACCCCTGATATCCTTGTAGTTCAGTAGTAGCAGTCAGTCAAGCAACTTCTGTCAGGAACAAAGAAACTTACTCACACAGACACTCCTGATATCCTTATTGTTCAGAAGTAGCAGTCAGTCAAGCAACTTCTGTCAGGAACAAAGAAACTTACTCACACAGACACCCCTGATATCCTTATTGTTCAGAAGTAGCAGTCAGTCAAGCAACTTCTGTCAGGAACAAAGAAACTTACTCACACAGACACTCCTGATATCCTTATTGTTCAGAAGTAGCAGTCAGTCAAGCAACTTCTGTCAGGAACAAAGAAACTTACTTACACAGACACCCCTGATATCCTTATTGTTCAGAAGTAGCAGTCAGTCAAGCAACTTCTGTCAGGAACAAAGAAACTTACTTACACAGACACTCCTGATATCCTTATTGTTCAGAAGTAGCAGTCAGTCAAGCAACTTCTGTCAGGAACAGAGAAACTTACTTACACAGACACCCCTGATATCCTTATTGTTCAGAAGTAGCAGTCAGTCAAGCAACTTCTGTCAGGAACAAAGAAACTTACTTACACAGACACCCCTGATATCCTTATTGTTCAGAAGTAGCAGTCAGTCAAGCAACTTCTGTCAGGAACAAAGAAACATATTCACACAGACACTCCTGATATCCTTATTGTTCAGAAGTAGCAGTCAGTCAAGCAACTTCTGTCAGGAACAGAGAAACATATTCACACAGACCTCCCTGATATCCTTATTGTTCAGAAGTAGCAGTCAGTCAAGCAACTTCTGTCAGGAACAAAGAAACATATTCACACAGACACTCCTGATATCCTTGTAGTTCAGAAGTAGCAGTCAGTCAAGCAACTTCTGTCAGGAACAAAGAAACATACTTACACAGACACCCCTGATATCCTTGTAGTTCAGTAGTAGCAGTCAGTCAAGCAACTTCTGTCAGGAACAAAGAAACATATTCACACAGACACCCCTGATATCCTTATTGTTCAGAAGTAGCAGTCAGTCAAGCAACTTCTGTCAGGAACAAAGAAACATATTCACACAGACACTCCTGATATCCTTATTGTTCAGTAGTAGCAGTCAGTCAAGCAACTTCTGTCAGGAACAAAGAAACATATTCATACAGACACCCCTGATATCCTTATTGTTCAGAAGTAGCAGTCAGTCAAGCAACTTCTGTCAGGAACAAAGAAACTTACTTACACAGACACCCCTGATATCCTTATTGTTCAGAAGTAGCAGTCAGTCAAGCAACTTCTGTCAGGAACAAAGAAACATACTCACACAGACACTCCTGATATCCTTATTGTTCAGAAGTAGCAGTCAGTCAAGCAACTTCTGTCAGGAACAAAGAAACTTACTTACACAGACACTCCTGATATCCTTATTGTTCAGAAGTAGCAGTCAGTCAAGCAACTTCTGTCAGGAACAAAGAAACTTACTTACACAGACACTCCTGATATCCTTATTGTTCAGAAGTAGCAGTCAGTCAAGCAACTTCTGTCAGGAACAAAGAAACTTACTCACACAGACACTCCTGATATCCTTATTGTTCAGAAGTAGCAGTCAGTCAAGCAACTTCTGTCAGGAACAAAGAAACTTACTTACACAGACACTCCTGATATCCTTATTGTTCAGAAGTAGCAGTCAGTCAAGCAACTTCTGTCAGGAACAAAGAAACTTACTTACACAGACACCCCTGATATCCTTGTTGTTCAGAAGTAGCAGTCAGTCAAGCAAATACTGTCAGGAACAAAGAAACATATTCACACAGACACTCCTGATATCCTTATTGTTCAGAAGTAGCAGTCAGTCAAGCAACTTCTGTCAGGAACAAAGAAACTTACTTACACAGACACTCCTGATATCCTTATTGTTCAGAAGTAGCAGTCAGTCAAGCAACTTCTGTCAGGAACAAAGAAACTTACTCACACAGACACTCCTGATATCCTTATTGTTCAGAAGTAGCAGTCAGTCAAGCAACTTCTGTCAGGAACAAAGAAAACTTACTTACACAGACACTCCTGATATCCTTATTGTTCAGAAGTAGCAGTCAGTCAAGCAACTTCTGTCAGGAACAAAGAAACATATTCACACAGACACCCCTGATATCCTTATTGTTCAGAAGTAGCAGTCAGTCAAGCAACTTCTGTCAGGAACAAAGAAACTTACTCACACAGACACTCCTGATATCCTTATTGTTCAGAAGTAGCAGTCAGTCAAGCAACTTCTGTCAGGAACAAAGAAACATATTCACACAGACACTCCTGATATCCTTGTAGTTCAGTAGTAGCAGTCAGTCAAGCAACTTCTGTCAGGAACAAAGAAACATATTCACACAGACACCCCTGATATCCTTATTGTTCAGAAGTAGCAGTCAGTCAAGCAACTTCTGTCAGGAACAAAGAAACATATTCACACAGACACTCCTGATATCCTTATTGTTCAGAAGTAGCAGTCAGTCAAGCAACATCTGTCAGGAACAAAGAAACATATTCACACAGACACTCCTGATATCCTTATTGTTCAGAAGTAGCAGTCAGTCAAGCAACTTCTGTCAGGAACAAAGAAACTTACTCACACAGACACTCCTGATATCCTTATTGTTCAGAAGTAGCAGTCAGTCAAGCAACTTCTGTCAGGAACAAAGAAACATATTCACACAGACACCCCTGATATCCTTGTAGTTCAGAAGTAGCAGTCAGTCAAGCAACTTCTGTCAGGAACAAAGAAACATATTCACACAGACACCCCTGATATCCTTATTGTTCAGAAGTAGCAGTCAGTCAAGCAACTTCTGTCAGGAACAAAGAAACATATTCACACAGACACCCCTGATATCCTTATTGTTCAGAAGTAGCAGTCAGTCAAGCAACTTCTGTCAGGAACAAAAAAACATATTCACACAGACACTCCTGATATCCTTATTATTCAGAAGTAGCAGTCAGTCAAGCAACTTCTGTCAGGAACAAAGAAACATATTCACACAGACACTCCTGATATACTTATTGTTCAGAAGTAGCAGTCAGTCAAGCAACTTCTGTCAGGAACAAAGAAACTTACTCACACAGACACCCCTGATATCCTTATTGTTCAGAAGTAGCAGTCAGTCAAGCAAATTCTGTCAGGAACAAAGAAACTTACTCACACAGACACCCCTGATATCCTTATTGTTCAGAAGTAGCAGTCAGTCAAGCAACTTCTGTCAGGAACAAAGAAACATATTCACACAGACACCCCTGATATCCTTATTGTTCAGAAGTAGCAGTCAGTCAAGCAACTTCTGTCAGGCACAAAGAAACATATTCACGCAGACACTCCTGATATCCTTATTGTTCAGTAGTAGCAGTCAGTCAAGCAACTTCTGTCAGGAACAAAGAAACATATTCACACAGACACCCCTGATATCCTTATTGTTCAGAAGTAGCAGTCAGTCAAGCAACTTCTGTCAGGAACAAAGAAACATATTCACACAGACACTCCTGATATCCTTATTGTTCAGAAGTAGCAGTCAGTCAAGCAAATTCTGTCAGGAACAAAGAAACATATTCACACAGACACTCCTGATATCCTTATTGTTCAGAAGTAGCATTCAGTCAAGCAACCTCTGTCAGGAACAAAGAAACATATTCACACAGACACTCCTGATATCCTTATTGTTCAGAAGTAGCAGTCAGTCAAGCAACCTCTGTCAGGAACAAAGAAACATATTCACACAGACACCCCTGATATCCTTATTGTTCAGAAGTAGCAGTCAGTCAAGCAACTTCTGTCAGGAACAGAGAAACTTACTCACACAGACACCCCTGATATCCTTATTGTTCAGAAGTAGCAGTCAGTCAAGCAACTTCTGTCAGGAACAGAGAAACTTACTCACACAGACACTCCTGATATCCTTATTGTTCAGAAGTAGCAGTCAGTCAAGCAACTTCTGTCAGGAACAAAGAAACTTATTCACACAGACACTCCTGATATCCTTGTTGTTCAGAAGTAGCAGTCAGTCAAGCAACTTCTGTCAGGAACAAAGAAACTTACTTACACAGACACTCCTGATATCCTTATTGTTCAGAAGTAGCAGTCAGTCAAGCAACGTCTGTCAGGAACAAAGAAACTTACTCACACAGACACCCCTGATATCGTTGTAGTTCAGTAGTAGCAGTCAGTCAAGCAACTTCTGTCAGGAACAAAGAAACTTACTTACACAGACACCCCTGATATCCTTGTAGTTCAGTAGTAGCAGTCAGTCAAGCAACTTCTGTCAGGAACAGAGAAACATACTCACACAGACACCCCTGATATCCTTATTGTTCAGAAGTAGCAGTCAGTCAAGCAACTTCTGTCAGGAACAGAGAAACATATTCACACAGACACCCCTGATATCCTTGTAGTTCAGTAGTAGCAGTCAGTCAAGCAACTTCTGTCAGGAACAAAGAAACTTACTCACACAGACACTCCTGATATCCTTATTGTTCAGAAGTAGCAGTCAGTCAAGCAACTTCTGTCAGGAACAAAGAAACTTACTCACACAGACACCCCTGATATCCTTATTGTTCAGAAGTAGCAGTCAGTCAAGCAACTTCTGTCAGGAACAAAGAAACTTACTCACACAGACACTCCTGATATCCTTATTGTTCAGAAGTAGCAGTCAGTCAAGCAACTTCTGTCAGGAACAAAGAAACTTACTCACACAGACACTCCTGATATCCTTATTGTTCAGAAGTAGCAGTCAGTCAAGCAACTTCTGTCAGGAACAAAGAAACTTACTCACACAGACACTCCTGATATCCTTATTGTTCAGAAGTAGCAGTCAGTCAAGCAACTTCTGTCAGGAACAAAGAAACATATTCACAGAGACACTCCTGATATCCTTGTAGTTCAGTAGTAGCAGTCAGTCAAGCAACTTCTGTCAGGAACAAAGAAACTTACTCACACAGACACTCCTGATATCCTTATTGTTCAGAAGTAGCAGTCAGTCAAGCAACTTCTGTCAGGAACAAAGAAACTTACTCACACAGACACTCCTGATATCCTTATTGTTCAGAAGTAGCAGTCAGTCAAGCAACTTCTGTCAGGAACAAAGAAACATATTCATACAGACACCCCTGATATCCTTATTGTTCAGAAGTAGCAGTCAGTCAAGCAACTTCTGTCAGGAACAGAGAAACTTACTTACACAGACACCCCTTATATCCTTATTGTTCAGAAGTAGCAGTCAGTCAAGCAACTTCTGTCAGGAACAGAGAAACTTACTTACACAGACACTCCTGATATCCTTATTGTTCAGAAGTAGCAGTCAGTCAAGCAACTTCTGTCAGGAACAAAGAAACATATTCACACAGACACTCCTGATATCCTTATTGTTCAGAAGTAGCAGTCAGTCAAGCAACTTCTGTCAGGAACAAAGAAACTTACTTACACAGACACTCCTGATATCCTTATTGTTCAGAAGTAGCAGTCAGTCAAGCAACTTCTGTCAGGAACAAAGAAACATATTCACACAGACACTCCTGATATCCTTATTGTTCAGAAGTAGCAGTCAGTCAAGCAACTTCTGTCAGGAACAAAGAAACATATTCACACAGACACTCCTGATATCCTTGTAGTTCAGTAGTAGCAGTCAGTCAAGCAACTTCTGTCAGGAACAAAGAAACTTACTTACACAGACACTCCTGATATCCTTATTGTTCAGAAGTAGCAGTCAGTCAAGCAACTTCTGTCAGGAACAAAGAAACATATTCACACAGACACTCCTGATATCCTTATTGTTCAGAAGTAGCAGTCAGTCAAGCAAATTCTGTCAGGAACAAAGAAACATATTCATACAGACACCCCTGATATCCTTATTGTTCAGAAGTAGCAGTCAGTCAAGCAACTTCTGTCAGGAACAGAGAAACTTACTTACACAGACACCCCTGATATCCTTATTGTTCAGAAGTAGCAGTCAGTCAAGCAACTTCTGTCAGGAACAAAGAAACATATTCATACAGACACCCCTGATATCCTTGTAGTTCAGTAGTAGCAGTCAGTCAAGCAACTTCTGTCAGGAACAAAGAAACTTACTTACACAGACACTCCTGATATCCTTATTGTTCAGAAGTAGCAGTCAGTCAAGCAACTTCTGTCAGGAACACAGAAACTTACTTACACAGACACTCCTGATATCCTTATTGTTCAGAAGTAGCAGTCAGTCAAGCAACTTCTGTCAGGAACAGAGAAACTTACTTCCACAGACACTCCTGATATCCTTATTGTTCAGAAGTAGCAGTCAGTCAAGCAACTTCTGTCAGGAACAAAGAAACATATTCACACAGACACCCCTGATATCCTTATTGTTCAGAAGTAGCAGTCAGTCAAACAAATTCTGCCAGGAGAAAAGAAACATATTCACACAGACACCCCTGATATCCTTGTTGTTCAGTAGTAGCAGTCAGTCAAGCAACTTCTGTCAGGAACAAAGAAACTTACTCACACAGACACCCCTGATATCCTTGTAGTTCAGTAGTAGCAGTCAGTCAAGCAACTTCTGTCAGGAACAAAGAAACATATTCACACAGACACTCCTGATATCCTTATTGTTCAGAAGTAGCAGTCAGTCAAGCAACTTCTGTCAGGAACAAAGAAACATATTCACACAGACACCCCTGATATCCTTGTTGTTCAGTAGTAGCAGTCAGTCAAGCAACTTCTGTCAGGAACAAAGAAACTTACTCACACAGACACCCCTGATATCCTTGTAGTTCAGTAGTAGCAGTCAGTCAAGCAACTTCTGTCACGAACAAAGAAACATATTCACACAGACACTCCTGATATCCTTATTGTTCAGAAATAGCAGTCAGTCAAGCAACTTCTGTCAGGAACAGAGAAACATATTCACACAGACACCCCTGATATCCTTATTGTTCAGAAGTAGCAGTCAGTCAAGCAACTTCTGTCAGGAACAGAGAAACATATTCACACAGACCTCCCTGATATCCTTATTGTTCAGAAGTAGCAGTCAGTCAAGCAACTTCTGTCAGGAACAAAGAAACATATTCACACAGACACTCCTGATATCCTTATTGTTCAGAAGTAGCAGTCAGTCAAGCAACTTCTGTCAGGAACAAAGAAACTTACTTACACAGACACTCCTGATATCCTTATTGTTCAGAAGTAGCAGTCAGTCAAGCAACTTCTGTCAGGAACAAAGAAACATATTCACACAGACACTCCTGATATCCTTATTGTTCAGAAGTAGCAGTCAGTCAAGCAACTTCTGTCAGGAACAAAGAAACATATTCACACAGACACCCCTGATATCCTTATTGGTCAGAAGTAGCAGTCAGTCAAGCAACTTCTGTCAGGAACAGAGAAACATATTCACACAGACACCCCTGATATCCTTATTGTTCAGAAGTAGCAGTCAGTCAAGCAACTTCTGTCAGGAACAAAGAAACTTACTTACACAGACACTCCTGATATCCTTATTGTTCAGTAGTAGCAGTCAGTCAAGCAACTTCTGTCAGGAACAAAGAAACATATTCACACAGACACTCCTGATATCCTTATTGTTCAGAAGTAGCAGTCAGTCAAGCAACTTCTGTCAGGAACAAAGAAACGTATTCACACAGACACTCCTGATATCCTTATTGTTCAGAAGTAGCAGTCAGTCAAGCAACTTCTGTCAGGAACAAAGAAACTTACTTACACAGACACCCCTGATATCCTTATTGTTCAGAAGTAGCAGTCAGTCAAGCAACTTCTGTCAGGAACAGAGAAACTTACTTACACAGACACTCCTGATATCCTTATTGTTCAGAAGTAGCAGTCAGTCAAGCAACTTCTGTCAGGAACAAAGAAACTTACTTACACAGACACCCCTGATATCCTTATTGTTCAGAAGTAGCAGTCAGTCAAGCAACTTCTGTCAGGAACAGAGAAACTTACTTACACAGACCTCCCTCATATCCTTATTGTTCAGAAGTAGCAGTCAGTCAAGCAACTTCTGTCAGGAACAAAGAAACATATTCACACAGACACTCCTGATATCCTTATTGTTCAGAAGTAGCAGTCAGTCAAGCAACTTCTGTCAGGAACAAAGAAACATATTCACACAGACACCCCTGATATCCTTATTGTTCAGAAGTAGCAGTCAGTCAAGCAACTTCTGTCAGGAACAGAGAAACATATTCACACAGACACTCCTGATATCCTTATTGTTCAGAAGTAGCAGTCAGTCAAGCAACTTCTGTCAGGAACAAAGAAACATATACACACAGACACTCCTGATATCCTTATTGTTCAGAAGTAGCAGTCAGTCAAGCAACTTCTGTCAGGAACAAAGAAACTTACTTACACAGACACCCCTGATATCCATATTGTTCAGAAGTAGCAGTCAGTCAAGCAACTTCTGTCAGGAACAAAGAAACATATTCACACAGACACTCCTGATATCCTTATTGTTCAGAAGTAGCAGTCAGTCAAGCAACTTCTGTCAGGAACAAAGAAACTTACTCACACAGACACTCCTGATATCCTTATTGTTCAGAAGTAGCAGTCAGTCAAGCAACTTCTGTCAGGAACAAAGAAACTTACTCACACAGACACTCCTGATATCCTTATTGTTCAGAAGTAGCAGTCAGTCAAGCAACTTCTGTCAGGAACAAAGAAACTTACTCACACAGACACTCCTGATATCCTTATTGTTCAGAAGTAGCAGTCAGTCAAGCAACTTCTGTCAGGAACAAAGAAACTTATTCACACAGACACTCCTGATATCCTTATTGTTCAGAAGTAGCAGTCAGTCAAGCAACTTCTGTCAGGAACAAAGAAACTTACTCACACAGACACTCCTGATATCCTTATTGTTCAGAAGTAGCAGTCAGTCAAGCAACTTCTGTCAGGAACAAAGAAACTTACTCACACAGACACTCCTGATATCCTTATTGTTCAGAAGTAGCAGTCAGTCAAGCAACTTCTGTCAGGAACAAAGAAACATATTCACACAGACCTCCCTGATATCCTTATTGTTCAGAAGTAGCAGTCAGTCAAGCAACTTCTGTCAGGAACAAAGAAACATATTCACACAGACACCCCTGATATCCTTATTGTTCAGAAGTAGCAGTCAGTCAAGCAACTTCTGTCAGGAACAAAGAAACATATTCACACAGACACCCCGGATATCCTTATTGTTCAGAAGTAGCAGTCAGTCAAGCAACTTCTTTCAGGAACAGAGAAACATATTCACACAGACCTCCCTGATATCCTTATTGTTCAGAAGTAGCAGTCAGTCAAGCAACTTCTGTCAGGAACAAAGAAACATATTCACACAGACACTCCTGATATCCTTATTGTTCAGAAGTAGCAGTCAGTCAAGCAACTTCTGTCAGGAACAAAGAAACTTACTTACACAGACACTCCTGATATCCTTATTGTTCAGAAGTAGCAGTCAGTCAAGCAACTTCTGTCAGGAACAAAGAAACTTACTTACACAGACCTCCCTGATATCCTTATTGTTCAGTAGTAGCAGTCAGTCAAGCAACTTCTGTCAGGAACAAAGAAACTTACTCACACAGACACTCCTGATATCCTTATTGTTCAGAAGTAGCAGTCAGTCAAGCAACTTCTGTCAGGAACAGAGAAACATATTCACACAGACACTCCTGATATCCTTATTGTTCAGTAGTAGCAGTCAGTCAAGCAACTTCTGTCAGGAACAAAGAAACTTACTTACACAGACACTCCTGATATCCTTATTGTTCAGAAGTAGCAGTCAGTCAAGCAACTTCTGTCAGGAACAAAGAAACATATTCACACAGACACCCCTGATATCCTTATTGTTCAGAAGTAGCAGTCAGTCAAGCAACTTCTGTCAGGAAATGAGAAACTTACTTACACAGACACCCCTGCTATCCTTATTGTTCAGAACTAGCAGTCAGTCAAGCAACTTCTGTCAGGAACAGAGAAACTTACTTACACAGACACCCCTGATATCCTTATTGTTCAGAAGTAGCAGTCAGTCAAGCAACTTCTGTCAGGAACAAAGAAACTTACTTACACAGACACCCCTGATATCCTTATTGTTCAGAAGTAGCAGTCAGTCAAGCAACTTCTGTCAGGAACAAAGAAACATATTCACACAGACACTCCTGATATCCTTATTGTTCAGAAGTAGCAGTCAGTCAAGCAACTTCTGTCAGGAACAAAGAAACTTACTTACACAGACACTCCTGATATCCTTATTGTTCAGAAGTAGCAGTCAGTCAAGCAACTTCTGTCAGGAACAGAGAAACATATTCACACAGACACTCCTGATATCCTTATTGTTCAGTAGTAGCAGTCAGTCAAGCAACTTCTGTCAGGAACAAAGAAACTTACTTACACAGACACTCCTGATATCCTTATTGTTCAGTAGTAGCAGTCAGTCAAGCAACTTCTGTCAGGAACAAAGAAACATATTCACACAGACACCCCTGATATCCTTATTGTTCAGTAGTAGCAGTCAGTCAAGCAACTTCTGTCAGGAACAAAGAAACATATTCACACAGACACCCCTGATATCCTTGTTGTTCAGTAGTAGCAGTCAGTCAAGCAACTTCTGTCAGGAACAAAGAAACATATTCACACAGACACCCCTGATATCCTTGTTGTTCAGTAGTAGCAGTCAGTCAAGCAACTTCTGTCAGGAACAAAGAAACATATTCACACAGACACCCCTGATATCCTTGTTGTTCCGTAGTAGCAGTCAGTCAAGCAACTTCTGTCAGGAACAAAGAAACATATTCACACAGACACTCCTGATATCCTTATTGTTCAGAAGTAGCAGTCAGTCAAGCAACTTCTGTCAGGAACAGAGAAACATATTCACACAGACCTCCCTGATATCCTTATTGTTCAGAAGTAGCAGTCAGTCAAGCAACTTCTGTCAGGAACAAAGAAACATATTCACACAGACACTCCTGATATCCTTGTAGTTCAGAAGTAGCAGTCAGTCAAGCAACTTCTGTCAGGAACAAAGAAACATACTTACACAGACACCCCTGATATCCTTGTAGTTCAGTAGTAGCAGTCAGTCAAGCAACTTCTGTCAGGAACAAAGAAACATATTCACAAAGACACCCCTGATATCCTTATTGTTCAGAAGTAGCAGTCAGTCAAGCAACTTCTGTCAGGAACAAAGAAACATATTCACACAGACACTCCTGATATCCTTATTGTTCAGTAGTAGCAGTCAGTCAAGCAACTTCTGTCAGGAACAAAGAAACATATTCATACAGACACCCCTGATATCCTTATTGTTCAGAAGTAGCAGTCAGTCAAGCAACTTCTGTCAGGAACAAAGAAACTTACTTACACAGACACCCCTGATATCCTTATTGTTCAGAAGTAGCAGTCAGTCAAGCAACTTCTGTCACGAACAAAGAAACATATTCACACAGACACTCCTGATATCCTTATTGTTCAGAAATAGCAGTCAGTCAAGCAACTTCTGTCAGGAACAGAGAAACATATTCACACAGACACCCCTGATATCCTTGTAGTTCAGTAGTAGCAGTCAGTCAAGCAACTTCTGTCACGAACAAAGAAACATATTCACACAGACACTCCTGATATCCTTATTGTTCAGAAATAGCAGTCAGTCAAGCAACTTCTGTCAGGAACAGAGAAACATATTCACACAGACACCCCTGATATCCTTATTGTTCAGAAGTAGCAGTCAGTCAAGCAACTTCTGTCAGGAACAGAGAAACATATTCACACAGACCTCCCTGATATCCTTATTGTTCAGAAGTAGCAGTCAGTCAAGCAACTTCTGTCACGAACAAAGAAACATATTCACACAGACACTCCTGATATCCTTATTGTTCAGAAGTAGCAGTCAGTCAAGCAACTTCTGTCAGGAACAAAGAAACTTACTTACACAGACACTCCTGATATCCTTATTGTTCAGAAGTAGCAGTCAGTCAAGCAACTTCTGTCAGGAACAAAGAAACTTACTTACACAGACACTCCTGATATCCTTGTAGTTCAGAAGTAGCAGTCAGTCAAGCAAATTCTGTCAGGAACAAAGAAACATATTCACACAGACACCCCTGATATCCTTATTGTTCAGAAGTAGCAGTCAGTCAAGCAACTTCTGTCAGGAACAAAGAAACATATTCACACAGACACTCCTGATATCCTTATTGTTCAGTAGTAGCAGTCAGTCAAGCAACTTCTGTCAGGAACAAAGAAACTTACTTACACAGACACCCCTGATATCCTTATTGTTCAGTAGTAGCAGTCAGTCAAGCAACTTCTGTCAGGAACAAAGAAACATATTCACACAGACACTCCTGATATCCTTATTGTTCAGAAGTAGCAGTCAGTCAAGCAACTTCTGTCAGGAACAAAGAAACATATTCACACAGACACTCCTGATATCCTTATTGTTCAGAAGTAGCAGTCAGTCAAGCAACCTCTGTCAGGAACAAAGAAACTTACTCACACAGACACCCCTGATATCCTTATTGTTCAGAAGTAGCAGTCAGTCAAGCAACTTCTGTCAGGAACAAAGAAACATATTCACACAGACACTCCTGATATCCTTATTGTTCAGAAGTAGCAGTCAGTCAAGCAACTTCTGTCAGGAACAAAGAAACATATTCACACAGACACCCCTGATATCCTTATTGTTCAGAAGTAGCAGTCAGTCAAGCAACTTCTGTCAGGAACAGAGAAACATATTCACACAGACACCCCTGATATCCTTATTGTTCAGAAGTAGCAGTCAGTCAAGCAACTTCTGTCAGGAACAAAGAAACTTACTTACACAGACACTCCTGATATCCTTATTGTTCAGTAGTAGCAGTCAGTCAAGCAACTTCTGTCAGGAACAAAGAAACATATTCACACAGACACTCCTGATATCCTTATTGTTCAGAAGTAGCAGTCAGTCAAGCAACTTCTGTCAGGAACAAAGAAACGTATTCACACAGACACTCCTGATATCCTTATTGTTCAGAAGTAGCAGTCAGTCAAGCAACTTCTGTCAGGAACAAAGAAACTTACTTACACAGACACCCCTGATATCCTTATTGTTCAGAAGTAGCAGTCAGTCAAGCAACTTCTGTCAGGAACAGAGAAACTTACTTACACAGACACTCCTGATATCCTTATTGTTCAGAAGTAGCAGTCAGTCAAGCAACTTCTGTCAGGAACAGAGAAACATATTCACACAGACACTCCTGATATCCTTATTGTTCAGTAGTAGCAGTCAGTCAAGCAACTTCTGTCAGGAACAAAGAAACTTACTTACACAGACACTCCTGATATCCTTATTGTTCAGTAGTAGCAGTCAGTCAAGCAACTTCTGTCAGGAACAAAGAAACATATTCACACAGACACCCCTGATATCCTTATTGTTCAGTAGTAGCAGTCAGTCAAGCAACTTCTGTCAGGAACAAAGAAACATATTCACACAGACACCCCTGATATCCTTGTTGTTCAGTAGTAGCAGTCAGTCAAGCAACTTCTGTCAGGAACAAAGAAACATATTCACACAGACACCCCTGATATCCTTGTTGTTCAGTAGTAGCAGTCAGTCAAGCAACTTCTGTCAGGAACAAAGAAACATATTCACACAGACACCCCTGATATCCTTGTTGTTCCGTAGTAGCAGTCAGTCAAGCAACTTCTGTCAGGAACAAAGAAACATATTCACACAGACACTCCTGATATCCTTATTGTTCAGAAGTAGCAGTCAGTCAAGCAACTTCTGTCAGGAACAGAGAAACATATTCACACAGACCTCCCTGATATCCTTATTGTTCAGAAGTAGCAGTCAGTCAAGCAACTTCTGTCAGGAACAAAGAAACATATTCACACAGACACTCCTGATATCCTTGTAGTTCAGAAGTAGCAGTCAGTCAAGCAACTTCTGTCAGGAACAAAGAAACATACTTACACAGACACCCCTGATATCCTTGTAGTTCAGTAGTAGCAGTCAGTCAAGCAACTTCTGTCAGGAACAAAGAAACATATTCACAAAGACACCCCTGATATCCTTATTGTTCAGAAGTAGCAGTCAGTCAAGCAACTTCTGTCAGGAACAAAGAAACATATTCACACAGACACTCCTGATATCCTTATTGTTCAGTAGTAGCAGTCAGTCAAGCAACTTCTGTCAGGAACAAAGAAACATATTCATACAGACACCCCTGATATCCTTATTGTTCAGAAGTAGCAGTCAGTCAAGCAACTTCTGTCAGGAACAAAGAAACTTACTTACACAGACACCCCTGATATCCTTATTGTTCAGAAGTAGCAGTCAGTCAAGCAACTTCTGTCACGAACAAAGAAACATATTCACACAGACACTCCTGATATCCTTATTGTTCAGAAATAGCAGTCAGTCAAGCAACTTCTGTCAGGAACAGAGAAACATATTCACACAGACACCCCTGATATCCTTGTAGTTCAGTAGTAGCAGTCAGTCAAGCAACTTCTGTCACGAACAAAGAAACATATTCACACAGACACTCCTGATATCCTTATTGTTCAGAAATAGCAGTCAGTCAAGCAACTTCTGTCAGGAACAGAGAAACATATTCACACAGACACCCCTGATATCCTTATTGTTCAGAAGTAGCAGTCAGTCAAGCAACTTCTGTCAGGAACAGAGAAACATATTCACACAGACCTCCCTGATATCCTTATTGTTCAGAAGTAGCAGTCAGTCAAGCAACTTCTGTCACGAACAAAGAAACATATTCACACAGACACTCCTGATATCCTTATTGTTCAGAAGTAGCAGTCAGTCAAGCAACTTCTGTCAGGAACAAAGAAACTTACTTACACAGACACTCCTGATATCCTTATTGTTCAGAAGTAGCAGTCAGTCAAGCAACTTCTGTCAGGAACAAAGAAACTTACTTACACAGACACTCCTGATATCCTTGTAGTTCAGAAGTAGCAGTCAGTCAAGCAAATTCTGTCAGGAACAAAGAAACATATTCACACAGACACTCCTGATATCCTTATTGTTCAGTAGTAGCAGTCAGTCAAGCAACTTCTGTCAGGAACAAAGAAACTTACTTACACAGACACTCCTGATATCCTTATTGTTCAGAAGTAGCAGTCAGTCAAGCAACTTCTGTCAGGAACAAAGAAACATATTCACACAGACACCCCTGATATCCTTATTGTTCAGAAGTAGCAGTCAGTCAAGCAACTTCTGTCAGGAAATGAGAAACTTACTTACACAGACACCCCTGCTATCCTTATTGTTCAGAACTAGCAGTCAGTCAAGCAACTTCTGTCAGGAACAGAGAAACTTACTTACACAGACACCCCTGATATCCTTATTGTTCAGAAGTAGCAGTCAGTCAAGCAACTTCTGTCAGGAACAAAGAAACTTACTTACACAGACACCCCTGATATCCTTATTGTTCAGAAGTAGCAGTCAGTCAAGCAACTTCTGTCAGGAACAAAGAAACATATTCACACAGACACTCCTGATATCCTTATTGTTCAGAAGTAGCAGTCAGTCAAGCAACTTCTGTCAGGAACAAAGAAACTTACTTACACAGACACTCCTGATATCCTTATTGTTCAGAAGTAGCAGTCAGTCAAGCAACTTCTGTCAGGAACAGAGAAACATATTCACACAGACACTCCTGATATCCTTATTGTTCAGTAGTAGCAGTCAGTCAAGCAACTTCTGTCAGGAACAAAGAAACTTACTTACACAGACACTCCTGATATCCTTATTGTTCAGTAGTAGCAGTCAGTCAAGCAACTTCTGTCAGGAACAAAGAAACATATTCACACAGACACCCCTGATATCCTTATTGTTCAGTAGTAGCAGTCAGTCAAGCAACTTCTGTCAGGAACAAAGAAACATATTCACACAGACACCCCTGATATCCTTGTTGTTCAGTAGTAGCAGTCAGTCAAGCAACTTCTGTCAGGAACAAAGAAACATATTCACACAGACACCCCTGATATCCTTGTTGTTCAGTAGTAGCAGTCAGTCAAGCAACTTCTGTCAGGAACAAAGAAACATATTCACACAGACACCCCTGATATCCTTGTTGTTCAGTAGTAGCAGTCAGTCAAGCAACTTCTGTCAGGAACAAAGAAACATATTCACACAGACACTCCTGATATCCTTATTGTTCAGAAGTAGCAGTCAGTCAAGCAACTTCTGTCAGGAACAGAGAAACATATTCACACAGACCTCCCTGATATCCTTATTGTTCAGAAGTAGCAGTCAGTCAAGCAACTTCTGTCAGGAACAAAGAAACATATTCACACAGACACTCCTGATATCCTTGTAGTTCAGAAGTAGCAGTCAGTCAAGCAACTTCTGTCAGGAACAAAGAAACTTACTTACACAGACACTCCTGATATCCTTATTGTTCAGAAGTAGCAGTCAGTCAAGCAACTTCTGTCAGGAACAAAGAAACTTACTTACACAGACACTCCTGATATCCTTATTGTTCAGAAGTAGCAGTCAGTCAAGCAACTTCTGTCAGGAACAAAGAAACTTACTTACACAGACACTCCTGATATCCTTATTGTTCAGAAGTAGCAGTCAGTCAAGCAACTTCTGTCAGGAACAAAGAAACTTACTTACACAGACACTCCTGATATCCTTGTAGTTCAGTAGTAGCAGTCAGTCAAGCAACTTCTGTCAGGAACAGAGAAACTTACTTACACAGACACTCCTGATATCCTTATTGTTCAGAAGTAGCAGTCAGTCAAGCAACTTCTGTCAGGAACAAAGAAACATATTCACACAGACACTCCTGATATCCTTATTGTTCAGAAGTAGCAGTCAGTCAAGCAACTTCTGTCAGGAACAAAGAAACATATTCACACAGACACTCCTGATATCCTTATTGTTCAGAAGTAGCAGTCAGTCAAGCAACTTCTGTCAGGAACAAAGAAACATATTCACACAGACACTCCTGATATCCTTATTGTTCAGAAGTAGCAGTCAGTCAAGCAACTTCTGTCAGGAACAAAGAAACATATTCACACAGACACTCCTGATATCCTTATTGTTCAGAAGTAGCAGTCAGTCAAGCAACTTCTGTCAGGAACAAAGAAACATATTCACACAGACACTCCTGATATCCTTATTGTTCAGAAGTAGCAGTCAGTCAAGCAACTTCTGTCAGGAACAAAGAAACATATTCACACAGACACTCCTGATATCCTTATTGTTCAGAAGTAGCAGTCAGTCAAGCAACTTCTGTCAGGAACAAAGAAACTTACTTACACAGACACTCCTGATATCCTTATTGTTCAGAAGTAGCAGTCAGTCAAGCAACTTCTGTCAGGAACAAAGAAACTTACTTACACAGACACTCCTGATATCCTTGTAGTTCAGAAGTAGCAGTCAGTCAAGCAAATTCTGTCAGGAACAAAGAAACATATTCACACAGACACCCCTGATATCCTTATTGTTCAGAAGTAGCAGTCAGTCAAGCAACTTCTGTCAGGAACAAAGAAACATATTCACACAGACACTCCTGATATCCTTATTGTTCAGTAGTAGCAGTCAGTCAAGCAACTTCTGTCAGGAACAAAGAAACTTACTTACACAGACACCCCTGATATCCTTATTGTTCAGTAGTAGCAGTCAGTCAAGCAACTTCTGTCAGGAACAAAGAAACATATTCACACAGACACTCCTGATATCCTTATTGTTCAGAAGTAGCAGTCAGTCAAGCAACTTCTGTCAGGAACAAAGAAACATATTCACACAGACACTCCTGATATCCTTATTGTTCAGAAGTAGCAGTCAGTCAAGCAACCTCTGTCAGGAACAAAGAAACTTACTCACACAGACACCCCTGATATCCTTATTGTTCAGAAGTAGCAGTCAGTCAAGCAACTTCTGTCAGGAACAAAGAAACATATTCACACAGACACTCCTGATATCCTTATTGTTCAGAAGTAGCAGTCAGTCAAGCAACTTCTGTCAGGAACAAAGAAACATATTCACACAGACACCCCTGATATCCTTATTGTTCAGAAGTAGCAGTCAGTCAAGCAACTTCTGTCAGGAACAGAGAAACATATTCACACAGACACCCCTGATATCCTTATTGTTCAGAAGTAGCAGTCAGTCAAGCAACTTCTGTCAGGAACAAAGAAACTTACTTACACAGACACTCCTGATATCCTTATTGTTCAGTAGTAGCAGTCAGTCAAGCAACTTCTGTCAGGAACAAAGAAACATATTCACACAGACACTCCTGATATCCTTATTGTTCAGAAGTAGCAGTCAGTCAAGCAACTTCTGTCAGGAACAAAGAAACGTATTCACACAGACACTCCTGATATCCTTATTGTTCAGAAGTAGCAGTCAGTCAAGCAACTTCTGTCAGGAACAAAGAAACTTACTTACACAGACACCCCTGATATCCTTATTGTTCAGAAGTAGCAGTCAGTCAAGCAACTTCTGTCAGGAACAGAGAAACTTACTTACACAGACACTCCTGATATCCTTATTGTTCAGAAGTAGCAGTCAGTCAAGCAACTTCTGTCAGGAACAAAGAAACTTACTTACACAGACACCCCTGATATCCTTATTGTTCAGAAGTAGCAGTCAGTCAAGCAACTTCTGTCAGGAACAGAGAAACTTACTTACACAGACCTCCCTCATATCCTTATTGTTCAGAAGTAGCAGTCAGTCAAGCAACTTCTGTCAGGAACAAAGAAACATATTCACACAGACACTCCTGATATCCTTATTGTTCAGAAGTAGCAGTCAGTCAAGCAACTTCTGTCAGGAACAAAGAAACATATTCACACAGACACCCCTGATATCCATATTGTTCAGAAGTAGCAGTCAGTCAAGCAACTTCTGTCAGGAACAGAGAAACATATTCACACAGACACTCCTGATATCCTTATTGTTCAGAAGTAGCAGTCAGTCAAGCAACTTCTGTCAGGAACAAAGAAACATATTCACACAGACACTCCTGATATCCTTATTGTTCAGAAGTAGCAGTCAGTCAAGCAACTTCTGTCAGGAACAAAGAAACTTACTTACACAGACACCCCTGATATCCTTATTGTTCAGAAGTAGCAGTCAGTCAAGCAACTTCTGTCAGGAACAAAGAAACATATTCACACAGACACTCCTGATATCCTTATTGTTCAGAAGTAGCAGTCAGTCAAGCAACTTCTGTCAGGAACAAAGAAACTTACTCACACAGACACTCCTGATATTCTTATTGTTCAGAAGTAGCAGTCAGTCAAGCAACTTCTGTCAGGAACAAAGAAACTTACTCACACAGACACTCCTGATATCCTTATTGTTCAGAAGTAGCAGTCAGTCAAGCAACTTCTGTCAGGAACAAAGAAACTTACTCACACAGACACTCCTGATATCCTTATTGTTCAGAAGTAGCAGTCAGTCAAGCAACTTCTGTCAGGAACAAAGAAACTTATTCACACAGACACTCCTGATATCCTTATTGTTCAGAAGTAGCAGTCAGTCAAGCAACTTCTGTCAGGAACAAAGAAACTTACTCACACAGACACTCCTGATATCCTTATTGTTCAGAAGTAGCAGTCAGTCAAGCAACTTCTGTCAGGAACAAAGAAACTTACTCACACAGACACTCCTGATATCCTTATTGTTCAGAAGTAGCAGTCAGTCAAGCAACTTCTGTCAGGAACAAAGAAACATATTCACACAGACCTCCCTGATATCCTTATTGTTCAGAAGTAGCAGTCAGTCAAGCAACTTCTGTCAGGAACAAAGAAACATATTCACACAGACACCCCTGATATCCTTATTGTTCAGAAGTAGCAGTCAGTCAAGCAACTTCTGTCAGGAACAAAGAAACATATTCACACAGACACCCCGGATATCCTTATTGTTCACAAGTAGCAGTCAGTCAAGCAACTTCTTTCAGGAACAGAGAAACATATTCACACAGACCTCCCTGATATCCTTATTGTTCAGAAGTAGCAGTCAGTCAAGCAACTTCTGTCAGGAACATAGAAACATATTCACACAGACACTCCTGATATCCTTATTGTTCAGAAGTAGCAGTCAGTCAAGCAACTTCTGTCAGGAACAAAGAAACTTACTTACACAGACACTCCTGATATCCTTATTGTTCAGAAGTAGCAGTCAGTCAAGCAACTTCTGTCAGGAACAAAGAAACTTACTTACACAGACCTCCTTGATATCCTTATTGTTCAGTAGTAGCAGTCAGTCAAGCAACTTCTGTCAGGAACAAAGAAACTTACTCACACAGACACTCCTGATATCCTTATTGTTCAGAAGTAGCAGTCAGTCAAGCAACTTCTGTCAGGAACAGAGAAACATATTCACACAGACACTCCTGATATCCTTATTGTTCAGTAGTAGCAGTCAGTCAAGCAACTTCTGTCAGGAACAAAGAAACTTACTTACACAGACACTCCTGATATCCTTATTGTTCAGAAGTAGCAGTCAGTCAAGCAACTTCTGTCAGGAACAAAGAAACATATTCACACAGACACCCCTGATATCCTTATTGTTCAGAAGTAGCAGTCAGTCAAGCAACTTCTGTCAGGAAATGAGAAACTTACTTACACAGACACCCCTGCTATCCTTATTGTTCAGAACTAGCAGTCAGTCAAGCAACTTCTGTCAGGAACAGAGAAACTTACTTACACAGACACCCCTGATATCCTTATTGTTCAGAAGTAGCAGTCAGTCAAGCAACTTCTGTCAGGAACAAAGAAACTTACTTACACAGACACCCCTGATATCCTTATTGTTCAGAAGTAGCAGTCAGTCAAGCAACTTCTGTCAGGAACAAAGAAACATATTCACACAGACACTCCTGATATCCTTATTGTTCAGAAGTAGCAGTCAGTCAAGCAACTTCTGTCAGGAACAAAGAAACTTACTTACACAGACACTCCTGATATCCTTATTGTTCAGAAGTAGCAGTCAGTCAAGCAACTTCTGTCAGGAACAGAGAAACATATTCACACAGACACTCCTGATATCCTTATTGTTCAGTAGTAGCAGTCAGTCAAGCAACTTCTGTCAGGAACAAAGAAACTTACTTACACAGACACTCCTGATATCCTTATTGTTCAGTAGTAGCAGTCAGTCAAGCAACTTCTGTCAGGAACAAAGAAACATATTCACACAGACACCCCTGATATCCTTATTGTTCAGTAGTAGCAGTCAGTCAAGCAACTTCTGTCAGGAACAAAGAAACATATTCACACAGACACCCCTGATATCCTTGTTGTTCAGTAGTAGCAGTCAGTCAAGCAACTTCTGTCAGGAACAAAGAAACATATTCACACAGACACCCCTGATATCCTTGTTGTTCAGTAGTAGCAGTCAGTCAAGCAACTTCTGTCAGGAACAAAGAAACATATTCACACAGACACCCCTGATATCCTTGTTGTTCAGTAGTAGCAGTCAGTCAAGCAACTTCTGTCAGGAACAAAGAAACATATTCACACAGACACTCCTGATATCCTTATTGTTCAGAAGTAGCAGTCAGTCAAGCAACTTCTGTCAGGAACAGAGAAACATATTCACACAGACCTCCCTGATATCCTTATTGTTCAGAAGTAGCAGTCAGTCAAGCAACTTCTGTCAGGAACAAAGAAACATATTCACACAGACACTCCTGATATCCTTGTAGTTCAGAAGTAGCAGTCAGTCAAGCAACTTCTGTCAGGAACAAAGAAACTTACTTACACAGACACTCCTGATATCCTTATTGTTCAGAAGTAGCAGTCAGTCAAGCAACTTCTGTCAGGAACAAAGAAACTTACTTACACAGACACTCCTGATATCCTTATTGTTCAGAAGTAGCAGTCAGTCAAGCAACTTCTGTCAGGAACAAAGAAACTTACTTACACAGACACTCCTGATATCCTTATTGTTCAGAAGTAGCAGTCAGTCAAGCAACTTCTGTCAGGAACAAAGAAACTTACTTACACAGACACTCCTGATATCCTTGTAGTTCAGTAGTAGCAGTCAGTCAAGCAACTTCTGTCAGGAACAGAGAAACTTACTTACACAGACACTCCTGATATCCTTATTGTTCAGAAGTAGCAGTCAGTCAAGCAACTTCTGTCAGGAACAAAGAAACATATTCACACAGACACTCCTGATATCCTTATTGTTCAGAAGTAGCAGTCAGTCAAGCAACTTCTGTCAGGAACAAAGAAACATATTCACACAGACACTCCTGATATCCTTATTGTTCAGAAGTAGCAGTCAGTCAAGCAACTTCTGTCAGGAACAAAGAAACATATTCACACAGACACTCCTGATATCCTTATTGTTCAGAAGTAGCAGTCAGTCAAGCAACTTCTGTCAGGAACAAAGAAACATATTCACACAGACACTCCTGATATCCTTATTGTTCAGAAGTAGCAGTCAGTCAAGCAACTTCTGTCAGGAACAAAGAAACATATTCACACAGACACTCCTGATATCCTTATTGTTCAGAAGTAGCAGTCAGTCAAGCAACTTCTGTCAGGAACAAAGAAACATATTCACACAGACACTCCTGATATCCTTATTGTTCAGAAGTAGCAGTCAGTCAAGCAACTTCTGTCAGGAACAAAGAAACATTCACACAGACACTCCTGATATCCTTATTGTTCAGAAGTAGCAGTCAGTCAAGCAACTTCTGTCAGGAACAAAGAAACATATTCACACAGACACTCCTGATATCCTTATTGTTCAGAAGTAGCAGTCAGTCAAGCAACTTCTGTCAGGAACAAAGAAACATATTCACACAGACACTCCTGATATCCTTATTGTTCAGAAGTAGCAGTCAGTCAAGCAACTTCTGTCAGGAACAAAGAAACTTACTTACACAGACACTCCTGATATCCTTATTGTTCAGAAGTAGCAGTCAGTCAAGCAAATACTGTCAGGAACAAAGAAACATATTCACACAGACACTCCTGATATCCTTATTGTTCAGAAGTAGCAGTCAGTCAAGCAACTTCTGTCAGGAACAAAGAAACTTACTTACACAGACACTCCTGATATCCTTATTGTTCAGAAGTAGCAGTCAGTCAAGCAACTTCTGTCAGGAACAGAGAAACTTACTTACACAGACACTCCTGATATCCTTGTTGTTCAGAAGTAGCAGTCAGTCAAGCAACTTCTGTCAGGAACAAAGAAACTTACTCACACAGACACTCCTGATATCCGTGTAGTTCAGTAGTAGCAGTCAGTCAAGCAACTTCTGTCAGGAACAAAGAAACATATTCACACAGACACTCCTGATATCCTTATTGTTCAGAAGTAGCAGTCAGTCAAGCAACTTCTGTCAGGAACAAAGACACTTATTCACACAGACACTCCTGATATCCTTATTGTTCAGAAGTAGCAGTCAGTCAAGCAACTTCTGTCAGGAACAAAGAAACATATTCACACAGACACTCCTGATATCCTTGTTGTTCAGAAGTAGCAGTCAGTCAAGGAACTTCTGTCAGGAACAAAGAAACATATTCACACAGACACTCCTGATATCCTTATTGTTCAGAAGTAGCAGTCAGTCAAGCAACTTCTGTCAGGAACAAAGAAACGTATTCACACAGACACTCCTGATATCCTTATTGTTCAGAAGTAGCAGTCAGTCAAGCAACTTCTGTCAGGAACAAAGAAACATATTCACACAGACACTCCTGATATCCTTATTGTTCAGAAGTAGCAGTCAGTCAAGCAACTTCTGTCAGGAACAAAGAAACATATTCACACAGACACTCCTGATATCCTTATTGTTCAGAAGTAGCAGTCAGTCAAGCAACTTCTGTCAGGAACAAAGAAACTTACTTACACAGACACCCCTGATATCCTTGTTGTTCAGAAGTAGCAGTCAGTCAAGCAACTTCTGTCAGGAACAAAGAAACTTACTTACACAGACACTCCTGATATCCTTGTTGTTCAGAAGTAGCAGTCAGTCAAGCAACTTCTGTCAGGAACAAAGAAACATATTCACACAGACACTCCTGATATCCTTATTGTTCAGAAGTAGCAGTCAGTCAAGCAACTTCTGTCAGGAACAAAGAAACATATTCACACAGACACCCCTGATATCCTTATTGTTCAGAAGTAGCAGTCAGTCAAGCAACTTCTGTCAGGAACAGAGAAACTTACTTACACAGACACTCCTGATATCCTTATTGTTCAGAAGTAGCAGTCAGTCAAGCAACTTCTGTCAGGAACAAAGAAACATATTCACACAGACACCCCTGATATCCTTATTGTTCAGAAGTAGCAGTCAGTCAAGCAACTTCTGTCAGGAACAAAGAAACATATTCATACAGACCTCCCTCATATCCATATTGTTCAGAAGTAGCAGTCAGTCAAGCAACTTCTGTCAGGAACAAAGAAACATATTCATACAGACCTCCCTCATATCCATATTGTTCAGAAGTAGCAGTCAGTCAAGCAACTTCTGTCAGGAACAAAGAAACATATTCACACAGACCTCCCTCATATCCTTATTGTTCAGAAGTAGCAGTCAGTCAAGCAACTTCTGTCAGGAACAAAGAAACATATTCACACAGACCTCCCTCATATCCTTATTGTTCAGAAGTAGCAGTCAGTCAAGCAACTTCTGTCAGGAACAAAGAAACTTACTCACACAGACACTCCTGATATCCTTATTGTTCAGAAGTAGCAGTCAGTCAAGCAACTTCTGTCAGGAACAAAGAAACATATTCACACAGACACCCCTGATATCCTTGTAGTTCAGAAGTAGCAGTCAGTCAAGCAACTTCTGTCAGGAACAAAGAAACATATTCACACAGACACTCCTGATATCCTTATTGTTCAGAAGTAGCAGTCAGTCAAGCAACTTCTGTCAGGAACAAAGAAACTTACTCACACAGACACCGCTGATATCCTTGTAGTTCAGAAGTAGCAGTCAGTCAAGCAACTTCTGTCAGGAACAAAGAAACATACTTACACAAACACTCCTGATATCCTTATTGTTCAGAAGTAGCAGTCAGTCAAGCAACTTCTGTCAGGAACAAAGAAACTTACTCACACAGACACCCCTGATATCCTTATTGTTCAGAAGTAACAGTCAGTCAAGACTCTTCTGTCAAGGAACAAAGAAACATATACACACAGACACCGCTGATATCCTTATTGTTCAGAAGTAGCAGTCAGTCAAGCAACTTCTGTCAGGAACAGAGAAACTTACTTACACAGACACCCCTGATATCCTTATTGTTCAGAAGTAGCAGTCAGTCAAGCAACTTCTGTCAGGAACAAAGAAACTTACTTACACAGACACTCCTGATATCCTTATTGTTCAGAAGTAGCAGTCAGTCAAGCAACTTCTGTCAGGAACAAAGAAACATATTCACACAGACACTCCTGATATCCTTATTGTTCAGAAGTAGCAGTCAGTCAAGCAAATTCTGTCAGGAACAAAGAAACATATTCACACAGACACTCCTGATATCCTTATTGTTCAGAAGTAGCAGTCAGTCAAGCAACTTCTGTCAGGAACAAAGAAACTTACTGACACAGACACTCCTGATATCCTTATTGTTCAGAAGTAGCAGTCAGTCAAGCAACTTCTGTCAGGAACAAAGAAACTTACTCACACAGACACTCCTGATATCCTTATTGTTCAGAAGTAGCAGTCAGTCAAGCAACTTCTGTCAGGAACAAAGAAACATATTCACACAGACACCCCTGATATCCTTATTGTTCAGAAGTAGCAGTCAGTCAAGCAACTTCTGTCAGGAACAGAGAAACTTACTTACACAGACACTCCTGATATCCTTATTGTTCAGAAGTAGCAGTCAGTCAAGCAACTTCTGTCAGGAACAAAGAAACATATTCACACAGACACCCCTGATATCCTTATTGTTCAGAAGTAGCAGTCAGTCAAGCAACTTCTGTCAGGAACAGAGAAACTTACTTACACAGACACCCCTGATATCCTTATTGTTCAGAAGTAGCAGTCAGTCAAGCAACTTCTGTCAGGAACAAAGAAACATATTCACACAGACACCCCTGATATCCTTATTGTTCAGAAGTAGCAGTCAGTCAAGCAACTTCTGTCAGGAACAAAGAAACATATTCACACAGACACCCCTGATATCCTTATTGTTCAGAAGTAGCAGTCAGTCGAGCAACTTCTGTCAGGAACAGAGAAACTTACTCACACAGACACCCCTGATATCCTTATTGTTCAGAAGTAGCAGTCAGTCAAGCAACTTCTGTCAGGAACAAAGAAACTTACTTACACAGACACTCCTGATATCCTTATTGTTCAGAAGTAGCAGTCAGTCAAGCAACTTCTGTCAGGAACAAAGAAACTTACTCACACAGACACTCCTGATATCCTTATTGTTCAGAAGTAGCAGTCAGTCAAGCAACTTCTGTCAGGAACAGAGAAACTTACTTACACAGACACTCCTGATATCCTTATTGTTCAGAAGTAGCAGTCAGTCAAGCAACTTCTGTCAGGAACAAAGAAACATATTCACACAGACACTCCTGATATCCTTATTGTTCAGAAGTAGCAGTCAGTCAAGCAAATTCTGTCAGGAACAAAGAAACTTACTTACACAGACACTCCTGATATCCTTATTGTTCAGAAGTAGCAGTCAGTCAAGCAACTTCTGTCAGGAACAAAGAAACATATTCACACAGACACCCCTGATATCCTTATTGTTCAGAAGTAGCAGTCAGTCAAGCAACTTCTGTCAGGAACAAAGAAACATATTCACACAGACACTCCTGATATCCTTATTGTTCAGAAGTAGCAGTCAGTCAAGCAACTTCTGTCAGGAACAAAGAAACATATTCACACAGACACTCCTGATATCCTTATTGTTCAGAAGTAGCAGTCAGTCAAGCAAATACTGTCAGGAACAGAGAAACTTACTCACACAGACACTCCTGATATCCTTGTTGTTCAGTAGTAGCAGTCAGTCAAGCAACTTCTGTCAGGAACAAAGAAACATATTCACACAGACACCCCTGATATCCTTATTGTTCAGAAGTAGCAGTCAGTCAAGCAAATACTGTCAGGAACAGAGAAACTTACTCACACAGACACTCCTGATATCCTTGTTGTTCAGAAGTAGCAGTCAGTCAAGCAAATACTGTCAGGAACAGAGAAACTTACTCACACAGACACCCCTGATATCCTTATTGTTCAGAAGTAGCAGTCAGTCAAGCAACTTCTGTCAGGAACAAAGAAACATATTCACACAGACACTCCTGATATCCTTATTGTTCAGAAGTAGCAGTCAGTCAAGCAAATACTGTCAGGAACAGAGAAACTTACTCACACAGACACTCCTGATATCCTTGTTGTTCAGAAGTAGCAGTCAGTCAAGCAACTTCTGTCAGGAACAAAGAAACATATTCACACAGACACTCCTGATATCCTTATTGTTCAGAAGTAGCAGTCAGTCAAGCAAATACTGTCAGGAACAGAGAAACTTACTCACACAGACACTCCTGATATCCTTGTTGTTCAGAAGTAGCAGTCAGTCAAGCAAATACTGTCAGGAACAGAGAAACTTACTCACACAGACACCCCTGATATCCTTATTGTTCAGAAGTAGCAGTCAGTCAAGCAACTTCTGTCAGGAACAAAGAAACATATTCACACAGACACTCCTGATATCCTTATTGTTCAGAAGTAGCAGTCAGTCAAGCAAATACTGTCAGGAACAGAGAAACTTACTCACACAGACACTCCTGATATCCTTGTTGTTCAGTAGTAGCAGTCAGTCAAGCAACTTCTGTCAGGAACAAAGAAACATATTCACACAGACACCCCTGATATCCTTATTGTTCAGAAGTAGCAGTCAGTCAAGCAACTTCTGTCAGGAACAAAGAAACATATTCACACAGACACTCCTGATATCCTTATTGTTCAGAAGTAGCAGTCAGTCAAGCAACTTCTGTCAGGAACAAAGAAACATATTCACACAGACACTCCTGATATCCTTATTGTTCAGAAGTAGCAGTCAGTCAAGCAACTTCTGTCAGGAACAAAGAAACTTACTTACACAGACACTCCTGATATCCTTATTGTTCAGAAGTAGCAGTCAGTCAAGCAACTTCTGTCAGGAACAAAGAAACTTACTTACACAGACACTCCTGATATCCTTATTGTTCAGAAGTAGCAGTCAGTCAAGCAACTTCTGTCAGGAACAAAGAAACATATTCACACAGACACTCCTGATATCCTTATTGTTCAGAAGTAGCAGTCAGTCAAGCAACTTCTGTCAGGAACAAAGAAACATATTCACACAGACACTCCTGATATCCTTATTGTTCAGAAGTAGCAGTCAGTCAAGCAACTTCTGTCAGGAACAAAGAAACTTACTCACACAGACACCCCTGATATCCTTATTGTTCAGAAGTAGCAGTCAGTCAAGCAACTTCTGTCAGGAACAAAGAAACTTACTTACACAGACCTCCCTGATATCCTTATTGTTCAGTAGTAGCAGTCAGTCAAGCAACTTCTGTCAGGAACAAAGAAACTTACTTACACAGACACTCCTCATATCCTTATTGTTCAGTAGTAGCAGTCAGTCAAGCAACTTCTGTCAGGAACAAAGAAACTTACTCACACAGACACTCCTGATATCCTTATTGTTCAGTAGTAGCAGTCAGTCAAGCAACTTCTGTCAGGAACAAAGAAACTTACTTACACAGACACTCCTGATATCCTTATTGTTCAGAAGTAGCAGTCAGTCAAGCAACTTCTGTCAGGAACAAAGAAACTTACTTACACAGACACTCCTGATATCCTTATTGTTCAGAAGTAGCAGTCAGTCAAGCAACTTCTGTCAGGAACAAAGAAACTTACTTACACAGACACTCCTGATATCCTTATTGTTCAGAAGTAGCAGTCAGTCAAGCAACTTCTGTCAGGAACAAAGAAACTTACTTACACAGACACCCCTGATATCCTTATTGTTCAGAAGTAGCAGTCAGTCAAGCAACTTCTGTCAGGAACAAAGAAACTTACTTACACAGACACCCCTGATATCCTTATTGTTCAGAAGTAGCAGTCAGTCAAGCAAATTCTGTCAGGAACAAAGAAACATATTCACACAGACACTCCTGATATCCTTATTGTTCAGAAGTAGCAGTCAGTCAAGCAACTTCTGTCAGGAACAAAGAAACTTACTTACACAGACACCCCTGATATCCTTGTAGTTCAGAAGTAGCAGTCAGTCAAGCAACTTCTGTCAGGAACAAAGAAACTTACTTACACAGACACCCCTGATATCCTTATTGTTCAGAAGTAGCAGTCAGTCAAGCAACTTCTGTCAGGAACAGAGAAACATATTCACACAGACACTCCTGATATCCTTGTTGTTCAGAAGTAGCAGTCAGTCAAGCAAATACTGTCAGGAACAGAGAAACTTACTCACACAGACACCCCTGATATCCTTATTGTTCAGAAGTAGCAGTCAGTCAAGCAACTTCTGTCAGGAACAAAGAAACATATTCACACAGACACTCCTGATATCCTTATTGTTCAGAAGTAGCAGTCAGTCAAGCAAATACTGTCAGGAACAGAGAAACTTACTCACACAGACACTCCTGATATCCTTGTTGTTCAGTAGTAGCAGTCAGTCAAGCAACTTCTGTCAGGAACAAAGAAACATATTCACACAGACACCCCTGATATCCTTATTGTTCAGAAGTAGCAGTCAGTCAAGCAACTTCTGTCAGGAACAAAGAAACATATTCACACAGACACTCCTGATATCCTTATTGTTCAGAAGTAGCAGTCAGTCAAGCAACTTCTGTCAGGAACAAAGAAACATATTCACACAGACACTCCTGATATCCTTATTGTTCAGAAGTAGCAGTCAGTCAAGCAACTTCTGTCAGGAACAAAGAAACTTACTTACACAGACACTCCTGATATCCTTGTAGTTCAGAAGTAGCAGTCAGTCAAGCAACTTCTGTCAGGAACAAAGAAACTTACTTACACAGACACTCCTGATATCCTTATTGTTCAGAAGTAGCAGTCAGTCAAGCAACTTCTGTCAGGAACAAAGAAACATATTCACACAGACACTCCTGATATCCTTATTGTTCAGAAGTAGCAGTCAGTCAAGCAACTTCTGTCAGGAACAAAGAAACATATTCACACAGACACGCCTGATATCCTTATTGTTCAGAAGTAGCAGTCAGTCAAGCAACTTCTGTCAGGAACAAAGAAACTTACTCACACAGACACCCCTGATATCCTTATTGTTCAGAAGTAGCAGTCAGTCAAGCAACTTCTGTCAGGAACAAAGAAACTTACTTACACAGACCTCCCTGATATCCTTATTGTTCAGTAGTAGCAGTCAGTCAAGCACCTTCTGTCAGGAACAAAGAAACTTACTTACACAGACACTCCTCATATCCTTATTGTTCAGTAGTAGCAGTCAGTCAAGCAACTTCTGTCAGGAACAAAGAAACTTACTCACACAGACACTCCTGATATCCTTATTGTTCAGTAGTAGCAGTCAGTCAAGCAACTTCTGTCAGGAACAAAGAAACTTACTTACACAGACACTCCTGATATCCTTATTGTTCAGAAGTAGCAGTCAGTCAAGCAACTTCTGTCAGGAACAAAGAACTTACTTACACAGACACTCCTGATATCCTTATTGTTCAGAAGTAGCAGTCAGTCAAGCAACTTCTGTCAGGAACAAAGAAACTTACTTACACAGACACTCCTGATATCCTTATTGTTCAGAAGTAGCAGTCAGTCAAGCAACTTCTGTCAGGAACAAAGAAACTTACTTACACAGACACCCCTGATATCCTTATTGTTCAGAAGTAGCAGTCAGTCAAGCAACTTCTGTCAGGAACAAAGAAACTTACTTACACAGACACCCCTGATATCCTTATTGTTCAGAAGTAGCAGTCAGTCAAGCAAATTCTGTCAGGAACAAAGAAACATATTCACACAGACACTCCTGATATCCTTATTGTTCAGAAGTAGCAGTCAGTCAAGCAACTTCTGTCAGGAACAAAGAAACTTACTTACACAGACACCCCTGATATCCTTGTAGTTCAGAAGTAGCAGTCAGTCAAGCAACTTCTGTCAGGAACAAAGAAACTTACTTACACAGACACCCCTGATATCCTTATTGTTCAGAAGTAGCAGTCAGTCAAGCAACTTCTGTCAGGAACAGAGAAACATATTCACACAGACACTCCTGATATCCTTGAAGTTCAGAAGTAGCAGTCAGTCAAGCAACTTCTGTCAGGAACAGAGAAACATATTCACACAGACACTCCTGATATCCTTATTGTTCAGAAGTAGCAGTCAGTCAAGCAACTTCTGTCAGGAACAGAGAAACATATTCACACAGACACTCCTGATATCCTTATTGTTCAGAAGTAGCAGTCATTCAAGCAACTTCTGTCAGGAACAAAGAAACATATTCACACAGACACTCCTGATATCCTTATTGTTCAGAAGTAGCAGTCAGTCAAGCAAATACTGTCAGGAACAAAGAAATATATTTACACAGACACTCCTGATATCCTTATTGTTCAGAAGTAGCAGTCAGTCAAGCAACTTCTGTCAGGAACAAAGAAACTTACTTACACAGACACTCCTGATATCCTTATTGTTCAGAAGTAGCAGTCAGTCAAGCAACTTCTGTCAGGAACAAAGAAACTTACTTACACAGACACTCCTGATATCCTTATTGTTCAGAAGTAGCAGTCAGTCAAGCAACTTCTGTCAGGAACAAAGAAACTTACTTACACAGACACTCCTGATATCCTTATTGTTCAGAAGTAGCAGTCAGTCAAGCAACTTCTGTCAGGAACAAAGAAACTTACTTACACAGACACTCCTGATATCCTTGTAGTTCAGTAGTAGCAGTCAGTCAAGCAACTTCTGTCAGGAACAGAGAAACTTACTTACACAGACACTCCTGATATCCTTATTGTTCAGAAGTAGCAGTCAGTCAAGCAACTTCTGTCAGGAACAAAGAAACATATTCACACAGACACTCCTGATATCCTTATTGTTCAGAAGTAGCAGTCAGTCAAGCAACTTCTGTCAGGAACAAAGAAACATATTCACACAGACACTCCTGATATCCTTATTGTTCAGAAGTAGCAGTCAGTCAAGCAACTTCTGTCAGGAACAAAGAAACATATTCACACAGACACTCCTGATATCCTTATTGTTCAGAAGTAGCAGTCAGTCAAGCAACTTCTGTCAGGAACAAAGAAACATATTCACACAGACACTCCTGATATCCTTATTGTTCAGAAGTAGCAGTCAGTCAAGCAACTTCTGTCAGGAACAAAGAAACATATTCACACAGACACTCCTGATATCCTTATTGTTCAGAAGTAGCAGTCAGTCAAGCAACTTCTGTCAGGAACAAAGAAACATATTCACACAGACACTCCTGATATCCTTATTGTTCAGAAGTAGCAGTCAGTCAAGCAACTTCTGTCAGGAACAAAGAAACATATTCACACAGACACTCCTGATATCCTTATTGTTCAGAAGTAGCAGTCAGTCAAGCAACTTCTGTCAGGAACAAAGAAACATATTCACACAGACACTCCTGATATCCTTATTGTTCAGAAGTAGCAGTCAGTCAAGCAACTTCTGTCAGGAACAAAGAAACATATTCACACAGACACTCCTGATATCCTTATTGTTCAGAAGTAGCAGTCAGTCAAGCAACTTCTGTCAGGAACAAAGAAACATTCACACAGACACTCCTGATATCCTTATTGTTCAGAAGTAGCAGTCAGTCAAGCAACTTCTGTCAGGAACAAAGAAACATATTCACACAGACACTCCTGATATCCTTATTGTTCAGAAGTAGCAGTCAGTCAAGCAACTTCTGTCAGGAACAAAGAAACATATTCACACAGACACTCCTGATATCCTTATTGTTCAGAAGTAGCAGTCAGTCAAGCAACTTCTGTCAGGAACAGAGAAACTTACTTACACAGACACTCCTGATATCCTTGTTGTTCAGAAGTAGCAGTCAGTCAAGCAACTTCTGTCAGGAACAAAGAAACTTACTCACACAGACACTCCTGATATCCGTGTAGTTCAGTAGTAGCAGTCAGTCAAGCAACTTCTGTCAGGAACAAAGAAACATATTCACACAGACACTCCTGATATCCTTATTGTTCAGAAGTAGCAGTCAGTCAAGCAACTTCTGTCAGGAACAAAGACACTTATTCACACAGACACTCCTGATATCCTTATTGTTCAGAAGTAGCAGTCAGTCAAGCAACTTCTGTCAGGAACAAAGAAACATATTCACACAGACACTCCTGATATCCTTGTTGTTCAGAAGTAGAAGTCAGTCAAGGAACTTCTGTCAGGAACAAAGAAACATATTCACACAGACACTCCTGATATCCTTATTGTTCAGAAGTAGCAGTCAGTCAAGCAACTTCTGTCAGGAACAAAGAAACATATTCACACAGACACTCCTGATATCCTTATTGTTCAGAAGTAGCAGTCAGTCAAGCAACTTCTGTCAGGAACAAAGAAACATATTCACACAGACACTCCTGATATCCTTATTGTTCAGAAGTAGCAGTCAGTCAAGCAACTTCTGTCAGGAACAAAGAAACATATTCACACAGACACTCCTGATATCCTTATTGTTCAGAAGTAGCAGTCAGTCAAGCAACTTCTGTCAGGTACAAAGAAACTTACTTACACAGACACCCCTGATATCCTTGTTGTTCAGAAGTAGCAGTCAGTCAAGCAACTTCTGTCAGGAACAAAGAAACTTACTTACACAGACACTCCTGATATCCTTGTTGTTCAGAAGTAGCAGTCAGTCAAGCAACTTCTGTCAGGAACAAAGAAACATATTCACACAGACACTCCTGATATCCTTATTGTTCAGAAGTAGCAGTCAGTCAAGCAACTTCTGTCAGGAACAAAGAAACATATTCACACAGACACCCCTGATATCCTTATTGTTCAGAAGTAGCAGTCAGTCAAGCAACTTCTGTCAGGAACAGAGAAACTTACTTACACAGACACTCCTGATATCCTTATTGTTCAGAAGTAGCAGTCAGTCAAGCAACTTCTGTCAGGAACAAAGAAACATATTCACACAGACACCCCTGATATCCTTATTGTTCAGAAGTAGCAGTCAGTCAAGCAACTTCTGTCAGGAACAAAGAAACATATTCATACAGACCTCCCTCATATCCATATTGTTCAGAAGTAGCAGTCAGTCAAGCAACTTCTGTCAGGAACAAAGAAACATATTCATACAGACCTCCCTCATATCCATATTGTTCAGAAGTAGCAGTCAGTCAAGCAACTTCTGTCAGGAACAAAGAAACATATTCACACAGACCTCCCTCATATCCTTATTGTTCAGAAGTAGCAGTCAGTCAAGCAACTTCTGTCAGGAACAAAGAAACATATTCACACAGACCTCCCTCATATCCTTATTGTTCAGAAGTAGCAGTCAGTCAAGCAACTTCTGTCAGGAACAAAGAAACTTACTCACACAGACACTCCTGATATCCTTATTGTTCAGAAGTAGCAGTCAGTCAAGCAACTTCTGTCAGGAACAAAGAAACATATTCACACAGACACCCCTGATATCCTTGTAGTTCAGAAGTAGCAGTCAGTCAAGCAACTTCTGTCAGGAACAAAGAAACATATTCACACAGACACTCCTGATATCCTTATTGTTCAGAAGTAGCAGTCAGTCAAGCAACTTCTGTCAGGAACAAAGAAACTTACTCACACAGACACCCCTGATATCCTTGTAGTTCAGAAGTAGCAGTCAGTCAAGCAACTTCTGTCAGGAACAAAGAAACATACTTACACAGACACTCCTGATATCCTTATTGTTCAGAAGTAGCAGTCAGTCAAGCAACTTCTGTCAGGAACAAAGAAACTTACTCACACAGACACCCCTGATATCCTTATTGTTCAGAAGTAACAGTCAGTCAAGCAACTTCTGTCAGGAACAAAGAAACATATTCACACAGACACCCCTGATATCCTTATTGTTCAGAAGTAGCAGTCAGTCAAGCAACTTCTGTCAGGAACAGAGAAACTTACTTACACAGACACCCCTGATATCCTTATTGTTCAGAAGTAGCAGTCAGTCAAGCAACTTCTGTCAGGAACAAAGAAACTTACTTACACAGACACTCCTGATATCCTTATTGTTCAGAAGTAGCAGTCAGTCAAGCAACTTCTGTCAGGAACAAAGAAACATATTCACACAGACACTCCTGATATCCTTATTGTTCAGAAGTAGCAGTCAGTCAAGCAAATTCTGTCAGGAACAAAGAAACATATTCACACAGACACTCCTGATATCCTTATTGTTCAGAAGTAGCAGTCAGTCAAGCAACTTCTGTCAGGAACAAAGAAACTTACTGACACAGACACTCCTGATATCCTTATTGTTCAGAAGTAGCAGTCAGTCAAGCAACTTCTGTCAGGAACAAAGAAACTTACTCACACAGACACTCCTGATATCCTTATTGTTCAGAAGTAGCAGTCAGTCAAGCAACTTCTGTCAGGAACAAAGAAACATATTCACACAGACACCCCTGATATCCTTATTGTTCAGAAGTAGCAGTCAGTCAAGCAACTTCTGTCAGGAACAGAGAAACTTACTTACACAGACACTCCTGATATCCTTATTGTTCAGAAGTAGCAGTCAGTCAAGCAACTTCTGTCAGGAACAAAGAAACATATTCACACAGACACCCCTGATATCCTTATTGTTCAGAAGTAGCAGTCAGTCAAGCAACTTCTGTCAGGAACAGAGAAACTTACTTACACAGACACCCCTGATATCCTTATTGTTCAGAAGTAGCAGTCAGTCAAGCAACTTCTGTCAGGAACAAAGAAACATATTCACACAGACACCCCTGATATCCTTATTGTTCAGAAGTAGCAGTCAGTCAAGCAACTTCTGTCAGGAACAAAGAAACATATTCACACAGACACCCCTGATATCCTTATTGTTCAGAAGTAGCAGTCAGTCGAGCAACTTCTGTCAGGAACAGAGAAACTTACTCACACAGACACCCCTGATATCCTTATTGTTCAGAAGTAGCAGTCAGTCAAGCAACTTCTGTCAGGAACAAAGAAACTTACTTACACAGACACTCCTGATATCCTTATTGTTCAGAAGTAGCAGTCAGTCAAGCAACTTCTGTCAGGAACAAAGAAACATATTCACACAGACACTCCTGATATCCTTATTGTTCAGAAGTAGCAGTCAGTCAAGCAAATTCTGTCAGGAACAAAGAAACTTACTTACACAGACACTCCTGATATCCTTATTGTTCAGAAGTAGCAGTCAGTCAAGCAACTTCTGTCAGGAACAAAGAAACATATTCACACAGACACCCCTGATATCCTTATTGTTCAGAAGTAGCAGTCAGTCAAGCAACTTCTGTCAGGAACAAAGAAACATATTCACACAGACACTCCTGATATCCTTATTGTTCAGAAGTAGCAGTCAGTCAAGCAACTTCTGTCAGGAACAAAGAAACATATTCACACAGACACTCCTGATATCCTTATTGTTCAGAAGTAGCAGTCAGTCAAGCAAATACTGTCAGGAACAGAGAAACTTACTCACACAGACACTCCTGATATCCTTGTTGTTCAGTAGTAGCAGTCAGTCAAGCAACTTCTGTCAGGAACAAAGAAACATATTCACACAGACACCCCTGATATCCTTATTGTTCAGAAGTAGCAGTCAGTCAAGCAAATACTGTCAGGAACAGAGAAACTTACTCACACAGACACTCCTGATATCCTTGTTGTTCAGAAGTAGCAGTCAGTCAAGCAAATACTGTCAGGAACAGAGAAACTTACTCACACAGACACCCCTGATATCCTTATTGTTCAGAAGTAGCAGTCAGTCAAGCAACTTCTGTCAGGAACAAAGAAACATATTCACACAGACACTCCTGATATCCTTATTGTTCAGAAGTAGCAGTCAGTCAAGCAAATACTGTCAGGAACAGAGAAACTTACTCACACAGACACTCCTGATATCCTTGTTGTTCAGAAGTAGCAGTCAGTCAAGCAACTTCTGTCAGGAACAAAGAAACATATTCACACAGACACTCCTGATATCCTTATTGTTCAGAAGTAGCAGTCAGTCAAGCAAATACTGTCAGGAACAGAGAAACTTACTCACACAGACACTCCTGATATCCTTGTTGTTCAGAAGTAGCAGTCAGTCAAGCAAATACTGTCAGGAACAGAGAAACTTACTCACACAGACACCCCTGATATCCTTATTGTTCAGAAGTAGCAGTCAGTCAAGCAACTTCTGTCAGGAACAAAGAAACATATTCACACAGACACTCCTGATATCCTTATTGTTCAGAAGTAGCAGTCAGTCAAGCAAATACTGTCAGGAACAGAGAAACTTACTCACACAGACACTCCTGATATCCTTGTTGTTCAGTAGTAGCAGTCAGTCAAGCAACTTCTGTCAGGAACAAAGAAACATATTCACACAGACACCCCTGATATCCTTATTGTTCAGAAGTAGCAGTCAGTCAAGCAACTTCTGTCAGGAACAAAGAAACATATTCACACAGACACTCCTGATATCCTTATTGTTCAGAAGTAGCAGTCAGTCAAGCAACTTCTGTCAGGAACAAAGAAACATATTCACACAGACACTCCTGATATCCTTATTGTTCAGAAGTAGCAGTCAGTCAAGCAACTTCTGTCAGGAACAAAGAAACTTACTTACACAGACACTCCTGATATCCTTATTGTTCAGAAGTAGCAGTCAGTCAAGCAACTTCTGTCAGGAACAAAGAAACTTACTTACACAGACACTCCTGATATCCTTATTGTTCAGAAGTAGCAGTCAGTCAAGCAACTTCTGTCAGGAACAAAGAAACATATTCACACAGACACTCCTGATATCCTTATTGTTCAGAAGTAGCAGTCAGTCAAGCAACTTCTGTCAGGAACAAAGAAACATATTCACACAGACACTCCTGATATCCTTATTGTTCAGAAGTAGCAGTCAGTCAAGCAACTTCTGTCAGGAACAAAGAAACTTACTCACACAGACACCCCTGATATCCTTATTGTTCAGAAGTAGCAGTCAGTCAAGCAACTTCTGTCAGGAACAAAGAAACTTACTTACACAGACCTCCCTGATATCCTTATTGTTCAGTAGTAGCAGTCAGTCAAGCAACTTCTGTCAGGAACAAAGAAACTTACTTACACAGACACTCCTCATATCCTTATTGTTCAGTAGTAGCAGTCAGTCAAGCAACTTCTGTCAGGAACAAAGAAACTTACTCACACAGACACTCCTGATATCCTTATTGTTCAGTAGTAGCAGTCAGTCAAGCAACTTCTGTCAGGAACAAAGAAACTTACTTACACAGACACTCCTGATATCCTTATTGTTCAGAAGTAGCAGTCAGTCAAGCAACTTCTGTCAGGAACAAAGAAACTTACTTACACAGACACTCCTGATATCCTTATTGTTCAGAAGTAGCAGTCAGTCAAGCAACTTCTGTCAGGAACAAAGAAACTTACTTACACAGACACTCCTGATATCCTTATTGTTCAGAAGTAGCAGTCAGTCAAGCAACTTCTGTCAGGAACAAAGAAACTTACTTACACAGACACCCCTGATATCCTTATTGTTCAGAAGTAGCAGTCAGTCAAGCAACTTCTGTCAGGAACAAAGAAACTTACTTACACAGACACCCCTGATATCCTTATTGTTCAGAAGTAGCAGTCAGTCAAGCAAATTCTGTCAGGAACAAAGAAACATATTCACACAGACACTCCTGATATCCTTATTGTTCAGAAGTAGCAGTCAGTCAAGCAACTTCTGTCAGGAACAAAGAAACTTACTTACACAGACACCCCTGATATCCTTGTAGTTCAGAAGTAGCAGTCAGTCAAGCAACTTCTGTCAGGAACAAAGAAACTTACTTACACAGACACCCCTGATATCCTTATTGTTCAGAAGTAGCAGTCAGTCAAGCAACTTCTGTCAGGAACAGAGAAACATATTCACACAGACACTCCTGATATCCTTGAAGTTCAGAAGTAGCAGTCAGTCAAGCAACTTCTGTCAGGAACAGAGAAACATATTCACACAGACACTCCTGATATCCTTATTGTTCAGAAGTAGCAGTCAGTCAAGCAACTTCTGTCAGGAACAGAGAAACATATTCACACAGACACTCCTGATATCCTTATTGTTCAGAAGTAGCAGTCATTCAAGCAACTTCTGTCAGGAACAAAGAAACATATTCACACAGACACTCCTGATATCCTTATTGTTCAGAAGTAGCAGTCAGTCAAGCAAATACTGTCAGGAACAAAGAAACATATTTACACAGACACTCCTGATATCCTTATTGTTCAGAAGTAGCAGTCAGTCAAGCAACTTCTGTCAGGAACAAAGAAACTTACTTACACAGACACTCCTGATATCCTTATTGTTCAGAAGTAGCAGTCAGTCAAGCAACTTCTGTCAGGAACAAAGAAACTTACTTACACAGACACTCCTGATATCCTTATTGTTCAGAAGTAGCAGTCAGTCAAGCAACTTCTGTCAGGAACAAAGAAACTTACTTACACAGACACTCCTGATATCCTTATTGTTCAGAAGTAGCAGTCAGTCAAGCAACTTCTGTCAGGAACAAAGAAACTTACTTACACAGACACTCCTGATATCCTTGTAGTTCAGTAGTAGCAGTCAGTCAAGCAACTTCTGTCAGGAACAGAGAAACTTACTTACACAGACACTCCTGATATCCTTATTGTTCAGAAGTAGCAGTCAGTCAAGCAACTTCTGTCAGGAACAAAGAAACTTACTTACACAGACACTCCTGATATCCTTATTGTTCAGAAGTAGCAGTCAGTCAAGCAACTTCTGTCAGGAACAGAGAAACTTACTTACACAGACACTCCTGATATCCTTATTGTTCAGAAGTAGCAGTCAGTCAAGCAACTTCTGTCAGGAACAAAGAAACATATTCACACAGACACTCCTGATATCCTTATTGTTCAGAAGTAGCAGTCAGTCAAGCAACTTCTGTCAGGAACAAAGAAACATATTCACACAGACACTCCTGATATCCTTATTGTTCAGAAGTAGCAGTCAGTCAAGCAACTTCTGTCGGGAACAAAGAAACATATTCACACAGACACTCCTGATATCCTTGTAGTTCAGTAGTAGCAGTCAGTCAAGCAACTTCTGTCAGGAACAAAGAAACTTACTTACACAGACACTCCTGATATACTTATTGTTCAGAAGTAGCAGTCATTCAAGCAACTTCTGTCAGGAACAAAGAAACATATTCACACAGACACTCCTGATATCCTTATTGTTCAGAAGTAGCAGTCAGTCAAGCAAATACTGTCAGGAACAAAGAAACATATTTACACAGACACTCCTGATATCCTTATTGTTCAGAAGTAGCAGTCAGTCAAGCAACTTCTGTCAGGAACAAAGAAACTTACTTACACAGACACTCCTGATATCCTTATTGTTCAGAAGTAGCAGTCAGTCAAGCAACTTCTGTCAGGAACAAAGAAACATATTCACACAGACACTCCTGATATCCTTATTGTTCAGAGGTAGCAGTCAGTCAAGCAACTTCTGTCAGGAACAAAGAAACTTACTTACACAGACACTCCTGATATCCTTATTGTTCAGAAGTAGCAGTCAGTCAAGCAAATACTGTCAGGAACAAAGAAACATATTCACACAGACACTCCTGATATCCTTATTGTTCAGAAGTAGCAGTCAGTCAAGCAACTTCTGTCAGGAACAAAGAAACTTACTTACACAGACACTCCTGATATCCTTATTGTTCAGAAGTAGCAGTCAGTCAAGCAACTTCTGTCAGGAACAGAGAAACTTACTTACACAGACACTCCTGATATCCGTGTAGTTCAGTTGTAGCAGTCAGTCAAGCAACTTCTGTCAGGAACAAAGAAACATATTCACACAGACACTCCTGATATCCTTATTGTTCAGAAGTAGCAGTCAGTCAAGCAACTTCTGTCAGGAACAAAGAAACTTATTAACACAGACACTCCTGATATCCTTATTGTTCAGAAGTAGCAGTCAGTCAAGCAACTTCTGTCAGGAACAAAGAAACATATTCACACAGACACTCCTGATATCCTTGTTGTTCAGAAGTAGCAGTCAGTCAAGCAACTTCTGTCAGGAACAAAGAAACATATTCACACAGACACTCCTGATATCCTTATTGTTCAGAAGTAGCAGTCATTCAAGCAACTTCTGTCAGGAACAAAGAAACATATTCACACAGACACTCCTGATATCCTTATTGTTCAGAAGTAGCAGTCAGTCAAGCAACTTCTGTCAGGAACAAAGAAACATATTCACACAGACACTCCTGATATCCTTATTGTTCAGAAGTAGCAGTCAGTCAAGCAACTTCTGTCAGGAACAAAGAAACATATTCACACAGACACTCCTGATATCCTTATTGTTCAGAAGTAGCAGTCAGTCAAGCAACTTCTGTCAGGAACAAAGAAACTTACTTACACAGACACCCCTGATATCCTTGTTGTTCAGAAGTAGCAGTCAGTCAAGCAACTTCTCTCAGGAACAAAGAAACTTACTTACACAGACACTCCTGATATCCTTGTTGTTCAGAAGTAGCAGTCAGTCAAGCAACTTCTGTCAGGAACAAAGAAACATATTCACACAGACACCCCTGATATCCTTATTGTTCAGAAGTAGCAGTCAGTCAAGCAACTTCTGTCAGGAACAAAGAAACATATTCACACAGACACCCCTGATATCCTTATTGTTCAGAAGTAGCAGTCAGTCAAGCAACTTCTGTCAGGAACAAAGAAACTTACTTACACAGACACTCCTGATATCCTTATTGTTCAGAAGTAGCAGTCAGTCAAGCAACTTCTGTCAGGAACAAAGAAACTTACTTACACAGACACTCCTGATATCCTTATTGTTCAGAAGTAGCAGTCAGTCAAGCAACTTCTGTCAGGAACAAAGAAACTTACTTACACAGACACTCCTGATATCCTTGTAGTTCAGTAGTAGCAGTCAGTCAAGCAACTTCTGTCAGGAACAGAGAAACTTACTTACACAGACACTCCTGATATCCTTATTGTTCAGAAGTAGCAGTCAGTCAAGCAACTTCTGTCAGGAACAAAGAAACTTACTTACACAGACACTCCTGATATCCTTATTGTTCAGAAGTAGCAGTCAGTCAAGCAACTTCTGTCAGGAACAGAGAAACTTACTTACACAGACACTCCTGATATCCTTATTGTTCAGAAGTAGCAGTCAGTCAAGCAACTTCTGTCAGGAACAAAGAAACATATTCACACAGACACTCCTGATATCCTTATTGTTCAGAAGTAGCAGTCAGTCAAGCAACTTCTGTCAGGAACAAAGAAACATATTCACACAGACACTCCTGATATCCTTATTGTTCAGAAGTAGCAGTCAGTCAAGCAACTTCTGTCGGGAACAAAGAAACTTACTTACACAGACACTCCTGATATACTTATTGTTCAGAAGTAGCAGTCAGTCAAGCAACTTCTGTCAGGAACAAAGAAACATATTCACACAGACACTCCTGATATCCTTATTGTTCAGAAGTAGCAGTCAGTCAAGCAAATACTGTCAGGAACAGAGAAACTTACTCACACAGACACTCCTGATATCCTTGTTGTTCAGTAGTAGCAGTCAGTCAAGCAACTTCTGTCAGGAACAAAGAAACATATTCACACAGACACCCCTGATATCCTTATTGTTCAGAAGTAGCAGTCAGTCAAGCAACTTCTGTCAGGAACAAAGAAACATATTCACACAGACACTCCTGATATCCTTATTGTTCAGAGGTAGCAGTCAGTCAAGCAACTTCTGTCAGGAACAAAGAAACTTACTTACACAGACACTCCTGATATCCTTATTGTTCAGAAGTAGCAGTCAGTCAAGCAAATACTGTCAGGAACAAAGAAACATATTCACACAGACACTCCTGATATCCTTATTGTTCAGAAGTAGCAGTCAGTCAAGCAACTTCTGTCAGGAACAAAGAAACTTACTTACACAGACACTCCTGATATCCTTATTGTTCAGAAGTAGCAGTCAGTCAAGCAACTTCTGTCAGGAACAGAGAAACTTACTTACACAGACACTCCTGATATCCGTGTAGTTCAGTAGTAGCAGTCAGTCAAGCAACTTCTGTCAGGAACAAAGAAACATATTCACACAGACACTCCTGATATCCTTATTGTTCAGAAGTAGCAGTCAGTCAAGCAACTTCTGTCAGGAACAAAGAAACTTATTAACACAGACACTCCTGATATCCTTATTGTTCAGAAGTAGCAGTCAGTCAAGCAACTTCTGTCAGGAACAAAGAAACATATTCACACAGACACTCCTGATATCCTTGTTGTTCAGAAGTAGCAGTCAGTCAAGCAACTTCTGTCAGGAACAAAGAAACATATTCACACAGACACTCCTGATATCCTTATTGTTCAGAAGTAGCAGTCATTCAAGCAACTTCTGTCAGGAACAAAGAAACATATTCACACAGACACTCCTGATATCCTTATTGTTCAGAAGTAGCAGTCAGTCAAGCAACTTCTGTCAGGAACAAAGAAACATATTCACACAGACACTCCTGATATCCTTATTGTTCAGAAGTAGCAGTCAGTCAAGCAACTTCTGTCAGGAACAAAGAAACATATTCACACAGACACTCCTGATATCCTTATTGTTCAGAAGTAGCAGTCAGTCAAGCAACTTCTGTCAGGAACAAAGAAACTTACTTACACAGACACCCCTGATATCCTTGTTGTTCAGAAGTAGCAGTCAGTCAAGCAACTTCTGTCAGGAACAAAGAAACTTACTTACACAGACACTCCTGATATCCTTATTGTTCAGAAGTAGCAGTCAGTCAAGCAACTTCTGTCAGGAACAAAGAAACTTACTTACACAGACACTCCTGATATCCTTGTAGTTCAGTAGTAGCAGTCAGTCAAGCAACTTCTGTCAGGAACAGAGAAACTTACTTACACAGACACTCCTGATATCCTTATTGTTCAGAAGTAGCAGTCAGTCAAGCAACTTCTGTCAGGAACAAAGAAACTTACTTACACAGACACTCCTGATATCCTTATTGTTCAGAAGTAGCAGTCAGTCAAGCAACTTCTGTCAGGAACAGAGAAACTTACTTACACAGACACTCCTGATATCCTTATTGTTCAGAAGTAGCAGTCAGTCAAGCAACTTCTGTCAGGAACAAAGAAACATATTCACACAGACACTCCTGATATCCTTATTGTTCAGAAGTAGCAGTCAGTCAAGCAACTTCTGTCAGGAACAAAGAAACATATTCACACAGACACTCCTGATATCCTTATTGTTCAGAAGTAGCAGTCAGTCAAGCAACTTCTGTCGGGAACAAAGAAACATATTCACACAGACACTCCTGATATCCTTGTAGTTCAGTAGTAGCAGTCAGTCAAGCAACTTCTGTCAGGAACAAAGAAACTTACTTACACAGACACTCCTGATATACTTATTGTTCAGAAGTAGCAGTCATTCAAGCAACTTCTGTCAGGAACAAAGAAACATATTCACACAGACACTCCTGATATCCTTATTGTTCAGAAGTAGCAGTCAGTCAAGCAAATACTGTCAGGAACAAAGAAACATATTTACACAGACACTCCTGATATCCTTATTGTTCAGAAGTAGCAGTCAGTCAAGCAACTTCTGTCAGGAACAAAGAAACTTACTTACACAGACACTCCTGATATCCTTATTGTTCAGAAGTAGCAGTCAGTCAAGCAACTTCTGTCAGGAACAAAGAAACATATTCACACAGACACTCCTGATATCCTTATTGTTCAGAGGTAGCAGCCAGTCAAGCAACTTCTGTCAGGAACAAAGAAACTTACTTACACAGACACTCCTGATATCCTTATTGTTCAGAAGTAGCAGTCAGTCAATCAAATACTGTCAGGAACAAAGAAACATATTCACACAGACACTCCTGATATCCTTATTGTTCAGAAGTAGCAGTCAGTCAAGCAACTTCTGTCAGGAACAAAGAAACTTACTTACACAGACACTCCTGATATCCTTATTGTTCAGAAGTAGCAGTCAGTCAAGCAACTTCTGTCAGGAACAGAGAAACTTACTTACACAGACACTCCTGATATCCGTGTAGTTCAGTAGTAGCAGTCAGTCAAGCAACTTCTGTCAGGAACAAAGAAACATATTCACACAGACACTCCTGATATCCTTATTGTTCAGAAGTAGCAGTCAGTCAAGCAACTTCTGTCAGGAACAAAGAAACTTATTAACACAGACACTCCTGATATACTTATTGTTCAGAAGTAGCAGTCAGTCAAGCAACTTCTGTCAGGAACAAAGAAACATATTCACACAGACACTCCTGATATCCTTGTTGTTCAGAAGTAGCAGTCAGTCAAGCAACTTCTGTCAGGAACAAAGAAACATATTCACACAGACACTCCTGATATCCTTATTGTTCAGAAGTAGCAGTCATTCAAGCAACTTCTGTCAGGAACAAAGAAACATATTCACACAGACACTCCTGATATCCTTATTGTTCAGAAGTAGCAGTCAGTCAAGCAACTTCTGTCAGGAACAAAGAAACATATTCACACAGACACTCCTGATATCCTTATTGTTCAGAAGTAGCAGTCAGTCAAGCAACTTCTGTCAGGAACAAAGAAACATATTCACACAGACACTCCTGATATCCTTATTGTTCAGAAGTAGCAGTCAGTCAAGCAACTTCTGTCAGGAACAAAGAAACTTACTTACACAGACACCCCTGATATCCTTGTTGTTCAGAAGTAGCAGTCAGTCAAGCAACTTCTGTCAGGAACAGAGAAACATATTCACACAGACACTCCTGATATCCTTGAAGTTCAGAAGTAGCAGTCAGTCAAGCAACTTCTGTCAGGAACAGAGAAACATATTCACACAGACACTCCTGATATCCTTATTGTTCAGAAGTAGCAGTCAGTCAAGCAACTTCTGTCAGGAACAGAGAAACATATTCACACAGACACTCCTGATATCCTTATTGTTCAGAAGTAGCAGTCAGTCAAGCAACTTCTGTCAGGAACAGAGAAACATATTCACACAGACACCCCTGATATCCTTATTGTTCAGAAGTAGCAGTCAGTCAAGCAACTTCTGTCAGGAACAGAGAAACTTACTTACACAGACACTCCTGATATCCTTATTGTTCAGAAGTAGCAGTCAGTCAAGCAACTTCTGTCAGGAACAAAGAAACATATTCACACAGACACCCCTGATATCCTTATTGCTCAGAAGTAGCAGTCAGTCAAGCAACTTCTGTCAGGAACAAAGAAACATATTCATACAGACCTCCCTCATATCCATATTGTTCAGAAGTAGCAGTCAGTCAAGCAACTTCTGTCAGGAACAAAGAAACATATTCACACAGACCTCCCTCATATCCTTATTGTTCAGAAGTAGCAGTCAGTCAAGCAACTTCTGTCAGGAACAAAGAAACATATTCACACAGACCTCCCTCATATCCTTATTGTTCAGAAGTAGCAGTCAGTCAAGCAACTTCTGTCAGGAACAAAGAAACTTACTCACACAGACACTCCTGATATCCTTATTGTTCAGAAGTAGCAGTCAGTCAAGCAACTTCTGTCAGGAACAAAGAAACATATTCACACAGACACCCCTGATATCCTTGTAGTTCAGAAGTAGCAGTCAGTCAAGCAACTTCTGTCAGGAACAAAGAAACATATTCACACAGACACTCCTGATATCCTTATTGTTCAGAAGTAGCAGTCAGTCAAGCAACTTCTGTCAGGAACAAAGAAACTTACTCACACAGACACCCCTGATATCCTTGTAGCTCAGAAGTAGCAGTCAGTCAAGCAACTTCTGTCAGGAACAAAGAAACATACTTACACAGACACTCCTGATATCCTTATTGTTCAGAAGTAGCAGTCAGTCAAGCAACTTCTGTCAGGAACAAAGAAACTTACTCACACAGACACCCCTGATATCCTTGTAGTTCAGAAGTAGCAGTCAGTCAAGCAACTTCTGTCAGGAACAAAGAAACTTACTTACACAGACACTCCTGATATCCTTATTGTTCAGAAGTAGCAGTCAGTCAAGCAACTTCTGTCAGGAACAAAGAAACATATTCACACAGACACTCCTGATATCCTTATTGTTCAAAAGTAGCAGTCAGTCAAGCAACTTCTGTCAGGAACAAAGAAACATATTCACACAGACACCCCTGATATCCTTATTGTTCAGAAGTAGCAGTCAGTCAAGCAACGTCTGTCAGGAACAAAGAAACTTACTTACACAGACACCCCTGATATCCTTGTAGTTCAGAAGTAGCGGTCAGTCAAGCAACTTCTGTCAGGAACAAAGAAACTTACTTACACAGACACTCCTGATATCCTTATTGTTCAGAAGTAGCAGTCAGTCAAGCAACTTCTGTCAGGAACAAAGAAACATATTCACACAGACACTCCTGATATCCTTATTGTTCAGAAGTAGCAGTCAGTCAAGCAACTTCTGTCAGGAACAAAGAAACATATTCACACAGACACCCCTGATATCCTTATTGTTCAGAAGTAGCAGTCAGTCAAGCAACTTCTGTCAGGAACAAAGAAACATATTCACACAGACACCCCTGATATCCTTATTGTTCAGAAGTAGCAGTCAGTCAAGCAACTTCTGTCAGGAACAGAGAAACTTACTCACACAGACACCCCTGATATCCTTATTGTTCAGAAGTAGCAGTCAGTCAAGCAACTTCTGTCAGGAACAAAGAAACTTACTTACACAGACACTCCTGATATCCTTATTGTTCAGAAGTAGCAGTCAGTCAAGCAACTTCTGTCAGGAACAAAGAAACATATTCACACAGACACCCCTGATATCCTTATTGTTCAGAAGTAGCAGTCAGTCAAGCAACTTCTGTCAGGAACAGAGAAACTTACTTACACAGACACCCCTGATATCCTTATTGTTCAGAAGTAGCAGTCAGTCAAGCAACTTCTGTCAGGAACAAAGAAACTTACTCACACAGACACTCCTGATATCCTTATTGTTCAGAAGTAGCAGTCAGTCAAGCAACTTCTGTCAGGAACAGAGAAACTTACTTACACAGACACTCCTGATATCCTTATTGTTCAGAAGTAGCAGTCAGTCAAGCAACTTCTGTCAGGAACAAAGAAACATATTCAAACAGACACTCCTGATATCCTTATTGTTCAGAAGTAGCAGTCAGTCAAGCAAATTCTGTCAGGAACAAAGAAACTTACTTACACAGACACTCCTGATATCCTTATTGTTCAGAAGTAGCAGTCAGTCAAGCAACTTCTGTCAGGAACAAAGAAACATATTCACACAGACACCCCTGATATCCTTATTGTTCAGAAGTAGCAGTCAGTCAAGCAACTTCTGTCAGGAACAAAGAAACATATTCACACAGACACTCCTGATATCCTTATTGTTCAGAAGTAGCAGTCAGTCAAGCAACTTCTGTCAGGAACAAAGAAACATATTCACACAGACACTCCTGATATCCTTATTGTTCAGAAGTAGCAGTCAGTCAAGCAACTTCGGTCAGGAACAAAGAAACATATTCACACAGACACTCCTGATATCGTTATTGTTCAGAAGTAGCAGTGAGTCAAGCAACTTCTGTCAGGACCAAAGAAACATATTCACACAGACACTGCTGATATCCTTATTGTTCAGAAGTAGCAGTCAGTCAAGCAACTTCTGTCAGGAACAAAGAAACATATTCACACAGACACTCCTGATATCCTTATTGTTCAGAAGTAGCAGTCAGTCAAGCAACTTCTGTCAGGAACAAAGAAACTTACTTACACAGACACCCCTGATATCCTTATTGTTCAGAAGTAGCAGTCAGTCAAGCAACTTCTGTCAGGAACAAAGAAACATATTCACACAGACACTCCTGATATCCTTATTGTTCAGAAGTAGCAGTCAGTCAAGCAACTTCTGTCAGGCACAAAGAAACATATTCACACAGACACTCCTGATATCCTTATTGTTCAGAAGTAGCAGTCAGTCAAGCAACTTCTGTCAGGAACAAAGAAACTTACTTACACAGACACTCCTGATATCCTTATTGTTCAGAAGTAGCAGTCAGTCAAGCAACTTCTGTCAGGAACAAAGAAACTTACTTACACAGACACTCCTGATATCCTTATTGTTCAGAAGTAGCAGTCAGTCAAGCAACTTCTGTCAGCAACAAAGAAACTTACTCACACAGACACCCCTGATATCCTTATTGTTCAGAAGTAGCAGTCAGTCAAGCAACTTCTGTCAGGAACAAAGAAACTTACTCACACAGACACCCCTGATATCCTTATTGTTCAGTAGTAGCAGTCAGTCAAGCAACTTCTGTCAGGAACAAAGAAACTTACTCACACAGACACTCCTGATATCCTTATTGTTCAGAAGTAGCAGTAAGTCAAGCAACTTCTGTCAGGAACAAAGAAACTTACTTACACAGACACTCCTGATATCCTTATTGTTCAGAAGTAGCAGTCAGTCAAGCAACTTCTGTCAGGAACAAAGAAACTTACTTACACAGACACTCCTGATATCCTTATTGTTCAGAAGTAGCAGTCAGTCAAGCAACTTCTGTCAGGAACAAAGAAACTTACTTACACAGACACTCCTGATATCCTTATTGTTCAGTAGTAGCAGTCAGTCAAGCAACTTCTGTCAGGAACAAAGAAACTTACTTACACAGACACCCCTGATATCCTTATTGTTCAGAAGTAGCAGTCAGTCAAGCAAATTCTGTCAGGAACAAAGAAACATATTCACACAGACACTCCTGATATCCTTATTGTTCAGAAGTAGCAGTCAGTCAAGCAACTTCTGTCAGGAACAAAGAAACTTACTTACACAGACACCCCTGATATCCTTGTAGTTCAGAAGTAGCAGTCAGTCAAGCAACTTCTGTCAGGAACAAAGAAACTTACTTACACAGACACCCCTGATATCCTTATTGTTCAGAAGTAGCAGTCAGTCAAGCAACTTCTGTCAGGAACAGAGAAACATATTCACACAGACACTCCTGATATCCTTGTAGTTCAGAAGTAGCAGTCAGTGAAGCAACTTCTGTCAGGAACAAAGAAACATATTCACACAGACACTCCTGATATCCTTGTAGTTCAGAAGTAGCAGTCAGTCAAGCAACTTCTGTCAGGAACAAAGAAACATATTCACACAGACACCCCTGATATTCTTGTAGTTCAGAAGTAGCAGTCAGTCAAGCAACTTCTGTCAGGAACAAAGAAACATATTCACACAGACACTCCTGATATCCTTATTGTTCAGAAGTAGCAGTCAGTCAAGCAACCTCTGTCAGGAACAGAGAAACATATTCACACAGACACTCCTGATATCCTTATTGTTCAGAAGTAGCAGTCAGTCAAGCAACTTCTGTCAGGAACAGAGAAACATATTCACACAGACACTCCTGATATCCTTATTGTTCAGAAGTAGCAGTCAGTCAAGCAACTTCTGTCAGGAACAGAGAAACATATTCACACAGACACTCCTGATATCCTTATTGTTCAGAAGTAGCAGTCAGTCAAGCAACTTCTGTCAGGAACAAAGAAACGTACTTACACAGACACTCCTGATATCCTTATTGTTCAGAAGTAGCAGTCAGTCAAGCAACTTCTGTCAGGAACAAAGAAACTTACTTACACAGACACTCCTGATATCCTTATTGTTCAGAAGTAGCAGTCAGTCAAGCAACTTCTGTCAGGAACAAAGAAACTTACTTACACAGACACTCCTGATATCCTTGTAGTTCAGTAGTAGCAGTCAGTCAAGCAACTTCTGTCAGGAACAGAGAAACTTACTTACACAGACACTCCTGATATCCTTATTGTTCAGAAGTAGCAGTCAGTCAAGCAACTTCTGTCAGGAACAAAGAAACTTACTTACACAGACACTCCTGATATCCTTATTGTTCAGAAGTAGCAGTCAGTCAAGCAACTTCTGTCAGGAACAAAGAAACTTACTTACACAGACACTCCTGATATCCTTATTGTTCAGAAGTAGCAGTCAGTCAAGCAACTTCTGTCAGGAACAAAGAAACATATTCACACAGACACCCCTGATATCCTTATTGTTCAGAAGTAGCAGTCAGTCAAGCAACTTCTGTCAGGAACAAAGAAACTTACTTACACAGACACCCCTGATATCCTTGTAGTTCAGAAGTAGCAGTCAGTCAAGCAACTTCTGTCAGGAACAAAGAAACTTACTTACACAGACACTCCTGATATCCTTATTGTTCAGAAGTAGCAGTCAGTCAAGCAACTTCTGTCAGGAACAAAGAAACATATTCACACAGACACCCCTGATATCCGTATTGTTCAGAAGTAGCAGTCAGTCAAGCTACTTCTGTCAGGAACAAAGAAACATATTCACACAGACACTCCTGATATCCTTATTGTTCAGAAGTAGCAGTCAGTCAAGCAACTTCTGTCAGGAACAAAGAAACATATTCACACAGACACTCCTGATATCCTTATTGTTCAGAAGTAGAAGTCAGTCAAGCAACTTCGGTCAGGAACAAAGAAACTTACTTACACAGACACCCCTGATATCCTTATTGTTCAGAAGTAGCAGTCAGTCAAGCAACTTCTGTCAGGAGCAAAGAAACATATTCACACAGACACTCCTGATATCCTTATTGTTCAGAAGTAGCAGTCAGTCAAGCAACTTCTGTCAGGAACAAAGAAACATATTCACACAGACACTCCTGATATCCTTATTGTTCACAAGTAGCAGTCAGTCAAGCAACTTCTGTCAGGAACAAAGAAACTTACTTACACAGACACTCCTGATATCCTTATTGTTCAGAAGTAGCAGTCAGTCAAGCAACTTCTGTCAGGAACAAAGTAACTTACTCACACAGACACTACTGATATCCTTATTGTTCAGAAGTAGCAGTCAGTCAAGCAACTTCTGTCAGGAACAAAGAAACATATTCACACAGACACTCCTGATATCCTTATTGTTCAGAAGTAGCAGTCAGTCAAGCAACTTCTGTCAGGAACAAAGAAACTTACTCACACAGACACTCCTGATATCCTTGTTGTTCAGAAGTAGCAGTCAGTCAAGCAAATTCTGTCGGGAACAAAGAAACATATTCACACAGATACTCCTGATATCCTTATTGTTCAGAAGTAGCAGTCAGTCAAGCAACTTCTGTCAGGAACAAAGAAACATATTCACACAGACACCCCTGATATCCTTATTGTTCAGAAGTAGCAGTCAGTCAAGCAACTTCTGTCAGGAACAAAGAAACTTACTTACACAGACACTCCTGATATCCTTATTGTTCAGTATTAGCAGTCAGTCAAGCAAATTCTGTCAGGAACAAAGAAACATATTCACACAGACACTCCTGATATCCTTATTGTTCAGAAGTAGCAGTCAGTCAAGCAACTTCTGTCAGGAACAAAGAAACTTACTTACACAGACACTCCTGATATCCTTGTAGTTCAGTAGTAGCAGTCAGTCAAGCAACTTCTGTCAGGAACAAAGAAACATATTCATACAGACACCCCTGATATCCTTATTGTTCAGAAGTAGCAGTCAGTCAAGCAACTTCTGTCAGGAACAAAGAAACATATTCACACAGACACCCCTGATATCCTTATTGTTCAGAAGTAGCAGTCAGTCAAGCAACTTCTGTCAGGAACAAAGAAACATATTCACACAGACACTCCTGATATCCTTATTGTTCAGAAGTAGCAGTCAGTCAAGCAACTTCTGTCAGGAACAAAGAAACTTACTTACACAGACACTCCTGATATCCTTATTGTTCAGAAGTAGCAGTCAGTCAAGCAACTTCTGTCAGGAACAAAGAAACATATTCACACAGACACTCCTGATATCCTTATTGTTCAGAAGTAGCAGTCAGTCAAGCAACTTCTGTCAGGAACAAAGAAACTTACTCACACAGACACTCCTGATATCCTTATTGTTCAGAAGTAGCAGTCAGTCAAGCAACTTCTGTCAGGAACAAAGAAACTAATTCACACAGACACCCCTGATATCCTTCTTGTTCAGAAGTAGCAGTCAGTCAAGCAACTTCTGTCAGGAACAAAGAAACTTACTCACACAGACACTCCTGATATCCTTATTGTTCAGAAGTAGCAGTCAGTCAAGCAACTTCTGTCAGGAACAAAGAAACTTACTCACACAGACACTCCTGATATCCTTATTGTTCAGAAGTAGCAGTCAGTCAAGCAACTTCTGTCAGGAACAAAGAAACTTACTCACACAGACACCCCTGATATCCTTATTGTTCAGAAGTAGCAGTCAGTCAAGCAAATTCTGTCAGGAACAAAGAAACTTACTCACACAGACACCCCTGATATCCTTATTGTTCAGGAGTAGCAGTCAGTCAAGCAACTTCTGTCAGGAACAAAGAAACATATTCACACAGACACTCCTGATATCCTTATTGTTCAGAAGTAGCAGTCAGTCAAGCAACTTCTGTCAGGAACAAAGAAACTTACTCACACAGACACCCCTGATATCCTTATTGTTCAGAAGTAGCAGTCAGTCAAGCAACTTCTGTCAGGAACAAAGAAACTTACTCACACAGACACCCCTGATATCCTTATTGTTCAGAAGTAGCAGTCAGTCAAGCAAATTCTGTCAGGAACAAAGAAACTTACTCACACAGACACCCCTGATATCCTTATTGTTCAGAAGTAGCAGTCAGTCAAGCAACTTCTGTCAGGAACAAAGAAACTTACTCACACAGACACCCCTGATATCCTTATTGTTCAGAAGTAGCAGTCAGTCAAGCAACTTCTGTCAGGAACAGAGAAACTTACTCACACAGACACCCCTGATATCCTTATTGTTCAGAAGTAGCAGTCAGTCAAGCAACTTCTGTCAGGAACAAAGAAACTTACTCACACAGACACCCCTGATATCCTTATTGTTCAGAAGTAGCAGTCAGTCAAGCAACTTCTGTCAGGAACAGAGAAACTTACTCACACAGACACCCCTGATATCCTTATTGTTCAGAAGTAGCAGTCAGTCAAGCAACTTCTGTCAGGAACAGAGAAACTTACTTACACAGACACCCCTGATATCCTTGTAGTTCAGAAGTAGCAGTCAGTCAAGCAACTTCTGTCAGGAACAAAGAAACATATTCACACAGACACTCCTGATATCCTTATTGTTCAGAAGTAGCAGTCAGTCAAGCAAATTCTGTCAGGAACAAAGAAACATATTCACACAGACACCCCTGATATCCTTATTGTTCAGAAGTAGCAGTCAGTCAAGCAACTTCTGTCAGGAACAAAGAAACATATTCACACAGACACCCCTGATATCCTTATTGTTCAGAAGTAGCAGTCAGTCAAGCAACTTCTGTCAGGAACAAAGAAACATATTCACACAGACACCCCTGATATCCTTATTGTTCAGAAGTAGCAGTCAGTCAAGCAACTTCTGTCAGGAACAAAGAAACATATTCACAGACACCCCTGATATCCTTATTGTTCAGAAGTAGCAGTCAGTCAAGCAACTTCTGTCAGGAACAAAGAAACATATTCACACAGACACTCCTGATATCCTTATTGTTCAGAAGTAGCAGTCAGTCAAGCAACTTCTGTCAGGAACAGAGAAACTTACTCACACAGACACCCCTGATATCCTTGTTGTTCAGAGGTAGCAGTCAGTCAAGCAACTTCTGTCAGGAACAAAGAAACATATTCACACAGACACTCCTGATATCCTTGTTGTTCAGAAGTAGCAGTCAGTCAAGCAACTTCTGTCAGGAACAAAGAAACATATTCACACAGACACCCCTGATATCCTTATTGTTCAGAAGTAGCAGTCAGTCAAGCAACTTCTGTCAGGAACAAAGAAACTTACTTACACAGACACTCCTGATATCCTTGTTGTTCAGAAGTAGCAGTCAGTCAAGCAACTTCTGTCAGGAACAAAGAAACATATTCACACAGACACTCCTGATATCCTTATTGTTCAGAAGTAGCAGTCAGTCAAGCAACTTCTGTCAGGAACAAAGAAACTTACTTACACAGACACTCCTGATATCCTTATTGTTCAGAAGTAGCAGTCAGTCAAGCAACTTCTGTCAGGAACAAAGAAACATACTTACACAGACACTCCTGATATCCTTATTGTTCAGAAGTAGCAGTCAGTCAAGCAACTTCTGTCAGGAACAGAGAAACATACTTACACAGACACTCCTGATATCCTTATTGTTCAGAAGTAGCAGTCAGTCAAGCAACTTCTGTCAGGAACAGAGAAACATATTTACACAGACACTCCTGATATCCTTATTGTTCAGAAGTAGCAGTCAGTGAAGCAAGTTCTGTCAGGAACAGAGAAACTTACTTACACAGACACTCCTGATATCCTTATTGTTCAGAAGTAGCAGTCAGTCAAGCAACTTCTGTCAGGAACAGAGAAACATATTCACACAGACACTCCTGATATCCGTGTAGTTCAGTAGTAGCAGTCAGTCAGGCAACTTCTGTCAGGAACAAAGAAACATATTCACACAGACACTCCTGATATCCTTATTGTTCAGAAGTAGCAGTCAGTCAAGCAACTTCTGTCAGGAACAAAGAAACTTACTCACACAGACACTCCTGATATCCTTATTGTTCAGAAGTAGCAGTCAGTCAAGCAACTTCTGTCAGGAACATAGAAACATATTCATACAGACACCCCTGATATCCTTATTGTTCAGAAGTAGCAGTCAGTCAAGCAACTTCTGTCAGGAACAGAGAAACTTACTTACACAGACACCCCTGATATCCTTATTGTTCAGAAGTAGCAGTCAGTCAAGCAACTTCTGTCAGGAACAAAGAAACTTACTTACACAGACACCCCTGATATCCTTATTGTTCAGAAGTAGCAGTCAGTCAAGCAACTTCTGTCAGGAACAAAGAAACTTACTTACACAGACACCCCTGATATCCTTATTGTTCAGAAGTAGCAGTCAGTCAAGCAACTTCTGTCAGGAACAAAGAAACTTACTTACACAAACACTCCTGATATCCTTGTAGTTCAGAAGTAGCAGTCAGTCAAGCAACTTCTGTCAGGAACAAAGAAACTTACTCACACAGACACCCCTGATATCCTTGTAGTTCAGAAGTAGCAGTCAGTCAAGCAACTTCTGTCAGGAACAAAGAAACATATTCACACAGACACCCCTGATATCCTTGTAGTTCAGAAGTAGCAGTCAGTCAAGCAAATTCTGTCAGGAACAAAGAAACATATTCACACAGACACTCCTGATATCCTTATTGTTCAGTAGTAGCAGTCAGTCAAGCAACTTCTGTCAGGAACAAAGAAACTTACTTACACAGACACTCCTGATATCCTTGTAGTTCAGAAGTAGCAGTCAGTCAAGCAACTTCTGTCAGGAACAAAGAAACTTACTTACACAGACACTCCTGATATCCTTATTGTTCAGAAGTAGCAGTCAGTCAAGCAACTTCTGTCAGGAACAAAGAAACTTACTTACACAGACACTCCTGATATCCTTGTAGTTCAGAAGTAGCAGTCAGTCAAGCAACTTCTGTCAGGAACAAAGAAACATATTCACACAGACACCCCTGATATCCTTATTGTTCAGAAGTAGCAGTCAGTCAAGCAACTTCTGTCAGGAACAAAGAAACATATTCACACAGACACTCCTGATATCCTTATTGTTCAGAAGTAGCAGTCAGTCAAGCAACTTCTGTCAGGAACAAAGAAACTTACTTACACAGACACTCCTGATATCCTTATTGTTCAGAAGTAGCAGTCAGTCAAGCAACTTCTGTCAGGAACAAAGAAACTTACTTACACAGACACTCCTGATATCCTTATTGTTCAGAAGTAGCAGTCAGTCAAGCAACTTCTGTCAGGAACAAAGAAACATATTCACACAGACACTCCTGATATCCTTATTGTTCAGAAGTAGCAGTCAGTCAAGCAACTTCTGTCAGGACCAAAGAAACATATTCACAAAGACACTCCTGATATCCTTATTGTTCAGAAGTAGCAGTCAGTCAAGCAACTTCTGTCAGGAACAAAGAAACATATTCACACAGACACTCCTGATATCCTTATTGTTCAGAAGTAGCAGTCAGTCAAGCAACTTCTGTCAGGAACAAAGAAACATATTCACACAGACACTCCTGATATCCTTATTGTTCAGAAGTAGCAGTCAGTCAAGCAACTTCTGTCAGGAACAAAGAAACATATTCACACAGACACTCCTGATATCCTTATTGTTCAGAAGTAGCAGTCAGTCAAGCAAATACTGTCAGGAACAGAGAAACTTACTCACACAGACACTCCTGATATCCTTGTTGTTCAGTAGTAGCAGTCAGTCAAGCAACTTCTGTCAGGAACAAAGAAACATATTCACACAGACACCCCTGATATCCTTATTGTTCAGAAGTAGCAGTCAGTCAAGCAAATACTGTCAGGAACAGAGAAACTTACTCACACAGACACTCCTGATATCCTTGTTGTTCAGAAGTAGCAGTCAGTCAAGCAAATACTGTCAGGAACAGAGAAACTTACTCACACAGACACCCCTGATATCCTTATTGTTCAGAAGTAGCAGTCAGTCAAGCAACTTCTGTCAGGAACAAAGAAACATATTCACACAGACACTCCTGATATCCTTATTGTTCAGAAGTAGCAGTCAGTCAAGCAAATGCTGTCAGGAACAGAGAAACTTACTCACACAGACACTCCTGATATCCTTGTTGTTCAGAAGTAGCAGTCAGTCAAGCAACTTCTGTCAGGAACAAAGAAACATATTCACACAGACACTCCTGATATCCTTATTGTTCAGAAGTAGCAGTCAGTCAAGCAAATACTGTCAGGAACAGAGAAACTTACTCACACAGACACTCCTGATATCCTTGTTGTTCAGAAGTAGCAGTCAGTCAAGCAAATACTGTCAGGAACAGAGAAACGTACTCACACAGACACCCCTGATAGCCTTATTGTTCAGAAGTAGCAGTCAGTCAAGCAACTTCTGTCAGGAACAAAGAAACATATTCACACAGACACTCCTGATATCCTTATTGTTCAGAAGTAGCAGTCAGTCAAGCAAATACTGTCAGGAACAGAGAAACTTACTCACACAGACACTCCTGATATCCTTGTTGTTCAGTAGTAGCAGTCAGTCAAGACTCTTCTGTCAGGAACAAAGAAACATATTCACACAGACACCCCTGATATCCTTATTGTTCAGAAGTAGCAGTCAGTCAAGCAACTTCTGTCAGGAACAAAGAAACATATTCACACAGACACTCCTGATATCCTTATTGTTCAGAAGTAGCAGTCAGTCAAGCAACTTCTGTCAGGAACAAAGAAACATATTCACACAGACACTCCTGATATCCTTATTGTTCAGAAGTAGCAGTCAGTCAAGCAACTTCTGTCAGGAACAAAGAAACTTACTTACACAGACACTCCTGATATCCTTATTGTTCAGAAGTAGCAGTCAGTCAAGCAACTTCTGTCAGGAACAAAGAAACTTACTTACACAGACACTCCTGATATCCTTATTGTTCAGAAGTAGCAGTCAGTCAAGCAACTTCTGTCAGGAACAAAGAAACATATTCACACAGACACTCCTGATATCCTTATTGTTCAGAAGTAGCAGTCAGTCAAGCAACTTCTGTCAGGAACAAAGAAACATATTCACACAGACACTCCTGATATCCTTATTGTTCAGAAGTAGCAGTCAGTCAAGCAACTTCTGTCAGGAACAAAGAAACTTACTCACACAGACACCCCTGATATCCTTATTGTTCAGAAGTAGCAGTCAGTCAAGCAACTTCTGTCAGGAACAAAGAAACTTACTTACACAGACCTCCCTGATATCCTTATTGTTCAGTAGTAGCAGTCAGTCAAGCAACTTCTGTCAGGAACAAAGAAACTTACTTACACAGACACTCCTCATATCCTTATTGTTCAGTAGTAGCAGTCAGTCAAGCAACTTCTGTCAGGAACAAAGAAACTTACTCACACAGACACTCCTGATATCCTTATTGTTCAGTAGTAGCAGTCAGTCAAGCAACTTCTGTCAGGAACAAAGAAACTTACTTACACAGACACTCCTGATATCCTTATTGTTCAGAAGTAGCAGTCAGTCAAGCAACTTCTGTCAGGAACAAAGAAACTTACTTACACAGACACTCCTGATATCCTTATTGTTCAGAAGTAGCAGTCAGTCAAGCAACTTCTGTCAGGAACAAAGAAACTTACTTACACAGACACTCCTGATATCCTTATTGTTCAGAAGTAGCAGTCAGTCAAGCAACTTCTGTCAGGAACAAAGAAACTTACTTACACAGACACCCCTGATATCCTTATTGTTCAGAAGTAGCAGTCAGTCAAGCAACTTCTGTCAGGAACAAAGAAACTTACTTACACAGACACCCCTGATATCCTTATTGTTCAGAAGTAGCAGTCAGTCAAGCAAATTCTGTCAGGAACAAAGAAACATATTCACACAGACACTCCTGATATCCTTATTGTTCAGAAGTAGCAGTCAGTCAAGCAACTTCTGTCAGGAACAAAGAAACTTACTTACACAGACACCCCTGATATCCTTGTAGTTCAGAAGTAGCAGTCAGTCAAGCAACTTCTGTCAGGAACAAAGAAACTTACTTACACAGACACCCCTGATATCCTTATTGTTCAGAAGTAGCAGTCAGTCAAGCAACTTCTGTCAGGAACAGAGAAACATATTCACACAGACACTCCTGATATCCTTGAAGTTCAGAAGTAGCAGTCAGTCAAGCAACTTCTGTCAGGAACAGAGAAACATATTCACACAGACACTCCTGATATCCTTATTGTTCAGAAGTAGCAGTCAGTCAAGCAACTTCTGTCAGGAACAGAGAAACATATTCACACAGACACTCCTGATATCCTTATTGTTCAGAAGTAGCAGTCAGTCAAGCAACTTCTGTCAGGAGCAGAGAAACATATTCACACAGACACTCCTTATATCCTTATTGTTCAGAAGTAGCAGTCAGTCAAGCAACTTCGGTCAGGAACAAAGAAACTTACTTACACAGACACCCCTGATATCCTTATTGTTCAGAAGTAGCAGTCAGTCAAGCAACTTCTGTCAGGAGCAAAGAAACATATTCACACAGACACTCCTGATATCCTTATTGTTCAGAAGTAGCAGTCAGTCAAGCAACATCTGTCAGGAACAAAGAAACATATTCACACAGACACTCCTGATATCCTTATTGTTCACAAGTAGCAGTCAGTCAAGCAACTTCTGTCAGGAACAAAGAAACTTACTTACACAGACACTCCTGATATCCTTATTGTTCAGAAGAAGCAGTCAGTCAAGCAACTTCTGTCAGGAACAAAGTAACTTACTCACACAGACACTACTGATATCCTTATTGTTCAGAAGTAGCAGTCAGTCAAGCAACTTCTGTCAGGAACAAAGAAACATATTCACACAGACACTCCTGATATCCTTATTGTTCAGAAGTAGCAGTCAGTCAAGCAACTTCTGTCAGGAACAAAGAAACTTACTTACACAGACACTCCTGATATCCTTATTGTTCAGAAGTAGCAGTCAGTCAAGCAACTTCTGTCAGGAACAAAGAAACTTACTTACACAGACACTCCTGATATCCTTATTGTTCAGAAGTAGCAGTCAGTCAAGCAACTTCTGTCAGGAACAAAGAAACTTACTTACACAGACACTCCTGATATCCTTATTGTTCAGAAGTAGCAGTCAGTCAAGCAACTTCTGTCAGGAACAAAGAAACATATTCACACAGACACTCCTGATATCCTTATTGTTCAGAAGTAGCAGTCAGTCAAGCAACTTCTGTCAGGAACAAAGAAACATATTCACACAGACACTCCTGATATCCTTGTAGTTCAGTAGTAGCAGTCAGTCAAGCAACTTCTGTCAGGAACAAAGAAACTTACTTACACAGACACTCCTGATATACTTATTGTTCAGAAGTAGCAGTCATTCAAGCAACTTCTGTCAGGAACAAAGAAACATATTCACACAGACACTCCTGATATCCTTATTGTTCAGAAGTAGCAGTCAGTCAAGCAAATACTGTCAGGAACAAAGAAACATATTTACACAGACACTCCTGATATCCTTATTGTTCAGAAGTAGCAGTCAGTCAAGCAACTTCTGTCAGGAACAAAGAAACTTACTTACACAGACACTCCTGATATCCTTATTGTTCAGAAGTAGCAGTCAGTCAAGCAACTTCTGTCAGGAACAAAGAAACATATTCACACAGACACTCCTGATATCCTTATTGTTCAGAGGTAGCAGTCAGTCAAGCAACTTCTGTCAGGAACAAAGAAACTTACTTACACAGACACTCCTGATATCCTTATTGTTCAGAAGTAGCAGTCAGTCAAGCAAATACTGTCAGGAACAAAGAAACATATTCACACAGACACTCCTGATATCCTTATTGTTCAGAAGTAGCAGTCAGTCAAGCAACTTCTGTCAGGAACAAAGAAACTTACTTACACAGACACTCCTGATATCCTTATTGTTCAGAAGTAGCAGTCAGTCAAGCAACTTCTGTCAGGAACAGAGAAACTTACTTACACAGACACTCCTGATATCCGTGTAGTTCAGTAGTAGCAGTCAGTCAAGCAACTTCTGTCAGGAACAAAGAAACATATTCACACAGACACTCCTGATATCCTTATTGTTCAGAAGTAGCAGTCAGTCAAGCAACTTCTGTCAGGAACAAAGAAACTTATTCACACAGACACTCCTGATATCCTTATTGTTCAGAAGTAGCAGTCAGTCGAGCAACTTCTGTCAGGAACAAAGAAACTTACTTACACAGACACCCCTGATATCCTTATTGTTCAGAAGTAGCAGTCAGTCAAGCAACCTCTGTCAGGAACAAAGAAACTTACTTACACAGACACCCCTGATATCCTTATTGTTCAGAAGTAGCAGTCAGTCAAGCAACTTCTGTCAGGAACAAAGAAACATATTCACACAGACACTCCTGATATCCTTGTTGTTCAGAAGTAGCAGTCAGTCAAGCAACTTCTGTCAGGAACAAAGAAACTTACTTACACAGACACCCCTGATATCCTTGTTGTTCAGAAGTAGCAGTCAGTCAAGCAACTTCTGTCAGGAACAAAGAAACTTACTTACACAGACACTCCTGATATCCTTGTTGTTCAGAAGTAGCAGTCAGTCAAGCAACTTCTGTCAGGAACAAAGAAACATATTCACACGGACACCCCTGATATCCTTATTGTTCAGAAGTAGCAGTCAGTCAAGCAACTTCTGTCAGGAACAAAGAAACATATTCACACAGACACCCCTGATATCCTTATTGTTCAGAAGTAGCAGTCAGTCAAGCAACTTCTGTCAGGAACAAAGAAACATATTCACACAGACACCCCTGATATCCTTATTGTTCAGAAGTAGCAGTCAGTCAAGCAACTTCTGTCAGGAACAGAGAAACTTACTTACACAGACACTCCTGATATCCTTATTGTTCAGAAGTAGCAGTCAGTCAAGCAACTTCTGTCAGGAACTAAGAAACATATTCATACAGACCTCCCTCATATCCATATTGTTCAGAAGTAGCAGTCAGTCAAGCAACTTCTGTCAGGAACAAAGAAACATATTCACACAGACCTCCCTCATATCCTTATTGTTCAGAAGTAGCAGTCAGTCAAGCAACTTCTGTCAGGAACAAAGAAACATATTCACACAGACCTCCCTCATATCCTTATTGTTCAGAAGTAGCAGTCAGTCAAGCAACTTCTGTCAGGAACAAAGAAACTTACTCACACAGACACTCCTGATATCCTTATTGTTCAGAAGTAGCAGTCAGTCAAGCAACTTCTGTCAGGAACAAAGAAACATATTCACACAGACACTCCTGATATCCTTATTGTTCAGAAGTAGCAGTCAGTCAAGCAACTTCTGTCAGGAACAAAGAAACATATTCACACAGACACTCCTGATATCCTTATTGTTCAGAAGTAGCAGTCAGTCAAGCAACTTCTGTCAGGAACAAAGAAACTTACTCACACAGACACCCCTGATATCCTTGTAGCTCAGAAGTAGCAGTCAGTCAAGTAACTTCTGTCAGGAACAAAGAAACATACTTACACAGACACTCCTGATATCCTTATTGTTCAGAAGTAGCAGTCAGTCAAGCAACTTCTGTCAGGAACAAAGAAACTTACTCACACAGACACCCCTGATATCCTTGTAGTTCAGAAGTAGCAGTCAGTCAAGCAACTTCTGTCAGGAACAAAGAAACATATTCACACAGACACTCCTGATATCCTTATTGTTCAAAAGTAGCAGTCAGTCAAGCAACTTCTGTCAGGAACAAAGAAACATATTCACACAGACACCCCTGATATCCTTATTGTTCAGAAGTAGCAGTCAGTCAAGCAACTTCTGTCAGGAACAAAGAAACTTACTTACACAGACACCCCTGATATCCTTGTAGTTCAGAAGTAGCGGTCAGTCAAGCAACTTCTGTCAGGAACAAAGAAACTTACTTACACAGACACTCCTGATATCCTTATTGTTCAGAAGTAGCAGTCAGTCAAGCAACTTCTGTCAGGAACAAAGAAACATATTCACACAGACACTCCTGATATCCTTATTGTTCAGAAGTAGCAGTCAGTCAAGCAACTTCTGTTAGGAACAAAGAAACATATTCACACAGACACCCCTGATATCCTTATTGTTCAGAAGTAGCAGTCAGTCAAGCAACTTCTGTCAGGAACAAAGAAACATATTCACACAGACACCCCTGATATCCTTATTGTTCAGAAGTAGCAGTCAGTCAAGCAACTTCTGTCAGGAACAGAGAAACTTACTCACACAGACACCCCTGATATCCTTATTGTTCAGAAGTAGCAGTCAGTCAAGCAACTTCTGTCAGGAACAAAGAAACTTACTTACACAGACACTCCTGATATCCTTATTGTTCAGAAGTAGCAGTCAGTCAAGCAACTTCTGTCAGGAACAAAGAAACATATTCACACAGACACCCCTGATATCCTTATTGTTCAGAAGTAGCAGTCAGTCAAGCAACTTCTGTCAGGAACAGAGAAACTTACTTACACAGACACCCCTGATATCCTTATTGTTCAGAAGTAGCAGTCAGTCAAGCAACTTCTGTCAGGAACAAAGAAACTTACTCACACAGACACTCCTGATATCCTTATTGTTCAGAAGTAGCAGTCAGTCAAGCAACATCTGTCAGGAACAGAGAAACTTACTTACACAGACACTCCTGATATCCTTATTGTTCAGAAGTAGCAGTCAGTCAAGCAACTTCTGTCAGGAACAAAGAAACATATTCAAACAGACACTCCTGATATCCTTATTGTTCAGAAGTAGCAGTCAGTCAAGCAAATTCTGTCAGGAACAAAGAAACTTACTTACACAGACACTCCTGATATCCTTATTGTTCAGAAGTAGCAGTCAGTCAAGCAACTTCTGTCAGGAACAAAGAAACATATTCACACAGACACCCCTGATATCCTTATTGTTCAGAAGTAGCAGTCAGTCAAGCAACTTCTGTCAGGAACAAAGAAACATATTCACACAGACACTCCTGATATCCTTATTGTTCAGAAGTAGCAGTCAGTCAAGCAACTTCTGTCAGGAACAAAGAAACATATTCACACAGACACTCCTGATATCCTTATTGTTCAGAAGTAGCAGTCAGTCAAGCAACTTCTGTCAGGAACAAAGAAACTTACTTACACAGACACTCCTGATATCCTTATTGTTCAGAAGTAGCAGTCAGTCAAGCAACTTCTGTCAGGAACAAAGAAACTTACTTACACAGACACCCCTGATATCCTTATTGTTCAGAAGTAGCAGTCAGTCAAGCAACTTCTGTCAGGAACAAAGAAACATATTCACACAGACACTCCTGATATCCGTATTGTTCAGAAGTAGCAGTCAGTCAAGCAACTTCTGTCAGGCACAAAGAAACATATTCACACAGACACTCCTGATATCCTTATTGTTCAGAAGTAGCAGTCAGTCAAGCAACTTCTGTCAGGAACAAAGAAATTACTTACACAGACACTCCTGATATCCTTATTGTTCAGAAGTAGCAGTCAGTCAAGCAACTTCTGTCAGGAACAAAGAAACTTACTTACACAGACACTCCTGATATCCTTATTGTTCAGAAGTAGCAGTCAGTCAAGCAAACTCTGTCAGGAACAAAGAAACTTACTCACACAGACACCCCTGATATCCTTATTGTTCAGAAGTAGCAGTCAGTCAAGCAACATCTGTCAGGAACAAAGAAACTTACTCACACAGACACCCCTGATATCCTTATTGTTCAGTAGTAGCAGTCAGTCAAGCAACTTCTGTCAGGAACAAAGAAACTTACTCACACAGACACTCCTGATATCCTTATTGTTCAGAAGTAGCAGTCAGTCAAGCAACTTCTGTCAGGAACAAAGAAACTTACTTACACAGACACTCCTGATATCCTTATTGTTCAGAAGTAGCAGTCAGTCAAGCAACTTCTGTCAGGAACAAAGAAACTTACTTACACAGACACTCCTGATATCCTTATTGTTCAGAAGTAGCAGTCAGTCAAGCAAATTCTGTCAGGAACAAAGAAACTTACTTACACAGACACTCCTGATATCCTTATTGTTCAGTAGTAGCAGTCAGTCAAGCAACTTCTGTCAGGAACAAAGAAACTTACTCACACAGACACTCCTGATATCCTTATTGTTCAGAAGTAGTAGTCAGTCAAGCAACTTCTGTCAGGAACAAAGAAACTTACTTACACAGACACTCCTGATATCCTTATTGTTCAGAAGTAGCAGTCAGTCAAGCAACTTCTGTCAGGAACAAAGAAACTTACTTACACAGACACCCCTGATATCCTTATTGTTCAGAAGTAGCAGTCAGTCAAGCAACTTCTGTCAGGAACAAAGAAACTTACTTACACAGACACCCCTGATATCCTTATTGTTCAGAAGTAGCAGTCAGTCAAGCAAATTCTGTCAGGAACAAAGAAACATATTCACACAGACACTCCTGATATCCTTATTGTTCAGAAGTAGCAGTCAGTCAAGCAACTTCTGTCAGGAACAAAGAAACTTACTTACTCGGACACCCCTGATATCCTTGTAGTTCAGAAGTAGCAGTCAGTCAAGCAACTTCTGTCAGGAACAAAGAAACTTACTTACACAGACACCCCTGATATCCTTATTGTTCAGAAGTAGCAGTCAGTCAAGCAACTTCTGTCAGGAACAGAGAAACATATTCACACAGACACTCCTGATATCCTTGTAGTTCAGAAGTAGCAGTCAGTCAAGCAACTTCTGTCAGGAACAAAGAAACATATTCACACAGACACTCCTGATATCCTTGTAGGTCAGAAGTAGCAGTCAGTCAAGCAACTTCTGTCAGGAACAAAGAAACATATTCACACAGACACCCCTGATATCCTTGTAGTTCAGAAGTAGCAGTCAGTCAAGCAACTTCTGTCAGGAACAAAGAAACATATTCACACAGACACTCCTGATATCCTTATTGTTCAGAAGTAGCAGTCAGTCAAGCAACCTCTGTCAGGAACAGAGAAACATATTCACACAGACACTCCTGATATCCTTATTGTTCAGAAGTAGCAGTCAGTCAAGCAACTTCTGTCAGGAACAGAGAAACATATTCACACAGACACTCCTGATATCCTTATTGTTCAGAAGTAGCAGTCAGTCAAGCAACTTCTGTCAGGAACAGAGAAACATATTCACACAGACACTCCTGATATCCTTATTGTTCAGAAGTAGCAGTCAGTCAAGCAACTTCTGTCAGGAACAGAGAAACATATTCACACAGACACTCCTGATATCCTTATTGTTCAGAAGTAGCAGTCAGTCAAGCAACTTCTGTCAGGAACAAAGAAACGTACTTACACAGACACTCCTGATATCCTTATTGTTCAGAAGTAGCAGTCAGTCAAGCAACTTCTGTCAGGAACAAAGAAACTTACTTACACAGACACTCCTGATATCCTTATTGTTCAGAAGTAGCAGTCAGTCAAGCAACTTCTGTCAGGAACAAAGAAACTTACTTACACAGACACTCCTGATATCCTTGTAGTTCAGTAGTAGCAGTCAGTCAAGCAACTTCTGTCAGGAACAGAGAAACTTACTTACACAGACACTCCTGATATCCTTATTGTTCAGAAGTAGCAGTCAGTCAAGCAACTTCTGTCAGGAACAAAGAAACTTACTTACACAGACACTCCTGATATCCTTATTGTTCAGAAGTAGCAGTCAGTCAAGCAACTTCTGTCAGGAACAAAGAAACTTACTTACACAGACACTCCTGATATCCTTATTGTTCAGAAGTAGCAGTCAGTCAAGCAACTTCTGTCAGGAACAAAGAAACATATTCACACAGACACTCCTGATATCCTTATTGTTCAGAAGTAGCAGTCAGTCAAGCAACTTCTGTCAGGAACAAAGAAACTTACTTACACAGACACCCCTGATATCCTTGTAGTTCAGAAGTAGCAGTCAGTCAAGCAACTTCTGTCAGGAACAAAGAAACTTACTTACACAGACACTCCTGATATCCTTATTGTTCAGAAGTAGCAGTCAGTCAAGCAACTTCTGTCAGGAACAAAGAAACATATTCACACAGACACCCCTGATATCCTTATTGTTCAGAAGTAGCAGTCAGTCAAGCTACTTCTGTCAGGAACAAAGAAACATATTCACACAGACACTCCTGATATCCTTATTGTTCAGAAGTAGCAGTCAGTCAAGCAACTTCTGTCAGGAACAAAGAAACATATTCACACAGACACTCCTGATATCCTTATTGTTCAGAAGTAGCAGTCAGTCAAGCAACTTCGGTCAGGAACAAAGAAACTTACTTACACAGACACCCCTGATATCCTTATTGTTCAGAAGTAGCAGTCAGTCAAGCAACTTCTGTCAGGAGCAAAGAAACATATTCACACAGACACTCCTGATATCCTTATTGTTCAGAAGTAGCAGTCAGTCAAGCAACTTCTGTCAGGAACAAAGAAACATATTCACACAGACACTCCTGATATCCTTATTGTTCACAAGTAGCAGTCAGTCAAGCAACTTCTGTCAGGAACAAAGAAACTTACTTACACAGACACTCCTGATATCCTTATTGTTCAGAAGAAGCAGTCAGTCAAGCAACTTCTGTCAGGAACAAAGTAACTTACTCACACAGACACTACTGATATCCTTATTGTTCAGAAGTAGCAGTCAGTCAAGCAACTTCTGTCAGGAACAAAGAAACATATTCACACAGACACTCCTGATATCCTTATTGTTCAGAAGTAGCAGTCAGTCAAGCAACTTCTGTCAGGAACAAAGAAACTTACTCACACAGACACTCCTGATATCCTTGTTGTTCAGAAGTAGCAGTCAGTCAAGCAAATTCTGTCTGGAACAAAGAAACATATTCACACAGACACTCCTGATATCCTTATTGTTCAGAAGTAGCAGTCAGTCAAGCAACTTCTGTCAGGAACAAAGAAACATATTCACACAGACACCCCTGATATCCTTATTGTTCAGAAGTAGCAGTCAGTCAAGCAACTTCTGTCAGGAACAAAGAAACTTACTTACACAGACACTCCTGATATCCTTATTGTTCAGTAGTAGCAGTCAGTCAAGCAAATTCTGTCAGGAACAAAGAAACATATTCACACAGACACTCCTGATATCCTTATTGTTCAGAAGTAGCAGTCAGTCAAGCAACTTCTGTCAGGAACAAAGAAACTTACTTACACAGACACTCCTGATATCCTTGTAGTTCAGTAGTAGCAGTCAGTCAAGCAACTTCTGTCAGGAACAAAGAAACATATTCATACAGACACCCCTGATATCCTTATTGTTCAGAAGTAGCAGTCAGTCAAGCAACTTCTGTTAGGAACAAAGAAACATATTCACACAGACACCCCTGATATCCTTATTGTTCAGAAGTAGCAGTCAGTCAAGCAACTTCTGTCAGGAACAAAGAAACATATTCACACAGACACTCCTGATATCCTTATTGTTCAGAAGTAGCAGTCAGTCAAGCAACTTCTGTCAGGAACAAAGAAACTTACTTACACAGACACTCCTGATATCCTTATTGTTCAGAAGTAGCAGTCAGTGAAGCAACTTCTTTCAGGAACAGAGAAACATATTCACACAGACCTCCCTGATATCCTTATTGTTCAGAAGTAGCAGTCAGTCAAGCAACTTCTGTCAGGAACAAAGAAACATATACACACAGACACTCCTGATATCCTTATTGTTCAGAAGTAGCAGTCAGTCAAGCAACTTCTGTCAGGAACAAAGAAACTTACTCACACAGACACTCCTGATATCCTTATTGTTCAGAAGTAGCAGTCAGTCAAGCAACTTCTGTCAGGAACAAAGAAACATATTCACACAGACACCCCTGATATCCTTCTTGTTCAGAAGTAGCAGTCAGTCAAGCAACTTCTGTCAGGAACAAAGAAACTTACTCACACAGACACTCCTGATATCCTTATTGTTCAGAAGTAGCAGTCAGTCAAGCAACTTCTGTCAGGAACAAAGAAACTTACTCACACAGACACTCCTGATATCCTTATTGTTCAGAAGTAGCAGTCAGTCAAGCAACTTCTGTCAGGAACAAAGAAACTTACTCACACAGACACCCCTGATATCCTTATTGTTCAGAAGTAGCAGTCAGTCAAGCAAATTCTGTCAGGAACAAAGAAACTTACTCACACAGACACCCCTGATATCCTTATTGTTCAGAAGTAGCAGTCAGTCAAGCAACTTCTGTCAGGAACAAAGAAACATATTCACACAGACACTCCTGATATCCTTATTGTTCAGAAGTAGCAGTCAGTCAAGCAACTTCTGTCAGGAACAAAGAAACTTACTCACACAGACACCCCTGATATCCTTATTGTTCAGAAGTAGCAGTCAGTCAAGCAACTTCTGTCAGGAACAAAGAAACTTACTCACACAGACACCCCTGATATCCTTATTGTTCAGAAGTAGCAGTCAGTCAAGCAAATTCTGTCAGGAACAAAGAAACTTACTCACACAGACACCCCTGATATCCTTATTGTTCAGAAGTAGCAGTCAGTCAAGCAACTTCTGTCAGGAACAGAGAAACTTACTCACACAGACACCCCTGATATCCTTATTGTTCAGAAGTAGCAGTCAGTCAAGCAACTTCTGTCAGGAACACAGAAACTTACTCACACAGACACCCCTGATATCCTTATTGTTCAGAAGTAGCAGTCAGTCAAGCAACTTCTGTCAGGAACAGAGAAACTTACTCACACAGACACCCCTGATATCCTTATTGTTCAGAAGTAGCAGTCAGTCAAGCAACTTCTGTCAGGAACAGAGAAACTTACTTACACAGACACCCCTGATATCCTTGTAGTTCAGAAGTAGCAGTCAGTCAAGCAACTTCTGTCAGGAACAAAGAAACATATTCACACAGACACTCCTGATATCCTTATTGTTCAGAAGTAGCAGTCAGTCAAGCAAATTCTGTCAGGAACAAAGAAACATATTCACACAGACACCCCTGATATCCTTATTGTTCAGAAGTAGCAGTCAGTCAAGCAACTTCTGTCAGGAACAAAGAAACATATTCACACAGACACCCCTGATATCCTTATTGTTCAGAAGTAGCAGTCAGTCAAGCAACTTCTGTCAGGAACAAAGAAACATATTCACACAGACACCCCTGATATCCTTATTGTTCAGAAGTAGCAGTCAGTCAAGCAACTTCTGTCAGGAACAAAGAAACATATTCACACAGACACCCCTGATATCCTTATTGTTCAGAAGTAGCAGTCAGTCAAGCAACTTCTGTCAGGAACAAAGAAACATATTCACACAGACACTCCTGATATCCTTATTGTTCAGAAGTAGCAGTCAGTCAAGCAACTTCGGTCAGGAACAGAGAAACTTACTCACACAGACACCCCTGATATCCTTGTTGTTCAGAAGTAGCAGTCAGTCAAGCAACTTCTGTCAGGAACAAAGAAACATATTCACACAGACACTCCTGATATCCTTGTTGTTCAGAAGTAGCAGTCAGTCAAGCAACTTCTGTCAGGAACAAAGAAACATATTCACACAGACACCCCTGATATCCTTATTGTTCAGAAGTAGCAGTCAGTCAAGCAACTTCTGTCAGGAACAAAGAAACTTACTTACACAGACACTCCTGATATCCTTGTTGTTCAGAAGTAGCAGTCAGTCAAGCAACTTCTGTCAGGAACAAAGAAACATATTCACACAGACACTCCTGATATCCTTATTGTTCAGAAGTAGCAGTCAGTCAAGCAACTTCTGTCAGGAACAAAGAAACTTACTTACACAGACACTCCTGATATCCTTATTGTTCAGAAGTAGCAGTCAGTCAAGCAACTTCTGTCAGGAACAAAGAAACATACTTACACAGACACTCCTGATATCCTTATTGTTCAGAAGTAGCAGTCAGTCAAGCAACTTCTGTCAGGAACAGAGAAACATACTTACACAGACACTCCTGATATCCTTATTGTTCAGAAGTAGCAGTCAGTCAAGCAACTTCTGTCAGGAACAGAGAAACATATTTACACAGACACTCCTGATATCCTTATTGTTCAGAAGTAGCAGTCAGTCAAGCAACTTCTGTCAGGAACAGAGAAACTTACTTACACAGACACTCCTGATATCCTTATTGTTCAGAAGTAGCAGTCAGTCAAGCAACTTCTGTCAGGAACAGAGAAACATATTCACACAGACACTCCTGATATCCGTGTAGTTCAGTAGTAGCAGTCAGTCAAGCAACTTCTGTCAGGAACAAAGAAACATATTCACACAGACACTCCTGATATCCTTATTGTTCAGAAGTAGCAGTCAGTCAAGCAACTTCTGTCAGGAACAAAGAAACTTACTCACACAGACACTCCTGATATCCTTATTGTTCAGAAGTAGCAGTCAGTCAAGCAACTTCTGTCAGGAACTTAGAAACATATTCATACAGACACCCCTGATATCCTTATTGTTCAGAAGTAGCAGTCAGTCAAGCAACTTCCTTCATGGAACATAGAAACATATTCATACAGACACCCCTGATATCCTTATTGTTCAGAAGTAGCAGTCAGTCAAGCAACTTCTGTCAGGAACATAGAAACATATTCATACAGACACCCCTGATATCCTTATTGTTCAGAAGTAGCAGTCAGTCAAGCAACTTCTGTCAGGAACATAGAAACATATTCATACAGACACCCCTGATATCCTTATTGTTCAGAAGTAGCAGTCAGTCAAGCAACTTCTGTCAGGAACATAGAAACATATTCATACAGACACCCCTGATATCCTTATTGTTCAGAAGTAGCAGTCAGTCAAGCAACTTCTGTCAGGAACAGAGAAACTTACTTACACAGACACCCCTGATATCCTTATTGTTCAGTAGTAGCAGTCAGTCAAGCAACTTCTGTCAGGAACAAAGAAACTTACTCACACAGACACCCCTGATATCCTTATTGTTCAGAAGTAGCAGTCAGTCAAGCAACTTCTGTCAGGAACAAAGAAACTTACTTACACAGACACCCCTGATATCCTTATTGTTCAGAAGTAGCAGTCAGTCAAGCAACTTCTGTCAGGAACAAAGAAACTTACTTACACAGACACCCCTGATATCCTTATTGTTCAGAAGTAGCAGTCAGTCAAGCAACTTCTGTCAGGAACAAAGAAACTTACTTACACAGACACTCCTGATATCCTTGTAGTTCAGAAGTAGCAGTCAGTCAAGCAACTTCTGTCAGGAACAAAGAAACTTACTCACACAGACACCCCTGATATCCTTGTAGTTCAGAAGTAGCAGTCAGTCAAGCAACTTCTGTCAGGAACAAAGAAACATATTCACACAGACACCCCTGATATCCTTGTAGTTCAGAAGTAGCAGTCAGTCAAGCAAATTCTGTCAGGAACAAAGAAACATATTCACACAGACACTCCTGATATCCTTATTGTTCAGTAGTAGCAGTCAGTCAAGCAACTTCTGTCAGGAACAAAGAAACTTACTCACACAGACACTCCTGATATCCTTGTAGTTCAGAAGTAGCAGTCAGTCAAGCAACTTCTGTCAGGAACAAAGAAACTTACTTACACAGACACTCCTGATATCCTTATTGTTCAGAAGTAGCAGTCAGTCAAGCAACTTCTGTCAGGAACAAAGAAACTTACTTACACAGACACTCCTGATATCCTTGTAGTTCAGAAGTAGCAGTCAGTCAAGCAACTTCTGTCAGGAACAAAGAAACATATTCACACAGACACCCCTGATATCCTTATTGTTCAGAAGTAGCAGTCAGTCAAGCAACTTCTGTCAGGAACAAAGAAACATATTCACACAGACACTCCTGATATCCTTATTGTTCAGAAGTAGCAGTCAGTCAAGCAACTTCTGTCAGGAACAGAGAAACTTACTTACACAGACACTCCTGATATCCTTATTGTTCAGAAGTAGCAGTCAGTCAAGCAACTTCTGTCAGGAACAAAGAAACATATTCACACAGACACTCCTGATATCCTTATTGTTCAGAAGTAGCAGTCAGTCAAGCAACTTCTGTCAGGACCAAAGAAACATATTCACAAAGACACTCCTGATATCCTTATTGTTCAGAAGTAGCAGTCAGTCAAGCAACTTCTGTCAGGAACAAAGAAACATATTCACACAGACACTCCTGATATCCTTATTGTTCAGAAGTAGCAGTCAGTCAAGCAACTTCTGTCAGGAACAAAGAAACATATTCACACAGACACTCCTGATATCCTTATTGTTCAGAAGTAGCAGTCAGTCAAGCAACTTCTGTCAGGAACAAAGAAACATATTCACACAGACACTCCTGATATCCTTATTGTTCAGAAGTAGCAGTCAGTCAAGCAACTTCTGTCAGGAACAAAGAAACTTACTTACACAGACACTCCTGATATCCTTATTGTTCAGAAGTAGCAGTCAGTCAAGCAACTTCTGTCAGGAACAAAGAAACTTACTTACACAGACACCCCTGATATCCTTATTGTTCAGAAGTAGCAGTCAGTCAAGCAACTTCTGTCAGGAACAAAGAAACATATTCACACAGACACTCCTGATATCCTTATTGTTCAGAAGTAGCAGTCAGTCAAGCAACTTCTGTCAGGAACAAAGAAACTTACTTACACAGACACTCCTGATATCCTAATTGTTCAGAAGTAGCAGTCAGTCAAGCAACTTCTGTCAGGAACAAAGAAACATATTCACACAGACACTCCTGATATCCATATTGTTCAGAAGTAGCAGTCAGTCAAGCAACTTCTGTCAGGAACAAAGAAACATATTCACACAGACACTCCTGATATCCTTATTGTTCAGAAGTAGCAGTCAGTCAAGCAACTTCTGTCAGGAACAAAGAAACTTACTTACACAGACACTCCTGATATCCTTATTGTTCAGAAGTAGCAGTCAGTCAAGCAACTTCTGTCAGGAACAAAGAAACTTACTCACACAGACACCCCTGATATCCTTGTAGTTCAGAAGTAGCAGTCAGTCAAGCAACTTCTGTCAGGAACAAAGAAACTTACTTACACAGACACTCCTGATATCCTTATTGTTCAGAAGTAGCAGTCAGTCAAGCAACTTCTGTCAGGAACAAAGAAACATATTCACACAGACACTCCTGATATCCTTATTGTTCAAAAGTAGCAGTCAGTCAAGCAACTTCTGTCAGGAACAAAGAAACATATTCACACAGACACCCCTGATATCCTTATTGTTCAGAAGTAGCAGTCAGTCAAGCAACTTCTGTCAGGAACAAAGAAACTTACTTACACAGACACCCCTGATATCCTTGTAGTTCAGAAGTAGCGGTCAGTCAAGCAACTTCTGTCAGGAACAAAGAAACTTACTTACACAGACACTCCTGATATCCTTATTGTTCAGAAGTAGCAGTCAGTCAAGCAACTTCTGTCAGGAACAAAGAAACATATTCACACAGACACTCCTGATATCCTTATTGTTCAGAAGTAGCAGTCAGTCAAGCAACTTCTGTCAGGAACAAAGAAACATATTCACACAGACACCCCTGATATCCTTATTGTTCAGAAGTAGCAGTCAGTCAAGCAACTTCTGTCAGGAACAAAGAAACATATTCACACAGACACCCCTGATATCCTTATTGTTCAGAAGTAGCAGTCAGTCAAGCAACTTCTGTCAGGAACAGAGAAACTTACTCACACAGACACCCCTGATATCCTTATTGTTCAGAAGTAGCAGTCAGTCAAGCAACTTCTGTCAGGAACAAAGAAACTTACTTACACAGACACTCCTGATATCCTTATTGTTCAGAAGTAGCAGTCAGTCAAGCAACTTCTGTCAGGAACAAAGAAACATATTCACACAGACACCCCTGATATCCTTATTGTTCAGAAGTAGCAGTCAGTCAAGCAACGTCTGTCAGGAACAGAGAAACTTACTTACACAGACCCCCCTGATATCCTTATTGTTCAGAAGTAGCAGTCAGTCAAGCAACTTCTGTCAGGAACAAAGAAACTTACTCACACAGACACTCCTGATATCCTTATTGTTCAGAAGTAGCAGTCAGTCAAGCAACATCTGTCAGGAACAGAGAAACTTACTTACACAGACACTCCTGATATCCTTATTGTTCAGAAGTAGCAGTCAGTCAAGCAACTTCTGTCAGGAACAAAGAAACATATTCAAACAGACACTCCTGATATCCTTATTGTTCAGAAGTAGCAGTCAGTCAAGCAAATTCTGTCAGGAACAAAGAAACTTACTTACACAGACACTCCTGATATCCTTATTGTTCAGAAGTAGCAGTCAGTCAAGCAACTTCTGTCAGGAACAAAGAAACATATTCACACAGACACCCCTGATATCCTTATTGTTCAGAAGTAGCAGTCAGTCAAGCAACTTCTGTCAGGAACAAAGAAACATATTCACACAGACACTCCTGATATCCTTATTGTTCAGAAGTAGCAGTCAGTCAAGCAACTTCTGTCAGGAACAAAGAAACATATTCACACAGACACTCCTGATATCCTTATTGTTCAGAAGTAGCAGTCAGTCAAGCAACTTCTGTCAGGAACAAAGAAACTTACTTACACAGACACTCCTGATATCCTTATTGTTCAGAAGTAGCAGTCAGTCAAGCAACTTCTGTCAGGAACAAAGAAACTTACTTACACAGACACCCCTGATATCCTTATTGTTCAGAAGTAGCAGTCAGTCAAGCAACTTCTGTCAGGAACAAAGAAACTTACTTACACAGACACTCTTGATATCCTTATTGTTCAGAAGTAGCAGTCAGTCAAGCAACTTCTGTCAGGAACAAAGAAACATATTCACACAGACACTCCTGATATCCTTATTGTTCAGAAGTAGCAGTCAGTCAAGCAACTTCTGTCAGGAACAAAGAAACTTACTTACACAGACACTCCTGATATCCTTATTGTTCAGAAGTAGCAGTCAGTCAAGCAACTTCTGTCAGGAACAAAGAAACTTACTTACACAGACACTCCTGATATCCTTATTGTTCAGAAGTAGCAGTCAGTCAAGCAAACTCTGTCAGGAACAAAGAAACTTACTCATACAGACACCCCTGATATCCTTATTGTTCAGAAGTAGCAGTCAGTCAAGCAACTTCTGTCAGGAACAAAGAAACTTACTCACACAGACACCCCTGATATCCTTATTGTTCAGTAGTAGCAGTCAGTCAAGCAACTTCTGTCAGGAACAAAGAAACTTACTCACACAGACACTCCTGATATCCTTATTGTTCAGAAGTAGCAGTCAGTCAAGCAACTTCTGTCAGGAACAAAGAAACTTACTTACACAGACACTCCTGATATCCTTATTGTTCAGAAGTAGCAGTCAGTCAAGCAACTTCTGTCATGAACAAAGAAACTTACTTACACAGACACTCCTGATATCCTTATTGTTCAGAAGTAGCAGTCAGTCAAGCAAATTCTGTCAGGAACAAAGAAACTTACTTACACAAACACTCCTGATATCCTTATTGTTCAGTAGTAGCAGTCAGTCAAGCAACTTCTGTCAGGAACAAAGAAACTTACTCACACAGACACTCCTGATATCCTTATTGTTCAGAAGTAGCAGTCAGTCAAGCAACTTCTGTCAGGAACAAAGAAACTTACTTACACAGACACTCCTGATATCCTTATTGTTCAGAAGTAGCAGTCAGTCAAGCAACTTCTGTCAGGAACAAAGAAACTTACTTACACAGACACCCCTGATATCCTTATTGTTCAGAAGTAGCAGTCAGTCAAGCAACTTCTGTCAGGAACAAAGAAACTTACTTACACAGACACCCCTGATATCCTTATTGTTCAGAAGTAGCAGTCAGTCAAGCAAATTCTGTCAGGAACAAAGAAACATATTCACACAGACACTCCTGATATCCTTATTGTTCAGAAGTAGCAGTCAGTCAAGCAACTTCTGTCAGGAACAAAGAAACTTACTTACACAGACACCCCTGATATCCTTGTAGTTCAGAAGTAGCAGTCAGTCAAGCAACTTCTGTCAGGAACAAAGAAACTTACTTACACAGACACCCCTGATATCCTTATTGTTCAGAAGTAGCAGTCAGTCAAGCAACTTCTGTCAGGAACAGAGAAACATATTCACACAGACACTCCTGATATCCTTGTAGTTCAGAAGTAGCAGTCAGTCAAGCAACTTCTGTCAGGAACAAAGAAACATATTCACACAGACACTCCTGATATCCTTGTAGGTCAGAAGTAGCAGTCAGTCAAGCAACTTCTGTCAGGAACAAAGAAACATATTCACACAGACACCCCTGATATCCTTGTAGTTCAGAAGTAGCAGTCAGTCAAGCAACTTCTGTCAGGAACAAAGAAACATATTCACACAGACACTCCTGATATCCTTATTGTTCAGAAGTAGCAGTCAGTCAAGCAACCTCTGTCAGGAACAGAGAAACATATTCACACAGACACTCCTGATATCCTTATTGTTCAGAAGTAGCAGTCAGTCAAGCAACTTCTGTCAGGAACAGAGAAACATATTCACACAGACACTCCTGATATCCTTATTGTTCAGAAGTAGCAGTCAGTCAAGCAACTTCTGTCAGGAACAGAGAAACATATTCACACAGACACTCCTGATATCCTTATTGTTCAGAAGTAGCAGTCAGTCAAGCAACTTCTGTCAGGAACAAAGAAACTTACTTACACAGACACTCCTGATATCCTTATTGTTCAGAAGTAGCAGTCAGTCAAGCAACTTCTGTCAGAAACAAAGAAACTTACTTACACAGACACTCCTGATATCCTTATTGTTCAGAAGTAGCAGTCAGTCAAGCAACTTCTGTCAGGAACAAAGAAACATATTCACACAGACACTCCTGATATCCTTATTGTTCAGAAGTAGCAGTCAGTCAAGCAACTTCTGTCAGGAACAAAGAAACTTACTTACACAGACACCCCTGATATCCTTGTAGTTCAGAAGTAGCAGTCAGTCAAGCAACTTCTGTCAGGAACAAAGAAACTTACTTACACAGACACTCCTGATATCCTTATTGTTCAGAAGTAGCAGTCAGTCAAGCAACTTCTGTCAGGAACAAAGAAACATATTCACACAGACACCCCTGATATCCTTATTGTTCAGAAGTAGCAGTCAGTCAAGCTACTTCTGTCAGGAACAAAGAAACATATTCACACAGACACTCCTGATATCCTTATTGTTCAGAAGTAGCAGTCAGTCAAGCAACTTCTGTCAGGAACAAAGAAACATATTCACACAGACACTCCTGATATCCTTATTGTTCAGAAGTAGCAGTCAGTAAAGCAACTTCGGTCAGGAACAAAGAAACTTACTTACACAGACACCCCTGATATCCTTATTGTTCAGAAGTAGCAGTCAGTCAAGCAACTTCTGTCAGGAGCAAAGAAACATATTCACACAGACACTCCTGATATCCTTATTGTTCAGAAGTAGCAGTCAGTCAAGCAACTTCTGTCAGGAACAAAGAAACATATTCACACAGACACTCCTGATATCCTTATTGTTCACAAGTAGCAGTCAGTCAAGCAACTTCTGTCAGGAACAAAGAAACTTACTTACACAGACACTCCTGATATCCTTATTGTTCAGAAGTAGCAGTCAGTCAAGCAACTTCTGTCAGGAACAAAGTAACTTACTCACACAGACACTACTGATATCCTTATTGTTCAGAAGTAGCAGTCAGTCAAGCAACTTCTGTCAGGAACAAAGAAACATATTCACACAGACACTCCTGATATCCTTATTGTTCAGAAGTAGCAGTCAGTCAAGCAACTTCTGTCAGGAACAAAGAAACTTACTCACACAGACACTCCTGATATCCTTGTTGTTCAGAAGTAGCAGTCAGTCAAGCAAATTCTGTCTGGAACAAAGAAACATATTCACACAGACACTCCTGATATCCTTATTGTTCAGAAGTAGCAGTCAGTCAAGCAACTTCTGTCAGGAACAAAGAAACATATTCACACAGACACCCCTGATATCCTTATTGTTCAGAAGTAGCAGTCAGTCAAGCAACTTCTGTCAGGAACAAAGAAACTTACTTACACAGACACTCCTGATATCCTTATTGTTCAGTAGTAGCAGTCAGTCAAGCAAATTCTGTCAGGAACAAAGAAACATATTCACACAGACACTCCTGATATCCTTATTGTTCAGAAGTAGCAGTCAGTCAAGCAACTTCTGTCAGGAACAAAGAAACTTACTTACACAGACACTCCTGATATCCTTATTGTTCAGAAGTAGCAGTCAGTCAAGCAACTTCTTTCAGGAACAGAGAAACATATTCACACAGACCTCCCTGATATCCTTATTGTTCAGAAGTAGCAGTCAGTCAAGCAACTTCTGTCAGGAACAAAGAAACATATACACACAGACACTCCTGATATCCTTATTGTTCAGAAGTAGCAGTCAGTCAAGCAACTTCTGTCAGGAACAAAGAAACTTACTCACACAGACACTCCTGATATCCTTATTGTTCAGAAGTAGCAGTCAGTCAAGCAACTTCTGTCAGGAACAAAGAAACATATTCACACAGACACCCCTGATATCCTTCTTGTTCAGAAGTAGCAGTCAGTCAAGCAACTTCTGTCAGGAACAAAGAAACTTACTCACACAGACACTCCTGATATCCTTATTGTTCAGAAGTAGCAGTCAGTCAAGCAACTTCTGTCAGGAACAAAGAAACTTACTCACACAGACACTCCTGATATCCTTATTGTTCAGAAGTAGCAGTCAGTCAAGCAACTTCTGTCAGGAACAAAGAAACTTACTCACACAGACACCCCTGATATCCTTATTGTTCAGAAGTAGCAGTCAGTCAAGCAAATTCTGTCAGGAACAAAGAAACTTACTCACACAGACACCCCTGATATCCTTATTGTTCAGAAGTAGCAGTCAGTCAAGCAACTTCTGTCAGGAACAAAGAAACATATTCACACAGACACTCCTGATATCCTTATTGTTCAGAACTAGCAGTCAGTCAAGCAACTTCTGTCAGGAACAAAGAAACTTACTCACACAGACACCCCTGATATCCTTATTGTTCAGAAGTAGCAGTCAGTCAAGCAACTTCTGTCAGGAACAAAGAAACTTACTCACACAGACACCCCTGATATCCTTATTGTTCAGAAGTAGCAGTCAGTCAAGCAAATTCTGTCAGGAACAAAGAAACTTACTCACACAGACACCCCTGATATCCTTATTGTTCAGAAGTAGCAGTCAGTCAAGCAACTTCTGTCAGGAACAGAGAAACTTACTCACACAGACACCCCTGATATCCTTATTGTTCAGAAGTAGCAGTCAGTCAAGCAACTTCTGTCAGGAACAAAGAAACTTACTCACACAGACACCCCTGATATCCTTATTGTTCAGAAGTAGCAGTCAGTCAAGCAACTTCTGTCAGGAACAGAGAAACTTACTCACACAGACACCCCTGATATCCTTATTGTTCAGAAGTAGCAGTCAGTCAAGCAACTTCTGTCAGGAACAGAGAAACTTACTTACACAGACACCCCTGATATCCTTGTAGTTCAGAAGTAGCAGTCAGTCAAGCAACTTCTGTCAGGAACAAAGAAACATATTCACACAGACACTCCTGATATCCTTATTGTTCAGAAGTAGCAGTCAGTCAAGCAAATTCTGTAAGGAACAAAGAAACATATTCACACAGACACCCCTGATATCCTTATTGTTCAGAAGTAGCAGTCAGTCAAGCAACTTCTGTCAGGAACAAAGAAAGTTACTTACGCAGACACCCCTGATATCCTTATTGTTCAGAAGTAGCAGTCAGTCAAGCAACTTCTGTCAGGAACAAAGAAACATATTCACACAGACACCCCTGATATCCTTATTGTTCAGAAGTAGCAGTCAGTCAAGCAACTTCTGTCAGGAACAAAGAAACATATTCACACAGACACCCCTGATATCCTTATTGTTCAGAAGTAGCAGTCAGTCAAGCAACTTCTGTCAGGAACAAAGAAACATATTCACACAGACACTCCTGATATCCTTATTGTTCAGAAGTAGCAGTCAGTCAAGCAACTTCTGTCAGGAACAGAGAAACTTACTCACACAGACACCCCTGATATCCTTGTTGTTCAGAAGTAGCAGTCAGTCAAGCAACTTCTGTCAGGAACAAAGAAACATATTCACACAGACACTCCTGATATCCTTGTTGTTCAGAAGTAGCAGTCAGTCAAGCAACTTCTGTCAGGAACAAAGAAACATATTCACACAGACACCCCTGATATCCTTATTGTTCAGAAGTAGCAGTCAGTCAAGCAACTTCTGTCAGGAACAAAGAAACTTACTTACACAGACACTCCTGATATCCTTGTTGTTCAGAAGTAGCAGTCAGTCAAGCAACTTCTGTCAGGAACAAAGAAACATATTCACACAGACACTCCTGATATCCTTATTGTTCAGAAGTAGCAGTCAGTCAAGCAACTTCTGTCAGGAACAAAGAAACTTACTTACACAGACACTCCTGATATCCTTATTGTTCAGAAGTAGCAGTCAGTCAAGCAACTTCTGTCAGGAACAAAGAAACATACTTACACAGACACTCCTGATATCCTTATTGTTCAGAAGTAGCAGTCAGTCAAGCAACTTCTGTCAGGAACAGAGAAACATACTTACACAGACACTCCTGATATCCTTATTGTTCAGAAGTAGCAGTCAGTCAAGCAACTTCTGTCAGGAACAGAGAAACATATTTACACAGACACTCCTGATATCCTTATTGTTCAGAAGTAGCAGTCAGTCAAGCAACTTCTGTCAGGAACAGAGAAACTTACTTACACAGACACTCCTGATATCCCTATTGTTCAGAAGTAGCAGTCAGTCAAGCAACTTCTGTCAGGAACAGAGAAACATATTCACACAGACACTCCTGATATCCGTGTAGTTCAGTAGTAGCAGTCAGTCAAGCAACTTCTGTCAGGAACAAAGAAACATATTCACACAGACACTCCTGATATCCTTATTGTTCAGAAGTAGCAGTCAGTCAAGCAACTTCTGTCAGGAACAAAGAAACTTACTCACACAGACACTCCTGATATCCTTATTGTTCAGAAGTAGCAGTCAGTCAAGCAACTTCTGTCAGGAACATAGAAACATATTCATACAGACACCCCTGATATCCTTATTGTTCAGAAGTAGCAGTCAGTCAAGCAACTTCTGTCAGGAACATAGAAACATATTCATACAGACACCCCTGATATCCTTATTGTTCAGAAGTAGCAGTCAGTCAAGCAACTTCTGTCAGGAACATAGAAACATATTCATACAGACACCCCTGATATCCTTATTGTTCAGAAGTAGCAGTCAGTCAAGCAACTTCTGTCAGGAACATAGAAACATATTCATACAGACACCCCTGATATCCTTATTGTTCAGAAGTAGCAGTCAGTCAAGCAACTTCTGTCAGGAACATAGAAACATATTCATACAGACACCCCTGATATCCTTATTGTTCAGAAGTAGCAGTCAGTCAAGCAACTTCTGTCAGGAACAGAGAAACTTACTTACACAGACACCCCTGATATCCTTATTGTTCAGTAGTAGCAGTCAGTCAAGCAACTTCTGTCAGGAACAAAGAAACTTACTCACACAGACACCCCTGATATCCTTATTGTTCAGAAGTAGCAGTCAGTCAAGCAACTTCTGTCAGGAACAAAGAAACTTACTTACACAGACACCCCTGATATCCTTATTGTTCAGAAGTAGCAGTCAGTCAAGCAACTTCTGTCAGGAACAAAGAAACTTACTTACACAGACACCCCTGATATCCTTATTGTTCAGAAGTAGCAGTCAGTCAAGCAACTTCTGTCAGGAACAAAGAAACTTACTTACACAGACACTCCTGATATCCTTGTAGTTCAGAAGTAGCAGTCAGTCAAGCAACTTCTGTCAGGAACAAAGAAACTTACTCACACAGACTCCCCTGATATCCTTGTAGTTCAGAAGTAGCAGTCAGTCAAGCAACTTCTGTCAGGAACAAAGAAACATATTCACACAGACACCCCTGATATCCTTGTAGTTCAGAAGTAGCAGTCAGTCAAGCAAATTCTGTCAGGAACAAAGAAACATATTCACACAGACACTCCTGATATCCTTATTGTTCAGTAGTAGCAGTCAGTCAAGCAACTTCTGTCAGGAACAAAGAAACTTACTTACACAGACACTCCTGATATCCTTGTAGTTCAGAAGTAGCAGTCAGTCAAGCAACTTCTGTCAGGAACAAAGAAACTTACTTACACAGACACTCCTGATATCCTTATTGTTCAGAAGTAGCAGTCAGTCAAGCAACTTCTGTCAGGAACAAAGAAACTTACTTACACAGACACTCCTGATATCCTTGTAGTTCAGAAGTAGCAGTCAGTCAAGCAACTTCTGTCAGGAACAAAGAAACATATTCACACAGACACCCCTGATATCCTTATTGTTCAGAAGTAGCAGTCAGTCAAGCAACTTCTGTCAGGAACAAAGAAACATATTCACACAGACACTCCTGATATCCTTATTGTTCAGAAGTAGCAGTCAGTCAAGCAACTTCTGTCAGGAACAAAGAAACATATTCACACAGACACCCCTGATATCCTTATTGTTCAGAAGTAGCAGTCAGTCAAGCAACTTCTGTCAGGAACAAAGAAACATATTCACACAGACACTCCTGATATCCTTATTGTTCAGAAGTAGCAGTCAGTCAAGCAACTTCTGTCAGGAACAGAGAAACTTACTTACACAGACACTCCTGATATCCTTATTGTTCAGAAGTAGCAGTCAGTCAAGCAACTTCTGTCAGGAACAAAGAAACATATTCACACAGACACTCCTGATATCCTTATTTTTCAGAAGTAGCAGTCAGTCAAGCAACTTCTGTCAGGACCAAAGAAACATATTCACAAAGACACTCCTGATATCCTTATTGTTCAGAAGTAGCAGTCAGTCAAGCAACTTCTGTCAGGAACAAAGAAACATATTCACACAGACACTCCTGATATCCTTATTGTTCAGAAGTAGCAGTCAGTCAAGCAACTTCTGTCCGGAACAAAGAAACATATTCACACAGACACTCCTGATATCCTTATTGTTCAGAAGTAGCAGTCAGTCAAGCAACTTCTGTCAGGAACAAAGAAACATATTCACACAGACACTCCTGATATCCTTATTGTTCAGAAGTAGCAGTCAGTCAAGCAACTTCTGTCAGGAACAAAGAAACTTACTTACACAGACACTCCTGATATCCTTATTGTTCAGAAGTAGCAGTCAGTCAAGCAACTTCTGTCAGGAACAAAGAAACTTACTTACACAGACACCCCTGATATCCTTATTGTTCAGAAGTAGCAGTCAGTCAAGCAACTTCTGTCAGGAACAAAGAAACATATTCACACAGACACTCCTGATATCCTTATTGTTCAGAAGTAGCAGTCAGTCAAGCAACTTCTGTCAGGAACAAAGAAACTTACTTACACAGACACTCCTGATATCCTAATTGTTCAGAAGTAGCAGTCAGTCAAGCAACTTCTGTCAGGAACAAAGAAACATATTCACACAGACACTCCTGATATCCTTATTGTTCAGAAGTAGCAGTCAGTCAAGCAACTTCTGTCAGGAACAAAGAAACTTACTTACACAGACACTCCTGATATCCTTATTGTTCAGAAGTAGCAGTCAGTCAAGCAACTTCTGTCAGGAACAAAGAAACATATTCACACAGACACTCCTGATATCCTTATTGTTCAGAAGTAGCAGTCAGTCAAGCAACTTCTGTCAGGAACAAAGAAACATATTCACACAGACACTCCTGATATCCTTATTGTTCAGTAGTAGCAGTCAGTCAAGCAACTTCTGTCAGGAACAAAGAAACTTACTCACACAGACACTCCTGATATCCTTATTGTTCAGAAGTAGCAGTCAGTCAAGCAACTTCTGTCAGGAACAAAGAAACATACTTACACAGACACTCCTGATATCCTTATTGTTCAGAAGTAGCAGTCAGTCAAGCAACTTCTGTCAGGAACAAAGAAACTTACCTACACAGACACCCCTGATATCCTTATTGTTCAGAAGTAGCAGTCAGTCAAGCAAATTCTGTCAGGAACAAATAAACTTACTTACACAGACACCCCTGATATCCTTGTAGTTCAGTAGTAGCAGTCAGTCAAGCAACTTCTGTCAGGAACAAAGGAACTTACTTACACAGACACCCCTGATATCCTTATTGTTCAGAAGTAGCAGTCAGTCAAGCAACTTCTGTCAGGAACAAAGAAACTTACTTACACAGACACCCCTGATATCCTTGTTGTTCAGAAGTAGCAGTCAGTCAAGCAACTTCTGTCAGGAACAGAGAAACTTACTTACACAGACACTCCTGATATCCTTATTGTTCAGAAGTAGCAGTCAGTCAAGCAACTTCTGTCAGGAACAGAGAAACTTACTTACACAGACACTCCTGATATCCTTATTGTTCAGAAGTAGCAGTCAGTCAAGCAACTTCTGTCAGGAACAAAGAAACATATTCATACAGACACCCCTGATATCATTATTGTTCAGAAGTAGCAGTCAGTCAAGCAACTTCTGTCAGGAACAAAGAAACTTACTCACACAGACACCCCTGATATCCTTGTAGTTCAGTAGTAGCAGTCAGTCAAGCAACTTCTGTCAGGAACAAAGAAACATATTCATACAGACACCCCTGATATCCTTATTGTTCAGAAGTAGCAGTCAGTCAAGCAACTTCTGTCAGGAACAAAGAAACATATTCACACAGACACTCCTGATATCCTTATTGTTCAGAAGTAGCAGTCAGTCAAGCAACTTCTGTCAGGAACAAAGAAACATATTCACACAGACACTCCTGATATCCTTATTGTTCAGTAGTAGCAGTCAGTCAAGCAACTTCTGTCAGGAACAAAGAAACTTACTTACACAGACACCCCTGATATCCTTATTGTTCAGAAGTAGCAGTCAGTCAAGCAACTTCTGTCAGGAACAGAGAAACTTACTCACACAGACACCCCTGATATCCTTATTGTTCAGAAGTAGCAGTCAGTCAAGCAACTTCTGTCAGGAACAAAGAAACTTACTTACACAGACACTCCTGATATCCTTATTGTTCAGAAGTAGCAGTCAGTCAAGCAACTTCTGTCAGGAACAAAGAAACTTACTTACACAGACACTCCTGATATCCTTATTGTTCAGAAGTAGCAGTCAGTCAAGCAACTTCTGTCAGGAACAAAGAAACATATTCACACAGACACTCCTGATATCCTTATTGTTCAGAAGTAGCAGTCAGTCAAGCAACTTCTGTCAGGAACAAAGAAACTTACTTACACAGACACTCCTGATATCCTTATTGTTCAGAAGTAGCAGTCAGTCAAGCAACTTCTGTCAGGAACAAAGAAACTTACTTACACAGACACTCCTGATATCCTTATTGTTCAGAAGTAGCAGTCAGTCAAGCAACTTCTGTCAGGAACAAAGAAACTTACTTACACAGACACTCCTGATATCCTTATTGTTCAGAAGTAGCAGTCAGTCAAGCAACTTCTGTCAGGAACAAAGAAACATATTCACACAGACACTCCTGATATCCTTATTGTTCAGAAGTAGCAGTCAGTCAAGCAACTTCTGTCAGGAACAAAGAAACATATTCACACAGACACCCCTGATATCCTTATTGTTCAGAAGTAGCAGTCAGTCAAGCAACTTCTGTCAGGAACAAAGAAACATATTCACACAGACACCCCTGATATCCTTATTGTTCAGAAGTAGCAGTCAGTCAAGCAACTTCTGTCAGGAACAAAGAAACTTACTTACACAGACACTCCTGATATCCTTATTGTTCAGAAGTAGCAGTCAGTCAAGCAACTTCTGTCAGGAACAAAGAAACATACTCACACAGACACTCCTGATATCCTTATTGTTCAGAAGTAGCAGTCAGTCAAGCAACTTCTGTCAGGAACAAAGAAACATATTCACACAGACACCCCTGATATCCTTATTGTTCAGAAGTAGCAGTCAGTCAAGCAACTTCTGTCAGGAACAAAGAAAAATATTCACACAGACACTCCTGATATCCTTATTGTTCAGAAGTAGCAGTCAGTCAAGCAACTTCTGTCAGGAACACAGAAACATATTCACACAGACACCCCTGATATCCTTATTGTTCAGAAGTAGCAGTCAGTCAAGCAACTTCTGTCAGGAACAAAGAAACATATTCACACAGACACCCCTGATATCCTTATTGTTCAGAAGTAGCAGTCAGTCAAGCAACTTCTGTCAGGAACAAAGAAACATATTCACACAGACACTCCTGATATCCTTATTGTTCAGTAGTAGCAGTCAGTCAAGCAACTTCTGTCAGGAACAAAGAAACTTACTCACACAGACACCCCTGATATCCTTATTGTTCAGAAGTAGCAGTCAGTCAAGCAACTTCTGTCAGGAACAAAGAAACTTACTCACACAGACACTCCTGATATCCTTATTGTTCAGTAGTAGCAGTCAGTCAAGCAACTTCTGTAAGGAACAAAGAAACATATTCACACAGACACTCCTGATATCCTTATTGTTCAGTAGTAGCAGTCAGTCAAGCAACTTCTGTCAGGAACAGAGAAACTTACTTACACAGACACTCCTGATATCCTTATTGTTCAGAAGTAGCAGTCAGTCAAGCAACTTCTGTCAGGAACAAAGAAACATATTCAAACAGACACTCCTGATATCCTTATTGTTCAGAAGTAGCAGTCAGTCAAGCAAATTCTGTCAGGAACAAAGAAACTTACTTACACAGACACTCCTGATATCCTTATTGTTCAGAAGTAGCAGTCAGTCAAGCAACTTCTGTCAGGAACAAAGAAACATATTCACACAGACACCCCTGATATCCTTATTGTTCAGAAGTAGCAGTCAGTCAAGCAACTTCTGTCAGGAACAAACAAACATATTCACACAGACACTCCTGATATCCTTATTGTTCAGAAGTAGCAGTCAGTCAAGCAACTTCTGTCAGGAACAAAGAAACATATTCACACAGACACTCCTGATATCCTTATTGTTCAGTAGTAGCAGTCAGTCAAGCAACTTCTGTCAGGAACAAAGAAACTTACTCACACAGACACCCCTGATATCCTTATTGTTCAGAAGTAGCAGTCAGTCAAGCAACTTCTGTCAGGAACAGAGAAACTTACTTACACAGACACCCCTGATATCCTTATTGTTCAGAAGTAGCAGTCAGTCAAGCAACTTCTGTCAGGAACAAAGAAACATATTCACACAGACACTCCTGATATCCTTATTGTTCAGAAGTAGCAGTCAGTCAAGCAACTTCTGTCAGGAACAAAGAAACATATTCACACAGACACTCCTGATATCCTTATTGTTCAGAAGTAGCAGTCAGTCAAGCAACTTCTGTCAGGAACAAAGAAACATATTCACACAGACACTCCTGATATCCTTATTGTTCAGAAGTAGCAGTCAGTCAAGCAACTTCTGTCAGGAACAAAGAAACTTACTTACACAGACACTCCTGATATCCTTATTGTTCAGAAGTAGCAGTCAGTCAAGCAACTTCTGTCAGGAACAAAGAAACTTACTTACACAGACACCCCTGATATCCTTATTGTTCAGAAGTAGCAGTCAGTCAAGCAACTTCTGTCAGGAACAGAGAAACTTACTTACACAGACACTCCTGATATCCTTATTGTTCAGAAGTAGCAGTCAGTCAAGCAACTTCTGTCAGGAACAGAAAAACATATTCACACAGACACTCCTGATATCCTTATTGTTCAGAAGTAGCAGTCAGTCAATCAACTTCTGTCAGGAACAAAGAAAGTTACTTACGCAGACACCCCTGATATCCTTATTGTTCAGAAGTAGCAGTCAGTCAAGCAACTTCTGTCAGGAACAGAGAAACTTACTTACACAGACACTCCTGATATCCTTATTGTTCAGAAGTAGCAGTCAGTCAAGCAACTTCTGTCAGGAACAGAGAAACATATTCACACAGACACTCCTGATATCCTTATTGTTCAGAAGTAGCAGTCAGTCAAGCAACTTCTGTCAGGAACAGAGAAACATATTCACACAGACACTCCTGATATCCTTATTGTTCAGAAGTAGCAGTCAGTCAAGCAACTTCTGTCAGGAACAAAGAAAGTTACTTACGCAGACTCTCCTGATATCCTTATTGTTCAGAATTAGCAGTCAGTCAAGCAACTTCTGTCAGGAACAGAGAAACATATTCACACAGACACTCCTGATATCCTTATTGTTCAGAAGTAGCAGTCAGTCAAGCAACTTCTGTCAGGAACAAAGAAACATATTCACACAGACACTCCTGATATCCTTATTGTTCAGAAGTAGCAGTCAGTCAAGCAACTTCTGTCAGGAACAAAGAAACTTATTCACACAGACACTCCTGATATCCTTATTGTTCAGAAGTAGCAGTCAGTCAAGCAACTTCTGTCAGGAACAAAGAAACATATTCACACAGACACTCCTGATATCCTTGTAGTTCAGTAGTAGCAGTCAGTCAAGCAACTTCTGTCAGGAACAAAGAAACTTACTCACACAGACACTCCTGATATCCTTATTGTTCAGAAGTAGCAGTCAGTCAAGCAACTTCTGTCAGGAACAAAGAAACTTACTCACACAGACACTCCTGATATCCTTATTGTTCAGAAGTAGCAGTCAGTCAAGCAACTTCTGTCAGGAACAAAGAAACATATTCACACAGACACTCCTGATATCCTTATTGTTCAGAAGTAGCAGTCAGTCAAGCAACTTCTGTCAGGAACAAAGAAACTTACTTACACAGACACTCCTGATATCCTTATTGTTCAGAAGTAGCAGTCAGTCAAGCAAATTTTGTCAGGAACAAAGAAACATATTCACACAGACACTCCTGATATCCTTATTGTTCAGAAGTAGCAGTCAGTCAAGCAACTTCTGTCAGGAACAAAGAAACATATTCACACAGACACTCCTGATATCCTTATTGTTCAGAAGTAGCAGTCAGTCAAGCAAATACTGTCAGGAACAGAGAAACTTACTCACACAGACACTCCTGATATCCTTGTTGTTCAGAAGTAGCAGTCAGTCAAGCAAATACTGTCAGGAACAGAGAAACTTACTCACACAGACACTCCTGATATCCTTATTGTTCAGAAGTAGCAGTCAGTCAAGCAAATACTGTCAGGAACATAGAAACTTACTCACACAGACCTCCCTCAAATCCTTGTTGTTCAGAAGTAGCAGTCACTCAAGCAAATTCTGTCAGGAACACTGAAAATTATTCACTCAGACCTCCCTCATATCCTTGTTGTTCAAAAGTAGCAGTCAGTCAAACAAATACTGTCAGGAAAAAAGAAACTTATTCACAAAGACCTCCGTCATATCCTTGTTGCTCAGAGGTGGCAGTCACTCAGGCAAATTCTGTCAGGAACACAGAAACCTATTCACACAGACCTCCCTCATATCCTTGTTGTTCAGAAGTAGCAGTCACTCAGGCAAATTCTGTCAGGAACACAGAAACTTATTCACTCAGACCTCCCTCATATCCTTGTTGTTCTGAAGTAGCAGTCACTCAAGCAAATTCTGTCAGGAACAGAGAAACGTATTCACACAGTCCTCCCTCATATCCTTGTTGTTCAGAAGTAGCAGTCACTCAGGCAAATTCTGTCAGGAACACAGAAACTTGTTCACACAGACCTCCCTCATATCCTTGTTGTTCAGAAGTAGCAGTCACTCAGGCAAATTCTGTCAGGAACAGAGAAACTTATTCACACAGTCCTCCCTCATATCCTTGTTGTTTAGAAGTAACAGTCAGTCAAGCAAATTCTGTCAGGAACACAGAAACTTATTCACACAGACCTCCCTCATATCCATGTTGTTCAGAAGTAGCAGTCACTCAGGCAAATTCTGTCAGGAACACAGAAACTTATTCACACAGTCCTCCCTCATATCCTTGTTTTTCAGAAGTAGCAGTCACTCAGGCAAATTCTGTCAGAAACACAGAAACGTATTCACACAGACCTCTCTCATATCCTTGTTGTTCATAAGTAGATGTCAGTCAAACAAATTCTGTCAGGAACACAGAACCTTATTCACACAGACCTCCCTCATATCCTTGTTGTTCATAAGTAGTAGTCAGTCAAGCAAATTCTGTCAGGAACACATAAACTTATTCACACAGACCTCCCTCATATCCTTGTAGTTCATAAGTAGCAGTCAGTCAAGCAAATTCTGTCAGGAACACAGAAATTTATTCATGCAGACCTCCCTCATATCCTTGCTGTTCAGAAGTAGCAGTCACTCAGGCAAATTCTGTCAGGAACAGAGAAACATATTCACCCAGACCTCCCTCATATCCTTGTTTTTCAGAAGTAGCAGTCACTCAGGCAAATTCTGTCAGGCATAAAGAAACATATTCACACAGACCTCCCTCATATCCTTGTTGTTCAGAAGTAGCAGTCACTCAGGCAAATTCTGTCAGGAACAAAGAAACATATTCACACAGACCTCCCTCATATCCTTGTTGTTCAGAAGTAGCAGTCACTCAGGCAAATTCTGTCAGGAACAAAGAAACATATTCACAAAGACCTCCCTCATATCCTTGTTGTTCAGAAGTAGCAGTCACTCTAGCAAATTCCGTCAGGAACACAGAAACATATTCATACAGACCTCCCTCATATTCTTTGGTTTCAGAAGTAGCAGTCAGTCAAGCAAATTCTGTCAGGAACAAAGAAACATATTCACACAGACCTCCCTCATATCCCTGTTGTTCAGAAGTAGCAGTCAGTCAAGCAAATACTGTCAGAAACAGAGAAACATATTCACACAGACCTCCCTCATATTCTTTGGTTTCAGAAGTAGCAGTCAGTCAAGCAAATTCTGTCAGGAACACAGAAACTTATTCACACAGACCTCCCTCATATCCTTGTTGTTCAGAAGTAGCAGTCAGTCAAGCAAATTCTGTCAGGAACAGTGAAACTTATTCACACAGACCTCCCTCATATCCTTGTAGTTCAGAAGTAGCAGTCAGTCAAGCAAATTCTGTCAGGAACACAGAAACGTATTCACACAGACCTCTCTCATATCCTTGTTGTTCAGAAGTAGCAGTCAGTCAAGCAAATTCTGTCAGGAACACAGAAACTTATTCACACAGACCTCCCTCATATCCTTGTTGTTCAGAAGTAGCAGTCAGTCAAGCAAATTCTGTCAGGAACAAAGAAACATATTCACACAGACACCCCTGATATCCTTGTAGTTCAGAAGTAGCAGTCAGTCAAGCAAATTCTGTCAGGAACAAATAAACTTATTCACACAGACCTCCCTATATCCTTGTTGTTCAGAAGTAGCAGTCAGTCAAGAATATTCTGTCAGGAACAGAGAAACATATTCACACAGACCTCCCTATATCCTTGTTGTTCAGAAGTAGCAGTCAGTCAAGAATATTCTGTCAGGAACAGAGAAACATATTCACACAGACCTCCCTATATCCTTGTTGTTCAGAAGTAGCAGTCAGTCAAGAATATTCTGTCAGGAACACAGAAAATTATTCACACAGACCTCCCTCATATCCTTGTTGTTCAGAAGTAGCAGTCAGTCAAGCAAATACTGTCAGGAAAAAAGAAACTTATTCACACAGACCTCCGTCATATCCTTGTTGTTCAGAGGTAGCAGTCACTCAGGCAAATTCTGTCAGGAACACAGAAACTTATTCACACAGACCTCCCTCATATCCTTGTTGTTCAGAAGTAGCAGTCACTCAGGCAAATTCTGTCAGGAACACAGAAACTTATTCACTCAGTCCTCCCTCATATCCTTGTTGTTCAGAAGTAGCAGTCACTCAGGCAAATTCTGTCAGGAACAGAGAAACTTACTCACACAGACACCCCTGATATCCTTGTTGTTCAGAAGTAGCAGTCAGTGAAGCATATTCTGTCAGGAACAGAGAAACGTATTCACACAGACCTCCCTCATATCCTTGTTGTTCAGAAGTAGCAGTCCGTCAAGCAAATTCTGTCAGGAACAGAGAAACTTATTCACACAGACCTCCCTCATATCCTTGTTGTTCAAAGTAGCAGTCATCCAAGCAAATTCTGTCAGGAACACAAAAACTTATTCACACAGACACCCCTGATATCCTTGTTGTTCAGAAGTAGCAGTCCGTCAAGCAAATTCTGTCAGGAACAGAGAAACTTATTCACAAAGACCTCCCTCATATCCTTGTAGTTCAGAAGTAACAGTCAGTCAAGCAAATTCTGTTAGGAACAGAGAAACTTATTCACACAGACCTCCCTCAAAACCTTGTTGTTCAGAAGCAGCAGTCAGTCACGTAAATTCTGTAAGGAACAAAGAAACATATTCACACAGACCTCCCTCATATCCTTGTAGTTCAGAAGTAGCTTTCACTCAGGCAAATTCTGTCAGGAACAGAGAAACTTATTCACACAGATACCCCTGATATCCTTGTAGTTCAGAAGCAGCAGTCAGTCAAGCAAATTCTGTCAGGAGGAGAGAAACTTATTCACACAGACCTCCCTCATATCCTTGTAGTTCAGAAGTAGCAGTCAGTCAAGCAAATTCTGTCAGTAACAGAGACACTTATTCACACAGACCTCCCTCATATCCTTGTAGTTCAGAAGTAGCAGTCACTCAAGCAAATTCTGTCAGGAACAGAGAAACCTTTTCACACAGACCTCCGTCATATCCTTGTTGTTCAGAAGTAGCAATCACTCAGGCAAATTCTGTCAGGAACAGAGAAACTTATTCACACAGTCCTCCCTCATATCCTTGTTGTTCAGATGTAGCAATCACTCAGGCAAATTCTGTCAGGAACCGAGAAACTTATTCACACAGTCCTCCCTCATATCCTTGTTGTTCAGAAGTAGCAGTCAGTCAAATAAATTCTGTCAGGAACACAGAAACCTATTCACACAGACCTCCCTCATATCCTTGTTGTTCAGAAGTAGCAGTCAGTCAAACAAATTCTGTCAGGAACAGAGAAACCCATTCACACAGACCTCCCTCATATCCTTGTTGTTCAGAAGTAGCAGTCAGTCAAACAAATTCTGTCAGGAACACAGAAACCTATTCACACAGACCTCCGTCATATCCTTGTTGTTCAGAAGTAGCAATCACTCAGGCAAATTCTGGCAGGAGCATAGAAACTTATTCACACAGACCTCCCTCATATCGTTGTTGTTCAGAAGTAGCAGTCAGTCAAGCAAATTCTGTCAGGAACACAGAAACCTATTCACACAGACCTCCCTCATATCCTTGTTGTTCAGAAGTAGCAGTCAGTCAAGCAAATTCTGTCAGGAACAAAGAAACATATTCACACAGACCTCCCTCATATCCTTGTTGTTCAGAAGTAGCAGTCAGTCAAGCAAATTCTGTCAGGAACACAGAAACCTATTCTCACAGACCTCCCTCATATCCTTGTTGTTCAGAAGTAGCAATCACTCAGGCAAATACTGTCAGGAACAAAGAAACATATTCACACAGACCTCCCTCATATCCTTGTTGTTCAGAAGTAGCAGTCACTCAAGCAGATTCTTTCAGGAACAGAGAAACTTACTCACACAGACACCCCTGATATCCTTGTAGTTCAGTAGTAGCAGTCAGTCAAGCAAATTCTGTCAGGAACAAAGAAACATATTCACACAGACACTCCTGATATCCTTGTTGTTCAGAAGTAGCAGTCAGTGAAGCAAATTCTGTCAGGAACGAAGAAACATATTCACACAGACACCCCTGATATCCTTGTAGTTCAGAAGTAGCAGTCAGTCAAGCAAATTCTGTCAGGAACAGAGAAACATATTCACACAGACACTCCTGATATCCTTGTTGTTCAGAAGTAGCAGTCAGTCAAGCAAATTCTGTCAGGAACAGAGAAACATATTCACACAGACACCCCTGATATCCTTGTAGTTCAGAAGTAGCAGTCAGTCAAGCAAATTCTGTCAGGAACAAAGAAACATATTCACACAGACACTCCTGATATCCTTGTTGTTCAGAAGTAGCAGTCAGTCAAGCAAATTCTGTCAGGAACAGAGAAACTTACTCACACAGACCTCCGTCATATTTTTTTTGTTCAGAAGTAGCAGTCACTCAAGCAAATTCTGTCAGGAACAGAGAAACATATTCATACAGACCTCCCTCATATCCTTGTTGTTCAGAAGTAGCAGTCAGTCAAGCAAATTCTGTCAGGAACACTGAAAATTATTCACACAGACCTCCCTCATATCCTTGTTGTTCAGAAGTAGCAGTCAGTCAAGCAAATACTGTCAGGAACACAGAAACTTATTCACACAGACCTCCCTCATATCCTTGTTGTTCAGATGTAGCAGTCACTCAGGCAAATTCTGTCAGGAACAGAGAAACATTTTCACTCAGACCTCCCTCATATCCTCGTTGTTCAGAAGTAGCAGTCACTCAGGCAAATTCTGTCAGGAACACAGAAACGTATTCACTCAGACCTCCCTCATATCCTTGTTGTTCAGAAGTAGCAGTCACTCAAGCAAATTCTGTCAGGAACAGAGAAACATTTTCACTCAGACCTCCCTCATATTCTTTGGTTTCAGAAGTAGCAGTCAGTGAAGCAAATTCTGTCAGGAACAGAGAAACTTATTCACACAGTCCTCCCTCATATCCTTGTTGTTCAGAAGTAGCAGTCACTCAGGCAAATTCTGTCAGGAACAGAGAAACTTATTCACACAGTCCTCCCTCATATCCTTGTTGTTCAGAAGTAGCAGTCAGTCAAGCAAATTCTGTCAGGAACACAGAAACTTATTCACACAGTCCTCCCTCATATCCTTGTTGTTCAGAAGTAGCAGTCACTCAGGCAAATTCTGTCAGGAACAGAGAAACTTATTCACACAGTCCTCCCTCATATCCTTGTTGTTCAGAAGTAGCAGTCAGTCAAGCAAATTCTGTCAGGAACACAGAAACTTATTCACACAGTCCTCCCTCATATCCTTGTTGTTCAGAAGTAGCAGTCACTCAGGCAAATTCTGTCAGGAACAGAGAAACTTATTCACACAGTCCTCCCTCATATCCTTGTTGTTCAGAAGTAGCAGTCAGTCAAGCAAATTCTGTCAGGAACACAGAAACTTATTCACACAGTCCTCCCTCATATCCTTGTTGTTCAGAAGCAGCAGTCAGTCAAGCAAATTCTGTCAGGAACACAGAAACTTATTCACACAGACCTCCCTCATATCCTTGTTGTTCAGAAGTAGCAGTCAGTGAAGCAAATTCTGTCAGGAACACAGAAACTTGTTCACACAGTCCTCCCTCATATCCTTGTTGTTCAGAAGTAGCAGTCACTCAGGCAAATTCTGTCAGGAACAGAGAAACTTATTCACACAGTCCTCCCTCATATCCTTGTTGTTCAGAAGTAGCAGTCAGTCAAGCAAATTCTGTCAGGAACACAGAAACTTATTCACACAGACCTCCCTCATATCCATGTTGTTCAGAAGTAGCAGTCACTCAGGCAAATTCTGTCAGGAACACAGAAAATTATTCACACAGACCTCCCTCATATCCTTGTTTTTCAGAAGTAGCAGTCACTCAGGCAAATTCTGTCAGAAACACAGAAACGTATTCTCACAGACCTCCCTCATATCCTTGTTGTTCATAAGTAGTAGTCAGTGAAGCAAATTCTGTCAGGAACACAGAAACGTATTCACACAGACCTCCCTCATATCCTTGTTGTTCATAAGTAGTAGTCAGTCAAGCAAATTCTGTCAGGAACACAGAAACTTATTCACACAGACCTCCCTCATATCCTTGTTGTTCATAAGTAGTAGTCAGTCAAGCAAATTCTGTCAGGAACACAGAAACTTATTCACACAGACCTCCCTCATATCCTTGTTGTTCATAAGTAGTAGTCAGTCAAGCAAATTCTGTCAGGAACACAGAAACTTATTCACTCAGACCTCCCTCATATCCTTGTAGTTCAGAAGTAGCAGTCAGTCAAGCAAATTCTGTCAGGAACACAGAAACTTATTCACACAGACCGCCCTCATATCCTTGTTGTTTAGAAGTAGCAGTCAGTCAAGCAAATTCTGTCAGGAACACAGAAACTTATTCACACAGACCTCCCTCATATCCTTGTTGTTCATAAGTAGTAGTCAGTCAAGCAAATTCTGTCAGGAACACAGAAACGTATTCACACAGACCTCCCTCATATCCTTGTAGTTCAGAAGTAGCAGTCAGTCAAGCAAATTCTGTCAGGAACACAGAAACTTATTCACACAGACCGCCCTCATATCCTTGTTGTTCAGAAGTAGCAGTCAGTCAAGCAAATTCTGTCAGGAACAGAGAAACTTATTCACACAGTCCTCCCTCATATCCTTGTTGTTCAGAAGTAGCAGTCAGTCAAATAAATTCTGTCAGGAACACAGAAACCTATTCACACAGACCTCCCTCATATCCTTGTTGTTCTGAAGTAGCAGTCAGTCAAACAAATTCTGTCAGGAACAGAGAAACCCATTCACACAGACCTCCCTCATATCCTTGTTGTTCAGAAGTAGCAGTCAGTCAAACAAATTCTGTCAGGAACACAGAAACCTATTCACACAGACCTCCGTCATATCCTTGTTGTTCAGAAGTAGCAATCACTCAGGCAAATTCTGGCAGGAGCAGAGAAACTTATTCACACAGACCTCCCTCATATCGTTGTTGTTCAGAAGTAGCAGTCAGTCAAGCAAATTCTGTCAGGAACACAGAAACCTATTCACACACACCTCCCTCATATCCTTGTTGTTCAGAAGTAGCAGTCAGTCAAGCAAATTCTGTCAGGAACAAAGAAACATATTCACACAGACCTCCCTCATATCCTTGTTGTTCAGAAGTAGCAGTCAGTCAAGCAAATTCTGTCAGGAACACAGAAACCTATTCTCACAGACCTCCCTCATATCCTTGTTGTTCAGAAGTAGCAATCACTCAGGCAAATACTGTCAGGAACAAAGAAACATATTCACACAGACCTCCCTCATATCCTTGTTGTTCAGAAGTAGCAGTCACTCAAGCAGATTCTTTCAGGAACAGAGAAACTTACTCACACAGACACCCCTGATATCCTTGTAGTTCAGTAGTAGCAGTCAGTCAAGCAAATTCTGTCAGGAACAAAGAAACATATTCACACAGACACTCCTGATATCCTTGTTGTTCAGAAGTAGCAGTCAGTTAAGCAAATTCTGTCAGGAACGAAGAAACATATTCACACAGACACCCCTGATATCCTTGTAGTTCAGAAGTAGCAGTCAGTCAAGCAAATTCTGTCAGGAACAAAGAAACATATTCACACAGACACTCCTGATATCCTTGTTGTTCAGAAGTAGCAGTCAGTCAAGCAAATTCTGTCAGGAACAGAGAAACTTACTCACACAGACCTCCGTCATATTTTTTTTGTTCAGAAGTAGCAGTCACTCAAGCAAATTCTGTCAGGAACAGAGAAACATATTCATACAGACCTCCCTCATATCCTTGTTGTTCAGATGTAGCAGTCACTCAGGCAAATTCTGTCAGGAACAGAGAAACATTTTCACTCAGACCTCCCTCATATCCTCGTTGTTCAGAAGTAGCAGTCACTCAGGCAAATTCTGTCAGGAACACAGAAACTTATTCACTCAGACCTCCCTCATATCCTTGTTGTTCAGAAGTAGCAGTCACTCAAGCAAATTCTGTCAGGAACAGAGAAACATTTTCACTCAGACCTCCCTCATATTCTTTGGTTTCAGAAGTAGCAGTCAGTGAAGCAAATTCTGTCAGGAACAGAGAAACTTATTCACACAGTCCTCCCTCATATCCTTGTTGTTCAGAAGTAGCAGTCACTCAGGCAAATTCTGTCAGGAACAGAGAAACTTATTCACACAGTCCTCCCTCATATCCTTGTTGTTCAGAAGTAGCAGTCAGTCAAGCAAATTCTGTCAGGAACACAGAAACTTATTCACACAGTCCTCCCTCATATCCTTGTTGTTCAGAAGTAGCAGTCACTCAGGCAAATTCTGTCAGGAACAGAGAAACTTATTCACACAGTCCTCCCTCATATCCTTGTTGTTCAGAAGTAGCAGTCAGTCAAGCAAATTCTGTCAGGAACACAGAAACTTATTCACACAGTCCTCCCTCATATCCTTGTTGTTCAGAAGTAGCAGTCACTCAGGCAAATTCTGTCAGGAACAGAGAAACTTATTCACACAGTCCTCCCTCATATCCTTGTTGTTCAGAAGTAGCAGTCAGTGAAGCAAATTCTGTCAGGAACACAGAAACTTATTCACACAGTCCTCCCTCATATCCTTGTTGTTCAGAAGTAGCAGTCAGTCAAGCAAATTCTGTCAGGAACACAGAAACTTATTCACACAGACCTCCCTCATATCCTTGTTGTTCAGAAGTAGCAGTCAGTGAAGCAAATTCTGTCAGGAACACAGAAACTTGTTCACACAGTCCTCCCTCATATCCTTGTTGTTCAGAAGTAGCAGTCACTCAGGCAAATTCTGTCAGGAACAGAGAAACTTATTCACACAGTCCTCCCTCATATCCTTGTTGTTCAGAAGTAGCAGTCAGTCAAGCAAATTCTGTCAGGAACACAGAAACTTATTCACACAGACCTCCCTCATATCCATGTTGTTCAGAAGTAGCAGTCACTCAGGCAAATTCTGTCAGGAACACAGAAAATTATTCACACAGACCTCCCTCATATCCTTGTTTTTCAGAAGTAGCAGTCACTCAGGCAAATTCTGTCAGAAACACAGAAACGTATTCTCACAGACCTCCCTCATATCCTTGTTGTTCATAAGTAGTAGTCAGTGAAGCAAATTCTGTCAGGAACACAGAAACGTATTCACACAGACCTCCCTCATATCCTTGTTGTTCATAAGTAGTAGTCAGTCAAGCAAATTCTGTCAGGAACACAGAAACTTATTCACACAGACCTCCCTCATATCCTTGTTGTTCATAAGTAGTAGTCAGTCAAGCAAATTCTGTCAGGAACACAGAAACTTATTCACACAGACCTCCCTCATATCCTTGTTGTTCATAAGTAGTAGTCAGTCAAGCAAATTCTGTCAGGAACACAGAAAGTTATTCTCACAGACCTCCCTCATATCCTTGTTGTTCATAAGTAGTAGTTAGTCAAACAAATTCTGTCAGGAACACAGAAACTTATTCACACAGACCTCCCTCATATCCTTGTTGTTCATAAGTAGCAGTCAGTCAAGCAAATTCTGTCAGGAACACAGAAACTTATTCACACAGACCTCCCTCATATCCTTGTAGTTCAGAAGTAGCAGTCAGTCAAGCAAATTCTGTCAGGAACACAGAAACTTATTCACACAGACCGCCCTCATATCCTTGTTGTTTAGAAGTAGCAGTCAGTCAAGCAAATTCTGTCAGGAACACAGAAACTTATTCACACAGACCTCCCTCATATCCTTGTTGTTCATAAGTAGTAGTCAGTCAAGCAAATTCTGTCAGGAACACAGAAACTTATTCACACAGACCTCCCTCATATCCTTGTAGTTCAGAAGTAGCAGTCAGTCAAGCAAATTCTGTCAGGAACACAGAAACTTATTCACACAGACCGCCCTCATATCCTTGTTGTTCAGAAGTAGCAGTCAGTCAAGCAAATTCTGTCAGGAACACAGAAACTTATTCACACAGACCTCCCTCATATCCTTGTTGTTCAGAAGTAGCAGTCACTCAGGCAAATTCTGTCAGGAACAGAGAAACATATTCACACAGACCTCCCTCATATCCTTGTTTTTCAGAAGTAGCAGTCACTCAGGCAAATTCTGTCAGGAAATGGGAAACATATTCACACAGACCTCCCTCATATCCCTGTTGTTGAGAAGTAGCAGTCACTCAGGCAAATTATGTCAGGAACAAAGAATCATATTCACACAGACCTCCATCATATCCTTGTTGTTCAGAAGTAGCAGTCACTCAGGCAAATTCTGTCAGGAACAAAGAAACATATTCACACAGACCTCCCTCATATCCTTGTTGTTCAGAAGTAGCAGTCACTCAGGCAAATTCTGTCAGGAACAAAGAAACATATTCACACAGACCTCCCTCATATCCTTGTTGTTCAGAAGTAGCAGTCACTCAGGCAAATTCTGTCAGGAACAAAGAAACATATTCACACAGACCTCCCTCATATCCTTGTTGTTCCGAAGTAGCAGTCACTCAAGCAAATACTGTCAGGAACAGAGAAACATATTCACACAGACCTCCCTCATATTCTTTGGTGTCAGAAGTAGCAGTCAGTCAAGCAAATTCTGTCAGGAACACAGAAACTTATTCACACAGACCTCCCTCATATCCTTGTTGTTCAGAAGTAGCAGTCACTCTGGCAAATTCTGTCAGGAACACAGAAACTTATTCACACAGACCTCCCTCATATCCTTGTTGTTCAGAAGTAGCAGTCACTCAAGCAAATTCTGTCAGGAACAAAGAAACATATTCACACAGACCTCCCTCATATTCTTTGGTTTCAGAAGTAGCAGTCAGTCAAGCAAATTATGTCAGAAACACAGAAACGTATTCACACAGACCTCCCTCATATCCTTGTAGTTCAGAAGTAGCAGTCAGTCAAGCAAATTCTGTCAGGAACAGAAAAACATATTCATACAGACCTCCCTCATATCCTTGTAGTTCAGAAGTAGCAGTCAGTCAAGCAAATTCTGTCAGGAACAGAGAAACATATTCACACAGACCTTCCTCATATCCTTGTTGTTCAGAAGTAGCAGTCAGTCAAGCAAATTCTGTCAGGAACAGAGAAACGTATTCATACAGACCTCCCTCATATCCTTGTAGTTCAGAAGTAGCAGTCAGTCAAGCAAATTCTGTCAGGAACAGAGAAACATATTCATACAGACCTCCCTCATATCCTTGTAGTTCAGAAGTAGCAGTCAGTCAAGCAAATTCTGTCAGGAACAGAGAAACATATCCATACAGACCTCCCTCATATCCTTGTTGTTCAGAAGTAGCAGTCAGTCAAGCAAATTCTGTCAGGAACAAAGAAACGTATTCACACAGACCTCCCTCATATCCTTGTAGTTTAGAAGTAGCAGTCAGTCAAGCAAATTCTGTGATCAGTGGTCACTTCCACGTCACAGTACATGAGCTTGTTTAACAAGTCAGAAACTGTGCAGTGGTGCAGCTCCGCTTTGAGACAGGGTTTGTTGAACTTATTATGATGTCATTCATTTAAACGACTGGCAGTAAAGGCTGAATAAATCTGACCACCCGTTAAAACTTAATGGTTTATAAGTTGTATCTTTGTAAATGGTTGTATAACTAGATTTTTCAGATGTTCTTGTAAGAGTCTATGGGCAGCAAAAAAAGTATTATTACTATTATTTGTTTTTCATCATTAATATTTTCTAATGTCTGAAATTTAAATTATTTTGATGCATTTGTCCTGCATACCAAATTTTGTGGTGAGCTGCTACATGTATGAAGAGATTTTGCAGTTGCTGGTCCAGGATGATGTAATGATGAAGTCCTCTTCTTCTTCTTTGGCAACAGCCATGGAACAAAGTTCATCTTCTTGTCTCCATCTGAAGAAGCTGTTTGTCTTGGAGGCTTTATTATATTTCTTTGTGCTTTGTTTTGAATTTCAGATCTGGTCACCAAGTGTGTGGCAATCAGACCAAAACCTCTGAAATCCTCTACGTTATCATGTAATGTTTTCACATGCTCATTTATCTTCCTGAAAGCAAGAATAAAACCTTCTTAATTACACTGAAGAGCCACACTTTCATGTAAACATCTGAAAGTGTTTCATACCTGTACATTGGAAAAGGCTGGTCCAGGGGTTCCAATAAATTCCACGACTTGGTATTTACGGTGCACTCCCCATGTCCCATATATTTGGCTGTTTCCATTGGTGCACCACGAGCCCTTATCTGTCAAATGTTCATATTTAACTAATTATCTGCACAAACATTTATTTACTCACTGTATCACATAATTTTCTCCTAAACCATATTTTGGCACTTTTAAGTATTCATTTTCACAAATCCAAAGCTGCCATTGTAAATGCAGCATTCACACTTGTGCTGGCAAAACTTTCAATGATCTTTAGGTACAACATACAAAGCTATTTATTTCATGACAAATTATAAATAAGAAGACAGTATGCTTTGATCTTACACATCTATATTACTGTTGGTAGACATAGGTATGTGCTGTATATGTATACATATCAATCAACTTTGAGTTCTGTAATGAGCGTTTAAGAATAATGTTTAAAGCTACATTATCCAGAATCAAGTAAGGTTGTATTTGTTATAGGACAAACCACTCAAGCTTGCCAACTTCCTGAAACTGAAACTCATTACATTTTCCCTCATACAACAAACATTATTATCTTTGCAATGACATGAAATTTAAAATATGTATAATCTTTAGTAGGGTAAATGTAAAAAAATTCCAACTAATATAATAAAAATTCTACTTTAAAAGAATCCTTGAAGACCTGATAGTTCCGTGTCATGCTAAAATTCATCCTGGTACCACAATAAACATGTATTAGAGCAAAGAACACCACTTCCCAGGCTACATGCAGATTTGTAGTGCATATTTTATACTTCATAACGTGAATTATAAATAAATACTGACAAAAAATGGGAACTTATATCCTGCAGCCATAAAACACAAATAAGTTAATTTACATGAAGGATCTGACTTTACAATTCATGTCATCTATTACTGGATTCATGCTCATTTGTGCTAGACACTAGAAGTAGCTAGTGGTGTAATAAAATTTTAAATCTGTATAATATGCAATTTGTTGCAGCCCAGTGAAGGGGGACCATGATCATGATGAAGGATAGGCACACAAATAAGCTCTGGTCTATCATAGTACTTATACCATTTACTAGAGGTCACTAGTGGTGCTATACATATTGTTGTAGCCCAGTGAAGGGGGACTATGATCATAATGAAGGATAGACACACAGATAAGCTCTGGTCTATCACAGTACTGTATACCATTTACTACAGGTTACTAGTGGTGCTATACAAATTGTTGTAGCCCAGTGAAGAGGGACCATGATCATGACGAAGGATAGACACACAGATAAGCTCTGGTCTATCATAGTACTGTATACCATTTACTAGAGGTCACTAGTGGTGCTATACAAATTGTTGTAGCCCAGTGAAGAGGGACCATGATCATAATGAAGGATAGACACACAGATAAGCTCTGGTCTATCATAGTACTGTATACCATTTACTACAGGTTACTAGTGGTGCTATACAAATTGTTGTAGCCCAGTGAAGAGGAACTATGATCATGACGAAGGATAGACACACAGATAAGCTCTGGTCTATCACAGTACTGTATACCATTTACTACAGGTTACTAGTGGTGCTATACAAATTGTTGTAGCCCAGTGAAGAGGGACCATGATCATGATGAAGGATAGACACACAGATAAGCTCTGGTCTATCATAGTACTGTATACCATTTACTAGAGGTCACTAGTGGTGCTATACATTTTGTGGTAGTCCAGTGAAGAGGGACTATGATCATAATGAAGGATAGACACACAGATAAGCTCTGGTCTATCACAGTACTGTATACCATTTACTACAGGTTACTAGCGGTGCTATACATATTGTTGTAGCCCAGTGAAGAGGGACCATGATCATGATGAAGGATAGACACACAGATAAGCTCTGGTCTATCACAGTACTGTATACCATTTACTAGAGGTCACTAGTGGTGCTATACATATTGTTGTAGCCCAGTGAAGAGGGACCATGATCATGATGAAGGATAGACACACAGATAAGCTCTGGTCTATAACAGTACTGTATACCATTTACTAGAGGTCACTAGTGGTGCTATACATATTGTTGTAGCCCAGTGAAGAGGAACCATGATCATGATGAAGGATAGACACACAGATAAGTTCTGGTCTATCACAGTACTGTATACCATTTACTAGAGCTCACTAGTGGTGCTATACATATTGTTGTAGCCCAGTGAAGAGGGACCATGATCATGAAGAAGGATAGACACACAGATAAGCTCTGGTCTATCATAGTACTGTATATAATTTACTAGAGGTTACTAGTGGTGCTATACATATTGTTGTAGCCCAGTGAAAGGGGACCATGATCATGATGAAGGATAAGCACACAGATAAGCTCTGGTCTATCATAGTACTGCATACCATTTACTAGAGGTTACTAGTGGTGCTATACATATTGTTGTAGCCCAGTGAAAGTGGACCATGTTCATGATGAAGGATAGACACACAGATAAGCTCTGGTCTATCATAGTACTGTATACCATTTACTAGAGGTTACTAGTGGTGCTATACATATTGTTGTAGCCCAGTGAAAGGGGACCATGATCATGATGAAGGATAGGCACACAGATAAGCTCTGGTCTATCACAGCACTGTATACCATTTACTAGAGGTTACTAGTGGTGCTATACATATTGTTGTAGCCCAGTGAAGAGGGACCATGATCATGATGGACAGACACACAGATAAGCTCTGGTCGATCATAGCGCTGTATACCATTTACTATAGGTCACTGGTGGTGATGTACATTTTGTTGCAGCCCAGTGAAGAGGGACCATGATCATGATGGACAGACACACAGATAAGCTCTGGTCGATCATAGCGCTGTATACCATTTACTATAGGTCACTAATGGTGCTATACATTTTGTTACAGCCCAGTGAAGAGGGACCATGATCATGTTGAAGGATAGACACACAGATAAACTCTGGTCTATCATAACACTGTATACCATTCACTAGAGGTCACTGGTGGTGATATACATTTTGTTACAGCCCAGTGAAGAGGGACCATGATCATGATGAAGGATAGGCACACAAATACGCTCTGGTCTATCATAGTACTTATACCATTTACTAGAGGTCACTAGTGGTGCTATACATATTGTTGTAGCCCAGTGAAGGGGGACTATGATCATAATGAAGGATAGACACACAGATAAGCTCTGGTCTATCACAGTACTGTATACCATTTACTACAGGTTACTAGTGGTGCTATACAAATTGTTGTAGCCCAGTGAAGAGGGACCATGATCATGACGAAGGATAGACACACAGATAAGCTCTGGTCTATCATAGTACTGTATACCATTTACTAGAGGTCACTAGTGGTGCTATACAAATTGTTGTAGCCCAGTGAAGAGGGACCATGATCATAATGAAGGATAGACACACAGATAAGCTCTGGTCTATCATAGTACTGTATACCATTTACTACAGGGTTACTAGTGGTGCTATACAAATTGTTGTAGCCCAGTGAAGAGGGACCATGATCATGACGAAGGATAGACACACAATTAAGCTCTGGTCTATCACAGTACTGTATACCATTTACTACAGGTTACTAGTGGTGCTATACAAATTGTTGTAGCCCAGTGAAGAGGGACCATGATCATGATGAAGGATAGACACACAGATAAGCTCTGGTCTATCATAGTACTGTATACCATTTACTAGAGGTCACTAGTGGTGCTATACATTTTGTGGTAGTCCAGTGAAGAGGGACTATGATCATAATGAAGGATAGACACACAGATAAGCTCTGGTCTATCACAGTACTGTATACCATTTACTACAGGTTACTAGCGGTGCTATACATATTGTTGTAGCCCAGTGAAGAGGGACCATGATCATGATGAAGGATAGACACACAGATAAGCTCTGGTCTATCACAGTACTGTATACCATTTACTAGAGGTCACTAGTGGTGCTATACATATTGTTGTAGCCCAGTGAAGAGGGACCATGATCATGATGAAGGATAGACACACAGATAAGCTCTGGTCTATAACAGTACTGTATACCATTTACTAGAGGTCACTAGTGGTGCTATACATATTGTTGTAGCCCAGTGAAGAGGAACCATGATCATGATGAAGGATAGACACACAGATAAGTTCTGGTCTATCACAGTACTGTATACCATTTACTAGAGGTCACTAGTGGTGCTATACATATTGTTGTAGCCCAGTGAAGAGGGACCATGATCATGAAGAAGGATAGACACACAGATAAGCTCTGGTCTATCATAGTACTGTATATAATTTACTAGAGGTTACTAGTGGTGCTATACATATTGTTGTAGCCCAGTGAAAGGGGACCATGATCATGATGAAGGATAAGCACACAGATAAGCTCTGGTCTATCATAGTACTGCATACCATTTACTAGAGGTTACTAGTGGTGCTATACATATTGTTGTAGCCCAGTGAAAGTGGACCATGTTCATGATGAAGGATAGACACACAGATAAGCTCTGGTCTATCATAGTACTGTATACCATTTACTAGAGGTTACTAGTGGTGCTATACATATTGTTGTAGCCCAGTGAAAGGGGACCATGATCATGATGAAGGATAAGCACACAGATAAGCTCTGGTCTATCACAGCACTGTATACCATTTACTAGAGGTTACTAGTGGTGCTATACATATTGTTGTAGCCCAGTGAAGAGGGACCATGATCATGATGGACAGACACACAGATAAGCTCTGGTCGATCATAGCGCTGTATACCATTTACTATAGGTCACTGGTGGTGATGTACATTTTGTTGCAGCCCAGTGAAGAGGGACCATGATCATGATGGACAGACACACAGATAAGCTTGGTCGATCATAGCGCTGTATACCATTTACTATAGGTCACTAATGGTGCTATACATTTTGTTACAGCCCAGTGAAGAGGGACCATGATCATGTTGAAGGATAGACACACAGATAAACTCTGGTCTATCATAACACTGTATACCATTTACTAGAGGTCACTGGTGGTGATATACATTTTGTTACAGCCCAGTGAAGAGGGACCATGATCATGATGAAGGATAGACACACAGATAAACTCTGGTCTATCATAACACTGTATACCATTTACTAGAGGTCACTAGTGGTGATATACATTTTGTTGCAGCCCAGTGAAGAGGGACCATGATCATGATGAAGGATAGACACACAGATAAGCTCTGGTCTATCATAACACTGTATACCATTTACTAGAGGTCACTGGTGGTGATATACATTTTGTTGTAGCCCAGTGAAGAGGGACCATGATCATGATAGACACACAGATAAGCTCTGGTCTATCATAGTACTGTATACCATTTACTAGAGGTCACTAGTGGTGCTATACATTTTGTTGTAGCCCAGTGAAGAGGGACCATGATCATGATGAAGGATAGACACACAGATAAGCTCTGGTGTATCATAACACTGTATACCATTTACTAGAGGTCACTAGTGGTGCTATACATTTTGTTGTAGCCCAGTGAAGAGGGACCATGATCATGATGAAGGATAGACGCACAGATAAGCTCTGGTCTATCATAACACTGTATATCATTTACTAGAGGTCACTGGTGGTGATATACATTTTGTTGTAGCCCAGTGAAGAGGGACCATGATCATGTTGAAGTATAGACACATAGATAAACTCTGGTCTATCATAACACTGTATACCATTTACTAGAGGTCACTGGTGGTGCTATACATTTTGTTGCAGCCCAGTGAAGAGGGATCATGATCATGAAGGATAGACACACAGATAAGCTCTGGTCGATCATAGTGCTGTATACTATTCAATCTGTAATCTTAAGTTACAATATGATGCAATAGAATTTAATGCTTTGTCATGTCTGTGGTGAAAATCCGTAATGCTTTCAGTTTGCCAATAAAGCAGTAAAAATGTCTCCTTTGCCATAAAATTATAAAAAGGCCTCTCCTCTGACATATATTTAAAGGCAAACTGTAAAAGTTGGAAGTATGTGTACAATGAATGTTCATTTGTTTGTTGCTGTTGTCAGTTTCAGAAATGACTAGGATATTTGCATATTTAGCTTCTGGCACAAGAGGAATAAACTTTAGAATAATAAATTTAAAACTACATGTACAGACAAGAGTCATGTCAAGTTTAAATTGTGAACTCTGGATTTAGTTTCAACACAAACTTGCATATTAAACACATTTTCTGCATTAATACAAATGTACTGCCAAATGAGCAAGTAAAAAGGCTTACTTTATATAGATCTACAATATTAAGTAATAGTCTCACCAATGTTCTTAAAGAAATTGTTTTTGCCATTTTTTCCTTTGTCTTTAGCTCACTGCACAGACTTTCTGCAAGGCTTTTCAAAAAATTTTGTAATTCCACGTCATCATGCAAGCGTATTCCAAAATTTATATTCACTGAAACTGATTTCTGACCATAATCCAACTTGAGGGAAGAGTCATCTAATCCCCGGCACTGTGAGTGTATGGTCAATCCTAAATTATTTCCAAACAGTTCCTTTAATGTTTTCTGTTGGCACTTCTGAAGATCACCACAAGTGAAAATATTGGCAGTATGGAGTTTCTTTTGTCTCTGGTAACCAATGCCTGATGGAAATAAGAATAGTTTTCAAGTTAGGAATATCCTGGTTACTGAGTCTACATTCTACAAAGTTCCTTGGTACATTCCTCAACGAGTCTTTGAAATGGAATACAAATATATTTAGCTGCTAAATTATGTAAATTAACTTTCCCTTTTATGATTATTAGCAAGCCAGTGAGTGTTAACATGTTGAGGAGCCTGTACTTTAATACAAGGAGGGCATTCGGAAATGATTTAAAATAGTAGTTTTTTGTACCTTATCTATTAATTACTACAGTTCAATGTACATGGGATGTCTCAATATACTCCCCACTGACATCAGTACACTGTTGCAACCTTTCTGGCAACTTCATTATTGTGTCACAGAACCATTATTTGGGGGTACTATACAACACTTGTATACAGCTGCCTGTACACTTTTGCCACCTTCCTGGCAACTTCGTTACTGTGTCACAAAATCATTATTTGGGTGTAGTACACAACCACTTGTGGACAGCTGCCTGTACACTTTTGCCACCTTCCTGGCAACTTCGTTACTGTGTCACAAAATCATTATTTGGGTGTAGTACACAACCACTTGTGGACAGCTGGCTGTACACTTTTGCCACCTTCCTGGCAACTTCATTACTGAGTCACAGAACCATTATTTGGGTGTACTATACAACCACTTGTGGACAGCTGCCTGTTCACTGTTGCCACCTTCCTTGCAACTTCATTACTGAGTCACGGAACCATTATTTTGTGGTACTACACAACCACTTGTGGACAGCTGCCTGTTCACTGTTGCCACCTTCCTGGCAACTTCATTACTGAGTCACGGAACCATTATTTTGTGGTACTATACAACCACTTGTGGACAGCTGCCTGTTCACTGTTGCCACCTTCCTGGCAACTTCATTACTGAGTCACGGAACCATTATTTGGGTGTACTATACAACCACTTGTGGACAGCTGTCTGTACACTGTTGCCACCTTCCTGGAAACTTCATTACTGAGTCACAGAACCATTATTTGGGTGTACTATACAAGCACTTGTATACAGCTGCCTGTACACTGTTGCCACCTTCCTGGCAACTTCATTACTGTGTCACAGAATCATTATTTGGGTGTACTATACAAGCACTTGTATACAGCTGCCTGTACACTTTTGCCACCTTCCTGGCAACTTCATTACTGTGTCACAAAATCATTATTTGGGTGTACTATACAACCACTTGTGGACAGCTGCCTGTTCACTGTTGCCACCTTCCTGGCAACTTCATAACTGTGTCACGGAACCATTATTTGGGTGTACTATACAACCACTTGTGGACAGCTGCCTGTTCACTGTTGCCACCTTCCTGGCAACTTCATTACTGAGTCACAGAACCATTATTTTGTGGTACTATACAACCACTTGTGGACAGCTGCCTGTTCACTGTTGCCACCTTCCTGGCAACTTCATTACTGAGTCATGGAACCATTATTTGGGTGTACTATACAACCACTTGTGGACAGCTGTCTGTACACTGTTGCCACCTTCCTTGCAACTTCATTACTGAGTCACGGAACCATTATTTTGTGGTACTACACAACCACTTGTGGACAGCTGCCTGTTCACTGTTGCCACCTTCCTGGCAACTTCATTACTGAGTCACGGAACCATTATTTTGTGGTACTATACAACCACTTGTGGACAGCTGCCTGTTCACTGTTGCCACCTTCCTGGCAACTTCATTACTGAGTCACGGAACCATTATTTGGGTGTACTATACAACCACTTGTGGACAGCTGTCTGTACACTGTTGCCACCTTCCTGGAAACTTCATTACTGAGTCACAGAACCATTATTTGGGTGTACTATACAAGCACTTGTATACAGCTGCCTGTACACTGTTGCCACCTTCCTGGCAACTTCATTACTGTGTCACAGAATCATTATTTGGGTGTACTATACAAGCACTTGTATACAGCTGCCTGTACACTTTTGCCACCTTCCTGGCAACTTCATTACTGTGTCACAAAATCATTATTTGGGTGTACTATACAACCACTTGTGGACAGCTGCCTGTTCACTGTTGCCACCTTCCTGGCAACTTCATAACTGTGTCACGGAACCATTATTTGGGTGTACTATACAACCACTTGTGGACAGCTGCCTGTTCACTGTTGCCACCTTCCTGGCAACTTCATTACTGAGTCACAGAACCATTATTTTGTGGTACTATACAACCACTTGTGGACAGCTGCCTGTTCACTGTTGCCACCTTCCTGGCAACTTCATTACTGAGTCATGGAACCATTATTTGGGTGTACTATACAACCACTTGTGGACAGCTGTCTGTACACTGTTGCCACCTCCCTGGCAACTTCATTACTGAGTCACGGAACCATTATTTTGTGGTACTACACAACCACTTGTGGACAGCTGTCTGTACACTGTTGCCACCTTCCTGGCAACTTCATTACTGAGTCACGGAATCATTATTTTGTGGTACTACACAACCACTTGTGGACAGCTGTCTGTACACTGTTGCCACCTTCCTGGCAACTTCATTACTGAGTCACGGAATCATTATTTTGTGGTACTACACAACCACTTGTGGACAGCTGCCTGTTCACTGTTGCCACCTTCCTGGCAACTTCATTACTGAGTCACGGAATCATTATTTTGTGGTACTACACAACCACTTGTGGACAGCTGTCTGTACACTGTTGCCACCTTCCTGGCAACTTCATTACTGAGTCACGGAACCATTATTTTGTGGTACTACACAACCACTTGTGGACAGCTGTCTGTACACTGTTGCCACCTTCCTGGCAACTTCATTACTGAGTCACGGAATCATTATTTTGTGGTACTACACAACCACTTGTGGACAGCTGTCTGTACACTGTTGCCACCTTCCTGGCAACTTCATTACTGAGTCACGGAACCATTATTTTGTGGTACTATACAACCACTTGTGGACAGCTGCCTGTTCACTGTTGCCACCTTCCTGGCAACTTCATTACTGAGTCACGGAACCATTATTTTGTGGTACTATACAACCACTTGTGGACAGCTGTCTGTACACTGTTGCCACCTTCCTGGCAACTTCATTACTGAGTCACAGAACCATTATTTTGTGGTACTATACAACCACTTGTGGACAGCTGCCTGTACACTGTTGCCACCTTCCTGGCAACTTCATTACTGAGTCACAGAATCATTATTTTGTGGTACTACACAACCACTTGTGGACAGCTGTCTGTACACTGTTGCCACCTTCCTGGCAACTTCATTACTGAGTCACGGAACCATTATTTTGTGGTACTATACAACCACTTGTGGACAGCTGCCTGTTCACTGTTGCCACCTTCCTGGCAACTTCATTACTGAGTCACAGAACCATTATTTGGGTGTACTATACAACCACTTGTGGACAGCTGCCTGTTCACTGTTGCCACCTTCCTGGCAACTTCATTACTGAGTCACGGAACCATTATTTTGTGGTACTATACAACCACTTGTGGACAGCTGCCTGTTCACTGTTGCCACCTTCCTGGCAACTTCATTACTGAGTCACAGAACCATTATTTGGGTGTACTATACAACCACTTGTGGACAGCTGCCTGTTCACTGTTGCCACCTTCCTGGCAACTTCATTACTGTGTCACAAAATCATTATTTGGGTGTACTACACAACCACTTGTGGACAGCTGCCTGTTCACTGTTGCCACCTTCCTGGCAACTTCATTACTGTGTCACAAAATCATTATTTGGGTGTACTATACAACCACTTGTGGACAGCTGCCTGTTCACTGTTGCCACCTTCCTGGCAACTTCATAACTGTGTCACGGAACCATTATTTGGGTGTACTACACAACCACTTGTGGACAGCTGCCTGTTCACTGTTGCCACCTTCCTGGTAACTTCATTACCGAATCAAGGAACCATTATTTGGGGGTACTGCACAACTATTTGTGGACAGCTTCCTGCAATTCCTTGTTGTTGACAAACCTTTCATCTCGCAGTGCATCCTTCATGTTGTGGAACAAAGCATAATGAGATGGAGTGAGATCCAGAGAATATGGCGAATGTGGTGCAACAATGAAGCCCAATGATGTCAACTTTGCAGTCATGGCATGGCGACACATTGTTGTGCTGGAGCAGCACTCCTTTTGACCACTTTCCTTGTCATTTTTGTTGAATCCTGCGTCTAAGTCGTGTAACGGTGTCATAGTACACTGTGCTGTTCCTTGTGGAAGCCAGTATGCCCAAAAGACAGAGATCATTGGAAACCCAGTGATTCAATTGTAAAGTCGTTTGTGCAGCAGCTTCTTCACTATATACCAGAATTAAACGTTTATGAATATCTGCTGTGTTTACTCCTTCCTTCCACAAAAACCATGTGGTGCATCTATCTTGTCCATGGCTTTCTGCACTTAACAACAAACAAGCACTCAACTGCCATCTAGCATCTGCGTGGTGTATTAGTATGAGTTCATCATCCCATGAGATGATGTAGATTGAACAATATTTTTAAAACAACGCAAGTGTAAATCATTTCCAAATGCCCCTTGAACAAAAAGAATCCACTGAGATAACGAATGAAGTAAGAACCTGCGACGCAGTGTTGTACTGATGCAGCTTTGCTCTGCTCTGACGCTGCAGTATTCAGTTGGTGTAGTTAAGTTATTTTGTCCTGTACTTAGTCTCAAACCATATTTTGGCTCAGCATGTATGTGTTAACTCAGCTTGTCAAGTGAAAATACAACTTGCAGAGAGATTTAAGTTCCAGACCAAATACTTTCAGGCCCACAAGAAGTGTTGAGACTATGTAGGGTTCTTATCAATGAAACATTAGACGACAACGGTCATCACTTGGAGGAGACTTCCTCCTAAAAAACACTTTCACAACAGGCAAGCTGTGCTAAGAGCTACCAAATTACTGTGTCTTCAACAAGGTGATCCTGGCGCACATTTTGTGCGGGAATCTCAACAGTGATTAAATAGACCCATATTTAATATTTTTCTTGGAGAAGGCTTGCTTCCACCTTTGTGGATACGTGCACATACAGAATTATTGTTGAAGCTCTACAAACCTAATATTTCCCTCCACGACAAAACAATTGAGTGTGCCATGCGCAGAGAAAGAGTTATAGGGCCAATTTTTTTTGAGACAACAATTGACACCTCTACATATGTGAATATAATTTTGCCCCCTCACAGGGAGTGTGATTTTGCCTTTTTTCAACAAGACTCTGCCACAGCTCATACAGCCAATATTTCAATGAGAATGATTGAAAATGTATTTGAGGACAGAATCATTAGTAGAGATTTGTGGTACCCTCGGTCCATCCCCCCTGCAATGTCTATCTCTGGGGTAAATTATCACATAAAGTGTACAAGACAAACACACACCCTGCAAGAATTAAAACAAAATGTCCACCAGGAAATTTCTCAACATGAATTATGACAAGTGATGGATACTTTCCAAAAATATATGGACGACGACGGTGGCCAGTTTCATCATTTCCTTTCATCAAGTTGGTAAGTAAAGCCTTTAAAAGTAGTTTTAAACATGTTATATGGTTTCATCCGCACCTTTCTATGATAGCAGCAGACGGCAAGCACCGATAATGCAAACAGGAAAAACACTGTGCAGCTGGTTCTTAGTTCATAGAAACAGTCACATCTAGTAACACTAACATACTATTTCACTCACTTGTTGCCATCCAACTGGCCTCTTGTTCATTCTGGTAAAATCACTTTGCAATAAATTAAAGGACCCTATACCACAAGATAAAAAACCTGGAATTTATAAAATCAACAAAGTGTATATACAATAGGCAAGACAAAAAGAATTTTGGAAAATAGGTTAAAACAGCACATGACATGTTTTAAGTCAAACAAATGTATAAATCCATAATTTCATACCTTTTCTGGATGACCAACCACAACATGACACTAACTTAACCAACCAAACAATTTCCTATTCACTAACACAACTATTACATGCAAGGAAGATGTCCATTCTTATAATACCACATCAGCCAATGAAATTTGAATAGACTTTATGAACTTCACTAGATATGGCCTAAAAATATCTTGTTTAGTGCTACCGAAACATACAACCACCTCCACATAAACATAAAGAACTCTCCAAACCTTGTCAATTCAAAGAGAAATTATTTCAGCACCTAATGAACAGATACAGCAACACAAACTAAATACTAGCATTAGCAAGAAAACACTTAATTGTATAAATTGTAGCAAACTATAAAATATACTTAAAACATAAGTTAGTATGCATGCAACACCAATTTCTTATTTAGTTTTTATACAGGCAAGTTAAGATTTTTTAAATTCTTGTGAATTCTCTGGAGGGAGAAAAAAAGAAGAAAATCTATTAAGATGCAAATAATTAAGAGTAATTATACTATCGCATCTTTTACTATTGGACTTTACTTCAAGTAGTTAATAACAAAACAAAATCTGATGACTTTCTCTACCCTCTATCCCTCATTAGTGAGCATACAAATTATTCTTATAAAAGTTTATTTTTCTATTCACTTCGTTTTAATTGAGATAAACCTTTGCAGAAACAGCTACATTACACATTTCGTTATAGATACAAAGAGAACAGCGATAGTCAAATGTTTAACAACTGGACGCTGTATGCTGGCCTTAAAATTCCATACTGTTTCCATGACATCGCGAGAAACAACTGAATGTTGACAGGACTTTAAGAGAATGACCAAGAAATGAACAATTGGAACCTTTACTAACGGATATCTCAGAAACTGCTTATGCCACAAAAAAACTTATTTGAAATAAATTGCTTGTTTTAAGGAGATCTACATTTTTGTCTATTGCTTACCAGTTATACAAGATTATACAAAATTCCTTCCAAATAAACAGGGCTTCATAGGCTATTCCCAGAAATTTCAAGATAGAATTTTTTTTATCATGTAAACATACTTAATGTATGGTATTTTAATCAAAATTATTAAAGCCATTTTTTAGAAAATAAAAAATTTCAAAAATGTTCCATTAAAGGGTAGTTGCAGGTGGGGGGGGGATTTCCTTGAAAATCTTTGTGTCACACCCTTGGAATGTGCTGAACTTAAATGCCAAGTTTGGTATTGATCCGACTTTTCATTTTTGAGATGCCATTCACACACACGGACATGTTTCCAAAAATACTTTATTTGGATTGAGGAAGGCGTCAAAAGATGTATTTCCAGTGAAATGTCGGTATCAAATTTTTGTGTAAATCTTCCCTACTTACTAGCTACATGGTGGAGAAAGTAACAATAGCCTGTCTGGTATAGCATACTTAGTTTGTTTTCCATTTGAAATAGTAGCTTCGACCTGTCAGTTCATATGTGCATAAATAAATTGTTAAACAATTTTGTTTTCCTAGCACTAAGTCCTCCACTCTGAAGGTACATTTCACCTCCACAACAACAAATGCCACCATCTTTTTTCTATGTTAAATTCAATAACATCTGACACTATGAAAGTAACAGTTTTTTCTTTATAATTTAAAATAGAGAGTTGAGGGTTGTTACACTACATCACTATGATATTCTTACTTGAACGCGTTTCCCAAAACGTGTTCAAGTAAGAATATCATAGTGATGTAGTGTAACAACCCTCAACTCTCTATTTTAAATATGACACATCACTGTTACTAGCTTCTAAATCTTCAAAATTAGTTTTTTCTTTGCCCGCCCGAACTGATACGGACTATGCCAAAATTGCCAAACATACTTTACCCGGAATGTCACCAACTTTAATGCATTGCATAAACTCCATAACTTCTGCTTTTGGAACATACTTCATTCCATCTGGTTTTGATAATTTTGTAGCCAGCCGTGCAATAAGTCGGTTAGGGCCCATTCCAGTCGTCGTCGTACAGCCAGTTTTTTCCTAGAAAAATTGAAATGTAAGTATGTAGGTATTCTGCACTTTAATTTACGCTACATGAATTATATTAAATGAGTCTGCAACCTGTCTTAGGGGAAAGATGAAACTACTTTTCTAATGCTTTAGCATACGTACACAGTTTAACAAAAAGGAATTGGGCACCCATGATATTTAGTATGTCAATTGATTTGTGTGACCAAGATATGCTTCAGGGGAAAAGGAGATGGTACTAAGCTATCACACTTTGATAAGCGCAACATCGACTGTCACCTTGACGATGTGAGACAATTGTAGCGAAGTTAAACAGTCCCAAGTATCATTCATCCTGCTTAAGTGAAAGGTCGATGGACAGTGTGGCAATGCTAAACATCTTAAGAATGTGACTGACAGAAATCACACAACCCTGAAATAATAGGCCATGGCCTATGGCTACTATCTGACAGGAGTTTGATGCAGCAATGCATACTCAGGCACAGCAAGCACACATCACACAGGTGGTGTTTGTACCATCGTAATTCATTCTGTGGAGGTGGAGTGACAACCAGGTTGTGGGATGTTTCTTGTACTTGGCACAGGACTGCTGGTATTTGTCCATGGCACCATGATAACAGAGCCATATTTTAATGTTTTGGATAATCAAATGCTACAAATTTGGTAGTGTTTATAAAAATGTATCCTCATTATTTCCTAAATGATAATGCAAGATAAAGTTTTATGAAGACAATGTTTGCTGATTGCACAGGCCTGCCCTCAATCCAATAGAATATATTTGGGGCAAATTGGAACAGTGGCTTAGGTCTTGGGAATGGTAGCAATGCATTCCAGCAGATGTCCTGCACACACTTGTCCAGAGCAGCCAGTTGACAACTACATAACAAACATTTTGGACAATTATTTCTTGGTAATCAACAAACCCAAATAGTTGTTATACATGACGACACAGAAATGTTTTGTTGCATAAGAGAGTACAGTAGCACTCTAAAATGTATGCTATAAACTTCTTCACTTAGTGCCAGAGTTTGTGACTCTCTCTTCATTGGCTGCAAACAACTCTGGGATAACAGAAAAGCACTTAATATGTTCCTGTCATTCAGAGAAAGAGAAACTTCAAGTCTATGATAATAATGCATCATTTACTTTGTACATATGTTACTCTGACCTGCCCCAGAACAGCTACTACACACAGAGGTGCTACAGTTAAAGAGGGCTTCAAATCAATGGGAGATCATAGCATCAACAATTAAAAGAACCAATTAGAACTAAAACGTTTCCATAGCAACAATAGATGCCGAGTGATTAGCATGACGTGTCTGGCAAGCGTAACATGAACTGCACGTCTTGTCTTCTGCTGCAGTTATAAACAATGCTTGCTATGTTTTTGCATCAGTAAGAGATTGCCTGTATAAGTTCTTTAGCATCATCCTATTGCCTTGTGAGCATTTGCAATTGTGTTAACATTTTTAATCAATATTTAACAAAAATAGTGACAAAGATAGCGCAGCCAAATGAAAAACTGAGCATACTTAGGAACTGAATAAAACTGTATTTCGTAAAGGTATCGCAATTAAAGGACAAGTATGGGAGATACGATGCTCTGTGAGAGAATTGGCAGCATTTTCCCATTAGAATGAACATCAATATTTCACAGGTATGTCTCTTTTGTTAATGCAGATCTTTGTGGTACATTCTTGCATGTAGATTCATTACTTTACGGCTGTCTTCATATACCAATATAAATAATACCCGCTCTACAATGTAAGCGCAACCCAAATGCCTTCGTACAATAATTCCAACATGCTCTCCACGTGGTTGCTATAAGCAGCAACATTGCTGGTGAGTATAATACATGACATGCAGACCCTTTACTGTATTACACATAATATTATGATTATTTGTTATAACCCTTAATACATTTTTATCAATCTACAAATACAAGAAAAACAACAAACTTTTTTTTATAATTACAACTAAAGTGCTAAACCTAAATTTACAATCTAATATGTCTAACATGCTTCTATATGAGGGTTTCTTACACACAACCCTACAGTTATCTGTATAATAAAGTCTCACCCTACTATTTACATTGCATTATTTTAGTATTTTATTAAATTATCTCACATTTCTTAATTGCTCTAATCCCTTTTACCCTTAATTTTCCTATCATTTTATTCCTACTTTTTCCATACCAGTTAACATTTTAAGTCCTATAATTTCTTTCTGAAATCTGTCCCATTTTATTTCCCATATACCTTGCCTCCATCGCATTCTAATAAACAATGTAATATACCTTCTAGCTCCCCACACATAGTGCACCATTCTCCATTATCTCCCCTCAGTGCTTCTGATTGCATCCATGCGAATCCTTCCTTCCTGAAGATGTTTCTCCCTCCCCAACTCTTTTGAATTATTCTATATAAGTTTAAAGAACTCTTATCTCTAAAACTAGCACAAATCTCTTGCCTAATTTCCTTCCAAAACCCCACTCTACTTTGATCTCCAAATTTCCATGACTCCCCCATCCCAGTTTGTCGTAACTTACATTGTGATGCAGCCAAGCTTATCGGTGGTTGGAGTAAACAAGATAATAACCACTCGCCAGTGTAGGGCACATTGTCAGCAGATAACTGCCCCCTCCTTCAGGAAGTGTTTCTAGAACTTATTTCACAGACTAGATAAGTGAGTGCTCTCACAACCAATCAGTGCGTGTTGACATCAAGAGCAATTCTCCCGTGTCCTCTTCTTCCTCATCCTGCAAATTCTGACCCTGTTGCCATCTGGTGTTGGGGGCACAAAGTTTTAACACATTGCTTACAGGCGGGATTTCAAAATTAATGACGTTGTTGCTGTTTTTGACGATGTGTATTTTTGCCCAGATTTCTATTGGTGTGGTGAGGGGTTTTAACAACTTTATACTTTGGCCAATGTTGTGGTTTTCTGTCCAAAAATGGTGTGATACAGTGGATTTCTCTATTTGTTTTAGTTTTATGTTTCTTTGGTGTTCCTTAAGTCTGGTTTCCAAGTTCCTTTTAGTTTTTCCTATGTAGTATTTCTCACATTCCTCACAACTGATCTGGTAAATTCCGGATTTTAGTGTGTTTGGGATGGTATTTTTGAGAGGTGTGTTTAGTAAGTTCTTCAAGCTGAATTTGTTCTGTGGAGCTAGTCTAATGTTAAATTTGTTGAAGATTCGTTCAAATTTTCTAAAGGCCCAAGGGTGGTATGTGAATTTCTTGTATTTCCAATTTGTGTTTGAGAGAGGCGTTAAGAGTGGTGGAATGTGAAATTGCCTTGATTTTTTTCTTCTTGTATATCATGTTGCTTATGAGATCTGAGTTGAATCCATTAGTTACTGCTATTTTTTCTATATGTTGTTGTTCTTTTAAAAATTCTTCTTTGCTCAAGGAGACGCTATGCAACCAGTGGATTAAACTTCTAAAGGCGGCTAGTTGGTGCGAAGTTGGGTTGCAACCATTTTTCTTTATGTAGTTGTCCACATGTGTGGGTTTTCTATGTTTACCGAATTTAAAGCTATTTTGATCTCTGGTTATAATAAGGTCCAGGAAGGGTAAGGTGTTGTTCTCTTCAATTTCGACTGTGAATTTAATGCTGTTGTCCTGAAAGTTCAACAGTTTCAAAGCGTCTTCTGTTAGTTTCTGTGGTATGATGGAAAAAATATCATCAACATATTTCCACCAAAATTTATATATGTGGGGGAAAGCTTTCACTATGTGGACTTCAAGGTGGTTCATATATAGTTCTGCCAGAATGGGGGACAGTGGCCTTCCCATTGCTAGTCCTTTTGATTGTTTGTAGAATTTCTGATTAAATGTGAAGAAGTTATGTCTAGTGCATAATTCTGTAAGGTTAATGATGTCATCTATTTCTGTGGAGTCTATTGTAGTCTGATTTAACCATTTTCTAAGTAGTGTAAGGATTTTTTCTATGGGAATACTGGTGAAAAGTGCTTTGACATCAAACGATACCATTATGTGGTTTTTTGGGATGTTGTAGGTCTGCAGGTGGTTTATTAATTCCGAGGAGTTTTCAATTCCCAGGTTTTCAAACGTTTTGTAGGTTTTCAGTTTGTTTACTAACCACTTAGCAATGTGGTAAGTAGGTGAGTTAATGCCATTGATAATGGGTCTCATACTATTGTCATCTTTGTGTACTTTTGGTAAGCAGTATAATCTTGGTAAAGTGGGGTTAGCAGACTTAAGAAAGTATTTTTCAGATGTTGTAAGGGTGTTGTTAACAGAGAGAGCCTTATTTACAACATGCATGCATCTAGTTAAAGGGTTCTTGGAGATTTCTTCATAGTCCGGGCTATTTAACATCTGGTTTACTCTATGGTTATAGTCATCCAGTTCCAGGATTACAAGAGTGTTGCCTTTATCTGATTTCAGGTAAACGACTGGATTTTTGTTTAGACTCCTAATTATTTTATTGTAGTTATTGTTTTGTATTGTCCGAAGTTGTTTTATTATGTCTAGGCATTCATTCTTAACTTTGATTTTGTCTTCTGTTTTGAGGTTATGTGTGGCTATTTCTAAGTTGGCGATAAAGTCATCTTTGTTCTGGGAGTAACTAATGCAAGTAACTAATCCTTTCTGGAGTAGCTTCATTTCTTCGGTTGAGAATTTCTGTTTTGATAAGTTAATTATATTGGTCGGATCCTTATTGCGCGAATTTTTTTGTTGCTTTCTATATCCAAATTGACAGGATTTTAATTGATATAATTTCTTTTTTAGCTTCTCATTTTTCATTGTCATGAATTAGTTTAACTTTTTGTGTAAACTCGTTTCAAAATTTTCCCACGTGCATGAACGCATTTGTTTGGTTAGTTTTAAGTGTAGGTTGTATAATTCCAGATCTATTTTATTTATGATGCTGTAATGTTTTGAAATTTCCAACTCTATTATGTACTTTTCTACCTTAATCTGGTGTCTATGGTTGCTGTTGTGTTTTACTGTTTTTCAGACAAAGGTTGGAGTAACATCATGTTTTAGGCATAGCTTTAAAAATTTGATGTCCACTGCCGTGTATCTTCTTTTTGTATGTAATTTCAGAAATTTTTTGAAATCCTTTTTTGCATAGCAGAGCTCTGTGTTGACATTTGTAGGATAAAATCTTACCTCTTCACCTTACTTCACCTTAGTTAAGTGACAGTAAAGTGATCCGTCAGGCATGAAGGAAGTGAAATCACAGAACTGAACTAGTTCACCTTAGTGAAGTGAAATCCCAGTGAAGGTGAACCAAATAAAAATGAATCAGTGACACTGAGAACTGTAAAAAGTGACAGTTGCAAAACTGGACAGTTACAATAGCCTGGTAATGAGAATAGGAATGCATATTCATGATCATATCAATTGCAAAGTTGATTTTGCACATTGGGACGTCATTTTTATATAACTAAGCAATTATATTTGTTCAGTTGCTTCAAATTCAGCCAACCAGTGCAGGTTAGCCAATATCAAAATTTGATACAGTAAACATATTCAAAATGAGATTCAATACAAATAGAATACAAACATCATTCTTTTATTAGTAGTGTACAGTGAGGTTATTTGTTTTTCTTTATTATTAGTTTCTACTGGTTTTTGTTGTTTATAGTTTTTTCATGCAATAGCCAGTTTTGTGTTAGACATTAACAAACTTCATTTGACACTTTTGCTAGAAGAACCAACACTGTGGGAGAGTCAGGATGCACATTTGCTAGAATTTCTTCCAGTTTCATTTTTCCAGCTGAGAGAGCAAGCTCAAGCGGCTGCATCATGTCATGGCCTACTACACTTAAGAGTCTAGTAAGCACAATATGGTTTAGTTCAGTATTAACATTGCTTTGTGCATACCTGGATGTTGCATCATGTCATAGCCTACTACACTTAAGAGTCTAGTAAGCACAATATGGTTTAGTTCAGTATTAACATTGCTTTGTGCACACCTGGATGTTGCATCATGTCATAGCCTACTACACTTAAGAGTCTAGTAAGCACAATATGGTTTAGTTCAGTATTAACATTGCTTTGTGCATACCTGGATGTTGCATCATGTCATGGCCTACTACACTTAAAGAGTCTAGTAAGCACAATATGGTTTAGTTCAGTATTAACATTGCTTTGTGCATACCTGGATGTTGCATCATGTCATAGCCTACTACACTTAAGAGTCTAGTAAGCACAATATGGTTTAGTTCAGTATTAACATTGCTTTGTGCATACCTGGATGTTGCATCATGTCATGGCCTACTACACTTAAAGAGTCTAGTAAGCACAATATGGTTTAGTTCAGTATTAACATTGCTTTGTGCATACCTGGATGTTGCATCATGTCATGGCCTACTACACTTAAGAGTCTAGTAAGCACAATATGGTTTAGTTCAGTATTAACGTTGCTTTGTGCACACCTGGATGTTGCATCATGTCATGGCCTACTACACTTAAGAGTCTAGTAAGCACAATATGGTTTAGTTCAGTATTAACATTGCTTTGTGCATACCTGGATGTTGCATCATGTCATAGCCTACTACACTTAAGAGTCTAGTAAGCACAATATGGTTTAGTTCAGTATTAACGTTGCTTTGTGCATACCTGGATGTTGCATCATGTCATGGCCTACTACACTTAAAGAGTCTAGTAAGCACAATATGGTTTAGTTCAGTATTAACATTGCTTTGTGCACACCTGGATGTTGCATCATGTCATGGCCTACTACACTTAAGAGTCTAGTAAGCACAATATGGTTTAGTTCAGTATTAACGTTGCTTTGTGCATACCTGGATGTTGCATCATGTCATAGCCTACTACACTTAAGAGTCTAGTAAGCACAATATGGTTTAGTTCAGTATTAACATTGCTTTGTGCATACCTGGATGTTGCATCATGTCATGGCCTACTACACTTAAAGAGTCTAGTAAGCACAATATGGTTTAGTTCAGTATTAACATTGCTTTGTGCATACCTGGATGTTGCATCATGTCATGGCCTACTACACTTAAAGAGTCTAGTAAGCACAATATGGTTTAGTTCAGTATTAACGTTGCTTTGTGCATACCTGGATGTTGCATCAAAAACAAGTACGCTCACTTATATATGATTGCTTCACAATGTTGCAGGGGGAAACAAGCTTCCAGAAGTATCTCACTGTGTCGTGGGAGAGCTCATTACTGAAGCATATGTCGACTAGCCTCACCCATGACAGTTTGTTTCCTGTCAATGAACGCTCACATTGTAATACATCAGTTCTAGTTTACTAAATCTGGTAGAAGGTGCACATAAAATAATCGAGAATGTTAACGGAAGGAGTGAATCACTAGAAGTTGCTTGAATGACAACACTGGCATCGCCTTGTTGGGTTGGAAGCCCTACAACAATCACTAAATCAATGTCACCAACATTTGTAAATGCTAACATTAGGGTTTCACTTCACAGCTACACCATCTTGTTGCTCGGTGCTGCAATTGCTCCACTCCACTTCTTATAAAAAGATCCCTCGGCTGCACAATGTTGATGGACCCACACTGCCTCAGATGTGATCCGTACATTAACTCTTTATAATGAACAGTTCATGTTACCTGCATTCATAATTTGTGTTGAAACATAGAATGTATGGCAATAGTAAGATATGTGTGTGTGTGTGTGTGTGTATAGTGATTCCGAGCCATTGATAGATACGGGAGTATTGCCTACATCTATTTCTGCTCTCCGTTCTCAGTTATTCCTTAACTAGTTGATGGATATCATGAAATATTGTACATAAAATACCATACCTTCATCTCCTGTTTTATAAACGTGGCAGCTTCTAATGGGGTAGTGTTTGTATTCTGTATCAACATTGTCATATGGATATATGCTTCATCACAACTAACAGCTTCAATATCCAATGTAAACCTATAAAATATATGAAAAGTAAAAGTAAGTGGAATGTATTCAGCTCAAATTAACTACCATGAAAATGAAGTACATCTGTTATCATGTATATAGATGACATCATTGGTATCTTATGTTCTAATGTTCTTGGGACAGAGAAAAATATACTGATAAACTAAACAAGGAGGAAAGGGAGAGCAAGAATAGGAATGAGGAAGTTAGAAGGTCAAAGGAACACCTACAGCACATAATGCTTGATTGTAAAGAAACTAAAAACTGGAGGGAAGAAGTTTGATTAATAATGGTTGCAAAAAGACAGAAGTTGAGTTTTAAATAGAATATTTAGAGAAGAAAGAGGGTCAATACTTGTGTGATGTAAAAGATACGCTAAAAGCCTAAGTTTAATCACACTGCACTTAATCAAAATGGCAGAAGGAACCCCCCTCAAACAAAAACAGCAAGAAAGAACTATGGAAAAGATACGAGACTGCCCCAACCCTAAATACCAATACAGTTACTTGGTAATGCATGCACTTAACTCTCACTCCCTACCCCACATTCTAAGAAGTATTGCTCCATTATTAATAAGTGTTAACTGCTTGCAAACACGTCAATGTTATTTTGCTGTTGGTGTTGGTCAGTGTGGTTTATTTGTGTTTAAGGTGTCAGCGAAAATAAAACATGTTGTAATAAGCATTGAACAGAAACTTGAAGCCAACAGTGGACGAGGGATTCAAAGCAGTAGAGGTAAGAAAGACTACAAGTTCATATTCAAATGTTCATACAAAGTACTGAATTATGGCACTACCAATTGTTTTTATGTTGCCTTAGGAACAAAACAGTGATTCAACACCAACACATATAATGCTCAACACATGATATAACTGCATGTGAGAAGAAAATTACTAATTTTATGAAATAGTCTTAGTAACCATTATTACCTGCATTTGGAATAGAATTATTTTCTTCCTTTCACTGCTGAAAATTGATACCATCGATTAAAATAAAATCTCATTGTTACATTCACATCACTTTCTCCACTTCTATCATTTGTAAAAAACTAATCTTATGAGAGCTTGTTTTTCTATCTCCTTCGTTTTAATTGAGATAAACCTTTGCAGAAATAGCTACATTACACACTTTATTTTAAATGCAAAGGGAATAGCGATAGTCAAATGTTTAACAACTGGACGCTATATGCTGGCCTTAAAATTCCATACTGTTTCCATGGCATCGCCAGAAACAACTGAATGTTGGCAGGGGTTTTAAAAGAATGGCTAAGTACCTTGAATCATTATTAACGGCTATCTCAAAAATGGCTTAAAGTGCAAAAAAAGTTATTTGGTATAAAGTGTGTGTTTTAAAGAGATGTACATTTTCGTCTATCGCTTAATGCATACAACAACATTCCTTCTGAATGAAGATGACTTCACATGTTATTCCCAGAAAATTCAAGATACTTCCCCATGTAAATATGTTTAATATAGGTATGGTATTTTAATTAAAATCGTTAGAGCAATATTTTAGAAAATAAACAATTTGGATAAATCTTCCATGTAAAGGGTAGTTTAGGGTGGAGGGATTTTCTTGAGTATCTTTGTGTCACATCTAATACTTTATCTGACTATGCTGTTCACAGATACACACATGCACTTTTTGGGTTCAGCAGGCCTCAAAACAGGTATTTCTGCTGAAATCTCAATGTAAAATTTTTGTGTGGAGACTGTGTTATCCGAAATGGTTGTGCCCTCTTTAGTTGAGTTAAGCAAGGCTCTACTGTAAGTAGAAATGGACTGTGAAGACAATTTGATTGGACAAAGTAGAGTGTACTTACTCTGAAAGAAGTTTGTAGAAATGCTGACTCACTTTTTCATATTCTTCAAAACTGTACTTGCTTAAGTGCAACGTTGGACACAACTTGAATGCTTCTCCTAGGAACATCCCGTTTCTGACCCCTTGTGCCCTTGCTATGTAATTACAGGACGCAATTTCAGCCAATGAACTCAACTTATCTGCATCGCCTTGCTTGCCACTTCCATGCGTGACGGCCACCGGTTTATCTGCCAACTCTGGCTGATCACGCATCGCAACCGATGCAAAGAAACAATCAATATCTATATGCATAATCACTCTGCTATCAACAACGGGACTTGAAGCCGAGGTTTCCTTCTCCAGTTTCCAGTCATAAAGACGTTTTGCACCTGGAAATAAAGGCATTTCGTTCTGTCTCAAAGAGGCAACAAAACGTTTAGCTTTGTTAGCCATGTCTGAAATGTAATGCAGACGAGAATGCTTCTGGAATTCTTCAATAAAACGTGGGTCAGCGGCAGTTCGTGGCACTGCATAAGTGTCTGGTCTTCTTAATCCTTGTTCTGCATACAGGGAATATTTCCTGTAGTCCAACAGTTTACCGGCTTTCACCGATTCAACAATCCACTCAGGCTTAACCACTTTTCGGTTTTTGTGCTTTTCTATCTTTGCTGTTGCTAAACTGTTGGTGACAATGTAAGTTGTATCTTTTTGTGGCCAGAAGTGATATGTGCCCCCATGCATCATCATCAGTAACTTAAGTTCAGATTCTGGGGGATCTGAAAAAGAAATAAAACAATGTGATGTATTGCATTCTGGGAGTCCACAGAGCTTAAACTTACTGCAGGATAAGGGAAAACCTTAGCTGGGTAACTCATCCTAACTGAGATACAAACTTGGGACATCAGTACAGAGACAATTGCTTGAATACCAGAGAGCGTCAGAGTTGGCACTTAACTCTGCTTAAAGGAGGACTCAACTAAATAAAGTATAAACAATTCTGAGCACATTGTTGTTCTACAACCTCTTATTTTCATTCTGGAAGCTCACCTCACAGCGATGTCATGGTACTGAATGTCACTTGTATTAGTCAGCTTTGCGTTCCATTTAATGCCTCTTGATATTCTCATTGTTTTTCCTTCCTAGTATTGTATGAGGTGTCTGCAGCAAGTACTTGGTTGTGCAAATAATTCCAGAAATGTTGGTCGACATGGGTTGCTGCTATGAAACACAAAAACCTTTTGTGCCAAACAATTCATTTCAAGAAAGTTATTTTAATGGTTATAACAATAACCATGATGAACAACAACAACAAATTCTAAGGCCCTAGAGTGAAACATAAAATTTTTAGCAGGACTAGAAGAAAAACCTCCCAAAAAAAAGAAACTCAAATCTTTAAAGAAAGCAAGTGCTACAACTAGTCAATTCTCAGCAACAATGTGAAGCTGTCTTTACAAGTGGAGTTGAGAACCAAAGCTTTTAATGCTATAAATGCTGCTAATGTGAATCAAAGTTTGAACTAATACAGAAGGCAAATTTTCAGCTGTAAATGATGAAGATTATAAGCCGAATAAATATTTGAGGGAATCCAGCGAAAATGGAGAAGATGATGTAGGTATATCCAGAAAATATTGTTTTGTGTTTGTTATGCGTAAATGCTCTCCTTGCACTATTCAGTATTTGTCACACATGAGGTGCATTAATGCAAATTAGTTCATTGTGTGGACAGGCACAGTTATGAATGCTGCTCCAGAATCAAAAGTGGAAGTCTGAAAAGTAATGTGTACATAGCTTCAGGTATGTATCTTTGTGCAATGACGTTTAACTGTTTCTTGGCATTCTCAAAAGCAATAAAACTATATTTTTTTCTGAATCATAATTTTATAGACTTGTTAAAAAATGTGTTTTCCCTTCTGTACACAAAGGCTGGATAATGGCAATTGCCATGAACAAATTTATGTTTCTGAGCAGATGGACAGTACAACTCTGCAGGATTTTCTGCTAAATATGTGACATATTCTATAGTAAATTTGGCAACAAATAAAATATTAGAGAGGAACTGTAAGTGGTGATAGTATACCGACTTCTACGAATGAAAACCTGCCTATAAAATTGTTCCTGGCACAGACACTTCGCATACACACCATGAATGGCATCTTGCTAAATCACTTATGAAATTATTCAAATAGTCAAGAATGTGACTACACATTCCTGTTGAAACTTAATGCTATGACTGATCAGCTGCTCCATCACCATGGTGCACGTCCAGTGTGACCCTACAGATCCTGAATGCTAAGTCATACACTGTTCTACAACCCAAGTTCTTGTACAATATTAAATAAAATATACATATAAAGTTTTAGTCCAGTCCTCCTTTAAGGTATCATCAGAGCAACTGCCGTTTTCCCTAACACTGTGTTTGTATACAGTATCCATGAGCTGCAAAGTCCACATGACAGTAAAATAGACAAGCTGAACAATACAGTAAGAAAGTCTAAGGGGCCATTCACAATGACAGACATAGATATAATGTAAGCATAGAAGTTTGTTTCATATTATCTTGATGCATGTGTTCAAATTCACATAAATGTGGCAGAAATGGAGAGAGAAAATCTGGGATAAGAAGTGGAACAATATGGGGGTAATTTAATTGCACTGAAAATGTTAACAAGCAAGCAGGAAGTAATAGGAAAATAGGGGATTTCTTAATAAAAGTGAAAAAAAAAAAAAAATGGATGAGGAAAGTCAAGGAGAAGAGGGAGGGGAGATAAGATAAAATGGATTATACTGAGATTTCAGCAAAGGGAAGTAAATGTTGCAGAGCACTGCTGAATGCCAGGGGGCCATACTGGTTGTGCAACACAAAGGAAGGTACCAGGCATGTACACCTGTGAACAAAAAAATGAATGTTTTGAGCACCAAATTTTTCTAAGTCCTACATGGCACAGCGCCTTGTTTACATCAAGCGCAATACAGTTGTGTAGCTGTTGCAACTTGTTGTACAGCATTATTAAACATGCTGCCTTCTCTGTAGCAAAGTGTAGCGTACTTCTGTAGGTTCACTTCTCGCATGTAGCAAACTCTGTTTTTCTTCTATTAGTAATTTCTACATCTCATTAAGGCCTGATTGTTTCAATTCATCATTTTAGTATGAGAAAATTGGATAACTTGTGCATAATAAGTGCTCATTAATTATATTTACTGTGCATTATGGTCACTAATATTTGTGGGTTATGATTGTGGCCAAATGTTCTGTTACCCTTGTAGGTATTACAATTAGAGGATAACTATATCCTCTCAGAGGTTGTAGATCGATAAAGAACCATGGTGAACATTATAATAAGCCTTACAAAATATGATTGCGTGCTTGGCCAGCATTCTCTCTCTCACATACCTTCACTGTATAGATGTCGCTAGCTCTGTAGGTACAAAAACCTTGTCCTCAATGTTATGTGAATTGAGTACCTATATTGTAACCTGTGTTAGTTGATATTACAATAGCTGACCATTTAATTTACATAAAACATTATCTAAACAATATACACAGACTCTGAGAGGGAGCAATACACTCCTGATATCACTACATTCCGCCTCTTGCAGCACAGTTTTCAACATTATTCCTACTCTTTGACATGGTGGAGTTCTATTGTACTACGTCCTCTATGATCTATATAGCCACCCTTCTACAGCAGCTACTAACTAGGGATTCTATACAGTTTCAATTGCTCATATGTTAAACCATCTTCAGTTAGTACTAAGACATGTGGTTTAATATCATTACCAAAATGTCAAGGGATTCTAACTTATTTGATAAATACTGTACACTCTTACACATAACCTTTGTGCCTATTCTCTGAGTTTGGTCTGCAGTGATCGTGCATCAACTAGTTTCCCTTGAATGCTGAAAAAATAGCTCCCTGAACCTGTGACCCGTCGTATTCAAGTGGGACCCATCCCTTCCAGTAATTTCTGTCTACCATTATACAGTTTTCAGTGCTGCATAACCAGTCCAGTTCTTGTTTAATTCTCATTATTCTTCTGGTGTTACCATCCCGCTTGCGTAGAATCCCATGTTTGAGATCTGATATTGCTCACCAAGCTTCTACTTTCTTCCATTATATCTTCAGCTTGTACACCAGCACAACATCAGGTTTCTCTTCTTTTAAGTTCGTCCTCTTCACTTTATTCTGCAACTCACTTGCTATGATACCCAGGAAACAATGTACTATATAACCTTTTTGTTTACACGCTTCATCCGCAAAATACAAAAGTGAGTCTTTGAGCACTAACACACGTTTTTTCTTCCTATTTACTTTATTTTCCGATTCAGTATGCTGAATATTGTGTACAATGCATTCATCGTTATCATCATTTACTTCCTTTAAGGCTCAAGCCTGTTTACACTGGTGAAATTCTCTGGTATGCATTCCATTGGCTTTTCCTCCGAAGGCCCTGTAACTGTTGCATATGTCTGCTTTTCACTTTTGTTTAGCTTCTTTTTTAGATCCATTTTTAATACCTTTATTTCATTCTGTGTGCTAAGAAGATGTCTTCTAAGTGGAATCAAGACCATGTGGAGTGATCCTATCGTTTCCAATTCCGTCTCCGGTTACAGCTCATTCAATTTCTTTACAGCAATTTTGTTAATACAATCTACAGAGCTGCTTCATTCTCTCTTCTTTTTCTATTGTTATTATTTGAGTACGTCAAGCTTTCTTGACCACTTTCCCCTTCTTCACTATTGTATACTTGTTTGTTGTGAGTACACCTACCATCGCCAATCCTGAGTGATGTAGGTAGAATAGCAGGAGAAAACAAGAAATCAATACTATTTTATAAACAAATAAAAAGAGACTGGGCACAAGAACCATATGTAGATTACTATAACAAACAAAAAAAGAAGACATGAGAACAGGAATAATATTCCTAAGAGGGATGAGAGGTGGAGATAAAGGAATAGGTGAAATGTGCGGTGAGAAAGTATATGATGGAATGTAAGGAGTTAGCGTTATAGAGAAAAAAAGTTTTGGAAGGAAAACTGGGAAAATTGTAGCTATAAAAATGAAAATGGGGAAGAAAGAAATGAAGATTAGAAGTATAGGTGAGTTTTTACAGAAACCAAAAGCAAAATGGGCAAGGAAAGTAAGGAGTACATGAAGGAAGGGGGATAATTATGATAAACAGGAAGGGACAACACGACCTATTAGTGGGACGAATGGCCTAGGTGCCATGCAAGCTGAGGTAGCCACAACATCAACCAATAATTTGTACATAGTTTAGATAACTGAAAACTTGTAAAAGTTATGTAAAGGAAGCTGTACAAATAAATTAATTTATGTACAAAGGATTGACATTCTGTGTAAGATCACAGAGCAGAAAACATTCAGATGTCTAATTTAATGTTCTATAAGTGAGTATTGCTCATTTTGTCTACTGTCACCATATTAACTCAGCTCTCTTGAATGTTTCCATTTGTCATAGTGAATGGCCCCCTTAGACAGGGACCATCTCTAGTTCCTTCGTGCTCTAGGAGTACCATGCTATCTTCTACTTCCCGAACATTCCGCTTCAAACCTGGCAGAGGACAAAGGCATAACCCTTCACAAGGGGATAACGTTGGTGGACCTGTGTTGTAGATTTTTAGCATGTAAAAGAACCTCAAGCCTCATAAAGATTTCTGATCCTTCACACCCAATATAGAATGGGTCACTAAGAACCATAGAAGTTAAAGAGCTTCCATAAGTAAAACTCAATTTCATTTAATTTTTATCAACAGATATTGAACAGGAGTAAGCAAACCTAAGACCTGATATATACACACTAATTCTCACGGGTACGTTTAAACAATTTTAGAAGTCGCAATATTGTCGTAGCCTCTCTTTAAATTACTTCACAAGAACAGATTGGAGCTACTCGCTTGCAAGAGGTACGGGCAAATTAAACAAGAACTTCACATGGCGAGGCTACGACGAGGGACGCAGCTAAAGAAAGTACAGAAAATAATGGCTATTCCAACATAATACCTGGCTTACGGGAAGGGAAGGACACTACACTACCATAATTAAGACTCCAAAAGAGTGGATGGCTAAGGATTTAATGAGATAAAGACTAATTACATTACTTACATTCTTTTCCCATTGTCTACCGACGAGGACATCGTGCTTTAGCAGTCGCACTTCTTTCCTGCACGGATCTTACTTACTGACTGTTAAACCAACGCTAAAAACTCAGGCGTCACTGACGCTATCCCCTCCCTAACACTTAGTTCCCCTAACACCTAGTTCCCCTACTCCCAGGCAGACTGCTGTCACGGATCTCGGTGCCCAGAGAGTCGTGTATCCTATCATCTTAGGCATACGCCACATCTCCCCCTGGCCACCAAGATCGACGCCCCCGTCGACACAAGGCAAACAAAACAAAGACAATAAAAGAACAAACAAAATGACATACATAATAAAAAAAGAATGAAACATGTGTGATAAACACCCAGACGACGACAAACAATGTTACTGGGCATAGTGGAGTCTCGGTTTTCGGATAATATTGTTAAAGCAAATATGCTCGAGCACCCCGCACACGCACCACGCTGCCTCTGTTCACCCGCACACTACACTGCACAAGATATTGATGGTCCGCTGGAACTGTTTGTGGATATATTTATAATGTGCCCACAACGACGACTTGTCTTGGCTGTAGAATTGTTATTCCTGCAGGTCTCTGGTGATGACAACGGGGTGGGCAGTCGCTGGCTTGGACTGCCCCCCGACATGGTGGCTCCTCATGCCACGGCAGTGTAGTGGCTGCCCGACAGCTTCCTTGTGGTGTGTCTTGAACTTCTGGTGTGCCACGTGGGTTGCTCGCTTATCCTTTCGAGCTCCGCCACAGCAAAATACTACAACAAAACCACCAAAGAATAAAAAGGGTGCTCCAACAAACAATCACACATAAAAAGAACGGTATGTCATGTACAAGCAGATATTTGAAAGGTTTGCACTAAAATACTTTTGACATGGGCAAAGAAAGAGAAAAAAATGAGTACAAATTGGCATAAGAACTAAATTTTATAGAGAGTTGCCATCCAAAATTTAACTCACAATGCTTCACAATCCAAATAAAACATTAAAACAGACTCAGAATACATTAACATTATATCAAGAACAGTGACTTTTTCATACAATAACATGACAGAAAAAACATAACCTTATTTGGGATCCCAATATTAAATCTTAATGACCAGCTGGTATCACTAACAAAAGAAAATAAGTGCACTTACAAGACAATCACACATGACAATGAAATGAACTCATTCACACTGACCATGGTCCAAATTACACACAACACTCACTTAGCTAGCTACTGAAAACTACTGTATGCATTACTACAAACTACAAAATAAATCCACAATACATCTCCAAACTATGCCACGTGACATGCTTTCAACTACTATTGTCATACTCTGTCACTAATACAGTTTCTCGTCCACAGTACTATCTGCCTCATCTCATTATTATCATCAACTCAACCATAATCATCATCATCATCATCAGTATTTCAATCAGCATCATTACTTCAGCCATTATCATCTTTATCTCAACTTTCAATTTTCTCTTCAAAAACAAAACATCTTCACTGACGTGTCTCATTTACCATGCTGCAAATTCAAAACATCTAACATAGGCATAACCTTCAAGAAATCACATTAAAATTTCAGGAATGACACAAATAACATGACATTATACTGTTGCATCCACATCCTCCAAATCAGAATTAAGCTGGAAAACAGTTGGTATTAAAATTTGGTATCTAAGATGGTAATAAACTTGTTGCATAAACAGAAAAAAAAATTATTCACATTACAATCACTTCCATCCATTTAATCTCTCGTGTGAATTCATCACACACGCTATACTGGGCACGTTACAGCAACACCAATAAGCCAAAATCTCTGAAATCATCGTGACATGAAGAAAGAATTTCATGTTTTAGAGCTTCTGGAATAACCAGCAGATGGAGAGGGCCAGTGGAGCCAGCATTTTTACGATAAAGAACCCCTGATTTGAGTGTATAGTTGGAAACTTGTCTCTGAAGCTTAGCAGGGGCCGACGGAGGATCATGGAGAGCATTAATAAGCTCAAGTAACCCAGTATCTTTCTTCTGGTGGTCAGCAACTTCAACTGATGACAGCAAACATGTGGGGAGTTCTTCAAGCTGTTCAAGATCACTTTCTGTAGGTTGTAACACAGGAAATCTCGATAGAGTATCAGCATCATGATGTTTCTTGCCCGATTTATAGGAAATGGTGTAATCAAACTCTTGCAATTTCAAACTCCATCGTGCCAAACGCCCAGTCAAATCTTTCAAATTATTTAAATAACAAAGGGAGTGATGATCAGATACAATATGAACCTTGTAGCCATAAACAAAACTACGAAAGTGGGTAAGTCCAAACAGAATGGCCAACAGTTCCAACTCAGGAACACTGTAATTACGTTCACATTTAGATAGTGTCCTCGAAGCATAGCCCACTGGTTTCAACACATTATCAATCTTTTGATACAACACTGAGGCAACCCCTAGTCCACTGGCATCAGAGTGTAGTTCGGTATAAGCACCAGGAGTATAGTGAGCTAAGACAGGGGCCGAATCTAATAAGTCCTTCAAATTTTGAAATGCAGTTTGCTGATCAGATCCCCAAATAAAACTTTGATTCTTCCTAGTCAACTGAATTAGTGGTTGAGCAATATTAGCATAGTCCTTGATGAATTTCCTGTAAAAATTAAACAATCCCAAAACTTTTCTCATATCTCGAACATTTTTAGGACGAGGCAAATTTTGAATGGAAACAACTTTATCAGAATCAGGGGAAATACCATCTTTAGAGACTTCAAAGCCTAAGAGTTTGATCTTTTGCATGGCGAAGAAACATTTTTCTGGTTTGAGTTTAAACTTGTGGTGATCCAGACGTTGAAAAACAGCCTCAAGATTTTGTAACAACTCCTCAAAGGTTTTAGCAAAAACAACAATGTCATCCAAATATGCAATAGCCTTTTTAAAATTCAAATCGCCTAACAACTTGTCTGCGATGTAACTGAAAAACCTAGGGGCATTTGCTAACCCAAAACTCAAGCGTGTAAATTGATATTGACCCTGAAAAGTGACAAAAGAGGTATATTTTTGGCTATCCTCTGCAATAGGTACCTGAAAGTATGCTGACAGTAAATCTAATGAGACAAACCATTTAGCCTCCCCCAAATAACTTAACAAATCATCTATCAATGGTAAAGGGAAAGAGGAGGTCTCTGTAACAGCATTCAGTTTTCTATAGTCGACACAAAATCTCATGGAGCCATCTTTCTTTTTGACAAGTACTACAGGAGAAGCCCAGGAGGACTGTGATTCCTTGAAAATGCCAGCATCTTGCATTTCTTTAACTTGCTCAGCAATAATTTCCTTTTGTTTATGAGGAACTCTGTATGGTCTTTGTTTAATTGGTTTAGGGTCATTTACTTTGATATCAAATTCTGCAACATCCGTAGTACCAAGTTCTTGTAATGTTGTGGCAAAAAGATCACTATATTTCAATAATAAAGCATGTAAGTCAGCCTTTTGGGTTTCCAGGAGTTTACCATTAACATTAAAATTACAATTTGGAGCGGGCAGAGGAGTAACATCGGATGATAAAACAGAATTACTCTGAACGAGTGCAACATCATACGCTTTAGCTAAGACTGTATTTGCAAACAATGTTTGTGGAACTGAAGTATTATTATGCACTGGAATAGTAAGTTCAGAGGCAGAATGACACAACAACGGTGGAATGGAAAGATTCTTCTTTTGCATTATGTTAAGAGCAGGTTCAAACATAACCTCATTGCTAATGGCTGACAAAGGCTTAACTGATATATAGCATGTAGACAGAGGTGGAATTTTAACATCATTCATAACTGCCACTTTAACACCAGAATCTGCACAATCATTATCTTGGAGAGGGTTTACTGCCATATCAACAAAAGGTCCTTGTGTTAGGGTTATTGGTATACTGAACGCATCATTCTTAGAAGATTTCAGGGTTATCAGATTATGTGCATAGTCAATTATAACATCATGGGTCTGCAAAAAGTCATTGCCTAAAACTAAATCATGGGACAAATCTTTCACAACTAGTACATCCTCCTCAAAAAGAACATCATTAATATGGAAATCTAACACAGTGTGGTAAGGCGCATCAAGTAACTTGTTTCCTGCAGTGCGGAGCATCATCTCTATAGGTTTTAATGTAGAATGATCAAGAACATGTGCAGCATTCACAATACTCACTGCGCTTCCTGTATCGAGCAAGATGGAGAGCTCTGTCTGGGCAATACGACCAGGAACTTGCAATATCTGACCTGATAATGCAGACACATCCCGTTGAGGTGTAGCTATGTCCTGTTGAGGTGCAGCCATGCTGGTGGGCTGTGGTGGTGCTGCTACGTCTCGTCGTATGAGGCTCGGCGCCAGTCGTTTTTTGACTGCGGGAGGCGGCTCCGGCAAAAGCGAGCCAGGTGGCCCTGCCTGTTGCATCTATAGCAGGTGACGGGTGGATCCCTCCGGTTGAAGTCAGATGACCGTGGAAGCTGTGAATGCTGTGAAGTTCTCTCCGAAGATGGTAACTGAAACTGGTTAACTCTGTTACATAACTGTTCCACACGATCAATCAGCTGATGCATAGGATCGATAGGTACGTCCACAAGAGAAGAAGCCTGAGAAGGCTGAGGAGAAGCTGGTAAAGTAACAGCAGGAACAGATGCATTATTAAATAGAACAGAGGGTGGCGTAACCACTGCAGCCTGAGATTGAGCAGACACTAGATGTTCACGGTTCTGCATATAAAACTGTGCTTTGTCCACTCGTCGAATGATTTGTATTACCTCATCAACAGTTTGAGGATTTAATGGCAATAAAGATTTACATACAGAGGTCTAAGACCTTTAAGCAAGTGTTTAATTTGTTCCAACTGCAACATAGCTGGGTTGACTTGGTCACATAAAGATAGCACGTCATAGATGTAACTAATAACAGGTTCATCATCCAACTGCACCCGCTGTCTAAGTTTCATTTCCAGAATATCACTCTGGTTTGTTATCTGAAATGCATTTAGAAATTGTGTAGACAAGAAAACCCAATCATGGTGAGGGTGGCGATGGCGAAAAGTTTGAAACCATGATGCGGCAGTGTCTCGTAAATAGCATGGAAAGCATTTCAATTTCATTTCTTCTGACCAGCCATTAGCAGCAGCGACCATTTCAAAGTTCTGCAGAAATTCATGCGCCGACAACTTGCTGGAATTCTCAAAGTAAGAGGGGTCAATGACCAGGCGACACACAGCTGACTGCATTGTACTGGCCACGACAGGCGGATTAGACATCACTGATAACTGAGTAACAACAGGCGTACTAATACTGGACTTAGATTCCTCTTCACTATGCTCGCTAACTGGGGCAATTGCCATATCAGATTTCTGCGTAGTACGTCACTTAGGCATGATTGCAGCATAAAGATAACACAACCAGTAAATGAACAATATGAAACGCAATACAGATTACACCAAACGAAACACTTATAGCATCACATGAATGTAAGTAGCAAGATCAGAACATAGCCAAATAAAACAGTACCAGAAGTATTACAATTAAGCGCCCACGGCGAAATATCAGAAAATTATACCAACATACGGTCTACACAAGCATGACACGCAAACCACTTGGACACAATACCAAGATTTTTTAAACAGAATGAACACATGGAAGAGAAACCAAAATGATATCTTCAGTGAGAAACCTCGAACTGGAAGTTAAAAAAACCACGTCACACCTACTGTGACCACCGCTAACATTATCTCAAAAGGAGCAGAATGCAGACTTGCAATTTATACGTAGCACAAAAAAAAAATTCCTTCTCTCTTTTTTTTCTCTTTAAGACAAATGTATCTGACCTGATATACACGCAAATAAACGCGCCAAAACACGTGCTGATGAAGACTGGTTTCACAAGCTAGAATTAGTGCTGAAATGCATGACCACGCGGGAATTACATAACACACGTGCGTACATAAAAGTTACATGAAAAATGTCCCACAAAAGTATAGTAAACAGCTAGAAATCACAATCATTGGAATATAAAGTTATAAGCTTCCAAAACCACTGCTAATAAGCACAGAAAACAATATTTTCACCTAGATCGCCAACACGTGACGAGCACATTTCGAAAGTTGCAAATATTTCACTCGTTGCACAACTCACCTTTCACAAAAGTATATTTGAAAATAACCAGCACGAACCACTTAGCACAGCAATATAATTTAATAGAAATGAAGCCAAAATAAGAGGAAAATGGAGTCAGGAGTTTTAGCGTCACGCCGACAGACAATGGAAAAATGCAAAAATGAACTCAAAATTAAAATTTAGAAACGACTTTCAGAAATTATAGCAACAAAATTTAGAAAATGGAAATCACAAATTATGCCATGAAAATCCTTACCCTTAAGCCAGAAACAAATTTTGATTTTTAGCGACCACGTGGAGGACCACAAACCGTTACATTTCAGAGGGGAAAAAAAATTTTGCACTTAAAAATCTCTCCAAAAAAATTAAATTATGCCTGGCCCTCCACCAATTGTCGTAGCCTCTCTTTAAATTACTTCACAAGAACAGATGGGAGCTACTCGCTTGCAAGAGGTACGGGCAAATTAAACAAGAACTTCACATGGCGAGGCTACGACGAGGGACGCAGCTAAAGAAAGTACAGAAAATAATGGCTATTCCAACATAATACCTGGCTTACGGGAAGGGAAGGACACTACACTACCATAATTAAGACTCCAAAAGAGTGGATGGCTAAGGATTTAATGAGATGAAGACTAATTACATTACTTACATTCTTTTCCCATTGTCTACCGACGAGGACATCGTGCTTTAGCAGTCGCACTTCTTTCCTGCACGGATCTTACTTACTGACTGTTAAACCAACGCTAAAAACTCAGGCGTCACTGACGCTATCCCCTCCCTAACACTTAGTTCCCCTAACACCTAGTTCCCCTACTCCCAGGCAGACTGCTGTCACGGATCTCGGTGCCCAGAGAGTCGTGTATCCTATCATCTTAGGCATACGCACAATATAACTGATGATGGTAATTTGCTCAGCTCTGTAATGAAGCTCTTTCCCTTATTACACAACACAAGCAATAAATATTACAAGAAACTTGTCCTTACCAGTGTAACCATTTACATGAATGCTGATGCCAGTGAATAACGAGGTTACTTTTGGAATGCTTGAACGTGATTCTTCTTTAAGTTGATCATCTAACTTGATCCTCTTGGCTGCCAAGTACCCGCCCTGGAACAGCATGAATAACTGTGTGTACACAAATACCACACAGCAACAACAACTTGATGCTCCAGCCATGTGACCTATAGTAAGTAGCACAAGTATTCCACTCCACACAAAAATTAGATACGGAGATTTCCTGGAAGTACAGGTTTTGAGGTCCCTTTAATATATTAAAAAAAGCCTTTTTAGAATAAGGTTCACGTGTGGGCATCACAGGCACACTTTTTTCACTTTCTTTCTTCTGTTTATTAACAAGCCCCATTACATAGTAATACTGTGTGTTTGTGTTTTATAATATGAAATGACAATTAACGTTATTTAATGTCTCACAGTCAATAGATTTTATATTTTGAAAATGTACTTATATATGTTACTATGTCTACCATATATTATAGTAGGTAGATAAGGCATTGCATTCCACCCAAAATTTGATACTGAGATTTTATTGGAAATACAAGTTTTGAGGCCCTCTGAAAACAAAATAAGATTTTAGAAGAAGGTCTCTCTCTGTGTGTGTTTGAGAATACCATAAGTCAGATAAATACCAAACTTGGTATTTAAGTTCAATAACGTCCAAAGAGGCGACATGAAGATTTTCAAGAAAATCCCATTACCCCAACTACCCTTTACATGGATTAGTTTCCAAAACATTTGGTTTTCTAAAAAATGGCTCTAACAATTTTGATTAAAATACCACATATTAAAGATATTTACATATCAAATAAAATGTATATCTTTAACTTTGTGGGAATAGCCTGTGAAGTCCTCTTTATTTGGAAGGAACTTTGTATAATCTTGTATAACTGGTAGACATTAAGCAACAGATGAAAACATACTACACAAAAAATTTAGATCTCTTTAAAACACACAATTTATTTCAAATAACTTTTTTTTTGCATAACCCATTTCCAAGAAATCTGTTATTAATGGTCCAATTTGTTCAATACTTTGTCATTCTTTTCATGTCCTGTTGATTTTCAATTGTTTCTCGCGATGTCATGGAAACAGTATGGAATTTTAAGGCCAGTATATAGCGTCCAGTTGGTTAAACGTTTGACTATCGCTGTTCTCTTTGTAGGTATCTATAACGACATGTGTAATGTAGCTGTTTCTGAAAAGGTTTATCTCGATTAAAGTGAAGTAGATAGAAAAATAAACTTTTGTTAAGAACAATTTGTATAACGACTAATAAATATTAGAGGGTAGAGAAAGTCTTGTGAATGTAAGGCAACAGATTTTTTTTAAAGCTAAGTTTTATACAACAGAGATGTGTTACACCTACTACAAATAGATTACAAATATGCTAAAATTACTTATTAACAGAGCTATCATACTACTCAGTAGAATTTGTATACTTTATAACAAGATCAGTGTCTGTGAACCCCAAAACAAAAGTTAAATACCAAATTTGGTTACTGCAAGTATGTAACACCAACTCCTACCCCAAACTCTCTTTACATTGAAAATGTTTGTTATTTTTAATTTTCTCAAAAATGGTTCTAACAATTTTCATTACAACATATTTAAGATATCTGCATGCATAATAAAACATATATCTTGAATTTTCTGGGAAGCCCTCTTTATTCTGAATGACTTTTGTGTAATAAATAGACAAAGTCTTGCTCCACAAAAAAACGTAGATTTTGTTAAAGCACACAATTCATGTCAATATAAGATATATATTGGCATTAACCATTTCTGAGATATTCCTTGTTGTTGGTTTGAATTTTCAAACACTTTATACTTTTTAACAGTGGTAACTTGCTATTCGTTTCTTCTTGTGCTCATGCAAAGAGTATGGCATTTCAAAACCATGACATGACGATACACTTTTTAAAAATCTGACTATTGCTGTGCTTACTGTATTCTTCTACCTACAGTGAAATGTCTGCTGAAAGTTTAAGTTGATAGAAGAAGAAGAAGAAGAAGAAGAAGAAGAAGAAGAAGAAGAAGAAGAAGAAGAAGAAGAAGAAGAAGGAGGAGGAGGAGCAGAAGAAGAAGAAGAAGAAGAAGAAGGAGAAGAAGAAGAAGGAGGAGGAGGAGGAGGAGAAGAAGAAGACGAAGAAGAAGAAGAAGAAGAAGAAGAAGAAGGAGGAGGAGGAGGAGGAGGAGAAGAAGAAGAAGGAGGAGGAGAAGAAGAAGAAGAAGAAGAAGAAGAAGAAGAAGAAGAAGAAGAAGAAGAAGAAGAAGGAGGAGAAGGAGGAGGAGGAGGAGGAGGAGGAGGAGGAGGAGGAGGAGGAGAAGAAGAAGAAGAAGAAGAAGAAGAAGAAGAAGAAGAAGAAGAAGAAGAAGAAGAAGAAGAAGAAGAAGAAGAAGAAGAAGAAGAAGAAGAAGAAGAAGAAGCTTCTGTAAGGATAGTTGTAGTCAAAGTCGAGAATAGAAAGTTTTCACCTTAATAAATACAACGAATGAGTATGTAACAAACTGATTACACTTCTATATACTAATACTAAACACAATTGATTCTAGTACAATCCTGGTCTTGAAGACAATCGTCAAGCTTCCTTTTAGAAAGTTTTTCTAAATGAGAAAGTGTGAAGTGTATTTCACTTTGAAATTTGCAAATAATTTGAAAGAAAATTTTCAATAATTCAAAAACTAACTGACATAGAAAAATGAAACTCTGCCAAGTAGTTCCACATAACACCCCTAAAAATTAAGTGCACAGCCTTAAAATTGTGTAAAATACAAATTTCACCCATCACCCCCTTAAATGCTGTCTGTGGGACTTTGATAGCCTCAGGGAGTTATTATATAAATTAACAGCTTTATGCGAATCTGACTTCAAGCTTTTGGTTAATGTGCATTGTTGGAGATGGACTGCTGTTGATGTTCTTGCATTGTGTGGGTGGTATTCATTGTTAAGCTTAAAAATTCTTTTATTTTCATGTATACATGAGACTCTCACTAAGATATAAATACATGGTAAAGGCAGAAAGCTTAAATCAGAGAAAAGTGGTTTACTTGGAGTATATTGGTTCACTTGCTTGATTATTCTTATAATGCTTTTTTGTAGTTTTAAACACCTTAATTAAGTTGGTGGAAGATCCTGAATAACTTAGCCAAAATACACTGTATTGGTGTAAGACCACAATAGCTTATATTGGAATATATGGTCTAAAATGAAAGCACATTCATTTCATGTCAATTGCCTAATTTGTTCAAGCTATTGCACGAAGTTGGTAAACATATATTTGAGCCATTTGTTTTCAGTTTTTTGGCACCGCCAATAGAATGCCTTGGTGGCCCCCAGTGCTATAAACTATTTTCTTAATTCTTCTTTCTACTTCATGCTAATCAAGATACAGTATGTATGGTTTCATTAGACATTTTGTTGCAGCTGCAAGAAGAATAGAGGAGGCTGAAGTGATTGTCAAATGTTTAAATAGCATTTAAAATTCCATGCTCTTTGTGTGGCCATTGGAAACAAACAAATGGTGACTTAGAATCTCAAAAAATTAGAAAGTTTTTTTTTGAAAATTCAACTAATAACAATGAATAACTCAAAAATGGCTAATGCTACAACAGAACTGAACACAAATTGTCTGTTCTAAAGACATTTTCTAAGCAGTAAGTTGTTGATACCTCAGAAATATGCACCACTTCTCTAATAACGAAGTCAGACCGTTATAAATGGATTACTACAGAACACTAACAAACTTTCTGGTAAAGAATTTATGAATTTGCTAGTCTATTGATTTTATGCAACTGTACTACAGCACAGTTATCAACTTTTACTCTGTAAGGTAATGATCAACTTTCACTCTCAGTGATTGGTAGGTAATTCCAGAGAAGACCAGCATGTGGGAGAGATGTGCACTGCATTTCCACCAGTTTATTTCACTTTCCACGTCGTCAATTATGAATGAAGTAAGTGAAAACCCAACATCCTTTCAAGACAGCAGTTGGAAACTTTGTGCACAAGGAAGTGTTTATAGGGAATTTTACTGACATTGCTCTCCTACTTTATGTTGCAGCCTGTGGCCAGCCTTTCCAGCAGCATGTTTTCATTGTATTTTGTATTTTTAAACATATATTCTCCATTTTATTTGTTCTTTTTTTATTCTCATATACCACTTCAGCATTATTATTAATTTTTCAAAAGCCAGGAAGTGTTTGCGGTATTTTAGAAAATAAAGAGTTGAGCAAGGCTTTTGCTAATGGAGCCTCAGTGTGTCATGCATGCAATACCCTGCAAAAGACTCTGGAATGAAGGATGAAAATTGGCAATGTCTCAAATGGACTAATGGGCAGTAAAAATGGAGAAAAGCTGGTGCGACATATTAGAAGCATGGTTTTGCTCCAACAAGAGATGATATTCACACTCTAGCATACAATTTTGCCAAAGAACTTGACCTGAAACACTATAACAAAGAACAACAAATGAATAAATATTCCAGAATATCAACTCTGGGCACCCATACTCGTGCAACATTGTATATATGGATACAACTGCCCAGTAAACAACATGGAGGTTAAAACCTTCTCGGACTGTTACATAACCATTCTTCTAGCAAACATAACCAAAATCAACAATTAATGTGTCACTCTAATTAAATAATGGTAACCTTTTTGACTATGGCAAATATGCTAAACTCACTTTCAACACGTTTTAAGGCTATTTAACCCATTTTTGTGGGGTTCGTAAACGGAAGTTTCACCTTAATTTGGATCAAGGTTTACAAAGAGAAAAAAAATCTTATGTTGTACATGCATATACTTTCTCTAACCACTGTCATTTATTATTATACACCTTCCACATGCTATTGTTACAAAGTTATATTTTCATGTCTACTTTATATTAACAGAGATAAACATTTGCAGAACAAGTTTCCCGATACATTTTGTTGTAGGTTTACAAGATGGATACCGAAAACTGAAGTGATAGTTGGATTTTTGAAAATGGGTTGCTTTATGCTGGCCTTTGAAATTCCACTCTTTTCATGACATCGCGAGGGACAAGTGATGGCCACTACTTCATAAAATGACAAAGCATTGAAAAATTAAAACCAATTACAAGCGATACTGGCAAATCTGCTCTTAGTTCTCTTTGCTACACGGCTTTCCTTCTAAAAAACATCCCTCGGCTACACTTTGAGGCTGAGGGCCCTCAATCTCTCAGCTACGCCTTGAGGCTGAGTATCTTACCAGCTTTGGTGGCATTAAATATTCGTCTGTTGGACATATAACACATTTTCATCACCAAGGAAGAGAACTAAGAGCAGATTGTCAGGGATACCTTTGAAATGCCTTATGCTATAAAAATTTATCTGAAATAAATTGGGTGTTTTAAAGAGAGATCTACATTTTCTGTGTAATAAGTTTTTGTACATTCCTTATGGTTTACTAGTTACATAAAATTCATTCCAAATGAAAAGGGCTTTACAAGCAATTCCCAGAAAATTCAAAATGTGGGTACACTTTATTTATCATGTACTTATAATAGGTAGCGATACTTTAATCCAAATCACTGTGCTACTTTCGAGAAAATAAAAAATCATGAAACATTTAAAGTGTAGTCTGGAGTGGGGGGATTTTCTTGAAAATCATTGTGTCACATCTATGGAAGGTAACCTATTGAACTTAAATGTGAAGTTTTGCACTTATAGATTTCGTTTTTAGTTATCACAGGCACACATACATGGACTGTGTTATATAAATGCTTTTTCTGGATTCAGGATTCTCAAAACATGCATTTCCGGTGAAATCTCGATATCGAATTTTTGGGTGGAATACAATGATTCTACCTATTAGATACATGTTAGAAACAGAGGAAATCACCAGCCAAAAACTCCCTTTCCGAACTCCATGATAACTAATTAAAAGGTTTATTTGGTTATAGTCAAAGTAGACATCGAAAACACATTGGCTGTGTATTGTTTGGAGCTGGTATTCTTTATAGAAATGCAACACCTGTTCCTTAACCATGTGATAGTATGAAGGCATTGTAGAGGTATTTTGATACAACTCGTTTTAATACATATTTTAATTCATATAATAATTATGCTTTAACTACCCTGCTTTCAATTTCCATTTCCTATTTTTCTTCCTTCTTCTGTGGTTTTACTGTATTTTGAAACGAAGCTAGTTCACCGTGATTCACCTTTAAGGATGGGCAAAATAACAGCAACTTTGCTATCGACTATTATTTAGTTAGACACTTGGCTGTTTGAGTATTAAGTACCCAACAATACTTTCGTTTTAAGTACTCTTGCCAAGTACCTGTTACCGGTATTGATATTCTATGCCGGTGGCCGGTTCCGATTTGTTGAAAGTTTAAACCACCAACCAACGAAAGTTGAATTGCATGCTTGGAACTTGGAAGAACTGTTGCACTTCATGGATCGAACCTATTCCTGTATGAGAACTACTTCAATACTCCCGCTCCTTATTCAGAATCGGTTCCAGGAAAAAGTTATTTTTCCAGTACAGCAAGTGGCCACTTCAACTTCACTCCCCCGTAAACTCGGGAAAAATAAAATATGTAGTTGAAAATTGATGTACAAGACCTGATATATAGAGGAATATAGAAGATAATAGTGTAAGCTGCGATGATACACATAAAAAAGGTAGTTTTTTTTATAGAAATGCAAAGTATATGGAGCTGAAATATTAATTGAAGTAAAAAAATACTAAAGAAATTAAAGATGAAACTAGTGGCAACTCCAGTACTACCTATATAGTATTTGATGCAATTCACGTGTAAATATATTATTGCGGAGTTCGACGTATGGTATTTGGTATCATTGTGGTTACATTTCTGTTCACTGGGTGGTATAAATAAAAGCAAGCATTAGCTCATTTCTCACTAATTCCAAGCATTTGCTCGGTTTCGTATAAATAAAACTTTTCTGCTCAACCTCCTCCCGAGCAAAAGCTTGCTGACCTTGATCGCTGGGCTATTGCTCGCGATATGATATAAATAAAAACAAGTCCTGCTCGCCAGGACCAGATAAGATACCAAATAAGGTGATAAAGAATCTACCAAATAGAGCGATTAAACTATTAGCGAACATATTCAATTTAACTCTGGATCACGTCAGATTTCAACCTTCTTGGAAAGAAGCCAAAATCCTGCTATTCCCGAAAGCAAATACAAATTTAGCTTTACCCGTCAACTATAGGCCAATTAGCCTGCTGAACACCATAAGCAAAGTACTAGAAAAAGTAATACTGAAACGAATAAATAAGCACATACACAAGCACAGTATTCTAAGACCAGAGCAGTTTGGCTTTAGAGCACAACACTCTACGACACTACAACTACTAAGAATGACGGAGGAAATCACTAAAGGATATAACACGAACAAATCAACAGTCGCCCTCTATCTTGACATTTTTTTTTTCCGTGGGGGGAAAAATGCATTATTGCATTCGACCCCCAGCCGGTGTGCAATGGCTGGGGGGATATGTGGGGCTCGCCGCTCAGAAGCGGAATACCCACTAAAAAACCCTACCACGAGTTAATTGTATATTGCTGAGTGTTAACGTGCATTTGTTTGCATGCTTTTAGTCGGGTCCCGCATAGCACCCCGGTTAGTATGTGAATAGCTACTTAGCTGGCATGCATTGCATGCGAGCGCGTCAAATGTTACTTGCTGGTATTGCCCATGGAACCTGAACAATACCAGTATGTTATTTGCGTATGTTTCTTATATTGGTAGTATTTGGTTAATAATGCCTAAGATCTAAAATGTGTGTTGTTTGCAGGGACTGCCTGCGTGTCACATGACTTAGCATTAACTTACTGCTAGGTTGTACTATTATTGTGTTATATTAGATTTAGTAAATTGATAGATTTTGTATTGTGTCCTGTGCAGTCAATTGGGCGCAGGCGTCTGTCTTGAGATCCGGCCTTCTCGGTCCTTCGTTGAGCCCGTTGTCCTGATGGTAGCCATCGTCGTCTGTGTGAACGACTCCATAATGCAGCGGCCCGTCTTACGCTGCGCACGTCGTTCACGTTGGGAGGCCCCTTCTCCCGGGCCGCCTCAGCTGTTGCTGAGGACTTGAGGGCTCTGCGACGGGCGTGGGCTGAAACAAGGGTAGAAAGCAAGAGAAAGATTAGTGCTGGGATATAGAAATAGGAAGTCCTGTGTCAATGTCCTTGTCATGTTTGGAGTAGATTGTTTAAGAACTGTTGGATTTGTTCTTGCGTGTCGTCTTGGGAAAGCGTTCTATCGAATAGCGAGAGTGGTCTGTTATGCTTGTAATTTACGGGATCGTAGTTGCCTAATGCTTTGACTAGATCATTGTGGTGTACGCGTAAGCTTTTGTACATGTCGTAAGCTAGCTTTTTAATGAATTCTTCTACTGTATGCATTTTAAGTTCCTCGTGGAGTAAATCAGATGGCGCTACGTACGGTACCTTAGCTACCATGCGCAATGTTTTGTTTTGAAATTGTTGTAGTTTTTTTATGTATGTTTTGGCGGCATACCCCCAGACAGGTGCAGCATAAGTAAATATTGGTCGTATTAGTGTTTTATATAACGTGAGACCCATGTTGAGATTCAACTGGGTGTCCATGTTGATGAGCGGGTAGAGCTTGCCTAATTGGGCATTTGATCTTGACATTCAACGCGCTTTCGATAAAGTTTGGCACGTCGGACTTCTCAGAAAACTTAAACAGTACGATTTTCCAGACTCTACAATGGCCTTCATTAGGGATTACCTCTATGATCGACGCTTTCACACCGTCGTTGAGGAAGCAGTCTCAAGCACCAAACGAATAAAAGCCGGGGTCCCACAAGGAAGTCTCTTGGGACCGATATTATTCAATCTCTATAAATGACATGCCCGAACTAGTAAGAACGGACAAATATATGTATGCGGATGACACCGCCATCGTAACACAGTCGACTCAACCGTGAATCATACACTTACGCCTGCAAAATGCGCTAAATACACTCGAACCCTGGTTCGCCAAGTGGAGAATTAAAGTAAATGCCAGAAAAACACAGGCAATAATATTCACAAAAAGATTACAACACAGGAAAGATAGAAACAATCTTCAGCCGCTAAACTACCGAAGCGATAGAATCGAATGGATTGACCAAGTGACCTACTTAGGTCTAACTATGGATCAAGGCTTAACATGGAATAAGCATATTACTAAAATCAGAACGAAGGCCAATGGTCAGCTAAATAGACTTTTTCCTATACTTAACACAAACAGCCAACTCAAACTGAACATGGGACTAACCCTATACAAAACGTTAATTAGGCCCATCCTTGTTTATGCAGCTCCAGTTTGGGGATACGCTGCAAAAACGCACATAAATAAGCTACGAACGTTCCAGAATCGGATAATCCGAATAATAACTAAACAACCGATGTTTGCACCGGCCTATCTCTTGCATCAAGAGTTAAGACTCCACACAATTGAAGAATTCATCAAAACCCAAAGTTTCAACCTTTACAAACGGAAGGAAAAGAACAAAAACATTCTAATACAAGATTTAGGTGCATACGAAACCAGCCAAAACAAACACAAAAGACCGCTGTCACTATTTGACAGAACCTTCGGCCTGGGGGAACCCCAAATTGACATACAAGAATATCTAGAAAACCTTGTAATACTACCATAAAACTACCCATGACTAGGTTACACGACGTGACCAGTAGTAGCCCTCGAAGTCCTTGCTCTCTGAGCCAAGGCGGCCCTGGGGGACGAGGGCCCCCCCGCAAGTGGCACCGGTTCGCACCTGCATCTGTAGGCAGGCAGCCCGCTGTGTGTGCACTCTATGTGACCAGGCTTGAATAAAGGACACGCAATTTGGAAAACACAAAGTGATGATGCCAAGATGGCGAGAAATTATAAATGATTAGCTAACTAATTTTCATTATATTCAAACAAAATTATAATGTGCAATAGACGACGCCATACGGCGGAGCACGTAAATTCTAAAATTAACAGATCACTTTTTGCAAAGACGAAGCCGCACGGCTGAAACGAAGTACTATCAAGTATTTTACGACTCTTATTGAACTGCGTTTATGTATATAGAAAACACACTTTTAACTTACATGTATATCTATGTATTTCTATGGTTTTGCATGTCTAGTTTAGTTTGTTCCAGAGACGCAGTCTCCGGCTCGAGCTGACCGACTCGCGTACAGGTACCACCTGTAACGCACAAACTACAAACCACTAGAAGACGCAGCGCCCAGGCGTGGTCAAGAAATGAAGCTCCCTGAATGTCCCAAATTAACACCCTCAATCCGCCAGGGCGTTATCAGGGTCTCGGCCATGGTAACGTCCTGACTCCTTACCATCACCTGGTCTAGGCCCTAGTGGCCGGCCAACACATCCCGCTCCTTGAATCCGCAGGTGCAATAGCGGTACTGATGCACAATACCTGAATCCATACCGGTGGAGGAGTTTTTAGTGCGTATGCCATACTGGAGATTCCCACACTCTCAGCCCTAACTCCCATTGGGGCTGGGGTAAGTGATTAAATCATTTTCTCCTCCACTCGAAAAAAAAAATCGCCTTTAGTAAGCTTTTGCTTGCTATTCTTGAGGTACCTCCGTAGGTACCTCAGCTTGCTCAACTGCATTTTAATACATTGGTGGAGTTCATTATCATGGTTCCAGAGAGGAAAATAAAAATCCACGACTTTCTCCATCACTCTTTTTACAAACAATTCTTACAAAACCTTATTCTTGGTAGCTACTTCTTGTTAATCGAGATAAACTATCATTGTGAGAATAGAAGAATGCAGTAAATAGTCAAATATTTTAAATGTGGGTCGCTATTTGATGAATTTGAAATTCCGTTCTTTTCAGATGATCGCGGAAAAAAGAAAAACAAAATCCTGATGCTCCACATTCACATGGCTTTCTCTAATCATTCTTCTACAAACTATACTTACAAGAGCTTAATTATTCCAGCTTCTTCTTGTTAAACCAGATAAACGTTCAATTTACATTTACAATTTTGTTATACGATACAGTAGGTAAAGTGAGTCAGCATTTTAAAGAGCGCCTGGCTATATGATGGCTTTGAAATTTGATGCTCTTTGCATGATGACCACGAGAAAATATCGAATACCGACTTCCCATTTGAGAAAATTATAAGTAGTTATTTGAAAGTTTAAACCAATAACAAGGAATATCTCAGGAATGATTAAGTTAAAAAAAAGAAATGCTTTGAAATAAATTGTGTGCTTAACGAGAACAATTTTCTTTTTGTAGATAGATTTGCCTATCTTATGGTTTACCAATTGTGCAAAAGTTACTGAGAAATAAGAGGACTTCGGAGGATATTCCCAGGTAATGCAATATATGCATTTGACATGAAAACATTTTAAACATGTGTTTAATCAAATTCGTTAAGAGTCATTTTTGAGAAAATAAAGCTTTTGGGAAAAGTTTCCATGTTAAGGGCAGTTTGGGCGGGGGGGAACTTTCTTGAAAATCTTCCTGACGCATGTTTGTAAGGTGCTGAACTTAAATACCAAACTTGTTATTTAACGACTTTGCCTTTCTGAGTTTGCTGTTCAGACACAGATGCGTAGTAGGACTCTTGTAGTAGAATCTCTTACCGTTTAGCGTTACATAAGTCATTCAGAATGAAGAGCACTTCACAGGCTATTTCCAGAAAGTTCGAGATATACATAATTAATTATATTTGCCATGCAAATATCTTAAACAATAGCGGATTTTAATCAAAATTGTTGGAGCCATTTTTGAGAAAAGGGATAGTTTTGGGGTGGAGGAATTTTCTTGAAAATCTTATCACATTTTGGAGGATTCTAAGTTTGAACTAGTTTTTTTATTTATGCTGTTCACACACACATTTGCTGAAGATGTTTCTTTTTAATTCAGGCACTCTCAAAACGTGTACCTCTGATGAAATCTCGGTATCGAATTTTTGCGTCGAGTGCAAATACTTCTTCTACTTGCTAAACGTAAGTGATAGTGAAATTAAAATTTGTTTCAAGACGCGAGAACTCGGATGTGTGCTGATATAAACAGTTATTTAAAAGAGAAAATGTAAAAGGTTGCGCAACATTTTCTTCCAGAGGCAAATGAAAAACACGAGGTGGACCTTCTAACAATGCTGAAAAGATCCTGACGTGTTTTCATCTGAATACTATAATACTAAACAGAATGTGAGTGAGGTCATATCGAGCCGCTCTTATTAACGGAAGACTGCTAATATAATCAAAGCGATATACAATTAAACACTTACATAGAGCAGAATGTTCGCACAATTCAAAACCGGATTATAACTAAAGAATTTCAACTAAAACCAAACTTAAATTTAACTTTCAAATGAAACTCTTTAATCCAGTTTAACTTTAATTCATGATAACATCTTATAAATTCTTGGAATTACGTAGTGATATTTTATATAGATGCAGAGGATATCAATTTCAATATAAAGGTGCAAAAACAGAAGTACAAATAATCTACTTTCAATATATCAGTTGGTGACACGTTTGTAATACTATCAAATAAGGAAATGAGGGATTGGATTTAGAAAGGGGATGAGCGTTATCTGTTGTATAAAAGTTGGGTGAATCTCAAATGTCTGTTTCATTTGCGAAATCTTTAATTATAACTGTGTTATTTAAAATTTGCATGTCTATTAGATTTCATAAATGAGATTATGATTAATATGAATGAGCATATGTATATTTAGGTGCAGTAAACATTTAAATCGCCTCCTGTTTGTTTACTCAGATGGTGTGTCGTGGTGAAGGTCACAGCAAAAGCTTGGTAGGTGATAGCAATAGCTCATCGAAGAGGGGAAATTTTTATTTATACCAAACCACGACCTGATGCTCGTTTCTCAACTTGCTTGGAGCTACAGCTCACAAGCTTTTGCTTGTTTTTATTTAAAACACCCATTGTTCTCATTATTGCAAGTGAGCTTTCGACATTCATTAGTTTCCACAATTGTCGAAAGTATGTAATTTATTCCACGTATCTCGTAATGGCTATACACGCATTTGTTTTCATTTATTAATAATAACAACAAAAAACTAATTAATTATTCATCTACGTTCACAGTTTACATGATATATACTGTTTTAACACGTGATAGAAAGGTGCACCGTTTGCCTTATTATATTGTATAGTAACTGTGGCAGCGTCGCAAACACAGAATAACAAACGTGAAGACACACGACCTGTCAATTGTATCATTTTAAAGGCGCGGTATAGAAAATTGTAGAATGGAAACGTGAGTATAAAAAGCGAAAGATCGACTACAAGATTGAGACTTATTCGGTTCAGCTTTTGTTACGATATAGGTTAGATATTTAATTTATGGGACATAATCCTGTTGCAGCTTAAAGGCTAAAACTTAGTATTATTCAGAGAGTTAGGTTATGTGCACCGAAGAGTCTTTGGCGAAAGAAGCCCGAAAAAGTAGTAGATAATGTTCAGAACATTTAAAGATCATCTCCGTTTTCAAGTACACTATTTGAATTTATTCTCAACTAAATAGCCTCATAACTAGAATTACATAATATACAATCTTTAATACAAATTATTATTCCCACATAAAATAGAAGTAAAAGTCTTATTTACTCTCAATATTGCCTCATAAAGTTGCTTGCCATATTATATTTATTCGAAATACACACACAACTCCAGGTTGTTTGGTATTGGTAACCATCATAATTATATTACATATCCATTCCCCCTATTTATATTTAGCCACCCTATGGTTAGTTTTAATATTCCCCTTCCTTCATGCTACCTCTTCACAATTATTACCCATTTATCTCTCACTTTACATAAATAGTTTCCTACACTCCTTATATTTTTTTTCCTTTTACAGTGAAAATGTTCCTAATTAAAATTTCCACATCTAAATTATTCTATTTTTGTTGCCAAGCCTTTTCTCTCCATGCTTTCGCTTGATAACAGTATAATACACAATGAAAAGCTATGTTTGTTTACTTCTCTGCATATTGAACATTTAGACAAATAGTTGTCATGTCTTCGACTTTCTAAATTCATGACTCCAATTCTTGCCCACGCAAACCCTTCTCTACTTGGAAATGCACTGTTGATGTGCTATGGTGTTCAATTTTATTCACCATAATATGAGTTTCAATGCAGAAATATCGGCTTCATCAAATTCAAACAAGTGTTATAATACAATAATTAAGAACATACATAATGAAGAAAGATACATATACAAATAAACAGGTTTTAACAAAAGATAATAAATAATGAATAGACATAAAAAATAAAGTATCCTTACTAATTACAATGTTCCAGATTAAATAACCAAAATGTGAATATTATAGTGCATATTACATAATAAAACTATATCCTTTCAAAATATTTGTCCACCAAATAAAAACAACCCTGTATCAAGAATTTCTTCAATAAATATTGATTTCTTAATTTCGCCTTCAATGGAGGGCAATTCTTAGCATGTCTTCCTTCAGAAGGGAAGTGGTCCCAAGTGATAAATTTACAGCACGTAAAAGAATCTCAAGTCTTATAAAGAGACCTCTGAGCAAAACTTCTGGTCATTCACGCCCAATATAGCATGGGACACCAAGGAGCGTCCATAAATAAAACTCAATTTAATTTAATTGATTTCTTAAAATATGAGGCAGTTTATTGAATACCATAATAGTGAAGACTTTTTTGTATAGAGTAATGTATAACTGAAATTTGCTTCTAGTATTGTGATCATGTAAAAACTATTTAACTGCCTATACCAAGTGTTTCATATATGTATGGAATGGTTATGTATAAGTGGCTAAAACATGAAGTATTTTTGAGATATTGTACAGTCTAAGAGCAACATTGAAATAGTTTTCTGTACAAGCACACTGCTACAGTGGCAGTTACTGTATTGTTACACAGTGAGTTTGTTAGTGTGTGTTTTCATTGTTGAAATACTTCATGTGGGAAGGAAATCAAATTTTGTCATTCTTAAGAAATATGATTTAGTGAGCAAGTTTCAACTATACAGTTTTGCAAAAATAGATAAAAATGAAAAAACAATTCTGATGTGTTACACTCACATGACTTTCCCTACTCTTGTACAAACTATTTTTACAAATGCTTATTGTCCATATGCTTCATGTTAATCGAGATATCGAACTGATAATCTTATTGCTAATTTTCTTGTAGATGCAAGGGGAATTGGTAGGCTTTAAGCTATAGTCAAGTATTTTAAGAGCTGGTTGCTATGTGGAGTATTCCATTCTCTTTGCATTACCAGGACAAAAAAAAAATGAATAACGAATTCCCATTTGAGAAAAAGTATAAGTATTGGAAAATTTAAGGGAATAACAAGCAATATCTTGAAAATGGTTCACTCAACCAAAAAATTTCTGATGTGTTACACTCTCATGACTTTCTCTCTTGTACAAACTATTTTTACAAACGCTTATTCTCCATATATTTCATGTTTATCGAGATGTCAATCTTATTGCTAATTTTCTTGTAGATGCAAGGGGAATATGGTAGGTTTTAAGCGATAGCCAAATCTTTTAAGCACTGGTTGCTATATGGCGCATTCCATTCTCTTTGCATGTCCAGGACATAAAAAAATGAATAACGAATTTGAGAAAAAGTATAAGTATTGGAAAATTTAAGGGAATAACAAGCAATATCTCGAAAATGGTTCACTCAACAAAAAAAAAAAATGTATATGACATAAATTGTGTATTTTAACACGATCTACATTTTTGTGTAGTAAAATTTTGTCTATCTCTTATGGTTTACCAGTTATTTAAAACTCGTTCACAATGAAGAATACTTTTGGAGACATTCCCAGAAAATTCGAGATATGCATTTCATTTCTCATGACAATATCTTAAACATATGATATTTTAATCAAAATCGTTAGAGCCTTTTTTGAGAAAATTAAAATGTTCCATGTAAAGGGTAATCTGGGGTGGGGGATTTTCTTGAAAACCTTCGTGTCGCATCTCTGGAAGATATTGAAACTAAATACCAAGTTTAGTGTTTATCCGACTGTTCGTTTCTGAATTATGCTGTACACACACGCACGCACGCATGCATGCACACTCACTCACTCTCTTTTTTGGATTCAGGGTGTGTCAAAAATATATTTCTGGTGAAATCTCTGTATTGAAATTTTGGGTGGAATACAATACTTCTTCCCCTGCTTACTATACATGGTAGAGAAAGTAACAATGTGTGCTGGATGATAGTATAATTACTTATGGATTATGAGAGTGCAAGCTCTTGTGTATAACCTTTGATTTATAGTGCAGATATCACTACAAAAATATACATTTTATTTATGATATATATATATCTCTTAAATATTTGGTATTTTAATCAAAATTGTTTGAGCTGTTTTTGACAAAATATTGAAAGAATTTTCCATTAAATTAAATTGAGTTTTATTTCTGGACGCTCTTTAATTGCTATGGTTCTTAGCGTCCCATTCTCTATAGGGCATGAAAGACTGGAGAAACTCCATTACCCTGTGCCATGCTTGAACCCGTGACCTCAGAGGACAAACAAAGTAAAGGAAAGGTGGCCTTTCTTCACAATGATGTTACATCCAATGAGGATGCTCAACTAAATACCAGCAATGTTGTTGTTCACACACAAAGATATGTATCACTTAACTTACTTTCTCTACCAAGCACATAGTATGTAGAGGATTACATTCCACCCAAAAATTTGACATTGAGATTTCACCAAAAATAAATGTTTTGGACCCCTGAATCCAAAAAAAAAAATCTGATGTGTTACACTCACATGACTTTCTTTACTCTTGTACAAACTATTTTTACAAACTCTTATTCTCCATCTATTTCATATTAATTGAGATAAACATTTGCAGAAACGATCTTTTGACATGCAGAGAGAATTACATTTTACACATAGTGACCAGCTCTAAAAATATTTGACGATGGTTTAAGGCCTACGATGTTCTCCTTGTTTAGTATTTGCAAGGGCAATATAGAAATACAGTAGCCTTTAAGCATCGACATATCTCTTAATAGCTGGTTGCTAGGTGCAGCACCATTCTCTTTGCCACAGATTAATACTCTTTGCATATCCAAGACAAAAAAATGAATAACGAGAAAATAAGTGTTGAAAAATTTACAGGAATAACAAGCAATATCTCGAAAATGGTTCACTCAACAAAAAAATGTATATGACATAAATTGTGTATTTTAGCGCAATCTACATTTTTTGGGTAGTAAAATTTTGTCTCTCTCTTATGGTTTACCAGTTATGCAAGGTCGTTCACAATGGAGAATACTTTTGGAGACATTCCCAAATAATTCAAGATATACATTTTATTTGTCATAAAAGTATCTTAAACATATGATATTTTAATCAAAATCGCTAGAGCCATTTTTGAGAAAATTAAAATTTTCAAAAAATGTTCCATGTAAAAGGTAGTCTGGGGTGGGGGATTTTCTTGAAAACGTTCGTGTCGTATCTCTGGAAGATACTGAACCTTGCAATAGTATTTATTAATGTTATTTATTTAACATTAATTGTAGCCCCACGTTGGGCGCCAATTTGCGAGTGGTATTACTTGTGACATTATTTATTTTGTTTATTTATTTATCCCCACGTTTGGGAGCCAATTTGCGAGTGTTTTTAATGTTATTTATTTAACATTATTGTGTAGCCCCACGTTGGGTGCCAATTTGCAATAGTATTTATTAATGTTATTTATTTAACATTAATTGTATCTTTACAAAACTGTACATTCTACATCAATTTGCAATAGTATTTATTAATGTTATTTATTTAACATTAATTGTAGCCCCACGTTTGGGAGCCAATTTGCTGGTGTATTACTTTTATAATGTTTGTTTGTGTATAGTTCACGCGTTGAAGCCATCTTGTGACGTCATTCATTTGTTCGGTTTGTAGCTCCATCTGGTGTTAGCAATTTGCGGCAGTATTAGTTTTTGTTTGAAAGAATTTTACTTTTAATTTTTTATTTAATTCTGTTTCACTGTCCTCCGGCTAGCTATTATCTTATTTTGGGTCGAGCACTTCTCTTTATACAGGTTGTGTAAACGGAAAGGAATCTTTTATCCAAATATAACACTGATGAAGAAATTTGTTTTACACTTTTATTGTCGAACACGTTAACTATCACATTTACACATTGATCTTGACACTCGCCAAACTGAAACTGTTATAATAACTTCTTACTGATCACTTTTAATCCACGTACTTCAACCTTTTGTATAATTAACTTTACAACACTTTAGATTTTTCATAATTCTGCTACGCGTAACTTGTGAATCTATAGCCGACGTGTAATATTTCTGCTGGACTGAAGGCGACGTGTATCATACAAAATATTTTCGATGAACTGACGGGAATGCGACGTGTAGTGTACAAAGAATTTTGATGAACTGACCGACTGAAGGACTTTACCTCTAACCTAGCTCTATTTATACTCCCACACACCGATATGCCTAAAGATTATAACTGAACTGCAATTGGCTAATAAAACGCGCCAACATTAGCGTCTATTTTTATATCCAATGAAAATTATGAATACATATGCTCTAGGGAAACGTTCCAGAAGATTCTCAAGGAAAAACGCGCCAACATTACGTAACTTCCTCGTTTCCAATAATGATAAACAGCTCACCCCCTCGCTGCATTATTGCGCGCTATTATTGTCAGTTTCAGTAAGGCAGTATAAACTTACTTCCCAACAATAATTACAATCAATAAACATCTCAAATCAATGTCACATAATAATGCATATTCATACTATAATCACTCTTTACATTTAAATAATTTGTGATACAAATTACTGCATCATATGCCCCACTAGAAACATAATTATAAATATTTACAACTTCTTTGGAAATTTTATAATTGTTTTAGTCTCCTAAATCTTGGACACGCTATCACTTTCACTTAACACTTCACACGCATTTAACACACGACATATGTTTTGTCTTTATCTTGCCACTATTTACTGGCTCTGGTTTAATATGTTTAGACATTAATCTAACATTACAATTTTTTTTTTTATATAGCCAATACTGTACCCTGAATTATTTAATTACTGTTACAAAATTGCTTACTTTCTTATATTGTTGACAATAATTTGTGCATTTAAGAATTTTTGTAATTACTATACATATTTACCAAAAATATTCACCCTCTACATATATTTAAATCTCTTAAATCTAAGTACTGTTTCACATTTTCTGATTGCTACATAAGTATTTGTTTTAATTATTTTTACCCCATTTTTGTTGTTTTGTACATTATATTCACAATACTCTTGGAATTATATTTACGTACATTTACTTTAATATCATATTAAGTTTCAGTTTTTAGATTCTTAATTTCAAATACTGTTACAGTTACTAAAAAAATGTTAATTTTCCTTTTTTTTTTAAACACATAATTTTTGTCCAGACTTTATTTCTCTTTTCACATGACATATATAAATAGTTAACCCTCTTACGTTCCAATACATTTCTCTGCAAGTCATCTTTAACTATCCAGCATTTACTTTACATCTCATTGCTATTTACCCTCCTGGATCAAATTGTGTGTGGCTAAACATTACTCGTAGCCGTATCCTAACCTTCAAAAATTTGTTAATGGAGAACCTCTTAAAGGATTCATATGATATTTCGTCCCCTGATAACATTTGAAAACAATCTAAAGTTTCCTGAACTACACATCTTTTAACAACTGTCATTCTCAATTCTTCTGCCATCTTTTTAATTTGAGAGTACTCTGACAAATCTGTACTAAACTGTACTGGACTGGAGTTTTCATTCTGAACAGCTTGGTGCTTGTTAATTTCAGAAGTTAGCTTTTGATTATTTACAGGCAAAACTTTAACTTCTTCGTACAATTTATTTCTTTGCATTACTGACTCCTTCTGTATTTCTGATATCTCCCCTCTGAAATTAACTTGTGCCTGATTCACATCTACATTCATAACCTCTTTCATCTCTCTTATCTCACTTGAAATGTTACTCATTCTACTACCTGACTCTGTACATTCTACATCAACATGTTCACTTTTAGTATTAACCTCACTTTTTTTGTTACCTATTTCCCTGCTCATGTCTAGCATTTTCTTTGAAACTTCTCCTATCTCACTTGCTATTACTTCCTGATTTTCATCACTCATTTTTGGCATACTACTATCTAGCTTCGTAACTTTCTTTTCAATTTCTTCCCTGCTTTGATCTACTTTTTGCTCTAATATCTCATTCCTCCTACCAATACTTTCCCCAAATTCCCTATGATCTTTGTTTATAGCTTCTCTCAATTTCTCAAAACTCTTTTGCATATATTCCCTCAATTCCCTATTATTCTTTTCCATATTCTTATTAGTTTTTTTTATATTCTCATTCATATTTCTCATCATTTCCATCATCATGCTAACATCAAAATTTACATTTCCTGTTGTTATATTCTCACTTCCTGCACTAACATTTCCTCCCTCAAATACTACATTGTTTGAGCTATTTTCTGTAACCTGTATTGAATTACAGCTAACTGTTACACTATCTCCCTCCATAATTATTTCTTTTGTATTATTAGTAGCCATTGTTTTCTTTATCCTACCGCTCCTAAGGTACATTAAAATTTTTACACTTTTTTTTTTTTAGAATAAGAATCACACTTTCTAACCTTTCTGATGCTATCTGCTGATGTTGCTTTGATGTCCAGCTTTCTGCCCCTCTCTCCTAGATTATATGTTGCTTCTGCGTTGTATTACGATGAATCTACGTCGTTTTGGTGTTTTGTAGTTGAATTCCCCCGTTGCCTTTTAATCTCGGAATTACGATGTCCAATCATCCGCGTAGTCTGTCGTCCCTTTTGTTGTTTCTGGAATCTGCGTCTTGTAGTTCAGTTCACTTCTCCATTCGCCCCTTCCTGGTTATCTCACTTCTTCCTGGTTAATTCTGCCCCTTCCTGGTTATTCTGCCCCACGTTCTGGGTGCCAATTTGCGAGTGGCCAACATTACGTAACTTCCTTGTTTCCAATAATGATAAACAGCTCACCCCCTCGCTGCATTATTGCGCGCTGTTATTGTCAGTTTCAGTAAGGCAGTATAAACTTACTTCCCAACAATAATTACAATCAATAAACATCTCAAATCAATGTCACATAATAATGCATATTCATACTATAATCACTCTTTACATTTAAATAATTTGTGATACAAATTACTGCATCAACCTAAATACCAAGTTTGGTGTTTATCCGATTGTTCTTTTCTGAGTTATGCTGTTCATAGAGACACACACGGACATGTTTCCAAAAATGCTTCTTTTGGATTCAGGGGATCTCAAAACATATATTTCCGGTGAAATCTCGGTACTGAATTTTTGGGTGGAATACAATACTTCCCCTTATTACTATATATAGTAGAGAAAGTAAAAATAATTTCTAGAGAAAGGTCCATGTATGTGTTTGTGAACAGCATAACTCAAAAACGAAAACTTGGTCAAATACCAAACTTGGTATTTAAGTTCAGTATCTTTCAAAGTTTCAACATGAAGATTTTCAAGAAAATCTCTCCACCCCAAACTACCCTTTACATGGAACATTTTTCAAAATTTTTGATTTTCTAAAAGATGGCTGTAACAGTTTTGATTAAAATAGCATATGTGAAAGATATTTACATGACAAACAAAATGTATATCTTGAATTTTCTGGGAATAGCTCATGAAGATCCTTCAGAAGGAATTTTGTATAATCTTATATAACTGGTAAATGTTAAGCAATACAGTAAAACAGAGTACACAAAAAATGTAGATATCTTTAAAACACACAATTTACTTCAAATAGGTTATTTTTGTAGCATAAGCCATTTCTGAGATATCTACTATTAAAATTGTTCATTTCTTTGTCATTCTCTCAAAATCCTGTCGACATTCAGTTGTTTCGCGCGATGTCATGAAAACAGTATGGAATTTTAAGGCCAGCATATAGCATGCAGTTGTTAAACATTTGACTGTCGCTGTTCTCTTTGTATCTATAAAAAATGTGTAATATAAGTATTTCTACAAAAATGTTGTGGATTAAAATGTAGTAGACAAAATAATAAGCTTTAGTAAGAATAGTTTATATACACACTAATAAAGTATAGAGGGTAGAGAAAGTAATGTGAATGTATCATCAGATTTGTTTGTACATAAGTTCTACAAACTATTATTATAGAAGTTAATATTTTTTATCTACTTCATGTTAATCAAGATAAATATTTACAGAAATAGTTTGATAACACATTCCATTGATACAAAGATGAAACCAAATTGAGAGTCACTATATGCTGCCCTAGTTCCATGTCTTGGAACTGGCTGATGATGCCACAAAAATGTCATTTGTGTGCTTGTGTAATACGTTACTGTCAATCTTTAATGGTTTACAACTTATATAGAATGAAGATATTTGCCATGAATTAGGAATTCTTACTTTGCCATCAGTGTTCACACTTTACTGTCTTCCGTGTGCTCTTCAATAAATGCAAACATACTGGAATATAATGTTTGTTTGAAGTTATATTTTTAATAGTCTGTCTATACATTAAAAGTTTGCATATTGTTTCACTAAAGAAAACAGACAGAAACCTGTGTAACGTAAACGTCTTTTTAAAGGAAAGTTGGAGTTTGTATTGTATCTCTGAGATTGCTATATGAAAGTAGCTAGTCTTCTCTATGAGTGGCTTGAGTGTTGGCAACCTAACAAACATCAATGTGCGGAGTATAGCATCATCAAATTAGCAGTACACAAATGCTGAAGAAAAGCAATGTTAGTATGTGAATGAGAGTTTACTTCTGGGAAAATGCGTGTATTTTCTTTCATCAAGGTATTGTGACTGTCTGGGAGTTCATTTCACACCAGCTTGCTTGGACACGCACTTGATGTTCCATGGCAAACTCACTGACGCAGCTCAACTCACAAGAATGCTGGCTTATATACTCAGTGGAATCTTTCCCAATGCTCTCAAACGTTCTAGAACTATTTTGACACAGCTCCTGGAGGAGGGGGAAGAAGCAGGTTCTAGTTATCTGCTGATAGTGCACACTGACAAGCAGCAGTTATCTTGTTTACCCCAACCTCCTGATAACCTTGGAGCATAGCTGCTGTGTTACAGTATTGTACAATATTTGGTATTTAATCTACTTTTTGTTTTTGAGATACTGTTAATAATAAGTACATACTTCTTCTTTAAACAAAAATTGCCTTTTTATTCAGGAAAACTGAAAATGTGTATTTTGGTAAGATTTTGGTATCAAACATTTTGGTTATTTGATATGATTAAAAGCTTAAGCAAATTAAATACAAAGGTCGTTAAGTTTACTCACTTTTTGTTTCATTTTGGCATTTTGTGGCGCTCACAAAATGGCTTTTTATCCTTACTGTTCTCCAAGAAATTAATTTATTGTGAAAATGTGTGTGGTCCTGTATGTATTTGAACTACAACATGTGCTTGCAGCCAGTTAGGCCACACCCTCGCCATTCCTAGCAGAAGATTAGCCAGAATCACCCTAGTTTTGCTGTCTTGGCAAATAAAGTAACTGATCAAAATTGTTGGAGGCATGTTTGAAAAGACCCAAAATATTGACAAATTTTTCATATCAAGGGTACTTTGGGATGGAGGAATTTTCTTTGTGTCAGATCCTTAGAAAATGTCAAACTTAAGCACCAAGTGTGATTTTGAGTTAAACATGCACATGCACGTCTTTTGCTAAAAATCTATTTTTGGGTTCAGGGGGTCTCAAAATGTGTATTTCTGGTAAAATCTTTAAATGAAGTTTGATTTGTATTTTTTTATGCACCTGTATCTCTGGCTATATTTATTTTAACTTTTTGATATGTCTTTGTTTCAGCATAAATGCAAATGCTGCAGTTCTGAGTAATTATGAGGTACGTACTTTGTCAGAAGCAATGATAAAGCTTAAAAAATGCACCTTCGTGTAGATGTGTGGCATATTACTGGGAATTAGTTGCCCTGCTCTGCACTGTTTCCAACCGTTTCTCCATGTGCTGGACGTGGTTCAGTGTGTTACTACTGTTATAATGCCAGCACACAGAATCTTTATGTATGATATGACAACAAACTCTTGTACAGAAGTGAGGCAAATTCCCTGTTGCTTGTGCGCTTCACAGAGAAATGGCTTGTAATCCTGTGAATAGATTTGTGGAAATGAGATCTATTGTCAATATGGAAGCGTGTTCTTACAGAAGAAAACCTCAACATTAAAGAAAAGTTAGAACAAAGTCCAAAGAAGTCTCTGGAAATGTCTTGTACTTGCACAAGATTCAGGAATTTCTCAAATCTCGGCTTGAAATGCCACTAAATTCTTAAAATTAAAACCCTATAAGATAACTGTAGTTCAGGAATTGTGATAATGTGAGTAGAGTTAATTTCTGCAATTGGATAATGTTATTGATCACTCTATTCAGCTGCATGGCCATGAAGAATTAATGAGTGATACAAATTATGTTAAAAGGTGTGAGAGATGTGTGGACATCATCTGTAACGAAGGTTATTGTAGTTATAATTTGCATGCGCTTTAATTTAAGGGGCTGTGACTCTGCCGGCAAACAGCATACTTCCCGATGCCAAGGAAATTCCCATTAGGCCAGTAATTCATTTTCAATATCATCCAAACTTTGTATTGTTGAACTAGCGGCCTCTGGCTTATTAACAAGTTTTCATAGTTATGAACTACAACTTGGGTCAGTTTGAGTTTTAAATGTGACTTTGTTGCATCAAATGCATAAGATAAACCAATATAGGTGACATAATATTACTAATGTTGGAAATGAAGTGTGACATCACACACCTTGCCTCTTGTATGAAGAGCCACATGTATTAAAGGCAGTTTGGTATCACATGAAATAATACTGCTGTCCTGTGTATCAACAGGGGAATATACACGAGATATACTGGAAAAATTCGATGTGATACATTCACACATCTTTCATTTATTAGTGGGTATATAAGCTATTCTTACTAAAGCTTATCCAGGGTGTAACAAATTGCAGGACGCATGCCTCGCACGTAAACAAAGAAATTATATTATACGAACATGTGTGTTTCCATGTTACAACTCATTAATCATGGGAAACACACACGAACAGAACGTTAGAATTATGGGGAACATGCGCTCTTGGTTAGGTCTGGTTACATTGTCATTATTGTAGGTGCACTGCCAGTGTTTTGTTTTACATGTCCCTGTTGCCATGCGTCATTGCTTGTTTACAGGTAACATCAACTGTTCCAGTGAGCAGTACGACGTAGTAGAGTTGATAACAGACTTGGTTCGTGCAATGGCAGAGATGACAAATGCCTATTTATGTATGGATTAGCAATGGCGCTTGCACTTGTTTGTACTGGGAGAGATTTCCAGGACGAAGGTGCCCTAGCAGGAAAACTTTGATTGTTGTCTTAGGGAACATGGGGCATTTCAGCCTGATACTCATGACCGGAGGAGGCCTAGAAGGAGGAGGAGGCGCAAACTATTCAGGCAGTTGATGATGACCCTAGTGTCTGTACAAGACAAGTAGCTGCAACAATGAATGTTGTCTGTTACACGAGGTCCGACTGTATCCATACCATTTACAGTGTGTGCTCAACCCTAATTTTAGTGCAACGGTGCTGTTCACAGATGAGGCGTCGGTTCAACAAGATCAGATTATAAATTATCACAATCAGCATGTATGGGCTGACATCAATCTTCATGCAACTGTCAAAGCAAGTCATCAACAAAGATTTTCTGCCAATGTTTGGGCCGACATTGTTGGTGACTGTTTGATAGGGCCTCATGTTCTTCAACAGACAAAGTTACCATAATTTTGTAGAGAATGTTCTACCTGATCTGTTAGCAGATGTGCCTTTAGCTGTGCGACAATACATGTACTTCATGCATGGTGGAGCACCGCTTCATTTTAGTGTTAATGTCCATTGGCTTCTAAATAACAGATTTGATGACAGATAGAGTTGGACCAGTTTTCTGCTCCCACGCTCCCCAGACCTAAACCCACTGGAGTTTTATTTGTGGGGGTGTTTGAAAGCTGTTGTGTATCGAACCTCAGTACCTGATGTTCAGTCTCCATGCCTGTATTATGGAAAGCTATGAAACCATATGCAAAACTCCAGGGATATATCAGCGCATCCAGGATTCACTATGAGGACGCATGTATCAATGTTGAAGGAGGGCAAATTGAACATTTCCTGTAAGAAAGAGTTGCATGTGGTATGTGTTTCCAGACCAATGTTCATATAACACAATTTCTTTGTATAGCTGTGAGGAATGTGTCCTGCAATTTGTGCTGTACATTTTTGTTACATCCTGTATTTCTATCTACTACATTTTAATCCAAGTAAACCTTTGCAGAAATAGCTATATTACACATTTCGTTATAGCTACAAAGGGAACAGCAGTAGTCAAATGTTTAACAACTGGACGCTATATGCTGGCCTTAAAATATCATTCTTTTTCCATGACATTGCAAGAAACAACTGAGTGTTGTCAGGACTTCAAGAGAATCACCTAGAAATGAACAATTCAAATCTTTAATATTAGATATGTCAGAAATGGCTTATGCCACAAAAAAAACTTATATGAAATAAATTGTAATTTTTAAAGAGATGTACATTTAACTCTTTTCCAGTTATACAAGATTATACAAAATTGCTTCCAAATGAAGAGGACTTTTTAGACTATTCCCAAAAATTGCAATACATACATTATATTTGTCATGTAAATATCTTTGATATATGGTATTTTAATCTAAATTGTTATGGCCATTTTTTAAAATTAAAAAGTTTTAAAAAAATGTTGCATGTCAAGGGTAGTTTCCTGAAAATGTTTGCGTCACATCTTTGGAAGATACTGAACCTTTTGTTGTTCACAAACACATGGACATTTTTGTAAAAATGCTTTATTTGGGTGGAATGCAATACCTTTTCTACCTACTAGGTACATCATAAAGAAACTAGAAATTGGATCAAGTGACCGTATAACATTCATGTATTTGAGATTAAATTTTCAGATGATTGGTTCTTGGAAGGTGTTGTTGATGAAATAAGCATTTTTTTGTATGTTATTGTTTTGTACAATATCTGTTTTTTCATCATTTTTTATATTACGTAAAAATGACTCAAACATTTGGATAATCTTTTGCTCCTAAAATTTTTTACAGGCTATACAGCTGTGGACACAACCAGTAAACACAACTCCATATTGTGGCTGTGGACACAAACATTAAACACAACTCCATATTGTGGCTGTGGAAACAAACACAACGAGTAAACACAACTCCATATTGTGGCTGTGGAAACAAACACAAAAAGTAAACACAACTCCATATTGTGGCTGTGGACACAAACACAACAAGTAAACACAACTCCATCTTGTGGCTGTGGAAACAAACACAACAAGTAAACACAACTCCATCTTGTGGCTGTGGAAACAAACACAACAAGTAAACACAACTCCATATTGTGGCTGTGGACACAAATAGTAAACACAACTCCATATTGTGGCTGTGGACACAAACACAACCAGTAAACACAACTCCATCTTGTGGCTGTGGACACACACAAACAGTAAACACAACTCCATATTGTGGCTGTGGAAACAAACACAACAAGTAAACACAACTCCATATTGTGGCTGTGGACACAAATAGTAAACACAACTCCATATTGTGGCTGTGGACACAAACACAACCAGTAAACACAACTCCATCTTGTGGCTGTGGACACACACAAACAGTAAACACAACTCCATCTTGTGGCTGTGGACACAAACAGTAAACACAACTCCATATTGTGGCTGTGGAAACAAATAGTAAATACAACTCCATATTGTGGCTGTGGACACACACAAACAGTAAACACAACTCCATATTGTGGCTGTGGACGCACACAAACAGTAAACACAACTCCATATTGTGGCTGTGGACGCACACAAACAGTAAACACAACTCCATATTGTGGTTGTGGACACACACAAACAGTAAACACAACTCCATATTGTGGCTGTGGACACACACAACCAGTAAACACAACTCCATATTGTGGCTGTGGACACACACAAACAGTAAACACAACTCCATATTGTGGCTGTGGACACACACAACCAGTAAACACAACTCCATATTGTGGCTGTGGACACACACAAACAGTAAACACAACTCCATATTGTGGTTGTGGAAACAAACAGTAAACACAACTCCATATTGTGGCTGTGGACACACACAAACAGTAAACACAACTCCATATTGTGGCTGTGGACACACACAACCAGTAAACACAACTCCATATTGTGGCTGTGGACACACACAAACAGTAAACACAACTCCATATTGTGGCTGTGGAAACAAACAGTAAACACAACTCCATATTGTGGCTGCGGACACACACAAACAGTAAACACAACTCCATATTGTGGCTGTGGACGCACACAAACAGTAAACACAACTCCATATTGTGGTTGTGGACACACACAAACAGTAAACACAACTCCATATTGTGGCTGTGGACACACACAAACAGTAAACACAACTCCATATTGTGGCTGTGGACGCACACAAACAGTAAACACAACTCCATATTGTGGTTGTGGACACACACAAACAGTAAACACAACTCCATATTGTGGCTGTGGACACACACAACCAGTAAACACAACTCCATATTGTGGCTGTGGACACACACAAACAGTAAACACAACTCCATATTGTGGTTGTGGACACACACAAACAGTAAACACAACTCCATATTGTGGCTGTGGACGCACACAAACAGTAAACACAACTCCATATTGTGGCTGTGGACACAAACACAACAAGTAAACACAACTCCATATTGTGGCTGTGGACACAAACACAACAAGTAAACACAACTCCATATTGTGGCTGTGGACACACACAACAAGTAAACACAACTCCATATTGTGGTTGTGGACACACACAACAAGTAAACACAACTCCATATTGTGGCTGTGGACACACACAACCAGTAAACACAACTCCATATTGTGGCTGTGGACACACACAAACAGTAAACACAACTCCATATTGTGGTTGTGGACACAACCAGTAAACACAACTCCATATTGTGGCTGTGGGCACACACAACAAGTAAACACAACTCCATATTGTGGCTGTGGACACACACAAATAGTAAACACAACTCCATATTGTGGCTGTGGACACAAATAGTAAACACAACTCCATATTGTGGCTGTGGGCACAAATAGTAAACACAACTCCATATTGTGGCTGTGGACACAAATAGTAAACACAACTCCATATTGTGGCTGTGGACACAAATAGTAAACACAACTCCATATTGTGGCTGTGGACACAAATAGTAAACACAACTCCATATTGTGGCTGTGGACACAAATAGTAAACACAACTCCATATTGTGGCTGTGGACACAAATAGTAAACACAACTCCATATTGTGGCTGTGGACACAAATAGTAAACACAACTCCATATTGTGGCTGTGGGCACACACAACAAGTAAACACAACTCCATATTGTGGCTGTGGACACACACAACAAGTAAACACAACTCCATATTGTGGTTGTGGACACACACAACAAGTAAACACAACTCCATATTGTGGCTGTGGACACACACAACCAGTAAACACAACTCCATATTGTGGCTGTGGACACACACAAACAGTAAACACAACTCCATATTGTGGCTGTGGACACAAATAGTAAACACAACTCCATATTGTGGCTGTGGACACAAATAGTAAACACAACTCCATATTGTGGCTGTGGACACAAATAGTAAACACAACTCCATATTGTGGCTGTGGACACACACAAACAGTAAACACAACTCCATATTGTGGCTGTGGACACAAATAGTAAACACAACTCCATATTGTGGCTGTGGACACACACAAACAGTAAACACAACTCCATATTGTGGCTGTGGACACAAATAGTAAACACAACTCCATATTGTGGCTGTGGACACAAACAGTAAACACAACTCCATATTGTGGTTGTGGACACAAACAGTAAACACAACTCCATATTGTGGCTGTGGACACAAATAGTAAACACAACTCCATATTGTGGTTGTGGACACAAACAGTAAACACAACTCCATATTGTGGTTGTGGACACAAACAGTAAACACAACTCCATATTGTGGCTGTGGACACACACAAACAGTAAACAGAACTCCATATTGTGGCTGTGGACACACACAAACAGTAAACACAACTCCATATTGTGGCTGTGGACACACACAAACAGTAAACAGAACTCCATATTGTGGCTGTGGACACACACAAACAGTAAACACAACTCCATATTGTGGTTGTGGACACAAACAGTAAACACAACTCCATATTGTGACTGTGGACACACACAAACAGTAAACGCAACTCCATATTGTGGCTGTGGACACACACAAACAGTAAACACAACTCCATATTGTGGCTGTGGACACACACAAACAGTAAACAGAACTCCATATTGTGGTTGTGGACACAAATAGTAAACAGAACTCCATATTGTGGTTGTGGACACACACAAACAGTAAACACAACTCCATATTGTGGCTGTGGACACACACAAACAGTAAACACAACTCCATATTGTGGTTGTGGACACACACAAACAGTAAACACAACTCCATATTGTGGCTGTGGACACACACAAACAGTAAACACAACTCCATATTGTGGCTGTGGACACAAACAGTAAACACAACTCCATATTGTGGTTGTGGACACAAACAGTAAACACAACTCCATATTGTGGTTGTGGACACAAACAGTAAACACAACTCCATATTGTGGTTGTGGACACAAACAGTAAACACAACTCCATATTGTGGTTGTGGACACAAACAGTAAACACAACTCCATATTGTGGCTGTGGACACAAACAGTAAACACAACTCCATATTGTGGTTGTGGACACAAACAGTAAACACAACTCCATATTGTGGTTGTGGACACAAACAAGTAAACACAACTCCATATTGTGGCTGTGGACACAAACACAACCAGTAAACACAACTCCATATTGTGGCTGTGGACACAAACACAACCAGTAAACACAACTCCATATTGTGGCTGTGGACACAAACAGTAAACACAACTCCATATTGTGGTTGTGGACACAAACAGTAAACACAACTCCATATTGTGGTTGTGGACACAAACAGTAAACACAACTCCATATTGTGGCTGTGGACACACACAAACAGTAAACACAACTCCATATTGTGGCTGTGGACACACACAAACAGTAAACAGAACTCCATATTGTGGCTGTGGACACAAATAGTAAACAGAACTCCATATTGTGGTTGTGGACACACACAAACAGTAAACACAACTCCATATTGTGGCTGTGGACACACACAAACAGTAAACACAACTCCATATTGTGGTTGTGGACACACACAAACAGTAAACACAACTCCATATTGTGGCTGTGGACACACACAAACAGTAAACACAACTCCATATTGTGGCTGTGGACACAAACAGTAAACACAACTCCATATTGTGGTTGTGGACACAAATAGTAAACACAACTCCATATTGTGGTTGTGGACACAAACAGTAAACAGAACTCCATATTGTGGCTGTGGACACACACAAACAGTAAACAGAACTCCATATTGTGGTTGTGGACACAAATAGTAAACACAACTCCATATTGTGGTTGTGGACACAAACAGTAAACACAACTCCATATTGTGGTTGTGGACACAAACAAGTAAACACAACTCCATATTGTGGCTGTGGACACAAACACAAACAGTAAACACAACTCCATAGTGTGGCTGTGGACACAAACACAACCAGTAAACACAACTCCATATTGTGGCTGTGGACACAACCAGTAAACACAACTCCATATTGTGGCTGTGGACACAACAAGTAAACACAACTCCAAATTGTGGCTGTGGACACAACCAGTAAACACAACTCCATATTGTGGCTGTGGACACAACAAGTAAACACAACTCCATATTGTGGCTGTGGACACAAACACAACCAGTAAACACAACTCCATATTGTGGCTGTGGACAGAACCAGTAAACACAACTCCATATTGTGGCTGTGGACACAACCAAGTAAACACAACTCCATATTGTGGCTGTGGACATAAACACAACCATTAAACACAACTCCATATTGTGGCTGTGGACACAAACAAGTAAACACAACTCCATATTGTGGCTGTGGACACACACAACAAGTAAACACAACTCCATATTGTGGTTGTGGACACAAACAGTAAACACAACTCCATATTGTGGTTTTGGACACAAACAGTAAACACAACTCCATATTGTGGTTGTGGACACAACCAGTAAACACAACTCCATATTGTGGCTGTGGACACACACAAACAGTAAACACAACTCCATATTGTGGCTGTGGACACAAACAAGTAAACACAACTCCATATTGTGGTTGTGGACACAAACAGTAAACACAACTCCTATTGTGGCTGTGGACACACACAAACAGTAAACACAACTCCATATTGTGGCTGTGGACACAAACACAACCAGTAAACACAACTCCATATTGTGGCTGTGGACACAAACACAACCAGTAAACACAACTCCATATTGTGGCTGTGGAAACAAACACAACCAGTAAACACAACTCCATATTGTGGCTGTGGAAACAAACACAACCAGTAAACACAACTCCATATTGTGGCTGTGGACACAAACAGTAAACACAACTCCACATTGTGGCTGTGGACACAAACACAACCAGTAAACACAACTCCATATTGTGGCTGTGGAAACAAACACAACCAGTAAACACAACTCCATATTGCGGCTGTGGAAACAAACACAACAAGTAAACACAACTCCACATTGTGGCTGTGGACACAAACACAACAAGTAAACACAACTCCATATTGTGGCTGTGGAAACAAACACAACAAGTAAACACAACTCCATATTGTGGTTGTGGACACAAACACAACAAGAAAACACAACTCCACATTGTGGCTGTGGACACAAACACAACAAGTAAACACAACTCCATATTGTGGTTGTGGACACAAACACAACAAGTAAACACAACTCCACATTGTGGCTGTGGACACAAACACAACCAGTAAACACAACTCCATATTGTGGCTGTGGAAACAAACACAACAAGTAATCACAACTCCACATTGTGGCTGTGGACACAAACACAACAAGTAAACACAACTCCATATTGTGGCTGTGGACACAAACACAACAAGTAAACACAACTCCATATTGTGGCTGTGGACACAAACACAACAAGTAAACACAACTCCATATTGTGGCTGTGGACACAAACACAACAAGTAAACACAACTCCATATTGTGGCTGTGGACACAAACACAACAAGTAAACACAACTCCATATTGTGGCTGTGGAAACAAACACAACCAGTAAACACAACTCCATATTGTGGCTGTGGACACAAACAGTAAACACAACTCCACATTGTGGCTGTGGACACAAACACAACCAGTAAACACAACTCCATATTGTGGCTGTGGACACAAACACAACCAGTAAACACAACTCCATATTGTGGCTGTGGAAACAAACACAACCAGTAAACACAACTCCATATTGTGGCTGTGGACACAAACAGTAAACACAACTCCACATTGTGGCTGTGGACACAAACACAACCAGTAAACACAACTGCATATTGTGGCTATGGAAACAAACACAACCAGTAAACACAACTCCATATTGTGGCTGTGGAAACAAACACAACAAGTAAACACAACTCCACATTGTGGCTGTGGACACAAACACAACCAGTAAACACAACTCCATATTGTGGCTGTGGACACAAACACAACAAGTAAACACAACTCCATATTGTGGCTGTGGACACAAACACAACAAGTAAACACAACTCCATATTGTGGCTGTGGACACAAACACAACAAGGAAACACAACTCCATATTGTTTCTGTGGACACAAACACAACAAGTAAACACAACTCCATATTGTGGTTGTGGACACAAACACAAGTAAACACAACTCCATATTGTGGCTGTGGAAACAAACACAACAAGTAAACACAACTCCATATTGTGGCTGTGGACACAAGAAGTAAACACAACTCCATATTGTGGCTTTGGACACACACAAACAGTAAACACAACTCCATATTGTGGCTGTGGACACAACAAGTAAACACAACTCCATATTGTGGCTTTGGACACACACAAACAGTAAACACAACTCCATATTGTGGCTGTGGACACACACAAACAGTAAACACAACTCCATATTGTGGCTGTGGACACAACCAGTAAACACAACTCTATATTGTGGCTGTGGACACAACCAAGTAAACACAACTCCATATTGTGGCTGTGGACACAACACGTAAACACAACTCCATATTGTGGCTGTGGACACAACAAGTAAACACAACTCCATATTGTGGCTGTGGACACAACCAAGTAAACACAACTCTATATTGTGGCTGTGGACACAACAAGTAAACACAACTCCATATTGTGGCTGTGGACACAACCAAGTAAACACAACTCCATGTTGTGGCTGTGGACACAACAAGTAAACACAACTCCATATTGTGGCTGTGGACACAACCAAGTAAACACAACTCTATATTGTGGCTGTGGACACAACAAGTAAACACAACTCCATATTGTGGCTGTGGACACAACCAAGTAAACACAACTCTATATTGTGGCTGTGGACACAACCAAGTAAACACAACTCTATATTGTGGCTGTGGACACAACCAAGTAAACACAACTCTATATTGTGGCTGTGGACACAACCAAGTAAACACAACTCCATATTGTGGCTGTGGACACAACCAAGTAAACACAACTCTATATTGTGGCTGTGGACACAACCAAGTAAACACAACTCTATATTGTGGCTGTGGACACAACCAAGTAAACAGAAGTCTATATTGTGGCTGTGGACACAACCAAGTAAACACAACTCCATATTGTGGCTGTGGACACAACCAAGTAAACACAACTCTATATTGTGGCTGTGGACACAACCAAGTAAACACAACTCTATATTGTGGCTGTGGACACAACCAAGTAAACACAACTCTATATTGTGGCTGTGGACACAACCAAGTAAACACAACTCTATATTGTGGCTGTGGACACAACCAAGTAAACACAACTCCATATTGTGGCTGTGGACACAACCAAGTAAACAGAAGTCTATATTGTGGCTGTGGACACAACCAAGTAAACACAACTCCATATTGTGGCTGTGGACACAACCAAGTAAACACAACTCTATATTGTGGCTGTGGACACAACCAAGTAAACACAACTCTATATTGTGGCTGTGGACACAACCAAGTAAACACAACTCCATATTGTGGCTGTGGACACAACCAAGTAAACACAACTCCATATTGTGGCTGTGGACACAACCAAGTAAACACAACTCCATATTGTGGCTGTGGACACAACCAAGTAAACACAACTCTATATTGTGGCTGTGGACACAACAAGTAAACACAACTCCATATTGTGGCTGTGGACACAACCAAGTAAACACAACTCTATATTGTGGCTGTGGACACAACAAGTAAACACAACTCCATATTGTGGCTGTGGACACAACCAAGTAAACACAACTCCATATTGTGGCTGTGGACACAACAAGTAAACACAACTCCATTTTGTGGCTGTGGACACAACCAGTAAACACAACTCTATATTGTGGCTGTGGACACAACCAAGTAAACACAACTCCATATTGTGGCTGTGGACACAACAAGTAAACACAACTCCATATTGTGGCTGTGGACACAACCAAGTAAACACAACTCTATATTGTGGCTGTGGACACAACCAAGTAAACACAACTCTATATTGTGGCTGTGGACACAACCAAGTAAACACAACTCCATATTGTGGCTGTGGACACAACCAAGTAAACACAACTCTATATTGTGGCTGTGGACACAACCAAGTAAACACAACTCTATATTGTGGCTGTGGACACAACCAAGTAAACACAACTCCATATTGTGGCTGTGGACACAACCAGTAAACACAACTCTATATTGTGGCTGTGGACACAACCAAGTAAACAGAAGTCTATATTGTGGCTGTGGACACAACCAAGTAAACACAACTCTATATTGTGGCTGTGGACACAACCAAGTAAACAGAAGTCTATATTGTGGCTGTGGACACAACCAAGTAAACACAACTCTATATTGTGGCTGTGGACACAACCAAGTAAACAGAAGTCTATATTGTGGCTGTGGACACAACCAAGTAAACACAACTCTATATTGTGGCTGTGGACACAACCAAGTAAACACAACTCCATATTGTGGCTGTGGACACAACCAAGTAAACACAACTCTATATTGTGGCTGTGGACACAACCAAGTAAACAGAAGTCTATATTGTGGCTGTGGACACAACCAGTAAACACAACTCTATATTGTGGCTGTGGACACAACCAAGTAAACACAACTCCATATTGTGGCTGTGGACACAACCAAGTAAACACAACTCCATATTGTGGCTGTGGACACAACCAAGTAAACACAACTCTATATTGTGGCTGTGGACACAACGAAGTAAACACAACTCCATATTGTGGCTGTGGACACAACCAGTAAACACAACTCCATATTGTGGCTGTGGACACAACCAAGTAAACACAACTCCATATTGTGGCTGTGGACACAACCAAGTAAACACAACTCCATATTGTGGCTGTGGACACAACCAAGTAAACACAACTCTATATTGTGGCTGTGGACACAACAAGTAAACACAACTCCATATTGTGGCTGTGGACACAACCAAGTAAACAGAACTCCATATTGTGGCTGTGGACACAACAAGTAAACACAACTCCATATTGTGGCTGTGGACACAACAAGTAAACACAACTCTATATTGTGTCTGTGGACACAACAAGTAAACACAACTCTATATTGTGGCTGTGGACACAACAAGTAAACACAACTCCATATTGTGGCTGTGGACACAACCAAGTAAACACAACTCCATATTGTGGCTGTGGACACAACCAAGTAAACACAACTCCATATTGTGGCTGTGGACACAACCAAGTAAACACAACTCTATATTGTGGCTGTGGACACAACAAGTAAACACAACTCTATATTGTGGCTGTGGACACAACAAGTAAACACAACTCCATATTGTGGCTGTGGACACAAAAAGTAAACACAACTCCATATTGTGGCTGTGGACACAACAAGTAAACACAACTCTATATTGTGGCTGTGGACACAACAAGTAAACACAACTCCATATTGTGGCTGTGGACACAACAAGTAAACAGAACTCTATATTGTGGCTGTGGACACAACAAGTAAACACAACTCTATATTGTGGCTGTGGACACAACAAGTAAACACAACTCCATATTGTGGCTGTGGACACAACAAGTAAACACAACTCCATATTGTGGCTGTGGACACAACAGGTAAACACAACTCTATATTGTGGCTGTGGACACAACAAGTAAACACAACTCCATATTGTGGCTGTGGACACAACAGGTAAACACAACTCTATATTGTGGCTGTGGACACAACAAGTAAACACAGCTCTATATTGTGGCTGTGGACACAACCAAGTAAACACAACTCCATATTGTGGCTGTGGACACAACAAGTAAACACAACTCCATATTGTGGCTGTGGACACAACAGGTAAACACAACTCCATATTGTGGTTGTGGACACACACAACCAGTAAACACAACTCCATATTGTGGCTGTGGACACAACAAGTAAACACAACTCCATATTGTGGCTGTGGACACAACAGGTAAACACAACTCCATATTGTGGTTGTGGACAAACACAACCAGTAAACACAACTCCATATTGTGGCTGTGGACACAAACACAACCAGTAAACACAACTCCATATTGTGGCTGTGGAAACAAACACAACCAGTAAACACAACTCCATATTGTGGCTGTGGACACAAACACAACCAGTAAACACAACTCCATATTGTGGCTGTGGACACAAACACAACCAGTAAACACAACTCCATATTGTGGCTGTGGAAACAAACACAACCAGTAAACACAACTCCATATTGTGGCTGTGTAAACAAACACAACAAGTAAACACAACTCCATATTGTGGCTGTGGAAACAAACACAACCAGTAAACACAACTCCATATTGTGGCTGTGGACACAAACACAACCAGTAAACACAACTCCATATTGTGGCTGTGGACACAAACACAACCAGTAAACATAACTCCATATTGTGGCTGTGGACACAAACACAACAAGTAAACACAACTCCATATTGTGGCTGTGGACACAAACACAACAAGTAAACATAACTCCATATTGTGGCTGTGGACACAAACACAACAAGTAAACATAACTCCATATTGTGGCTGTGGACACAAACAGTAAACACAACTCCATATTGTGGCTGTGGACACAAATAGTAAACACAACTCCATATTGTGGCTGTGGAAACAAACACAACCAGTAAACACAACTCCATATTGTGGCTGTGGACACAAACACAACCAGTAAACACAACTCCATATTGTGGCTGTGGACACAAACACAACCAGTAAACATAACTCCATATTGTGGCTGTGGACACAAACACAACCAGTAAACATAACTCCATATTGTGGCTGTGGAAACAAACAGTAAACACAACTCCATATTGTGGTTGTGGACACACACAACCAGTAAACACAACTCCATATTGTGGCTGTGGACACACACAAACAGTAAACACAACTCCATATTGTGGCTGTGGACGCACACAAACAGTAAACACAACTCCATATTGTGGCTGTGGACACACACAACCAGTAAACACAACTCCATATTGTGGCTGTGGACACAAACAGTAAACACAACTCCATATTGTGGCTGTGGACGCACACAAACAGTAAACACAACTCCATATTGTGGTTGTGGACACACACAACCAGTAAACACAACTCCATATTGTGGCTGTGGACACACACAACCAGTAAACACAACTCCATATTGTGGCTGTGGACACAAACACAACCAGTAAACACAACTCCATATTGTGGCTGTGGACGCACACAAACAGTAAACACAACTCCATATTGTGGCTGTGGACACAAACAGTAAACACAACTCCATATTGTGGCTGTGGACACAAACAGTAAACACAACTCCATATTGTGGCTGTGGACACAACCAGTAAACACAACTCCATATTGTGGCTGTGGACACAACCAGTAAACACAACTCCATATTGTGGCTGTGGACACACACAAACAGTAAACACAACTCCATATTGTGGCTGTGGACGCACACAAACAGTAAACACAACTCCATATTGTGGCTGTGGACACACACAACCAGTAAACACAACTCCATATTGTGGCTGTGGACACACACAACCAGTAAACACAACTCCATATTGTGGCTGTGGACGCACACAAACAGTAAACACAACTCCATATTGTGGCTGTGGACACAAACAGTAAACACAACTCCATATTGTGGCTGTGGACACAACCAGTAAACACAACTCCATATTGTGGCTGTGGACACAACCAGTAAACACAACTCCATATTGTGGCTGTGGACACACACAAACAGTAAACACAACTCCATATTGTGGCTGTGGACACACACAAACAGTAAACACAACTCCATATTGTGGCTGTGGACGCACACAAACAGTAAACACAACTCCATATTGTGGCTGTGGACGCACACAAACAGTAAACACAACTCCATATTGTGGCTGTGCACACACACAACCAGTAAACACAACTCCTATTGTGGCTGTGGAAACAAACAATAAACACAACTCCATATTGTGGTTGTGGACACACACAACCAGTAAACACAACTCCATATTGTGGTTGTGGAAACAAACACAACCATTAAACACAACTCCATATTGTAGCTGTGGAAACAAACAGTAAACACAACTCCATATTGTGGTTGTGGACACACACAACCAGTAAACACAACTCCTATTGTGGCTGTGGACACACACAACCAGTAAACACAACTCCATATTGTGGTTGTGGACACAACCAGTAAACACAACTCCATATTGTGGTTGTGGACACACACAACCAGTAAACACTACTCCTATTGTGGCTGTGGACACACACAACCAGTAAACACAAACAGAACTAAATATAAAACACTTATCCATAGAGAAGGTTCTAGAAGCATCTGGAATTAAAATCGCCACTAACCTTGGTAATGTTGTTGTATTTGGAATATACCATTCGCCCTCATCTTCTGTTAATGAATTTATATTACAACTAGAAATTATGCTCCAACAATATTTAAAGAGAGATGCTAAAGCTATCCTAACAGGAGATCTTAATATTAACCTAGACCCTAATGATAAATCATACAAATGCCTAAAAGAGGTTTTTAATTCATAGAATATAAAAGATTTAATTCAAGAACCCACTAGAGTAAGTGATAGTACTTCATCTACCATTGACCATATTGCATCTAATGTAACAGAAATATCCTTTGTGGTTTTAGAAACCTCTATCTCCGATCACTATGCCCAACTGACTAACTTTAATGTATGCAAATATGAAATAGTGAGTAAAGTAAGTAGAACAGTAAGACACTTAAGTAGTGAAAACTTAAATAACTTAATAAATAGTTTAGCTGTAATAGACTGGGAATGTACATTATATAATATTGGTAATGTAAATGATAAATGGAACCAGTTTTATAATGTATTTAAATTGAACCTTGATGCTACATGTCCAAAAATAAATGTGAATGCAAATAACACTGCAAAGAAAAAAGTAAAATTACCATTAACAACGATGAAACTGAAAGAGAAAATGAAAGATATGTATGTACTGTATAAAAGTTCCTCACTGGAGTATTATAAAAATAAATATAAAACTATGAGACATGAGTATCTCAGTAATTTGAAAGCTGTTAAAATAAATGCATATAGAGAAAGCATGAGAAAATCCAAAAATGTCAGTAAAACAGCCTGGGGCTTAATAAATGAAGCGAGAAGATATCCTGAATTATATAAAAACATAAAACTGAACATAAATGGGGAAGTGGTTCACGATCCGGTCACTATAAGTAAACAGTTTAATGATTATTTCATAAATGCACCTACACGGATAGCTAGTAGATCAAATTCTGTAAATGCCAATATTAATACCATGACAAATACTTCTTTCTTTCTCAGACCGGTTACAGAAGATGAGATAATTAAAATAATCAACAACCTGCCAAGTAAAAAAAGCAGTGGGTGGGATGAAATCAGCTCATTTCTATTAATAGTATGTAAATATGTTATTGTAAAACCATTAACCTATTTGATTAATTTCTCCATCGAACAGGGACAATTTCCAGAAATGTTGAAACTAGCAATAATCAGACCAGTATTTAAAAAAGGGAATGAACTAAATTTTGACAATTATAGACCTATAGCCTTAACATCGGAGATAGCTAAATTGTTTGAAAGGATCCTGCTGTTAAGACTGGATAATTATCTAAGTAAATTCAATATATTAAGGAAGTTTCAACATGGGTTTACAAAAGGGAAATCCACCATTTCTGCCATTAACCAGTGTATACATGAAATAATTGGGAATTTAGAAAAAACAATGAGAAGGTCAGTACATTAGTTTTTGACTTATCTAAGGCTTTTGACTGTGTGAACCATAATATATTAATTAGTAAATTGGAAAACTATCGCATAAGATGGATTACCCCTGGACCTAATCCGTAGTTATGTGGTTGGAAGAAAACAAATTACGGAAATAACGTACAAAAAATGGCGATGTATACAACAAATCAAATCACATTTGGGATCTTGAAATATGGCGTACCACAAGGCACTGTGTTGGGACCATTATTATTTATTATCTACATTAATGACATTAAAAATCCACCAAATACTTCAGTGATAACTTATGCAGATGACACCACAGCTGTATGCTGGAATAAAACAGTAGAAGGATTAAATACTACCATAAACAATACCACCTTCTCTTTGCTGAATTACTTCAAATTGATAAATCTACACTGCAACATGCAAAAAACTAAAGTGATGCAATTCAATAAAAATGATGGTAAAATATCACTAAAAGTCGATAATATAATATTCTGGATGTAAAATCACATCAATTTTTAGGTCTTATTGTTGATAACAAGCTAACATGGGCTGAGCATATTGAACATATATGTGCTAAAATTAGTAAAACAGTGTATCTACTCAGATATTTCAACAATCATAGTGATGGTAACATATTGAAACTAATATACTATGGATGTTTTTATCCACACATACTCTATGGGATTGAAATCTGGGGTGCTGCTGCAAAAATGCATATGGATAAATTACTTATATACCAAAAGAAATGCATCAGAATCATGTTTAACCTAAAACCAAGGGAATCGTGTAGGGAAACCTCTGTTAACAATAAATTGCTTACTATTTACTCTCTTATGCATACAGAACAATAATGTATGTAATAGATAAGTACAAACCAATTAAAAACAACCAAATCCATGAACATAATACAAGAGGAAATTTGGACTACTTTAGGCATAGTGTAAAAAAAAGTGTATCTTTAAAGGATTTATATATTTCTGGAATCATGCTATTTAATAAATTACCACTGGAAATCAAATCTGTAGTTGATGTTTCTAAACAGCAATTCAAAAGGAAATTGAGGGTGTATCTAATAAACAAATGTCTGTATGATTTAAAGGATTTGTAAAGATGTAATTGTTTTGACATGTCAAAAATCAGATGTATTATAAACTGGATGAAATAAATTATTATTATTATTATTATTATTATTATTATTATTATTATTATTATTATTATTATTATATAATTGCAAGCCTATATTTTCTGTATTATACTTTTCTCTTGAGAGAGAAAAAAGAATCTGAAGTGCTGCACTCACATTATTTTCTCTAATCACACTTCTGCAAGCTATTCTTACAAAAGCTTATTTTCTAACTACTACTTGTTAATTGAGATAAACGTTCATTAGACATTTAGTTGTACATACGAGGCATGTACTTTATCATCATTCATTACCTTACACTACTTGTGCACATAGTCACCACCGTTATTCAGGCACTTGTCGTAACAGGAAACCAGTTTCATATGCATTTGTCAAAGAATGATGCCACCTGTGATGAAAGCCAAGACTGCACTTCTTGTTTTACAACATCATCATTGTTGAAATGTTTTCCACCAAGGAGTTTCTTCAGATGAAAATCGCTTAGTGCCAAATCTGAGGGTGGTCGAATTGTTCCCAACCAAGTGATGCAATTATATCTTGGGTTTGTTTGGCTGTGTGTTGTCACTCATTGTTTCCCCATATACCGGACACAACAGTCAGTGGGTCATTTGATTGTTTTAAACTTTTCATAATGCTTTAACAAGAGGATAACACAAAGTGGCAATTGCTCACAGCTCTGTCCGCTTCCTAATGAATGGCAGAAGTGATCATGCATTCTCAAAATCACAACTGCAGCGGCAAAATGTTAAAGCCATATTTACTTTAAAATCATGCCATGTATAAGAAGAATGCAGTAAACTAGGCGATAGATTTTTAAAAGGTAGGCAGGCCACTACTGATGACTTTGAAATTCCTTGTTGTTTGCATGACCACAGTAAAAACAAATAGTGACTTACCACTTGAAAATTTCAATCAGTAACAAAGAATATCTTGGAAATGGTTAATGCCATGAAAACATTTAACGAAATCTTATTTTTTGTGTAGTAATGTCATATGGTTTACCGTTATACAAAAGTGATTCAGAACGAAGAGGACTTCAGAGTCTACTCCCAGAAGATTCAAGATACAAATATTCTGAACCTGTGCTATTTGAATAAAAACAATTTAGAAGATGTAGAACTTAAATAGTAACTCTGGTGCATAACCTAGCTTTCATTTTTGAGTTTATGCTGTTCACAGACACACACATATAAATCTTTTTCTTTGGGCCTCAGTGAAATCTTGATAGCAATTGTTTTGGTGAAATGCATTACTACGTAAATGATAGAGAAAGTAAAAACAAGCATTAATTTGTTTGGAAGCAGTGCACACCTATTGTATGGTATTTGATGTCGAGATTTTAATGCAAATACAGGTTTTGAGGCCCATAAAGAACATTTTAGAAGGAGTTTCAGTCTGAAGAGAATAACTCAAAAACAAAACTTGGTATTGCAACAGAAACATTTTCAAGTAAACCCCTTTCTCAAACTACCCGTTGAAATGTTCAATATTTGTTTATCTTCTCAAAAATGTGGATTAAAATACCATGTGTTTGACATTTTCTAGGAAATGCTCTTCATTCTGAATGGCTTTTGCATAATTGGTAAACCATAAGAGATACAGAAAATCTTATTACACAATAAATGTAGATTTCGTCAAAGCACACATTTTATGTCAAATACAAATTTTTGTGGCATTAACTATTTCCGAGATATTCTTTGCTATTGATTTGAATTTTCAATACATTTTTAAAGTGATAAGTCATACAAAAAACATGGAATTTCAAAGCCATCACATAGCGATCAGCTTTTCAAAAATGTGCATCCTTCTTATAACGGGACTTCAGATTTGCTTGGCCTTTAACACCAGTGGGTTTAAATGAATGACATGATTGTTAGTACAGCAAGCCCCTTGTCGCACAGAATTGAACCTTGGACTGCATGCATTTCCAACTTCGTAAATAGGATGAGGAACTGCCGTGGTGCAGAACTAGCACATTCTTTGCATTGGAAGTGACCACCAATCACTGCACTGCTACTTCTGAGCTGGAAGGATACGAGGGGGTATCTGTTGTTACGATATTGGCTGCTGTGTGAATGATTTTCTCCATTCTTGCTCAGAATTTCATCAAGTCCCGAGGCAAAACAATAAAAAACAAAAAAGGAGAAACAATAAAATATTTGTAAACATTACTTCAGATTTTTTTATTAAAACCTAAAGTTGTGCCATTAAAGCCGAGACACTGTACGCTACAAAAAACTGTCCAATTATTTGAGTTACCTATCAGCATACATGCTGAGACTGCAAGAGAAAGAAGTTGCAAATGTAAGTACTGGAAAAGTATGATGCAAGGTGACCTCATCTTTCACTAGTCCTCTGCTAGAGGCATTGGTGATGATGTGTAGACAACCAACAGGCAGCAATGACTGAAGACAATAAATATGTAATGAAAGCTCCTCCCTGTTAACAAGAAATAAGTTTTTGTAGGAATAGTTTAATGAGGAGTGGTTAGAGAAAGTAATCTGAATGTCAGATATTTTTTTTTTTTAAAGTTGGAATTTTGTGTGGTTGTAGCCTTGCTCATTTATTAGTTGTAAATGGTTTGTTGTTGCAGGTGAAGAGTCTGTTACAAGAGCTGCGTTCACAACAGAAGCGAACAAACACCGGCAGTCCCCTGGCCACTATTATCTATGAGGTAGGGTAGCTTTATGCACCGATCCGTTCGTTGGACACAATTGTTGCTTATATTAAATGAATAAATAAATTTTATTTCAAGTTCTATAACTATGCAAATATTGATCATAATGACGCATAATATTAGTTACTCTTTCCCTTTGACTCTCATATTTCCTGCCATAAATATATCCAACACCGTGGTTTTGATCCACACTTCAGACTGTGTCTGATAGATATTCTTGACAATTCAACTATTCAAATTGTTATTCATTTTTCTCTAATTTTTTCCAGTAATTCAATAATCCTTTTGATCTCCACTATATTTCTAGTTTCAAAAGTCTCATTTTAATTATCTTGCTCGGTAATTGCTGCCGTCTCGATGGTATAAATTGGTCCCTCTAGAATTTAGTCTCTTCACATTCTAAAATATGATGTAGATCATTTTGTGTACCTCCACACAATGGGCATTTATGTGTGCCAAGTTCTCCCTTTATCTCTGTTTAATTACATATTTTCATATATTTTCCCTCCAGTCCTGTTTAATTTCTGTGTATAAAACTAATGTCCTCTTATCCCTAATACTGCTAAAAATTTCTTGCTTATTAATATCCTCATTTCTTTGTCTGATCTCTTTCAAGAATCCTCCCTCAAGGGATTTCCTGTCCTTGCATAAATTAGCTACACCAATTTCCCCTAGAATACCTTACAGTTTCATTGTCCACTTACCAACCATTTCAGATTTCTCCTGCATAATCAAGCACTGGTAACAATATTTTCTTCTTCCATTGACCTAACCCAATACTTAAGCACTCTTTCAATCATTGGGCCTTTACTTTCTATTCTGCCCAACCCTTTAGGTGATGCTCTTGGTAAACCCATAATTAATCTACAAAAATTCTATATATCAGATTCCTCCTTCATTACTAAGAATATCCACAAACCTCCATCCCATATAACATTTTGGTTCCCACTATTGCCTTGTAAACTTTTTCTACTGACTTGATTTGCATTCAGGTATGCTGTACACACCTGCCGTTATCCGTTCATAGCAAGTTTCTCTTTTGAAAATACGCCTTTCCTCTGTCATTCCATCTGCCATTACTACTTAATACAACTCCTAAATAATCAACTTTTCTTCTTATGACTATCTCCTTTCCTTCCTAGCTCCATGTTTCATCCCTTTTCAACCTATTGCATCTTTTGAAGCCCAGGATCCTTGTTATTTAATCTACAATGTTTACAAAAGTCTCCGATATCCTTCAATGCTCTTGATAATACCCTGGTAGATGTAGAACCTACCTCGTCTACATACAGTACTCTTGATAATCCACTGGTAGATGTAGAACCTACCTCGTCTACATACAGTACTCTTGATAATACCCTGGTAGATGTACAACCTACCTCGTAAACATACAGTACTCTTGATAATCCACTGGTAGATATAGAACCTACCTCGTCTACATACAGTACTCTTGATAATCCACTGGTAGATGTAGAACCTACCTCGTCTACATACAGTACTCTTGATAATACCCTGGTAGATGTAGAACCTACCTCGTCTACATACAGTACTCTTGATAATCCACTGGTAGATGTAGAACCTACCTCGTCTACATACAGTACTCTTGATAATCCACTGGTAGATGTAGAACCTACCTCGTCTACATACAGTACTCTTGATAATAACCTGGTAGATGTAGAACCTACCTCGTCTACATACAGTACTCTTGATAATCCACTGGTAGATGTAGAACCTACCTCGTCTACACACAGTACTCTTGATAATCCACTGGTAGATGTAGAACCTACCTCGTCTACATACAGCACGTTTGATAATCCCCTGGTAGATGTAGAACCTACCTCGTCTACATACAATACTCTTGATAATACCCTGGTAGATGTAGAACCTACCTCGTCTGCATACAGCACTCTTGATAATACCCTGGTAGATGTAGAACTTACCTCGTCTGCATACAGCACTCTTGATAATACCCTGGTAGATGTAGAACCTACCTCGTCTGCATACAGCACTCTTGATAATCCCCTGGTAGATGTAGAACCTACCTCGTCTGCATACAGTACTCTTGATAATACCCTGGTAGATGTAGAACCTACCTCGTCTGCATACATACTCTTGATAATACCCTGGTAGATGTACAACCTAACTCGTCTAAATACAGTACTCTTGATAATCCCCTGGTAGATGTACAACCTAACTCGTCTACATACAGTACTCTTGATAATACCCTGGTAGATATAGAACCTAACTCGTCTACATACAGTACTCTTGATAATACCCTGGTAGATATAGAACCTACCTCGTCTACATACAGTACTCTTGATAATCCCCTGGTAGATGTACAACCTAACTCGTCTACATACATACTCTTGATAATACCCTGGTAGATATAGAACCTACCTCGTCTACATACAGTACTCTTCATAATCCCCTGGTAGATGTACAACCTAACTCGTCTACATACAGTACTCTTGATAATACCCTGGTAGATATAGAACCTAACTCGTCTACATACAGTACTCTTGATAATACCCTGGTAGATATAGAACCTAACTCGTCTACATACAGTACTCTTGATAATACCCTGGTAGATATAGAACCTACCTCGTCTACATACAGTACTCTTGATAATCCCCTGGTAGATGTACAACCTAACTCGTCTACATACAGTACTCTTGATAATCCCCTGGTAGATGTAGAACCTACCTCGTCTACATACAGTACTCTTGATAATCCCCTGGTAGATGTACAACCTAACTCGTCTACATACAGTACTCTTGATAATACCCTGGTAGATGTACAACCTAACTCGTCTACATACAGTACTCTTGATAATCCACTGGTAGATGTAGAACCTACCTCGTCTACATACAGTACTCTTGATAATCCCCTGGTAGATGTACAACCTAACTCGTCTACATACAGTACTCTTGATAATACCCTGGTAGATATAGAACCTACCTCGTCTACATACAGTACTCTTGATAATCCCCTGGTAGATTTACAACCTACCTCGTCTACATACAGTACTCTTGATAATCCCCTGGTTGATGTACAACCTAACTCGTCTACATACAGTACTCTTGATAATACCCTGGTAGATGTACAACCTAACTCGTCTACATACAGTACTCTTGATAATACCCTGGTAGATGTACAACCTAACTCGTCTACATACAGTACTCTTGATAATACCCTGGTAGATGTACAACCTAACTCGTCTACATACAGTACTCTTGATAATCCCCTGGTAGATGTACAACCTAACTCGTCTACATGCAGTACTCTTGACAATCCCCTGGTAGATGTACAACCTACCTCGTCTACATACAGTACTCTTGATAATCCCCTGGTAGATGTACAACCTAACTCGTCTACATACAGTACTCTTGATAATCCCCTGGTAGATATAGAACCTACCTCGTCTACATACAGTACTCTTGATAATACCTTGGTAGATGTAGAACCTACCTCGTCTGCATACAGTACTCTTGATAATTCCCTGGTAGATGTAGAACCTACCTCGTCTACATTCAGTACTCTTGATAATACCCTGGTAGATGTAGAACCTACCTCGTCTACATACAGTACTCTTGATAATTCCCTGGTAGATGTAGAACCTACCTCGTCTGCATACATACTCTTGATAATCCCCTGGTAGATGTAGAACCTACCTCGTCTACATACAGTACTCTTGATAATACCCTGGTAGATGTAGAACCTACCTCGTCTACAAACAGTATTCTTGATAATCCCCTGGTAGATATAGAACCTACCTCGTCTACATACAGTACTCTTGATAATAACCTGCTAGATGTAGAACCTACCTCGTCTACATACAGTACTCTTGATAATGCCCTGGTAGATGTAGAACCTACCTCGTCTGCATATATACTCTTGATAATCCCCTGGTAGATATAGAACCTACCTCGTCTGCATACAGTACTCTTGATAATCCCCTGGTAGATGTAGAACCTACCTCGTCTACATACAGTACTCTTGATAATTCCCTGGTAGATGTAGAACCTACCTCGTCTGCATACATACTCTTGATAATCCCCTGGTAGATATAGAACCTACCTCGTCTACATACAGTACTCTTGATAATTCGCTGGTAGATGTAGAACGTACCTCCTCTACATACAGTACTCTTGATAATCCCTTGGTAGATGTAGAACCTACCTCGTCTACATAAGTACTCTTCATAATCCCCTGGTAGCTATAGAACCTACCTCGTCTACATACAGTACTCTTGATAATTCCCTGGTAGATGTAGAACCTACCTCGTCTACATACAGTACTCTTGATAATTCCCTGGTAGATATAGAACCTACCACGTCTACATACATACTCTTGATAATCCCCTGGTAGATATAGAACCTACCTCAACTGCATACAGTACTCTTGATAATACTCTCGTAGGTGTAGAACCTACCTCGTCTGCATACAATACTCTTGATAATCCCCTGGTAGATATAGAACCTACCTCGTCTACATACATACTCTAGATAATCCCCTGGTAGATGTAGAACCTACCTCAACTGCATACAGTACTCTTGATAATACCCTGGTAGATGTAGAACCTACCTCGTCTGCATACAATACTCTTGATAATCCCCTGGTAGATGTAGAACCTACCTCATCTGCATACAGTACTCTTGATAATACCCTGGTAGATGTAGAACCTACCTCATCTGCATACAGCACTCTTGATAATACCCTGGTAGATGTAGAACCTACCTCGTCTGCATACAATACTCTTGATAATCCCCTGGTATATGTGGAACCTACCTCGTCTGCATACAATACTCTTGATAATCCCCTGGTAGATGTAGAACCTAACTCGTCTGCATACAATACTCTTGATAATACCCTGGTAGATGTAGAACCTACCTCATCTGCATACAATACTCTTGATAATACCCTGGTAGATGTGGAACCTACCTCATCTGCATACAGTACTTTTGATAATCCCCTGGTAGATGTACAACCTCACTCGTCTACATACAGTACTCTTGATAATACCATGGTAGATGTAGAACCTAACTCGTCTACATACAGTACTCTTGATAATACCCTGGTAGATATAGAACCTACCTCGTGTAAATACAGTACTCTTGATAATCCCCTGGTAGATGTACAACCTAACTCGTCTACATACAGCACTCTTGATAATCCCCTGGTAAATGTACAACCTAACTCGTCTACATACAGTACTCTTGATAATACCCTGGTAGATATAGAACCTACCTCGTCTAAATACAGCACTCTTGATAATCCCCTGGTAGATGTAGCACCTACCTCGTCTGCATACATACTCTTGATAATACCCTGGTAGATGTACATCCTAACTCGTCTACATACAGTACTCTTGATAATCCCCTGGTAGATGTACAACCTAACTCGTCTACATACAGTACTCTTGATAATACCCTGGTAGATATAGAACCTAACTCGTCTACATACAGTACTCTTGATAATACCCTGGTAGATATAGAACCTACCTCGTCTACATACAGTACTCTTGATAATCCCCTGGTAGATGTACAACCAAACTCGTCTACATACATACTCTTGATAATACCCTGGTAGATATAGAACCTACCTCGTCTACATACAATACTCTTGATAATCCCCTGGTAGATGTACAACCTAACTCGTCTACATACAGTACTCTTGATAATACCCTGGTAGATATAGAACCTAACTCGTCTACATACAGTACTCTTGATAATACCCTGGTAGATATAGAACCTAACTCGTCTACATACAGTACATTTGATAATACCCTGGTAGATATAGAACCTACCTCGTCTACATACAGTACTCTTGATAATCCCCTGGTAGATGTACAACCTACCTCGTCTACATACAGTACTCTTGATAATACCCTGGTAGATGTACAACCTAACTCGTCTACATACAGTACTCTTGATAATCCCCTGGTAGATGTACAACCTAACTCGTCTACATACAGTACTCTTGATAATCCCCTGGTAGATGTACAACCTAACTCGTCTACATACAGTACTCTTGATAATACCCTGGTAGATGTAGAACCTACCTCGTCTACATACAGTACTCTTGATAATCCCCTGGTAGATGTACAACCTACCTCGTCTACATACAGTACTCTTGATAATCCCCTGGTAGATGTACAACCTAACTCGTCTACATACAGTACTCTTGATAATACCCTGGTAGATGTACAACCTAACTCGTCTACATACAGTACTCTTGATAATACCCTGGTAGATGTACAACCTAACTCGTCTCCATAGAGTACTCTTGATAATACCCTGGTAGATGTACAACCTAACTCGTCTACATACAGTACTCTTGATAATCCCCTGGTAGATGTACAACCTACCTCATCTACATACAGTACTCTTGATAATCCCCTGGTAGATGTACAACCTACCTCGTCTACATACAGTACTCTTGATAATCCCCTGATAGATGTACAACCTATCTCGTCTACATACAGTACTCTTGATAATCTCCTGGTAGATGTACAACCTAACTCGTCTACATACAGTAGTCTTGATAATCCCCTGATAGATGTACAACCTACCTCGTCTACATACAGTACTCTTGATAATACCCTGGTAGATGTACAACCTACCTCGTCTACATACAGTACTCTTGATAATACCCTGGTAGATGTAGAACCTACCTCGTCTGCATACATACTCTTGATAATACCCTGGTAGACGTGGAACCTACCTCGTCTACATACAGTACTCTTGATAATACCCTGGTAGATGTAGAACCTACCTCGTGTACATACAGTACTCTTGATAATACCCTGGTAGATGTAGAACCTACCTCATCTACATACAGTACTCTTGATAATGCCCTGCTAGACGTGGAACCTACCTCGTCTACATACAGTACTCTTGATAATACCCTGGTAGACGTGGAACCTACCTCATCTGCATACATACTCTTGATAATACCCTGGCAGATGTAGAACCTACCTCGTCTACATACAGTACTCTTGATAATACCCTGGTAGACGTGGAACCTACCTCATCTGCATACATACTCTTGATAATCCCCTGGTAGATATAGAACCTACCTCATCTGCATACATGCTTTCGTTAATACCCTGGTAGACGTGGAACCTACCTCATCTGCATACATACTCTTGATAACACCCTGGTAGATGTAGAACCTACCTCATCTGCATACATACTCTTGATAGTCCCCTGGTATATATAGAACCTACCTCATCTACATACAGTACTCTTGATAATCCCCTGGTAGATATAGAACCTACCTCATCTGCATACATACTCTTGATAATCCCCTGGTAGATATAGAACCTACCTCGTCTGCATACATACTCTTGATAATCCCCTGGTAGATATAGAACCTACCTCGTCTGCATACATACTCTTGATAATCCCCTGGTAGATGCAGAACCTACCTCGTCTGCATACATACTCTTGATAATACCCTGGTAGATGTAGAACCTACCTCGTCTGCATACATACTCTTGATAATACCCTGGTAGATGTAGAACCTACCTCGTCTGCATACATACTCTTGATAATACCCTGGTAGATGTAGAACCTACCTCGTCTGCATACATACTCTTGATAATACCCTGGTAGATGTATAACCTACCTCGCCTGCATACAGTACTCTTGATAATACCCTGGTAGATATAGAACCTACCTCGTCTGCATACATACTCTTGATAATACCCTGGTAGATGTAGAACCTACCTAGTAGGCATACATACTCTTGATAATACCCTGGTAGATGTAGAACCTACCTCGTCTGCATACATACTCTTGTTAATCCCCTGGTAGATATAGAACCTACCTCGTCTGAGCATACTCTTGATAATACCCTGGTAGATGTAGAACCTACCTCGTCTGCATACATACTCTTGATAATACCCTGGTAGATGTAGAACCTACCTCGTCTGCATACATACTCTTGATAATCCCCTGGTAGATATTTAACCTACCTCATCTGCATACATACTCTTGATAATCCCCTGGTAGATATAGAACCTACGTCGTCTGCATACATGCTTTCGATAATACCCTGGTAGATATAGAACCTACCTCATCTGTATACATACTCTTGATAATCCCCTGGTAGATATAGAACCTACCTCATCTGCATACATGCTTTCGATAATACCCTGGTAGACGTGGAACCTACCTCATCTGCATACATACTCTTGATAACACCCTGGTAGATGTAGAACCTACCTCATCTGCATACATACTCTTGATAGTCCCCTGGTATATATAGAACCTACCTCATCTACATACAGTACTCTTGATAATACCCTGGTAGATGTAGAACCTACCTCATCTACATACAGTACTCTTGATTTTACCGTGGTAGATGTAGAACCTACCTCGTCTGCATACATACTCTTGATAATCCCCTGGTAGATATAGAACCTACCTCGTCTACATACAGTACTCTTGATAATACCCTGGTAGATGTTGAACCTACCTCGTCTGCATACAGTACTCTTGATAATTCCCTGGTAGATGTAGAACCTACCTCGTCTACATACAGTACTCTTGATAATAACCTGCTAGATGTAGAACCTACCTCGTCTACATACAGTACTCTTGATAATTCCCTGGTAGATGTAGAACCTACCTCGTCTGCATACATACTCTTGATAATCCCCTGGTAGATATAGAACCTACCTCGTCTGCATACAGTACTCTTGATAATCCCCTGGTAGATGTAGAACCTACCTCGTCTACATACAGTACTCTTGATAATTCCCTGGTAGATGTAGAACCTACCTCGTCTGCATACATACTCTTGATAATTCCCTGGTAGATATAGTACCTACCTCGTCTACATACAGTACTCTTGATAATTCCCTGGTAGATGTAGAACGTACCTCCTCTACATACAGTACTCTTGATAATCCCTTGGTAGATGTAGAACCTACCTCGTCTACATAAGTACTCTTCATAATCCCCTGGTAGATATAGAACCTACCTCGTCTACATACAGTACTCTTGATAATTCCCTGGTAGATGTAGAACCTACCTCGTCTACATACAGTACTCTTGATAATTCCCTGGTAGATATAGAACCTACCACGTCTACATACATACTCTTGATAATCCCCTGGTAGATATAGAACCTACCTCAACTGCATACAGTACTCTTGATAATACTCTCGTAGGTGTAGAACCTACCTCGTCTGCATAGAATACTCTTGATAATCCCCTGGTAGATATAGAACCTACCTCGTCTACATACATACTCTAGATAATCCCCTGGTAGATGTAGAACCTACCTCAACTGCATACAGTACTCTTGATAATACCCTGGTAGATGTAGAACCTACCTCGTCTGCATACAATACTCTTGATAATCCCCTGGTAGATGTAGAACCTACCTCATCTGCATACAGTACTCTTGATAATACCCTGGTAGATGTAGAACCTACCTCATCTGCATACAGCACTCTTGATAATACCCTGGTAGATGTAGAACCTACCTCGTCTGCATACAATACTCTTGAAAATCCCCTGGTATATGTAGAACCTACCTCGTCTACATACAGTACTCTTGATAATTCCCTGGTAGATGTAGAACCTACCTCGTCTGCATACATACTCTTGATAATCCCCTGGTAGATATAGAACCTACCTCGTCTGCATACAGTACTCTTGATAATCCCCTGGTAGATGTAGAACCTACCTCGTCTACATACAGTACTCTTGATAATTCCCTGGTAGATGTAGAACCTACCTCGTCTGCATACATACTCTTGATAATTCCCTGGTAGATATATTACCTACCTCGTCTACATACAGTACTCTTGATAATTCCCTGGTAGATGTAGAACCTACCTCGTCTACATAAGTACTCTTCATAATCCCCTGGTAGATATAGAACCTACCTCGTCTACATACAGTACTCTTGATAATTCCCTGGTAGATGTAGAACCTACCTCGTCTACATACAGTACTCTTGATAATTCCCTGGTAGATATAGAACCTACCACGTCTACATACATACTCTTGATAATCCCCTGGTAGATATAGAACCTACCTCAACTTCATACAGTACTCTTGATAATACTCTCGTAGGTGTAGAACCTACCTCGTCTGCATAGAATACTCTTGATAATCCCCTGGTAGATATAGAACCTACCTCGTCTACATACATACTCTAGATAATCCCCTGGTAGATGTAGAACCTACCTCAACTGCATACAGTACTCTTGATAATACCCTGGTAGATGTAGAACCTACCTCGTCTGCATACAATACTCTTGATAATCCCCTGGTAGATGTAGAACCTACCTCATCTGCATACAGTACTCTTGATAATACCCTGGTAGATGTAGAACCTACCTCATCTGCATACAGCACTCTTGATAATACCCTGGTAGATGTAGAACCTACCTCGTCTGCATACAATACTCTTGAAAATCCCCTGGTATATGTGGAACCTACCTCGTCTGCATACAATACTCTTGATAATCCCCTGGTAGATGTAGAACCTAACTCGTCTGCATACAATACTCTTGATAATACCCTGGTAGATGTAGAACCCACCTCATCTGCATACAATACTCTTGATAATACCCTGGTAGATGTGGAACCTACCTCATATGCATACAGTACTTTTGATAATCCCCTGGTAGATGTACAACCTAACTCGTCTACATACAGTACTCTTGATAATACCGTGGTAGATGTAGAACCTAACTCGTCTACATACAGTACTCTTGATAATACCCTGGTAGATATAGAACCTACCTCGCCTAAATACAGTACTCTTGATAATCCCCTGGTAAATGTACAACCTAACTCGTCTACATACAGTACTCTTGATAATACCATGGTAGATGTACAACCTAACTCGTCTACATACAGTACTCTTGATAATACCATGGTAGATGTACAACCTACCTCGCCTAAATACAGTACTCTTGATAATACCATGGTAAATGTATAACCTAACTCGTCTACATACAGTACTCTTATAATACAATGGTAGATATAGAACCTACCTCGCCTAAATACAGTACTTTTGATAATACCATGGTAGATGTACAACCTAACTCGTCTACATACAGTACTCTTGATAATACCATGGTAGATGTACAACCTACCTCGTCTACATACAGTACTCTTGATAATCCCCTGGTAAATGTACAACCTAACTCGTCTACCTACAGTACTCTTGATAATCCCCTGGTAGATGTAAAGCCTAACTCGTCTACATACAGTACTCTTGATAATCCCCTGGTAGATGTAGATCCTAACTCGTCTACATACAGTACTCTTGATAATACCCTGGTAGATGTACAACCTAACTCGTCTACATACAGTACTCTTGATAATCCCCTGGTAGATATAGAACCTAACACGTCTACATACAGTACTCTTGATAATCCCCTGGTAAATGTACAACCTAACTCGTCTACATACAGTACTCTTGATAATCCCCTGGTAGATATAGAACCTAACTCGTCTACATACAGTACTCTTGATAATCCCCTGGTGGATGTACAACCTAACACGTCTACATACGGTACTCTTGATAATCCCCTGGTAGATATAGAACCTAACAAGTCTACATACAGTTCTCTTATAATCCCCTGGTAGATGTACAACCTAACACGTCTACATACGGTACTCTTGATAATCCCCTAGTAGATATAGAACCTAACTCGTCTACATACAGTACTCTTGATAATACCCTGGTAGATGTACAACCTACCTCGTCTACATACAGTACTCTTGAGAATACCCTGGTAGATATAAAACCTAACTCGTCTACATACAGTACTCTTGATAATACCCTGGTAGATGTACAACCTACCTCGTCTACATACAGTACTCTTGATAATCCCCTGGTAGATGTAGAACCTAACTCGTCTACATACAGTACTCTTGATAATACCCTGGTAGATATAGAACCTACCTGATCTACATACGGTACTCTTGATAATCCACTGGTAGATGTACAACCTAACTCGTCTACCTACAGTACTCTTGATAATCTCCTGGTAGATGTACAGCCCAACTCGTCTACATACAGTACTCTTGATAATACCCTGGTAGATGTAGAACCTAACTCGTCTACATACAGTACTCTTGATAACACCCTGGTAGATATAGAACTTACCTGATCTACATACAGTATTCTTGATCATTCCCTGGTAGATGTACAACCTAACTCGTCTACATACAGTACTCTTGATAATACCCTGGTAGATGTTCAACCTAACTCGTCTACATACAGTACTCTTGATAATACCATGGTAGATGTAGAACCTAACTCGTCTACATACAGTACTCTTGATAATCCACTGGTAGATGTAGAACCTAACTCGTCTACATACAGTACTCTTGATAATCCACTGGTAGATGTACAACCTAACTCGTCTACATACAGTACTCTTGTTAATCCACTGGTAGATGTACAACCTAACTCGTCTACATACAGTACTCTTCATAATCCACTGGTAGATGTACAACCTAACTCGTCTACGTACAGTACTCTTGATAATCCACTGGTAGATGTACAACCTACCTCGTCTACCTACAGTACTCTTGATAATCCACTGGTAGATGTACAACCTAACTCGTCTACATACAGCACTCTTGATAATTCCCTGGTAGATGTACAACCTACCTGATCTGCATACGGTACTCTTGATAATCCCCTGGTAGATGTACAACCTACCTGATCTGCATACGGTACTCTTGATAATCCCCTGGTAGATGTACAACCTACCTGATCTGCATACGGTACTCTTGATAATCCCCTGGTAGATATAGAACCTACCTCATCTGCATACATACTCTTGATAATCCCCTGGTAGATATAGAACCTACCTCGTCTGCATACATACTCTTGATAATCCCCTGGTAGATATAGAACCTACCTCGTCTTCATACATACTCTTGATAATCCCCTGGTAGATATAGAACCTACCTCATCTACATACATGCTTTCGATAATACCCTGGTAGACGTGGAACCTACCTCATCTGCATACATACTCTTGATAACACCCTGGTAGATGTAGAACCTACCTCATCTGCATACATACTCTTGATAATCCCCTGGTATATATAGAACCTACCTCATCTACATACAGTACTCTTGATAATACCCTGGTAGATGTAGAACCTACCTCATCTACATACAGTACTCTTGATTTTACCCTGGTAGATGTAGAACCTACCTCGTCTGCATACATACTCTTGATAATCCCCTGGTAGATATAGAACCTACCTCGTCTACATACAGTACTCTTGATTATACCTTGGTAGATGTAGAACCTACCTCGTCTGCATACAGTACTCTTGATAATTCCCTGGTAGATGTAGAACCTACGTCGTCTACATTCAGTACTCTTGATAATACCCTGGTAGATGTAGAACCTACCTCGTCTGCATACAGTACTCTTGATAATTCCCTGGTAGATGTAGAACCTACCTCGTCTGCATACATACTCTTGATAATCCCCTGGTAGATGTAGAACCTACCTCGTCTACATACAGTACTCTTGATAATACCCTGGTAGATGTAGAACCTACCTCGTCTACATACAGTACTCTTGATAATAACCTGCTAGATGTAGAACCTACCTCGTCTACATACAGTACTCTTGATAATTCCCTGGTAGATGTAGAACCTACCTCGTCTGCATACATACTCTTGATAATCCCCTGGTACATATAGAACCTACCTCGTCTGCATACAGTAGTCTTGATAATCCCCTGGTAGATGTAGAACCTACCTCGTCTACATACAGTACTCTTGATAATTCCCTGGTAGATGTAGAACCTACCTCGTCTGCATACATACTCTTGATAATCCCCTGGTAGATATAGAACCTACCTCGTCTACATACAGTACTCTTGATAATTCCCTGGTAGATGTAGAACGTACCTCCTCTACATACAGTACTCTTGATAATCCCTTGGTAGATGTAGAACCTACCTCGTCTACATAAGTACTCTTCATAATCCCCTGGTAGATATAGAACCTACCTCGTCTACATACAGTACTCTTGATAATTCCCTGGTAGATGTAGAACCTACCTCGTCTACATACAGTACTCTTGATAATTCCCTGGTAGATATAGAACCTACCACGTCTATATACATACTCTTGATAATCCCCTGGTAGATATAGAACCTACCTCAACTGCATACAGTACTCTTGATAATACTCTCGTAGGTCTAGAACCTACCTCGTCTGCATACAATACTCTTGATAATCCCCTGGTAGATATAGAACCTACCTCGTCTACATACATACTCTAGATAATCCCCTGGTAGATATAGAACCTACCTCGTCTGCATACAATACTCTTGATAATCCCCTGGTAGATATAGACCTTACCTCGTCTACATACATACTCTTGATAATCCCCTGGTAGATATAGAACCTACCTCGTCTGCATACAATACTCTTGATAATCCTGGTAGATATAGAACCTACCTCGTCTACATACATACTCTAGATAATCCCCTGGTAGATGTAGAACCTACCTAAACTGCATACAGTACTCTTGATAATACCCTGGTAGATGTAGAACCTACCTCGTCTGCATACAATACTCTTGATAATCCCCTGGTAGATGTAGAACCTACCTCATCTGCATACAGTACTCTTGATAATACCCTGGTAGATGTAGAACCTACCTCATCTGCATACACCACTCTTGATAATACCCTGGTAGATGTAGAACCTACCTCGTCTGCATACAATACTCTTGATAATCCCCTGGTATATGTGGAACCTACCTCGTCTGCATACAATACTCTTGATAATCCCCTGGTAGATGTAGAACCTAACTCGTCTGCATACAATACTCTTGATAATACCCTGGTAGATGCAGAACCTACCTCATCTGCATACAATACTCTTGATAATACCCTGGTAGATGTGGAACCTACCTCATCTGCATACAGTACTTTTGATAATCCCCTGGTAGATGTACAACCTAACTCGTCTACATACAGTACTCTTGAAAATACCATGGTAGATGTAGAACCTAACTCGTCTACATACAGTACTCTTGATAATACCCTGGTAGATATAGAACCTACCTCGTCTAAATACTGTACTCTTGATAATCCCCTGGTAGATGTACAACCTAACTTGTCTACATACAGCACTCTTGATAATCCCCTGGTAAATGTACAACCTAACTCGTCTACATACAGCACTCTTGATAATCCCCTGGTAAATGTACAACCTAACTCGTCTAAATACAGTACTCTTGATAATCCCCTGGTAAATGTACAACCTAACTCGTCTACATACAGCACTCTTGATAAACCCCTGGTAAATGTACAACCTAACTCGTCTACATACAGCACTCTTGATAATCCCCTGGTAGATGTACAACCTAACTCGTCTACCTACAGTACTCTTGATAATCTCCTGGTAGATGTACAGCCCAACTCGTCTACATACAGTACTCTTGATAATACCCTGGTAGATGTAGAACCTAACTCGTCTACATACAGTACTCTTGATAATACCCTGGTAGATATAGAACCTACCTGATCTACATACTATATTCTTGATCATTCCCTGGTAGATGTATAACCTAACTCGTCTACATACAGTACTCTTGATAATACCCTGGTAGATGTTCAACCTAACTCGTCTACATACAGTACTCTTGATAATACCATGGTAGATGTAGAACCTAACTCGTCTACATACAGTACTCTTGATAATCCACTGGTAGATGTAGAACCTAACTCGTCTACATACAGTACTCTTGATAATCCACTGGTAGATGTACAACCTAACTCGTCTACATACAGTACTCTTGATAATCCACTGGTAGATGTACAACCTAACTCGTCTACATACAGTACTCTTGATAATCCACTGGTAGATGTACAACCTAACTCGTCTACGTACAGTACTCTTGATAATCCACTGGTAGATGTACAACCTACCTCGTCTACATACAGTACTCTTGATAATCCGCTGGTAGATGTACAACCTAACTCGTCTACATACAGCACTCTTGATAATCCCCTGGTAGATGTACAACCTAACTCGTCTACATACAGCACTCTTGATAATCCCCTGGTAGATGTAGAACCTACCTGATCTGCATACGGTACTCTTGATAATCCTCTGGTAGATGTACAACCTAACTCGTCTACATACAGTACTCTTGATAATCCCCTGGTAGATATAGAACCTAACACGTCTACATACAGTACTCTTGATAATCCACTGGTAGATGTACAACTTAACTCGTCTACATACAGTACTCTTGATAATCCACTGGTAGATGTACAACCTAACTCGTCTATTTACAGTACTCTTGATAATCCACTGGTAGATGTACAACCTAACTCGTCTACATACAGTACTCTTGATAATCCCCTGGTAGATGTACAACCTAACTCGTCTACCTACAGTACTCTTGATAATCCATTGGTAGATGTACAACCTAACTCGTCTACATACAGTACTCTTGATAATCCCCCGGTAGATGTAGATCCTAACTCGTCTACCTACAGTACTCTTGATAATCCCCTGGTAGATGTACAACCTAACTCGTCTACCTACAGTACTCTTGATAATCCATTGGGAATGTACAACCTAACTCGTCTACATACAGTACTCTTGATAATCCCCTGGTAGATGTACAACCTAACTCGTCTACCTACAGTACTCTTGATAATCCCCTGGTAGATGTACAACCTAACTCGTCTACATACAGTACTCTTGATAATCCACTGGTAGATGTACAACCTAACTCGTCTACATACAGTACTCTTGATAATCCATTGGTAGATGTACAACCTAACTCGTCTACATACAGTACTCTTGATAATCCACTGGTAGATGTACAACCTAACTCGTCTACCTACAGTACTCTTGATAACTCACTGGTAGATGTACAACCTAACTCGTCTACATACAGTACTCTTGATAATCCACTGGTAGATGTAGAACCTACCTGATCTGCATACAGTACTCATGATAATCCACTGGTAGATGTAGAACCTACCTGATCTGCATACAGTACTCTTGATAATCAACTGGTAGATGTAGAACCTACCTGATATGCAAACAGTACTCTTGATAATCCCCTGGTAGATATAGAACCTACCTCGTCTACATACATACTCTTGATAATCCCCTGGTAGATGTAGAACCTACTTCGTCTACATACAGTACTCTTGATAATACCCTGGTAGATGTAGAACCTACCTCGTCTGCATACATACTCTTGATAATACCCTGGTAGACGTGGAACCTACCTCGTCTACATACAGTACTCTTGATAATACCCTGGTAGATGTAGAACCTAGCTCGTCTACATACAGTACTCTTGATAATACCCTGGTAGATGTAGAACCTACCTCATCTACATACGGTACTGTTGATAATACCCTGCTAGACGTGGAACCTACCTCGTCTACATACAGTACTCTTGATAATACCCTGGTAGACGTGGAACCTACCTCATCTGCATACATACTCCTGATAATACCCTGGTAGATGTAGAACCTACCTCATCTGCATACAATACTCTTGATAATACCCTGGTAGATGTGGAACCTACCTCATCTGCATACAGTACTTTTGATAATCCCCTGGTAGATGTACAACCTAACTCGTCTTCATACAGTACTCTTGATAATACCATGGTAGATGTAGAACCTAACTCGTCTACATACAGTACTCTTGATAATACCCTGGTAGATATAGAACCTACCTCGCCTAAATACAGTACTCTTGATAATCCCCTGGTAGATGTACAACCTAACTCGTCTACATACAGCACTCTTGATAATCCCCTGGTAAATGTACAACCTAACTCGTCTACCTACAGTACTCTTGATAATCCCCTGGTAGATGTACAGCCTAACTCGTCTACATACAGTACTCTTGATAATCCCCTGGTAGATGTAGAACCTAACTCGTCTACATACAGTACTCTTGATAATACCCTGGTAGATATAGAACCTACCTGATCTACATACGGTACTCTTGATAATCCACTGGTAGATGTACAACCTAACTCGTCTACATACAGTACTCTTGATAATCCCCTGGTAGATGTACAACCTAACTCGTCTACCTACAGTACTCTTGATAATCTCCTGGTAGATGTACAGCCCAACTCGTCTACATACAGTACTCTTGATAATACCCTGGTAGATGTAGAACCTAACTCGTCTACATACAGTACTCTTGATAATACCCTGGTAGATATAGAACCTAACTCGTCTACATACAGTACTCTTGATAATACCCTGGTAGATATAGAACCTAACTCGTCTACATACAGTACTCTTGATAATACCCTGGTAGATATAGAACCTACCTGATCAACATACAGTATTCTTGATCATTCCTTGGTAGATGTAGAACCTAACTCGTCTACATACAGTACTCTTGATAATACCCTGGTAGATGTTCAACCTAACTCGTCTACATACAGTACTCTTGATGATACCATGGTAGATGTAGAACCTAACTCGTCTACATACAGTACTCTTGATAATCCACTGGTAGATGTAGAACCTAACTCGTCTACATACAGTACTCTTGATAATCCACTGGTAGATGTACAACCTAACTCGTCTACATACAGTACTCTTGATAATCCACTGGTAGATGTACAACCTAACTCGTCTACATAAAGTTCTCTTGATAATCCACTGGTAGATGTACAACCTAACTCGTCTACGTACAGTACTCTTGATAATCCACTGGTAGATGTACAACCTACCTCGTCTACGTACAGTACTCTTGATAATCCACTGGTAGATGTACAACCTAACTCGTCTACATACAGCACTCTTGATAATCCCCTGGTAGATGTACAACCTACCTGATCTGCATTCGGTACTCTTGATAATCCCCTGGTAGATGTACAACCTACCTGATCTGCATACGGTACTCTTGATAATCCCCTGGTAGATGTACAACCTACCTGATCTGCATACGGTACTCTTGATAATCCCCTGGTAGATGTACAACCTACCTGATCTGCATACGGTACTCTTGATAATCCCCTGGTAGATATAGAACCTACCTCATCTGCATACATACTCTTGATAATCCTCTGGTAGATATAGAACCTACCTCGTCTGCATACATACTCTTGATAATCCCCTGGTAGATATAGAACCAACCTCATCTGCATACATGCTTTCGATAATACCCTGGTAGACGTGGAACCTACCTCGTCTGCATACATACTCTTGATAACACCCTGGTAGATGTAGAACCTACCTCATCTGCATACATACTCTTGATAATCCCCTGGTATATATAGAACCTACCTCATCTACATACAGTACTCTTGATAATACCCTGGTAGATGTAGAACCTACCTCGTCTGCATACATACTCTTGATAATCCCCTGGTAGATATAGAACCTACCTCGTCTACATACAGTACTCTTGATAATACCCTGGTAGATGTAGAACCTACCTCGTCTGCATACAGTACTCTTGATAATTCCCTGGTAGATGTAGAACCTACCTCGTCTACATTCAGTACTCTTGAAAATACCCTGGTAGATATAGAACCTACCTCGTCTACATACAATACTCTTGATAATCCCCTGGTAGATGTACAACCAAACTCGTCTACATACATACTCTTGATAATACCCTGGTAGATATAGAACCTACCTCGTCTACATACAATACTCTTGATAATCCCCTGGTAGATGTACAACCTAACTCGTCTACATACAGTACTCTTGATAATACCCTGGTAGATATAGAACCTAACTCGTCTACATACAGTACTCTTGATAATACCCTGGTAGATATAGAACCTAACTCGTCTACATACAGTACTCTTGATAATCCCCTGGTGGATGTACAACCTAACTCGTCTACATACAGTACTCTTGATAATCCCCTGGTAGATGTACAACCTAACTCGTCTACATACAGTACTCTTGATAATCCCCTGGTAGATGTACAACCTAACTCGTCTACACACAGTACTCTTGATAATCCCCTGGTAGATGTACAACCTAACTCGTCTACATACAGTACTCTTGATAATACCCTGGTAGATGTAGAACCTACCTCGTCTACATACAGTACTCTTGATAATCCCCTGGTAGATGTACAACCTACCTCGTCTACATACAGTACTCTTGATAATCCCCTGGTAGATGTACAACCTAACTCGTCTACATACAGTACTCTTGATAATACCCTGGTAGATGTACAACCTAACTCGTCTACATACAGTACTCTTGATAATACCCTGGTAGATGTACAACCAAACTCGTCTACATACAGTACTCTTGATAATACCCTGGTAGATGTACAACCTAACTCGTCTACATACAGTACTCTTGATAATCCCCTGGTAGATGTACAACCTAACTCGTCTACATACAGTACTCTTGATAATCCCCTGATAGATGTACAACCTACCTCGTCTACATACAGTACTCTTGATAATCCCCTGGTAGATGTACAACCTACCTCGTCTACATACAGTACTCTTGATAATCCCCTGATAGATGTACAACCTATCTCGTCTACATACAGTACTCTTGATAATCTCCTGGTAGATGTACAACCTAACTCGTCTACATACAGTAGTCTTGATAATCCCCTGATAGATGTACAACCTACCTCGTCTACATACAGTACTCTTGATAATACCCTGGTAGATGTACAACCTACCTCGTCTACATACAGTACTCTTGATAATACCCTGGTAGATGTAGAACCTACCTCGTCTGCATACATACTCTTGATAATACCCTGGTAGACGTGGAACCTACCTCGTCTACATACAGTGCTCTTGATAATACCCTGGTAGATGTAGAACCTACCTCGTCTACATACAGTACTCTTGATAATACCCTGGTAGATGTAGAACCTACCTCATCTACATACAGTACTCTTGATAATGCCCTGCTAGACGTGGAACCTACCTCGTCTACATACAGTACTCTTGATAATACCCTGGTAGACGTGGAACCTACCTCATCTGCATACATACTCTTGATAATACCCTGGCAGATGTATAACCTACCTCGTCTACATACAGTACTCTTGATAATACCCTGGTAGACGTGGAACCTACCTCATCTGCATACATACTCTTGATAATACCCTGGTAGATGTAGAACCTACCTCGTCTGCATACATACTCTTGATAATCCCCTGGTAGACGTGGAACCTACCTCATCTGCATACATACCCTTGATAATACCCTGGTAGATGTAGAACATACCTCATCTGCATACATACTCTTGATAATCCCCTGGTAGATATAGAACCTACCTCATCTGCATACATACTCTTGATAATCCCCTGGTAGATATAGAACCTACCTCGTCTGCATACATACTCTTGATAATCCCCTGGGAGATATAGAACCTACCTCGTCGGCATACATACTCTTGATAATCCCCTGGTAGATGTAGAACCTACCTCGTCTGAATACATACTCTTGATAATACCCTGGTAGATGTAGAACCTACCTCGTCTGCATACATACTCTTGATAATACCCTGGTAGATGTAGAACCTACCTCGTCTGCATACATACTCTTGATAATACCCTGGTAGATGTAGAACCTACCTCGTCTGCATACATACTCTTGATAATACCCTGATAGATGTAGAACCTACCTCGCCTGCATACAGTACTCTTGATAATACCCTCGTAGATATAGAACCTACCTCGTCTGCATACATACTCTTGATAATACCCTGGTAGATGTAGAACCTACCTAGCATGCATACATACTCTTGATAATACCCTGGTAGATGTAGAACCTACCTCGTCTGCATACATACTCTTGTTAATCCCCTGGTAGATATAGAACCTACCTCGTCTGAGCATACTCTTGATAATACCCTGGTAGATGTAGAACCTACCTCGTCTGCATACATACTCTTGATAATACCCTGGTAGATGTAGAACCTAACTCGTCTGCATACATACTCTTGATAATCCCCTGGTAGATATAGAACCTACCTCATCTGCATACATGCTTTCGATAATACCCTGGTAGATATAGAACCTACCTCGTCTGAGCATACTCTTGATAATACCCTGGTAGATGTAGAACCTACCTCGTCTGCATACATACTCTTGATAATACCCTGGTAGATGTAGAACCTAACTCGTCTGCATACATACTCTTGATAATCCCCTGGTAGATATAGAACCTACCTCATCTGCATACATGCTTTCGATAATACCCTGGTAGATATAGAACCTACCTCATCTGCATACATGCTTTCGATAATACCCTGGTAGATATAGAACCTACCTCGTCTGCATACCTACTCTTGATAATACCCTGGTAGATATAGAACCTACCTCATGTGCATACATACTCTTGATAATCCCCTGGTAGATATAGAACCTACCTCATCTGCATACATGCTTTCGATAATACCCTGGTAGACGTGGAACCTACCTCATCTGCATACATACTCTTGATAACACCCTGGTAGATGTAGAACCTACCTCATCTGCATACATACTCTTGATAGTCCCCTGGTATATATAGAACCTACCTCATCTACATACAGTACTCTTGATAATACCCTGGTAGATGTAGAACCTACCTCATCTACATACAGTACTCTTGATTTTACCGTGGTAGATGTAGAACCTACCTCGTCTGCATACATACTCTTGATAATCCCCTGGTAGATATAGAACCTACCTCGTCTACATACAGTATTCTTGATAATACCCTGGTAGATGTAGAACCTACCTCGTCTGCATACAGTACTCTTGATAATTCCCTGGTAGATGTAGAACCTACCTCGTCTACATTCAGAACTCTTGATAATACCCTGGTAGATGTAGAACCTACCTCGTCTGCATACAGTACTCTTGATAATTCCCTGGTAGATGTAGAACCTACCTCATCTGCATACATACTCTTGATAATCCCCTGGTAGATGTAGAACCTACCTCGTCTACATACAGTACTCTTGATAATACCCTGGTAGATGTAGAACCTACCTCGTCTACATACAGTATTCTTGATAATCCCCTGCTAGATGTAGAACCTACCTCGTCTACATACAGTACTCTTGATAATTCCCTGGTAGATGTAGAACCTACCTCGTCTGCATACATACTCTTGATAATCCCCTGGTAGATGTAGAACCTACCTCGTCTGCATACAGTACTCTTGATAATCCCCTGGTAGATGTAGAACCTACCTCGTCGACATACAGTACTCTTGCAAATTCCCTGGTAGATGTAGAACCTACCTCGTCTGCATTTATACTCTTGATAATTCCCTGGTAGATGTAGTACCTACCTCGTCTACATACAGTACTCTTGATAATTCCCTGGTAGATGTAGAACGTACCTCCTCTACATACAGTACTCTTGATAATACCCTGGTAGATGTAGAACCTACCTCGTCTGCATACAGTACTCTTGATAATACCCTGGTAGATATAGAACCTACCTCATCTACATACAGTACTCTTGATAATACCCTGGTAGACGTGGAACCTACCTCCTCTACATACAGTACTCTTGATAATGCCCTGCTAGACGTGGAACCTACCTCGTCTACATACAGTACTCTTGATAATGCCCTGCTAGACGTGGAACCTACCTCATCTACATACAGTACTCTTGATAATACCCTGGTAGACGTGGAACCTACCTCATCTGCATACATACTCTTGATAATACCCTGGCAGATGTAGAACCTACCTCGTCTACATACAGTACTCTTGATAATACCCTGGTAGACGTGGAACCTACCTCATCTGCATACATACTCTTGATAATACCCTGGTAGATGTAGAACCTAGCTCGTCTGCATACATACTCTTGATAATCCCCTGGTAGACGTGGAACCTACCTCATCTGCATACATACCCTTGATAATACCCTGGTAGATGTAGAACATACCTCATCTGCATACATACTCTTGATAATCCCCTGGAAGATATAGAACCTACCTCATCTGCATACATACTCTTGATAATCCCCTGGTAGATATAGAACCTACCTCGTCTGCATACATACTCTTGATAATCCCCTGGTAGATGTAGAACCTACCTCGTCTGCATACATACTCTTGATAATCCCCTGGTAGATGTAGAACCTACCTCGTCTGCATACATACTCTTGATAATACCCTGGTAGATGTAGAACCTACCTCGTCTGCATACATACTCTTGATAATACCCTGGTAGATGTAGAACCTACCTCGTCTGCATACATACTCTTGATAATACCCTGGTAGATGTAGAACCTACCTCGTCTGCATACATACTCTTGATAATACCCTGGTAGATGTAGAACCTACCTCGCCTGCATACAGTACTCTTGATAATTCCCTGGTAGATATAGAACCTACCTCGTCTGCATACATACTCTTGATAATACCCTGGTAGATGTAGAACCTACCTAGTATGCATACATACTCTTGATAATACCCTGGTAGATGTAGAAGCTACCTCGTCTGCATACATACTCTTGTTAATCCCCTGGTAGATATAGACCCTACCTCGTCTGAGCATACTCTTGATAATACCCTGGTAGATGTAGAACCTACCTCGTCTGCATACATACTCTTGATAATACCCTGGTAGATGTAGAACCTAACTCGTCTGCATACATACTCTTGATAATCCCCTGGTAGATATAGAACCTACCTCATCTGCATACTTACTCTTGATAATCCCCTGGTAGATATAGAACCTACCTCGTCTGCATACATTCTTTCGATAATACCCTGGTAGATATAGAACCTACCTCATCTGCATACATACTCTTGATAATCCCCTGGTAGATATAGAACCTACCTCATCTGCATACATGCTTTCGATAATACCCTGGTAGACGTGGAACCTACCTCATCTGCATACATACTCTTGATAACACCGTGGTAGATGTAGAACCTACCTCATCTGCATACATACTCTTGATAGTCCCCTGGTATATATAGAACCTACCTCATCTACATACAGTACTCTTGATAATACCCTGGTAGTTGTAGAACCTACCTCATCTACATACAGTACTCTTGATTTTACCGTGGTAGATGTAGAACCTACCGCATCTGCATACAGCACTCTTGATAATACCCTGGTAGATGTAGAACCTACCTCGTCTGCATACAATACTCTTGATAATCCCCTGGTATATGTGGAACCTACCTCGTCTGCATACAATACTCTTGATAATCCCCTGGTAGATGTAGAACCTAACTCGTCTGCATACAATACTCTTGATAGTACCCTGGTAGATACAGAACCTACCTCATCTGCATACAATACTCTTGATAATACCCTGGTAGATGTGGAACCTACCGCATCTGCATACAGTACTTTTGATAATCCCCTGGTAGATGTACAACCTAACTCGTCTACATACAGTACTCTTGATAATACCATGGTAGATGTAGAACCTAACTCGTCTACATACAGTACTCTTGATAATACCCTGGTAGATATAGAACCTACCTCGTCTAAATACTGTACTCTTGATAATCCCCTGGTATGTACAACCTAACTCGTCTACATACAGCACTCTTGATAATCCCCTGGTAAATGTACAACCTAACTCGTCTACATACAGCACTCTTGATAATCCCCTGGTAAATGTACAACCTAACTCGTCTAAATACAGTACTCTTGATTATCCCCTGGTAAATGTACAACCTAACTCGTCTACATACAGCACTCTTGATAAACCCCTGGTAAATGTACAACCTAACTCGTCTACATACAGCACTCTTGATAATCCCCTGGTAGATGTACAACCTACCTCGTCTAAATACAGTACTCTTGATAATCCCCTGGTAAATGTACAACCTAACTCGTCTACCTACAGTACTCTTGATAATCCCCTGGTAGATGTACAGCCTAACTCGTCTACATACAGTACTCTTGATAATCCCCTGGTAGATGTAGAACCTAACTCGTCTACATACAGTACTCTTGATAATCCCCTGGTAGATGTACAACCTAACTCGTCTACCTACAGTACTCTTGATAATATCCTGGTAGATGTACAGCCCAACTCGTCTACATACGGTACTCTTGATAATACCCTGGTAGATGTAGAACCTAACTCGTCTACAAACAGTACTCTTGATAATACCCTGGTAGATATAGAACCTACCTGATCTACATACTATATTCTTGATCATTCCCTGGTAGATGTACAACCTAACTCGTCTACATACAGTACTCTTGATAATACCCTGGTAGATGTTCAACCAAACTCGTCTACATACAGTACTCTTGATAATACCATGGTAGATGTAGAACCTAACTCGTCTACATACAGTACTCTTGATAATCCACTGGTAGATGTAGAACCTAACTCGTCTACATACAGTACTCTTGATAATCCACTGGTAGATGTACAACCTAACTCGTCTACATACAGTACTCTTGATAATCCACTGGTAGATGTACAACCTAACTCGTCTACATACAGTACTCTTGATAATCCACTGGTAGATGTACAACCTAACTCGTCTACGTACAGTACTCTTGATAATCCACTGGTAGATGTACAACCTACCTCGTCTACATACAGTACTCTTGATAATCCACTGGTAGATGTACAACCTAACTCGTCTACATACAGCACTCTTGATAATCTCCTGGTAGATGTACAACCTAACTCGTCTACATACAGCACTCTTGATAATCCCCTGGTAGATGTAGAACCTACCTGATCTGAATACGGTACTCTTGATAATCCTCTGGTAGATGTACAACCTAACTCGTCTACATACAGTACTCTTGATAATCCTCTGGTAGATGTACAACCTACCTGATCTGCATACGGTACTCTTGATAATCCCCTGGTAGATATAGAACCTAACACGTCTACATACAGTACTCTTGATAATCCACTGGTAGATGTACAACTTAACTCGTCTACATACAGTACTCTTGATAATCCACTGGTAGATGTACAACCTAGCTCGTCTACATACAGTACTCTTGATAATCCACTGGTAGATGTACAACCTAACTCGTCTACATACAGTACTCTTGATAATCCCCTGGTAGATGTACAACCTAACTCGTCTACCTACAGTACTCTTGATAATCCATTGGTAGATGTACAACCTAACTCGTCTACATACAGTACTCTTGATAATCCCCCGGTAGATGTAGAACCTAACTCGTCTACCTACAGTACTCTTGATAATCCCCTGGTAGATGTACAACCTAACTCGTCTACCTACAGTACTCTTGATAATCCATTGGGAATGTACAACCTAACTCGTCTACATACAGTACTCTTGATAATCCCCTGGTAGATGTACAACCTAACTCGTCTACCTACAGTACTCTTGATAATCCCCTGGTAGATGTACAACCTAACTCGTCTACATACAGTACTCTTGATAATCCACTGGTAGATGTACAACCTAACTCGTCTACATACAGTACTCTTGATAATCCATTGGTAGATGTACAACCTAACTCGTCTACATACAGTACTCTTGATAATCCACTGGTAGATGTACAACCTAACTCGTCTACCTACAGTACTCTTGATAATTCACTGGTAGATGTACAACCTAACTCGTCTACATACAGTACTCTTGATAATCCACTGGTAGATGTAGAACCTACCTGATCTGCATACAGTACTCATGATAATCCACTGGTAGATGTAGAACCTACCTGATCTGCATACAGTATTCTTGATAATCCACTGGTAGATGTAGAACCTACCTGATCTGCATACAGTACTCTTGATAATCCACTGGTAGATGTAGAACCTACCTGATCTGCAAACAGTACTCTTGATAATCCCCTGGTAGATATAGAACCTACTTCGTCTACATACAGTACTCTTGATAATACCCTGGTAGATGTAGAACCTACCGCGTCTGCATACATACTCTTGATAATACCCTGGTAGACGTGGAACCTACCTCGTCTACATACAGTACTCTTGATAATACCCTGGTAGATGTAGAACCTACCTCGTCTACATACAGTACTCTTGATAATACCCTGGTAGATGTAGAACCTACCTCATCTACATACGGTACTGTTGATAATACCCTGCTAGACGTGGAACCAACCTCGTCTACATACAGTACTCTTGATAATACCCTGGTAGACGTGGAACCTACTTCATCTGCATACATACTCTTGATAATACCCTGGTAGATGTAGAACCTACCTCATCTGCATACAATACTCTTGATAATACCCTGGTAGATGTGGAACCTACCTCATCTGCATACAGTACTTTTGATAATCCCCTGGTAGATGTACAACCTAACTCGTCTACATACAGTACTCTTGATAATACCATGGTAGATGTAGAACCTAACTCGTCTACATACAGTACTCTTGATAATACCCTGGTAGATATAGAACCTACCTCGCCTAAATACAGTACTCTTGATAATCCCCTGGTAGATATACAACCTAACTCGTCTACATACAGCACTCTTGATAATCCCCTGGTAAATGTACAACCTAACTCGTCTACCTACAGTACTCTTGATAATACCCTGGTAGATGTACAACCTACCTCGTCTACATACAGTACTCTTGATAATACCCTGGTAGATATAGAACCTAACTCGTCTACATACAGTACTCTTGATAATACCCTGGTAGATGTACAACCTACCTCGTCTACATACAGTACTCTTGATAATCCCCTGGTAGATGTAGAACCTAACTCGTCTGCATACAGTACTCTTGATAATACCCTGGTAGATATAGAACCTACCTGATCTACATACGGTACTCTTGATCATTCCCTGGTAGATGTACAACCTAACTCGTCTACCTACAGTACTCTTGATAGTCCATTGGTAGATGTACAACCTAACTCGTCTACATACAGTACTCTTGATAATCCCCCGGTAGATGTAGAACCTAACTCGTCTACCTACAGTACTCTTGATAATCCCCTGGTAGATGTACAACCTAACTCGTCTACCTACAGTACTCTTGATAATCCATTGGGAATGTACAACCTAACTCGTCTACATACAGTACTCTTGATAATCCCCTGGTAGATGTACAACCTAACTCGTCTACCTACACTACTCTTGATAATCCCCTGGTAGATGTACAACCTAACTCGTCTACATACAGTACTCTTGATAATCCACTGGTAGATGTACAACCTAACTCGTCTACATACAGTACTCTTGATAATACATTGGTAGATGTACAACCTAACTCGTCTACATACAGTACTCTTGATAATCCACTGGTAGATGTAGAACCTACCTGATCTGAATACAGTACTCATGATAATCCACTGGTAGATGTAGAACATACCTGATCTGCATACAGTACTCTTGATAATCCACTGGTAGATGTAGAACCTACCTGATCTGCATACAGTACTCTTGATAATCCACTGGTAGATGTAGAACCTACCTGATCTGCAAACAGTACTCTTGATAATCCCCTGGTAGATGTAGAACCTACTTCGTCTACATACAGTACTCTTGATAATACCCTGGTAGATGTAGAACCTACCTCGTCTGCATACATACTCTTCATAATACCCTGGTAGACGTGGAACCTACCTCGTCTACATACAGTACTCTTGATAATACCCTGGTAGATGTAGAACCTACCTCGTCTACATACAGTACTCTTGATAATACCCTGGTAGATGTAGAACCTACCTCATCTACATACGGTACTGTTGATAATACCCTGCTAGACGTGGAACCTACCTCGTCTACATACAGTACTCTTGATAATACCCTGGTAGACGTGGAACCTACCTCATCTGCATACATACTCTTGATAATACCCTGGTAGATGTAGAACCTACCTCATCTGCATACAATACTCTTGATAATACCCTGGTAGATGTGGAACCTACCTCATCTGCATACAGTACTTTTGATAATCCCCTGCTAGATGTACAACCTAACTCGTCTACATACAGTACTCTTGATAATACCATGGTAGATGTAGAACCTAACTCGTCTACATACAGTACTCTTGATAATACCCTGGTAGATATAGAACCTACCTCGCCTAAATACAGTACTCTTGATAATCCCCTGGTAGATGTACAACCTAACTCGTCTACATACAGCACTCTTGATAATCCCCTGGTAAATGTACAACCTAACTCGTCTACCTACAGTACTCTTGATAATCCCCTGGTAGATGTACAGCCTAACTCGTCTACATACAGTACTCTTGATAATCCCCTGGTAGATGTAGAACCTAACTCGTTTACATACAGTACTCTTGATAATACCCTGGTAGATATAGAACCTACCTGATCTACATACGGTACTCTTGATAATCCACTGGTAGATGTACAACCTAACTCGTCTACATACAGTACTCTTGATAATCCCCTGGTAGATGTACAACCTAACTCGTCTACCTACAGTACTCTTGATAATCTCCTGGTAGATGTACAGCCCAACTCGTCTACATACAGTACTCTTGATAATACCCTGGTAGATGTAGAACCTAACTTGTCTACATACAGTACTCTTGATAATACCCTGGTAGATATAGAACCTAACTCGTCTACATACAGTACTCTTGATAATACCCTGGTAGATATAGAACCTAACTCGTCTACATACAGTACTCTTGATAATACCCTGGTAGATATAGAACCTACCTGATCAACATACAGTATTCTTGATCATTCTCTGGTAGATGTACAACCTAACTCGTCTACATACAGTACTCTTGATAATACCCTGGTAGATGTTCAACCTAACTCGTCTACATACACTACTCTTGATAATCCACTGGTAGATGTAGAACCTAACTCGTCTACATACAGTACTCTTGATAATACCCTGGTAGATGTACAACCTAACTCGTCTACATACAGTACTCTTGATAATCCACTGGTAGATGTACAAATTAACTCGTCTACATACAGTACTCTTGATAATCCACTGGTAGATGTACATATTAACTCGTCTACATACAGTACTCTTGATAATCCCCTGGTAGATGTACAACCTAACTCGTCTACCTACAGTACTCTTGATAATCCCCTGGTAGATGTACAACCTAACTCGTCTACATACAGTACTCTTGATAATCCACTGGTAGATGTACAAATTAACTCGTCTACATACAGTACTCTTGATAATCCCCTGGTAGATGTACAACCTAACTCGTCTACCTACAGTACTCTTGATAATCCCCTGGTAGATGTACAAATTAACTCGTCTACATACAGTACTCTTGATAATCCCCTGGTAGATGTACAACCTAACTCGTCTACCTACAGTACTCTTGATAATCCACTGGTAGATGTACAACCTAACTCGTCTACCTACAGTACTCTTGATAATCCACTGGTAGATGTACAAATTAACTCGTCTACATACAGTACTCTTGATAATCCACTGGTAGATGTACAACCTAACTCGTCTACCTACAGTACTCTTGATAATCCCCTGGTAGATGTACAACCTAACTCGTCTACATACAGTACTCTTGATAATCCACTGGTAGATGTACAAATTAACTCGTCTACATACAGTACTCTTGATAATCCACTGGTAGATGTACAAATTAACTCGTCTACATACAGTACTCTTGATAATCCCCTGGTAGATGTACAACCTAACTCGTCTACCTACAGTACTCTTGATAATCCAGTGGTAGATGTACAACCTAACTCGTCTACCTACAGTACTCTTGATAATCCCCTGGTAGATGTACAACCTAACTCGTCTACATACAGTACTCTTGATAATCCACTGGTAGATGTACAAATTAACTCGTCTACATACAGTACTCTTGATAATCCCCTGGTAAATGTACAACCTAACTCGTCTACCTACAGTACTCTTGATAATCCCCTGGTAGATGTACAACCTACCTCGTCTACCTACAGTACTCTTGATAATCCACTGGTAGATGTACAACCTAACTCGTCTACCTACAGTACTCTTGATAATCCACTGGTAGATGTACAACCTAACTCGTCTACCTACAGTACTCTTGATAATCCACTGGTAGATGTACAACCTAACTCGTCTACATACAGTACTCTTGATAATCCACTGGTAGATGTACAACCTAACTCGTCTACCTACAGTACTCTTGATAATCCACTGGTAGATGTACAACCTAACTCGTCTACCTACAGTACTCTTGATAATCCACTGGTAGATGTACAACCTAACTCGTCTACATACAGTACTCTTGATAATCCACTGGTAGATGTACAACCTAACTCGTCTACCTACAGTACTCTTGATAATCCACTGGTAGATGTACAACCTAACTCGTCTACCTACAGTACTCTTGATAATCCACTGGTAGATGTACAACCTAACTCGTCTACATACAGTACTCTTGATAATCCCCTGGTAGATGTACAACCTAACTCGTCTACCTACAGTACTCTTGATAATCCCCTGGTAGATGTACAACCTAAATCGTCTACATACAGTACTCTTGATAATCCACTGGTAGATGTACAAATTAACTCGTCTACATACAGTACTCTTGATAATCCCCTGGTAAATGTACAACCTAACTCGTCTACCTACAGTACTCTTGATAATCCCCTGGTAGATGTACAACCTACCTCGTCTACCTACAGTACTCTTGATAATCCACTGGTAGATGTACAACCTAACTCGTCTACCTACAGTACTCTTGATAATCCACTGGTAGATGTACAACCTAACTCGTCTACCTACAGTACTCTTGATAATCCCCTGGTAGATGTACAACCTAACTCGTCTACATACAGTACTCTTGATAATCCACTGGTAGATGTACAACCTAACTCGTCTACATACAGTACTCTTGATAATCCCCTGGTAGATGTACAACCTAACTCGTCTACCTACAGTACTCTTGATAATCCCCTGGTAGATGTACAACCTACCTCATCTACATACAGTATTCTTGATAATCCCCTGGTAGATGTACAACCTACCTCGTCTACATACAGTACTCTTGATAATCCCCTGGTAGATGTACAACCTACCTCGTCTACATACAGTACTCTTGATAATCCCCTGGTAGATGTACAACCTAACTCGTCTACATACAGTACTCTTGATAATCCACTGGTAGATGTACAATCTAACTCGTCTACATACAGTACTCTTGATAATCCCCTGGTAGATGTACAACCTAACTCGTCTACCTACAGTACTCTTGATAATCCCCTGGTAGATGTACAACCTACCTCGTCTACATACAGTATTCTTGATAATCCCCTGGTAGATGTACAACCTACCTCGTCTACATACAGTACTCTTGATAATCCCCTGGTAGATGTACAACCTAACTCGTCTACATACAGTACTCTTGATAATCCCCTGGTAGATGTACAACCTACCTCGTCTACATACACTACTCTTGATAATCCCCTGGTAGATGTACAACCTAACTCGTCTACATACACTACTCTTGATAATCCCCTGGTAGATGTACAACCTAACTCGTCTACATACACTACTCTTGATAATCCCCTGGTAGATGTACAACCTAACTCGTCTACATACAGTACTCTTGATAATCCCCTGGTAGATGTACAACCTACCTCGTCTACATACACTACTCCCTATAATCCCCTGGTAGATGTACAACCTAACTCGTCTACATACACTACTCTTGATAATCCCCTGGTAGATGTACAACCTACCTCGTCTACATACAGTACTCTTGATAATCCACTGGTAGATGTACAACCTAACTCGTCTACATACAGTTCTCTTGATAATCCCCTGGTAGATGTACAACCTACCTCGTCTACATACAGTACTCTTGATAATCCACTGGTAGATGTACAACCTAACTCGTCTACGTACAGTACTCTTGATAATCCCCTGGTAGATGTACAACCTAACTCGTCTACGTACAGTACTCTTGATAATCCACTGGTAGATGTACAACCTAACTCGTCTACGTACAGTACTCTTGATAATCCCCTGGTAGATGTACAACCTACCTCGTCTACATACAGTACTCTTGATAATCCACTGGTAGATGTACAACCTAACTCGTCTACATACAGTTCTCTTGATAATCCCCTGGTAGATGTAGAACCTAACTCGTCTACATACAGTACTCTTGATAATCCCCTGGTAGATGTACAACCTACCTCGTCTACATACAGTTCTCTTGATAATCCACTGGTAGATGTACAACCTAACTCGTCTACATACACTACTCTTGATAATCCCCTGGTAGATGTACAACCTAACTCGTCTACATACAGTACTCTTGATAATCCACTGGTAGATGTAGAACCTAACTCGTCTACATACACTACTCTTGATAATCCACTGGTAGATGTAGAACCTAACTCGTCTACATACAGTACTCTTGATAATCCACTGGTAGATGTACAACCTAACTCGTCTACATACAGTACTCTTCATAATCCACTGGTAGATGTACAACCTAACTCGTCTACATACACTACTCTTGATAATCCCCTGGTAGATGTACAACCTAACTCGTCTAGATACAGTACTCTTGATAATCCCCTGGTAGATGTACAACCTAACTCGTCTACATACACTACTCTTGATAATCCACTGGTAGATGTAGAACCTAACTCGTCTACATACAGTACTCTTGATAATCCCCTGGTAGATGTACAACCTACCTCGTCTACATACAGTTCTCTTGATAATCCCCTGGTAGATGTACAACCTAACTCGTCTACATACACTACTCTTGATAATCCCCTGGTAGATGTACAACCTAACTCGTCTACATACAGTACTCTTGATAATCCACTGGTAGATGTACAACCTAACTCGTCTACCTACACTACTCTTGATAATCCCCTGGTAGATGTACAACCTAACTCGTCTACATACAGTACTCTTGATAATACCCTGGTAGATGTACAACCTAACTCGTCTACATACAGTACTCTTGATAATCCACTGGTAGATGTACAACCTAACTCGTCTACCTACAGTACTCTTGATAATCCCCTGGTAGATGTACAACCTAACTCGTCTACATACAGTACTCTTGATAATCCACTGGTAGATGTACAACCTAACTCGTCTACCTACAGTACTCTTGATAATCCACTGGTAGATGTACAACCTAACTCGTCTACATACAGTACTCTTGATAATCCACTGGTAGATGTACAACCTAAGTCGTCTACATACAGTACTCTTGATAATCCACTGGTAGATGTACAACCTAACTCGTCTACATACAGTACTCTTGATAATCCATTGGGAATGTACAACCTAACTCGTCTACATACAGTACTCTTGATAATCCCCTGGTAGATGTACAACCTAACTCGTCTACCTACACTACTCTTGATAATCCCCTGGTAGATGTACAACCTAACTCGTCTACATACAGTACTCTTGATAATCCACTGGTAGATGTACAACCTAACTCGTCTACATACAGTACTCTTGATAATCCATTGGTAGATGTACAACCTAACTCGTCTACATACAGTACTCTTGATAATCCACTGGTAGATGTACAACCTAACTCGTCTACCTACAGTACTCTTGATAATTCACTGGTAGATGTACAACCTAACTCGTCTACATACAGTACTCTTGATAATCCACTGGTAGATGTAGAACCTACCTGATCTGAATACAGTACTCATGATAATCCACTGGTAGATGTAGAACCTACCTGATCTGCATACAGTACTCTTGATAATCCACTGGTAGATGTAGAACCTACCTGATCTGCATACAGTACTCTTGATAATCCACTGATAGATGTAGAACCTACCTGATCTGCAAACAGTACTCTTGATAATCCCCTGGTAGATGTAGAACCTACTTCGTCTACATACAGTACTCTTGATAATACCCTGGTAGATGTAGAACCTACCTCGTCTGCATACATACTCTTGATAATAACCTGGTAGACGTGGAACCTACCTCGTCTACATACAGTACTCTTGATAATACCCTGGTAGATGTAGAACCTACCTCGTCTACATACAGTACTCTTGATAATACCCTGGTAGATGTAGAACCTACCTCATCTACATACGGTACTGTTGATAATACCCTGCTAGACGTGGAACCTACCTCGTCTACATACAGTACTCTTGATAATACCCTGGTAGACGTGGAACCTACCTCATCTGCATACATACTCTTGATAATACCCTGGTAGATGTAGAACCTACCTCATCTGCATACAATACTCTTCATAATACCCTGGTAGATGTGGAACCTACCTCATCTGCATACAGTACTTTTGATAATCCCCTGGTAGATGTACAACCTAACTCGTCTACATACAGTACTCTTGATAATACCATGGTGGATGTAGAACCTAACTCGTCTACATACAGTACTCTTGATAATACTCTGGTAGATATAGAACCTACCTCGCCTAAATACAGTACTCTTGATAATCCCATGGTAGATGTACAACCTTACTCGTCTACATACAGCACTTTTGATAATCCCCTGGTAAATGTACAACCTAACTCGTCTACCTACAGTACTCTTGATAATCCCCTGGTAGATGTACAGCCTAACTCGTCTACATACAGTACTCTTGATAATCCCCTGGTAGATGTAGAACCTAACTCGTCTACATACAGTACTCTTGATAATACCCTGGTAGATATAGAACCTACCTGATCTACATACGGTACTCTTGATAATCCACCGGTAGATGTACAACCTAACTCGTCTACATACAGTACTCTTGATAATCCCCTGGTAGATGTACAACCTAACTCGTCTACCTACAGTACTCTTGATAATCTCCTGGTAGATGTACAGCCCAACTCGTCTACATACAGTACTCTTGATAATACCCTGGTATATGTAGAACCTAACTTGTCTACATACAGTACTCTTGATAATACCCTGGTAGATATAGAACCTAACTCGTCTACATACAGTACTCTTGATAATACCCTGGTAGATATAGAACCTAACTCGTCTACATACAGTACTCTTGATAATACCCTGGTAGATATAGAACCTACCTGATCAACATACAGTATTCTTGATCATTCCCTGGTAGATGTACAACCTAACTCGTCTACATACAGTACTCTTGATAATACCCTGGTAGATGTTCAACCTAACTCGTCTACATACAGTACTCTTGATAATACCATGGTAGATGTAGAACCTAACTCGTCTACATACAGTACTCTTGATAATCCACTGGTAGATGTAGAACCTAACTCGTCTACATACAGTACTCTTGATAATCCACTGGTAGATGTACAACCTAACTCGTCTACATACAGTACTCTTGATAATCCCCTGGTAGATGTACAACCTAACTCGTCTACATACAGTACTCTTGATAATACCCTGGTAGATGTAGAACCTACCTCGTCTACATACAGTACTCTTGATAATCCCCTGGTAGATGTACAACCTACCTCGTCTACATACACTACTCTTGATAATCCCCTGGTAGATGTACAACCTAACTCGTCTACATACAGTACTCTTGATAATACCTTGTAGATGTACAACCTAACTCGTCTACATACAGTAGTCTTGATAATCCCCTGATAGATGTACAACCTACCTCGTCTACATACAGTACTCTTGATAATACCCTGGTAGATGTACAACCTACCTCGTCTGCATACCGTACACTTAATAATCCCCTGGTAGATGTGGAACCTACCTCATCTGCATACAATGCTCTCGATAATCTCCTGGTAGATGTGGAACCTACCTCATCTGCATACCGTACACTTAATAATCCCCTGGTAGATGTGGAACCTACCTCATCTGCATACAATACTCTCGCTAATCTCCTGGTAGATGTGGAGCCTACCTCATCTGCATACAATACTCTTGATAATCCCCTGGTAGATGTGGAACCTACCTCACCTGCATACAGTACTCTCTATAATCCCCTGGTAGATGTGGAACCTACCTCATCTGCATACATACTCTTGATAATTCCCTGGTAGATGTAGAACCTACCTCATCTGCATAGAGTACTCTTGACAATCCCCTGGTAGTTGTGGAACCTACCTCATCTGCATACAATACTCTTGATAATCCCCTGGTAGATGTGGAACCTACCTCATCTGCATACAATACTCTTGATAATACCCTGATAGATGTGGAACCTACCTCATCTGCATACAATACTCTTGATAATCCCCTGGTAGATATCGAACCAGCTCATCTGCATACATACTCTTGATAATCCCCTGGTAGATGTGGAACCTACCTAATCTGCATACAAGACTCTTGATAATCCCCTGGTAGATATAGAACCTACCTCGTCTGCATACATACTCTTGATAATCCCCTGGTAGATATAGAACCTACCTCATCTGCATACATGCTTTCGATAATACCCTGGTAGACGTGGAACCTACCTCATCTGCATACATACTCTGGATAACACCCTGGTAGATGTAGAACCTACCTCATCTGCATACATACTCTTGATAATCCCCTGGTATATATAGAACCTACCTCATCTACATACAGTACTCTTGATAATACCCTGGTAGATGTAGAACCTACCTCGTCTGCATACATACTCTTGATAATCCCCTGGTAGATATAGAACCTACCTCGTCTACATACAGTGCTCTTGATAATACCCTGGTAGATGTAGAACCTACCTCGTCTGCATACAGTACTCTTGATAATTCCCTGGTAGATGTAGAACCTACCTCGTCTACATTCAGTACTCTTGATAATACCCTGGTAGATATAGAACCTACCTCGTCTACATACAGTACTCTTGATAATCCCCTGGTAGATGTACAACCAAACTCGTCTACATACATACTCTTGATAATACCCTGGTAGATATAGAACCTACCTCGTCTACATACAATACTCTTGATAATCCCCTGGTAGATGTACAACCTAACTCGTCTACATACAGTACTATTGATAATACCCTGGTAGATATAGAACCTAACTCGTCTACATACAGTACTCTTTATAATACCCTGGTAGATATAGAACCTAACTCGTCTACATACAGTACATTTGATAATACCCTGGTAGATATAGAACCTACCTCGTCTACATACAGTACTCTTGATAATCCCCTGGTAGATGTACAACCTACCTCGTCTACATACAGTACTCTTGATAATACCCTGGTAGATGTACAACCTAACTCGTCTACATACAGTACTCTTGATAATCCCCTGGTAGATGTACAACCTAACTCGTCTACATACAGTACTCTTGATAATCCCCTGGTAGATGTACAACCTAACTCGTCTACATACAGTACTCTTGATAATCCCCTGGTAGATGTACAACCTAACTCGTCTACATACAGTACTCTTGATAATCCCCTGGTAGATGTACAACCTAACTCGTCTACATACAGTACTCTTGATAATACCCTGGTAGATGTAGAACCTACCTCGTCTACATACAGTACTCTTGATAATCCCCTGGTAGATGTACAACCTACCTCGTCTACATACACTACTCTTGATAATCCCCTGGTAGATGTACAACCTAACTCGTCTACATACAGTACTCTTGATAATACCTTGTAGATGTACAACCTAACTCGTCTACATACAGTACTCTTGATAATACCCTGGTAGATGTACAACCTAACTCGTCTACATACAGTACTCTTGATAATACCCTGGTAGATGTACAACCTAACTCGTCTACATACAGTACTCTTGATAATCCCCTGGTAGATGTACAACCTAACTCGTCTACATACAGTACTCTTGATAATCCCCTGATAGATGTACAACCTACCTCGTCTACGTACAGTACTCTTGATAATCCCCTGGTAGATGTACAACCTACCTCGTCTACATACAGTACTCTTGATAATCCCCTGATAGATGTACAACCTATCTCGTCTACATACAGTACTCTTGATAATCTCCTGGTAGATGTAGAACCTAACTCGTCTACATACAGTAGTCTTGATAATCCCCTGATAGATGTACAACCTACCTCGTCTACATACAGTACTCTTGATAATACCCTGGTAGATGTACAACCTACCTCGTCTGCATACCGTACACTTAATAATCCCCTGGTAGATGTGGAACCTACCTCATCTGCATACAATGCTCTCGATAATCTCCTGGTAGATGTGGAACCTACCTCATCTGCATACCGTACACTTAATAATCCCCTGGTAGATGTGGAACCTACCTCATCTGCATACAATACTCTCGCTAATCTCCTGGTAGATGTGGAGCCTACCTCATCTGCATACAATACTCTTGATAATCCCCTGGTAGATGTGGAACCTACCTCATCTGCATACAATACTCTCTATAATCCCCTGGTAGATGTGGAACCTACCTCATCTGCATACATACTCTTGATAATTCCCTGGTAGATGTAGAACCTACCTCATCTGCATAGAGTACTCTTGACAATCCCCTGGTAGTTGTGGAACCTACCTCATCTGCATACAATACTCTTGATAATCCCCTGGTAGATGTGGAACCTACCTCATCTGCATACAATACTCTTGATAATACCCTGGTAGATGTGGAACCTACCTCATCTGCATACAATACTCTTGATAATCCCCTGGTAGATATCGAACCAGCTCATCTGCATACATACTCTTGATAATCCCCTGGTAGATGTGGAACCTACCTAATCTGCATACAAGACTCTTATAATCCCCTGGTAGATGTAGAACCTACCTCATCTGCATACAATACTCTTGATAATCCCCTGGTAGATGTGGAACCTACCTCATCTGCATACAATACTCTTGATAATCCCCTGGTAGATGTGGAACCTACCTCATCTGCATACAATACTCTTGATAATCCCCTGGTAGATGTGGAACCCACCTCATCTGCATACATACTCTTGATAATCCCCTGGTAGATATAGAACCTACCTCATCTGCATAGAGTACTCTTGATAATCCCCTGGTAGATGTGGAACCTACCTCGTCTGCATAGTGTACTCTTGATAATACCCTGGTAGATGTAGAACCTACCTCATCTGCTTACAGTACTCTTGATAATACCCTGGTAGATGCAGAACCTACCTCATCTGCATACATACTCTTGATAATCCCCTGGTAGAAGTAGAACCTACCTCGTCTGCATACAGTACTCTTGATAATACCCTGGTAGATGTAGAACCTACCTCATCTGCATACAATACTCTTGGTAATCCCCTGGTAGATGTGGAACCTACCTCATCTGCATACAGTACTCTTGATAATACCCTGGTATATGTAGAACCTACCTCATCTGCATACAGTACTCTTGATAATCTCCTGGTAGATATAGAACTTACCAACAAGTTGTCTACATACAGTACTCTTGATAATCCCTTGGTAGATATAGAACTTATCACCAAATTGTTACATACAGTACTCTTGATAATCTCCTGGTAGATATAGAACTTATCACCAAATTGTCTACATACAGTACTCTTAATATTCCCCTGGTAGATGTAGAACTTATCACCAAGTTGTCTACATACAATACTCTTGATAATCCCCTGGTAGATGTGGAACCTACCTCATCTGAATACAATACTCTTGATAATCCCCTAGTAGATGTGGAACCTACCTCATCTGCATACAATACTCTTGATAATCCCCTGGTAGATGTGGAACCTACCTCATCTGCATACATACTCTTGATAATCCCCTGGTAGATGTGGAACCTACCTAATCTGCATACAATACTCTTGATAATCCCCTGGTAGATGTAGAACCTACCTCATCTGCATACAATACTCTTGATAATCCCCTGGTAGATGTGGAACCTACCTCATCTGCATACAATACTCTTGATAATCCCCTGGTAGATGTGGAACTTATCAACAAGTTGTCTACATACAGTACTCTTGATAAACCCATGGTGGATATAGAACTTATCACCAAATTGTCTACATACCATACTCTTGATAATCTCCTGGTAGATATAGAACTTATCAACAAGTTGTCTACATACAGTACTCTTGATAATCCCCTGGTAGATATAGAACTTATCACCAATTTGTCTACATACAGTACTCTTTATAATCCCTTCGTAGATATAGAACTTATCAACAAGTTGTCTACATACAGTACTCTTGATAAACCCCTGGTACATATAGAACTTATCAACAAGTTGTCTACATACAGTACTCTTGATAATCCCCTGGTAGATATAGAACTTATCAACAAGTTGTCTACATACAGTACTCTTGATAAACCCCTGGTAGATATAGAACTGATCACCAAGTTGTCTACATGCAGTACTGTTGATAAATCCCTGGTAGATATAGAACTTATCAACAAGTTGTCTTCATACAGTACTCTTGATAAACCCCTGGTAGATATAGAACTTATCAAAAACTTGTCTACATACAGTACACTTGATAATCCCCTGGTAGATGTGGAACCTACCTCATCTGCATACATACTCTTGATAATCCCTTGGTAGATGTTGAACCTACGTCATCTGCATACATACTCTTTATAATCCCCTGGTAGATGTAGAACCTACTTCATCTGCATACATACTCTTGATAATCCCCTGGTATATGTAGAACCTACCTCATCTGCATACAATACTCTTGATAATCCCCTGGTAGATGTACAACCTAACTCGTCTACCTACAGTACTCTTGATAATCCATTGGTAGATGTACAACCTAACTCGTCTACATACAGTACTCTTGATAATCCCCCGGTAGATGTAGAACCTAACTCGTCTACCTACAGTACTCTTGATAATCCCCTGGTAGATGTACAACCTAACTCGTCTACCTACAGTACTCTTGATAATCCATTGGGAATGTACAACCTAACTCGTCTACATACAGTACTCTTGATAATCCCCTGGTAGATGTACAACCTAACTCGTCTACCTACAGTACTCTTGATAATCCCCTGGTAGATGTACAACCTAACTCGTCTACATACAGTACTCTTGATAATCCACTGGTAGATGTACAACCTAACTCGTCTACATACAGTACTCTTGATAATCCATTGGTAGATGTACAACCTAACTCGTCTACATACAGTACTCTTGATAATCCACTGGTAGATGTACAACCTAACTCGTCTACCTACAGTACTCTTGATAATTCACTGGTAGATGTACAACCTAACTCGTCTACATACAGTACTCTTGATAATCCACTGGTAGATGTAGAACCTACCTGATCTGCATACAGTACTCATGATAATCCACTGGTAGATGTAGAACCTACCTGATCTGCATACAGTATTCTTGATAATCCACTGGTAGATGTAGAACCTACCTGATCTGCATACAGTACTCTTGATAATCCACTGGTAGATGTAGAACCTACCTGATCTGCAAACAGTACTCTTGATAATCCCCTGGTAGATATAGAACCTACTTCGTCTACATACAGTACTCTTGATAATACCCTGGTAGATGTAGAACCTACCGCGTCTGCATACATACTCTTGATAATACCCTGGTAGACGTGGAACCTACCTCGTCTACATACAGTACTCTTGATAATACCCTGGTAGATGTAGAACCTACCTCGTCTACATACAGTACTCTTGATAATACCCTGGTAGATGTAGAACCTACCTCATCTACATACGGTACTGTTGATAATACCCTGCTAGACGTGGAACCAACCTCGTCTACATACACTACTCTTGATAATACCCTGGTAGACGTGGAACCTACTTCATCTGCATACATACTCTTGATAATACCCTGGTAGATGTAGAACCTACCTCATCTGCATACAATACTCTTGATAATACCCTGGTAGATGTGGAACCTACCTCATCTGCATACAGTACTTTTGATAATCCCCTGGTAGATGTACAACCTAACTCGTCTACATACAGTACTCTTGATAATACCATGGTAGATGTAGAACCTAACTCGTCTACATACAGTACTCTTGATAATACCCTGGTAGATATAGAACCTACCTCGCCTAAATACAGTACTCTTGATAATCCCCTGGTAGATATACAACCTAACTCGTCTACATACAGCACTCTTGATAATCCCCTGGTAAATGTACAACCTAACTCGTCTACCTACAGTACTCTTGATAATACCCTGGTAGATGTACAACCTACCTCGTCTACATACAGTACTCTTGATAATACCCTGGTAGATATAGAACCTAACTCGTCTACATACAGTACTCTTGATAATACCCTGGTAGATGTACAACCTACCTCGTCTACATACAGTACTCTTGATAATCCCCTGGTAGATGTAGAACCTAACTCGTCTGCATACAGTACTCTTGATAATACCCTGGTAGATATAGAACCTACCTGATCTACATACGGTACTCTTGATCATTCCCTGGTAGATGTACAACCTAACTCGTCTACCTACAGTACTCTTGATAGTCCATTGGTAGATGTACAACCTAACTCGTCTACATACAGTACTCTTGATAATCCCCCGGTAGATGTAGAACCTAACTCGTCTACCTACAGTACTCTTGATAATCCCCTGGTAGATGTACAACCTAACTCGTCTACCTACAGTACTCTTGATAATCCATTGGGAATGTACAACCTAACTCGTCTACATACAGTACTCTTGATAATCCCCTGGTAGATGTACAACCTAACTCGTCTACCTACACTACTCTTGATAATCCCCTGGTAGATGTACAACCTAACTCGTCTACATACAGTACTCTTGATAATCCACTGGTAGATGTACAACCTAACTCGTCTACATACAGTACTCTTGATAATACATTGGTAGATGTACAACCTAACTCGTCTACATACAGTACTCTTGATAATCCACTGGTAGATGTAGAACCTACCTGATCTGAATACAGTACTCATGATAATCCACTGGTAGATGTAGAACATACCTGATCTGCATACAGTACTCTTGATAATCCACTGGTAGATGTAGAACCTACCTGATCTGCATACAGTACTCTTGATAATCCACTGGTAGATGTAGAACCTACCTGATCTGCAAACAGTACTCTTGATAATCCCCTGGTAGATGTAGAACCTACTTCGTCTACATACAGTACTCTTGATAATACCCTGGTAGATGTAGAACCTACCTCGTCTGCATACATACTCTTGATAATACCCTGGTAGACGTGGAACCTACCTCGTCTACATACAGTACTCTTGATAATACCCTGGTAGATGTAGAACCTACCTCGTCTACATACAGTACTCTTGATAATACCCTGGTAGATGTAGAACCTACCTCATCTACATACGGTACTGTTGATAATACCCTGCTAGACGTGGAACCTACCTCGTCTACATACAGTACTCTTGATAATACCCTGGTAGACGTGGAACCTACCTCATCTGCATACATACTCTTGATAATACCCTGGTAGATGTAGAACCTACCTCATCTGCATACAATACTCTTGATAATACCCTGGTAGATGTGGAACCTACCTCATCTGCATACAGTACTTTTGATAATCCCCTGCTAGATGTACAACCTAACTCGTCTACATACAGTACTCTTGATAATACCATGGTAGATGTAGAACCTAACTCGTCTACATACAGTACTCTTGATAATACCCTGGTAGATATAGAACCTACCTCGCCTAAATACAGTACTCTTGATAATCCCCTGGTAGATGTACAACCTAACTCGTCTACATACAGCACTCTTGATAATCCCCTGGTAAATGTACAACCTAACTCGTCTACCTACAGTACTCTTGATAATCCCCTGGTAGATGTACAGCCTAACTCGTCTACATACAGTACTCTTGATAATCCCCTGGTAGATGTAGAACCTAACTCGTTTACATACAGTACTCTTGATAATACCCTGGTAGATATAGAACCTACCTGATCTACATACGGTACTCTTGATAATCCACTGGTAGATGTACAACCTAACTCGTCTACATACAGTACTCTTGATAATCCCCTGGTAGATGTACAACCTAACTCGTCTACCTACAGTACTCTTGATAATCTCCTGGTAGATGTACAGCCCAACTCGTCTACATACAGTACTCTTGATAATACCCTGGTAGATGTAGAACCTAACTTGTCTACATACAGTACTCTTGATAATACCCTGGTAGATATAGAACCTAACTCGTCTACATACAGTACTCTTGATAATACCCTGGTAGATATAGAACCTAACTCGTCTACATACAGTACTCTTGATAATACCCTGGTAGATATAGAACCTACCTGATCAACATACAGTATTCTTGATCATTCTCTGGTAGATGTACAACCTAACTCGTCTACATACAGTACTCTTGATAATACCCTGGTAGATGTTCAACCTAACTCGTCTACATACACTACTCTTGATAATCCACTGGTAGATGTAGAACCTAACTCGTCTACATACAGTACTCTTGATAATACCCTGGTAGATGTACAACCTAACTCGTCTACATACAGTACTCTTGATAATCCACTGGTAGATGTACAAATTAACTCGTCTACATACAGTACTCTTGATAATCCACTGGTAGATGTACATATTAACTCGTCTACATACAGTACTCTTGATAATCCCCTGGTAGATGTACAACCTAACTCGTCTACCTACAGTACTCTTGATAATCCCCTGGTAGATGTACAACCTAACTCGTCTACATACAGTACTCTTGATAATCCACTGGTAGATGTACAAATTAACTCGTCTACATACAGTACTCTTGATAATCCCCTGGTAGATGTACAACCTAACTCGTCTACCTACAGTACTCTTGATAATCCCCTGGTAGATGTACAAATTAACTCGTCTACATACAGTACTCTTGATAATCCCCTGGTAGATGTACAACCTAACTCGTCTACCTACAGTACTCTTGATAATCCACTGGTAGATGTACAACCTAACTCGTCTACCTACAGTACTCTTGATAATCCACTGGTAGATGTACAAATTAACTCGTCTACATACAGTACTCTTGATAATCCACTGGTAGATGTACAACCTAACTCGTCTACCTACAGTACTCTTGATAATCCCCTGGTAGATGTACAACCTAACTCGTCTACATACAGTACTCTTGATAATCCACTGGTAGATGTACAAATTAACTCGTCTACATACAGTACTCTTGATAATCCACTGGTAGATGTACAAATTAACTCGTCTACATACAGTACTCTTGATAATCCCCTGGTAGATGTACAACCTAACTCGTCTACCTACAGTACTCTTGATAATCCAGTGGTAGATGTACAACCTAACTCGTCTACCTACAGTACTCTTGATAATCCCCTGGTAGATGTACAACCTAACTCGTCTACATACAGTACTCTTGATAATCCACTGGTAGATGTACAAATTAACTCGTCTACATACAGTACTCTTGATAATCCCCTGGTAAATGTACAACCTAACTCGTCTACCTACAGTACTCTTGATAATCCCCTGGTAGATGTACAACCTACCTCGTCTACCTACAGTACTCTTGATAATCCACTGGTAGATGTACAACCTAACTCGTCTACCTACAGTACTCTTGATAATCCACTGGTAGATGTACAACCTAACTCGTCTACCTACAGTACTCTTGATAATCCACTGGTAGATGTACAACCTAACTCGTCTACATACAGTACTCTTGATAATCCACTGGTAGATGTACAACCTAACTCGTCTACCTACAGTACTCTTGATAATCCACTGGTAGATGTACAACCTAACTCGTCTACCTACAGTACTCTTGATAATCCACTGGTAGATGTACAACCTAACTCGTCTACATACAGTACTCTTGATAATCCACTGGTAGATGTACAACCTAACTCGTCTACCTACAGTACTCTTGATAATCCACTGGTAGATGTACAACCTAACTCGTCTACCTACAGTACTCTTGATAATCCACTGGTAGATGTACAACCTAACTCGTCTACATACAGTACTCTTGATAATCCCCTGGTAGATGTACAACCTAACTCGTCTACCTACAGTACTCTTGATAATCCCCTGGTAGATGTACAACCTAAATCGTCTACATACAGTACTCTTGATAATCCACTGGTAGATGTACAAATTAACTCGTCTACATACAGTACTCTTGATAATCCCCTGGTAAATGTACAACCTAACTCGTCTACCTACAGTACTCTTGATAATCCCCTGGTAGATGTACAACCTACCTCGTCTACCTACAGTACTCTTGATAATCCACTGGTAGATGTACAACCTAACTCGTCTACCTACAGTACTCTTGATAATCCACTGGTAGATGTACAACCTAACTCGTCTACCTACAGTACTCTTGATAATCCCCTGGTAGATGTACAACCTAACTCGTCTACATACAGTACTCTTGATAATCCACTGGTAGATGTACAACCTAACTCGTCTACATACAGTACTCTTGATAATCCCCTGGTAGATGTACAACCTAACTCGTCTACCTACAGTACTCTTGATAATCCCCTGGTAGATGTACAACCTACCTCATCTACATACAGTATTCTTGATAATCCCCTGGTAGATGTACAACCTACCTCGTCTACATACAGTACTCTTGATAATCCCCTGGTAGATGTACAACCTACCTCGTCTACATACAGTACTCTTGATAATCCCCTGGTAGATGTACAACCTAACTCGTCTACATACAGTACTCTTGATAATCCACTGGTAGATGTACAATCTAACTCGTCTACATACAGTACTCTTGATAATCCCCTGGTAGATGTACAACCTAACTCGTCTACCTACAGTACTCTTGATAATCCCCTGGTAGATGTACAACCTACCTCGTCTACATACAGTATTCTTGATAATCCCCTGGTAGATGTACAACCTACCTCGTCTACATACAGTACTCTTGATAATCCCCTGGTAGATGTACAACCTAACTCGTCTACATACAGTACTCTTGATAATCCCCTGGTAGATGTACAACCTACCTCGTCTACATACACTACTCTTGATAATCCCCTGGTAGATGTACAACCTAACTCGTCTACATACACTACTCTTGATAATCCCCTGGTAGATGTACAACCTAACTCGTCTACATACACTACTCTTGATAATCCCCTGGTAGATGTACAACCTAACTCGTCTACATACAGTACTCTTGATAATCCCCTGGTAGATGTACAACCTACCTCGTCTACATACACTACTCTTGATAATCCCCTGGTAGATGTACAACCTAACTCGTCTACATACACTACTCTTGATAATCCCCTGGTAGATGTACAACCTACCTCGTCTACATACAGTACTCTTGATAATCCACTGGTAGATGTACAACCTAACTCGTCTACATACAGTTCTCTTGATAATCCCCTGGTAGATGTACAACCTAACTCGTCTACATACAGTACTCTTGATAATCCACTGGTAGATGTACAACCTAACTCGTCTACGTACAGTACTCTTGATAATCCCCTGGTAGATGTACAACCTAACTCGTCTACGTACAGTACTCTTGATAATCCACTGGTAGATGTACAACCTAACTCGTCTACGTACAGTACTCTTGATAATCCCCTGGTAGATGTACAACCTACCTCGTCTACATACAGTACTCTTGATAATCCACTGGTAGATGTACAACCTAACTCGTCTACATACAGTTCTCTTGATAATCCCCTGGTAGATGTAGAACCTAACTCGTCTACATACAGTACTCTTGATAATCCCCTGGTAGATGTACAACCTACCTCGTCTACATACAGTTCTCTTGATAATCCACTGGTAGATGTACAACCTAACTCGTCTACATACACTACTCTTGATAATCCCCTGGTAGATGTACAACCTAACTCGTCTACATACAGTACTCTTGATAATCCACTGGTAGATGTAGAACCTAACTCGTCTACATACACTACTCTTGATAATCCACTGGTAGATGTAGAACCTAACTCGTCTACATACAGTACTCTTGATAATCCACTGGTAGATGTACAACCTAACTCGTCTACATACAGTACTCTTCATAATCCACTGGTAGATGTACAACCTAACTCGTCTACATACACTACTCTTGATAATCCCCTGGTAGATGTACAACCTAACTCGTCTACATACAGTACTCTTGATAATCCCCTGGTAGATGTACAACCTAACTCGTCTACATACACTACTCTTGATAATCCACTGGTAGATGTAGAACCTAACTCGTCTACATACAGTACTCTTGATAATCCCCTGGTAGATGTACAACCTACCTCGTCTACATACAGTTCTCTTGATAATCCCCTGGTAGATGTACAACCTAACTCGTCTACATACACTACTCTTGATAATCCCCTGGTAGATGTACAACCTAACTCGTCTACATACAGTACTCTTGATAATCCACTGGTAGATGTACAACCTAACTCGTCTACCTACACTACTCTTGATAATCCCCTGGTAGATGTACAACCTAACTCGTCTACATACAGTACTCTTGATAATACCCTGGTAGATGTACAACCTAACTCGTCTACATACAGTACTCTTGATAATCCACTGGTAGATGTACAACCTAACTCGTCTACCTACAGTACTCTTGATAATCCCCTGGTAGATGTACAACCTAACTCGTCTACATACAGTACTCTTGATAATCCACTGGTAGATGTACAACCTAACTCGTCTACCTACAGTACTCTTGATAATCCCCTGGTAGATGTACAACCTAACTCGTCTACATACAGTACTCTTGATAATCCACTGGTAGATGTACAACCTAAGTCGTCTACATACAGTACTCTTGATAATCCACTGGTAGATGTACAACCTAACTCGTCTACATACAGTACTCTTGATAATCCCCTGGTAGATGTACAACCTAACTCGTCTACCTACACTACTCTTGATAATCCCCTGGTAGATGTACAACCTAACTCGTCTACATACAGTACTCTTGATAATCCACTGGTAGATGTACAACCTAACTCGTCTACATACAGTACTCTTGATAATCCATTGGTAGATGTACAACCTAACTCGTCTACATACAGTACTCTTGATAATCCACTGGTAGATGTACAACCTAACTCGTCTACATACAGTACTCTTGATAATCCACTGGTAGATGTACAACCTAACTCGTCTACCTACAGTACTCTTGATAATTCACTGGTAGATGTACAACCTAACTCGTCTACATACAGTACTCTTGATAATCCACTGGTAGATGTAGAACCTACCTGATCTGAATACAGTACTCATGATAATCCACTGGTAGATGTAGAACCTACCTGATCTGCATACAGTACTCTTGATAATCCACTGGTAGATGTAGAACCTACCTGATCTGCATACAGTACTCTTGATAATCCACTGGTAGATGTAGAACCTACCTGATCTGCAAACAGTACTCTTGATAATCCCCTGGTAGATGTAGAACCTACTTCGTCTACATACAGTACTCTTGATAATACCCTGGTAGATGTAGAACCTACCTCGTCTGCATACATACTCTTGATAATAACCTGGTAGACGTGGAACCTACCTCGTCTACATACAGTACTCTTGATAATACCCTGGTAGATGTAGAACCTACCTCGTCTACATACAGTACTCTTGATAATACCCTGGTAGATGTAGAACCTACCTCATCTACATACGGTACTGTTGATAATACCCTGCTAGACGTGGAACCTACCTCGTCTACATACAGTACTCTTGATAATACCCTGGTAGACGTGGAACCTACCTCATCTGCATACATACTCTTGATAATACCCTGGTAGATGTAGAACCTACCTCATCTGCACACAATACTCTTCATAATACCCTGGTAGATGTGGAACCTACCTCATCTGCATACAGTACTTTTGATAATCCCCTGGTAGATGTACAACCTAACTCGTCTACATACAGTACTCTTGATAATACCATGGTAGATGTAGAACCTAACTCGTCTACATACAGTACTCTTGATAATACCCTGGTAGATATAGAACCTACCTCGCCTAAATACAGTACTCTTGATAATCCCATGGTAGATGTACAACCTTACTCGTCTACATACAGCACTCTTGATAATCCCCTGGTAAATGTACAACCTAACTCGTCTACCTACAGTACTCTTGATAATCCCCTGGTAGATGTACAGCCTAACTCGTCTACATACAGTACTCTTGATAATCCCCTGGTAGATGTAGAACCTAACTCGTCTACATACAGTACTCTTGATAATACCCTGGTAGATATAGAACCTACCTGATCTACATACGGTACTCTTGATAATCCACTGGTAGATGTACAACCTAACTCGTCTACATACAGTACTCTTGATAATCCCCTGGTAGATGTACAACCTAACTCGTCTACCTACAGTACTCTTGATAATCTCCTGGTAGATGTACAGCCCAACTCGTCTACATACAGTACTCTTGATAATACCCTGGTATATGTAGAACCTAACTTGTCTACATACAGTACTCTTGATAATACCCTGGTAGATATAGAACCTAACTCGTCTACATACAGTACTCTTGATAATACCCTGGTAGATATAGAACCTAACTCGTCTACATACAGTACTCTTGATAATACCCTGGTAGATATAGAACCTACCTGATCAACATACAGTATTCTTGATCATTCCCTGGTAGATGTACAACCTAACTCGTCTACATACAGTACTCTTGATAATACCCTGGTAGATGTTCAACCTAACTCGTCTACATACAGTACTCTTGATAATACCATGGTAGATGTAGAACCTAACTCGTCTACATACAGTACTCTTGATAATCCACTGATAGATGTAGAACCTAACTCGTCTACATACAGTACTCTTGATAATCCACTGGTAGATGTACAACCTAACTCGTCTACATACAGTACTCTTGATAATCCCCTGGTAGATGTACAACCTAACTCGTCTACATACAGTACTCTTGATAATACCCTGGTAGATGTAGAACCTACCTCGTCTACATACAGTACTCTTGATAATCCCCTGGTAGATGTACAACCTACCTCGTCTACATACACTACTCTTGATAATCCCCTGGTAGATGTACAACCTAACTCGTCTACATACAGTACTCTTGATAATACCTTGTAGATGTACAACCTAACTCGTCTACATACAGTAGTCTTGATAATCCCCTGATAGATGTACAACCTACCTCGTCTACATACAGTACTCTTGATAATACCCTGGTAGATGTACAACCTACCTCGTCTGCATACCGTACACTTAATAATCCCCTGGTAGATGTGGAACCTACCTCTTCTGCATACAATGCTCTCGATAATCTCCTGGTAGATGTGGAACCTACCTCATCTGCATACCGTACACTTAATAATCCCCTGGTAGATGTGGAACCTACCTCATCTGCATACAATACTCTCGCTAATCTCCTGGTAGATGTGGAGCCTACCTCATCTGCATACAATACTCTTGATAATCCCCTGGTAGATGTGGAACCTACCTCACCTGCATACAATACTCTCTATAATCCCCTGGTAGATGTGGAACCTACCTCATCTGCATACATACTCTTGATAATTCCCTGGTAGATGTAGAACCTACCTCATCTGCATAGAGTACTCTTGACAATCCCCTGGTAGTTGTGGAACCTACCTCATCTGCATACAATACTCTTGATAATCCCCTGGTAGATGTGGAACCTACCTCATCTGCATACAATACTCTTGATAATACCCTGGTAGATGTGGAACCTACCTCATCTGCATACAATACTCTTGATAATCCCCTGGTAGATATCGAACCAGCTCATCTGCATACATACTCTTGATAATCCCCTGGTAGATGTGGAACCTACCTAATCTGCATACAAGACTCTTGATAATCCCCTGGTAGATATAGAACCTACCTCGTCTGCATACATACTCTTGATAATCCCCTGGTAGATATAGAACCTACCTCATCTGCATACATGCTTTCGATAATACCCTGGTAGACGTGGAACCTACCTCATCTGCATACATACTCTGGATAACACCCTGGTAGATGTAGAACCTACCTCATCTGCATACATACTCTTGATAATCCCCTGGTATATATAGAACCTACCTCATCTACATACAGTACTCTTGATAATACCCTGGTAGATGTAGAACCTACCTCGTCTGCATACATACTCTTGATAATCCCCTGGTAGATATAGAACCTACCTCGTCTACATACAGTGCTCTTGATAATACCCTGGTAGATGTAGAACCTACCTCGTCTGCATACAGTACTCTTGATAATTCCCTGGTAGATGTAGAACCTACCTCGTCTACATTCAGTACTCTTGATAATACCCTGGTAGATATAGAACCTACCTCGTCTACATACAGTACTCTTGATAATCCCCTGGTAGATGTACAACCAAACTCGTCTACATACATACTCTTGATAATACCCTGGTAGATATAGAACCTACCTCGTCTACATACAATACTCTTGATAATCCCCTGGTAGATGTACAACCTAACTCGTCTACATACAGTACTCTTGATAATACCCTGGTAGATATAGAACCTAACTCGTCTACATACAGTACTCTTTATAATACCCTGGTAGATATAGAACCTAACTCGTCTACATACAGTACATTTGATAATACCCTCGTAGATATAGAACCTACCTCGTCTACATACAGTACTCTTGATAATCCCCTGGTAGATGTACAACCTACCTCGTCTACATACAGTACTCTTGATAATACCCTGGTAGATGTACAACCTAACTCGTCTACATACAGTACTCTTGATAATCCCCTGGTAGATGTACAACCTAACTCGTCTACATACAGTACTCTTGATAATCCCCTGGTAGATGTACAACCTAACTCGTCTACATACAGTACTCTTGATAATCCCCTGGTAGATGTACAACCTAACTCGTCTACATACAGTACTCTTGATAATCCCCTGGTAGATGTACAACCTAACTCGTCTACATACAGTACTCTTGATAATACCCTGGTAGATGTAGAACCTACCTCGTCTACATACAGTACTCTTGATAATCCCCTGGTAGATGTACAACCTACCTCGTCTACATACACTACTCTTGATAATCCCCTGGTAGATGTACAACCTAACTCGTCTACATACAGTACTCTTGATAATACCTTGTAGATGTACAACCTAACTCGTCTACATACAGTACTCTTGATAATACCCTGGTAGATGTACAACCTAACTCGTCTACATACAGTACTCTTGATAATACCCTGGTAGATGTACAACCTAACTCGTCTACATACAGTACTCTTGATAATCCCCTGGTAGATGTACAACCTAACTCGTCTACATACAGTACTCTTGATAATCCCCTGATAGATGTACAACCTACCTCGTCTACGTACAGTACTCTTGATAATCCCCTGGTAGATGTACAACCTACCTCGTCTACATACAGTACTCTTGATAATCCCCTGATAGATGTACAACCTATCTCGTCTACATACAGTACTCTTGATAATCTCCTGGTAGATGTAGAACCTAACTCGTCTACATACAGTAGTCTTGATAATCCCCTGATAGATGTACAACCTACCTCGTCTACATACAGTACTCTTGATAATACCCTGGTAGATGTACAACCTACCTCGTCTGCATACCGTACACTTAATAATCCCCTGGTAGATGTGGAACCTACCTCATCTGCATACAATGCTCTCGATAATCTCCTGGTAGATGTGGAACCTACCTCATCTGCATACCGTACACTTAATAATCCCCTGGTAGATGTGGAACCTACCTCATCTGCATACAATACTCTCGCTAATCTCCTGGTAGATGTGGAGCCTACCTCATCTGCATACAATACTCTTGATAATCCCCTGGTAGATGTGGAACCTACCTCATCTGCATACAATACTCTCTATAATCCCCTGGTAGATGTGGAACCTACCTCATCTGCATACATACTCTTGATAATTCCCTGGTAGATGTAGAACCTACCTCATCTGCATAGAGTACTCTTGACAATCCCCTGGTAGTTGTGGAACCTACCTCATCTGCATACAATACTCTTGATAATCCCCTGGTAGATGTGGAACCTACCTCATCTGCATACAATACTCTTGATAATACCCTGGTAGATGTGGAACCTACCTCATCTGCATACAATACTCTTGATAATCCCCTGGTAGATATCGAACCAGCTCATCTGCATACATACTCTTGATAATCCCCTGGTAGATGTGGAACCTACCTAATCTGCATACAAGACTCTTATAATCCCCTGGTAGATGTAGAACCTACCTCATCTGCATACAATACTCTTGATAATCCCCTGGTAGATGTGGAACCTACCTCATCTGCATACAATACTCTTGATAATCCCCTGGTAGATGTGGAACCTACCTCATCTGCATACAATACTCTTGATAATCCCCTGGTAGATGTGGAACCCACCTCATCTGCATACATACTCTTGATAATCCCCTGGTAGATATAGAACCTACCTCATCTGCATAGAGTACTCTTGATAATCCCCTGGTAGATGTGGAACCTACCTCGTCTGCATAGTGTACTCTTGATAATACCCTGGTAGATGTAGAACCTACCTCATCTGCTTACAGTACTCTTGATAATACCCTGGTAGATGCAGAACCTACCTCATCTGCATACATACTCTTGATAATCCCCTGGTAGAAGTAGAACCTACCTCGTCTGCATACAGTACTCTTGATAATACCCTGGTAGATGTAGAACCTACCTCATCTGCATACAATACTCTTGGTAATCCCCTGGTAGATGTGGAACCTACCTCATCTGCATACAGTACTCTTGATAATACCCTGGTAGATGTAGAACCTACCTCATCTGCATACAGTACTCTTGATAATCTCCTGGTAGATATAGAACTTACCAACAAGTTGTCCACATACAGTACTCTTGATAATCCCTTGGTAGATATAGAACTTATCACCAAATTGTTACATACAGTACTCTTGATAATCTCCTGGTAGATATAGAACTTGTCACCAAATTGTCTACATACAGTACTCTTAATATTCCCCTGGTAGATGTAGAACTTATCACCAAGTTGTCTACATACAATACTCTTGATAATCCCCTGGTAGATGTGGAACCTACCTCATCTGAATACAATACTCTTGATAATCCCCTAGTAGATGTGGAACCTACCTCATCTGCATACAATACTCTTGATAATCCCCTGGTAGATGTGGAACCTACCTCATCTGCATACATACTCTTGATAATCCCCTGGTAGATGTGGAACCTACCTAATCTGCATACAATACTCTTGATAATCCCCTGGTAGATGTAGAACCTACCTCATCTGCATACAATACTCTTGATAATCCCCTGGTAGATGTGGAACCTACCTCATCTGCATACAATACTCTTGATAATCCACTGGTAGATGTGGAACTTATCAACAAGTTGTCTACATACAGTACTCTTGATAAACCCATGGTGGATATAGAACTTATCACCAAATTGTCTACATACCATACTCTTGATAATCTCCTGGTAGATATAGAACTTATCAACAAGTTGTCTACATACAGTACTCTTGATAATCCCCTGGTAGATATAGAACTTATCACCAATTTGTCTACATACAGTACTCTTTATAATCCCTTCGTAGATATAGAACTTATCAACAAGTTGTCTACATACAGTACTCTTGATAAACCCCTGGTACATATAGAACTTATCAACAAGTTGTCTACATACAGTACTCTTGATAATCCCCTGGTAGATATAGAACTTATCAACAAGTTGTCTACATACAGTACTCTTGATAAACCCCTGGTAGATATAGAACTGATCACCAAGTTGTCTACATGCAGTACTGTTGATAAATCCCTGGTAGATATAGAACTTATCAACAAGTTGTCTTCATACAGTACTCTTGATAAACCCCTGGTAGATATAGAACTTATCAAAAACTTGTCTACATACAGTACACTTGATAATCCCCTGGTAGATGTGGAACCTACCTCATCTGCATACATACTCTTGATAATCCCTTGGTAGATGTTGAACCTACGTCATCTGCATACATACTCTTTATAATCCCCTGGTAGATGTAGAACCTACTTCATCTGCATACATACTCTTGATAATCCCCTGGTATATGTAGAACCTACCTCATCTGCATACAATACTCTTGATAATCCCCTGGTAGATGTGGAACCTACCTCATCTGCTTACATACTCTTGATAATCCCCTGGTAGATGTAGAACCTACCTCGTCAGCATACAGTACTCTTGATAACACCCTGGTAGCTGTGGAACCTACCTCGTCTGCATACAATACTCTTGATAATCCCCTGGTAGCTGTGGAACCTACCTCGTCTGCATACAGTACTCTTGATAATCCCCTGGTAGATGTAGAAGCTACCTCGTCTGCATACAGTACTCTTGATAATCCCTTGGTAGCTGTGGAATCTACCTCGTCTGCATACAGTACTCTTGATAATCCCCTGGTAGATGTAGAACCTACCTCGTCTGCATACAATACTCTTGATAATCCCCTGGTAGCTGTGGAACCTACCTCGTCTGCATACAGTACTCTTGATAATCCCCTGGTAGATGTAGACCCTACCTCGTCTGCATACAATACTCTTGATAATCCCCTGGTAGCTGTGGAACCTACCTCGTCTGCATACAGTACTCTTGATAATTCCCTGGTAGATGTAGAACCTACCTCATCTGCATACAGTACTCTTGATAATCCCCTGGTAGCTGTGGAACCTACCTCGTCTGCATACAGTACTCTTGATAATACCCTGGTATATGTAGAACCTACCTCGTCTGCATACAGTACTCTTGATAATACCCTGGTAGATGTAGAACCTACCTCATCTGCGTACAGTACTCTTGATAATCCCCTGGTATATGTAGAACCCACCTCGTCTGCATACAGTACTCTTGATAATACCCTGGTAGATGTAGAACCTACCTCATCTGCATACAGTACTCTTGATAATCCCCTGGTGTATGTAGAACCTACCTCGTCTGCATACAGTACTCTTGATAATACCCTGGTAGATGTTGAACCTACCTCATCTGCATACATACTCTTGATAATCCCCTGGTAGATGTAGAACCCACCTCGTCTGCATACAGTACTCTTGAAAATCTCCTGGTAGATATAGAACTTACCAACACGTCTGCATACAGTACTCTTGATAATCCCCTGGTAGATATAACACTTATCAACACGTTGTCTACATACAGTACTCTTGATAAACCCCTGGTAGATATAGAACTTATCAACAAGTTGTCTACATACCATACTCTTGATAATCTCTGGTAGATATAGAACTTATCAACAAGTTGTCTACATACCATACTCTTGATAATCTCCTGGTAGATATAGAACTTATCAACAAGTTGTCTACATACCATACACTTGATAAACCCCTGGTAGATATAGAACTTATCAACAAGTTGTCTACATACCATACTCTTGATAATCTCCTGGTAGATATAGAACTTATCAACAAGTTGTCTACATACAGTAGTCTTGATAAACCCCTGGTAGATATAGAACTTATCACCAAATTGTCTACATACCATACTCTTGATAATCTCCTGGTAGATATAGAACTTATCAACAAGTTGTCTACAACCCATACTCTTGATAATCTCCTGGTAGATATAGAACTTATCAACAAGTTGTCTACATACAGTACTCTTGATAATCTCCTGGTAGATATAGAACTTATCAACAAGTTGTCTACATACAGTACTCTTAATAATCTCCTGGTAGATATAGAACTTATCAACAAGTTGTCTACATATCATACTCTTGATAATCTCCTGGTAGATATAGAACTTATCATCAAGTTGTCTACATACCATACGCTTGATAATCTCCTGGTAGATATAGAACTTATCAACAAGTTGTCTACATATCATACTCTTGATAATCTCCTGGTAGATATAGAACTTACCAACAAGTTGTCTACATACCATACTCTTGATAATCTCCGGGTAGATATAGAACTTATCACCAAGTTGTCTACATACAGTACTCTTGATAATCTCTGGGTAGATATAGAACTCCTACATACAGTACTCTTGATAATCCCCTGGTAGATATAGAACTTATCAGCAAGTTGTCTACATGCAGTACTCTTGATAATCTCCTGGTAGATATAGAGCTTATCAGCAAGTTGTCTACATATCATACTCTTGATAATCTCCTGGTAGATATAGAACTTATCAACAAGTTGTCTACATGCAGTACTCTTGATAATCTCCTGGTAGATATAGAGCTTATCAGCAAGTTGTCTACATATCATACTCTTGATAATCTCCTGGTAGATATAGAACTTATCAACAAGTTGTCTACATACAGTACTCTTGATAATCTCCGGGTAGATATAGAACTCCTACATACAGTACTCTTGCTAATCCCCTGGTAGATATAGAACTTATCAACAAGTTGTCTACATACAGTACTCTTGCTAATCCCCTGGTAGATATAGAACTTATCAACAAGTTGTCTACATACAGTACTCTTGATAATCTCCTGGTAGATATAGAGCTTATCAGCAAGTTGTCTACATATCATACTCTTGATAATCTCCTGGTAGATATAGAACTTATCAACAAGTTGTCTACATATCATACTCTTGATAATCTCCTGGTAGATATAGAACTTATCACCAAATTGTCTACATATCATACTCTTGATAATCTCCTGGTAGATATAGAACTTATCAACAAGTTGTCTACATACAGTACTCTTGATAATCTCCTGGTAGATATAGAGCTTATCAGCAAGTTGTGTACATACAGTACTCTTGATAATCTCCTGGTAGATATAGAACTTATCAACAAGTTGTCTACATACAGTACTCTTGATAATCTCCTGGTAGATATAGAACTTATCAACACGTTGTCTACATACAGTACTCTTGATAATCTCCTGGTAGATATAGAACTTATCAACACGTTGTCTACATATCATACAATTGATAATCCCCTGGTAGATATAGAACTTATCAACAAGTTGTCTACATACAGTACTCTTGATAATCTCCTGGTAGATATAGAGCTTATCAGCAAGTTGTCTACATATCATACTCTTGATAATCTCCTGGTAGATATAGAACTTATCAACAAAGGTTCTACATATCATACTCTTGATAATCTCCTGGTAGATATAGAACTTACCAACAAGTTGTCTACATACCATACTCTTGATCATCTCCTGGTAGATATAGAACTTATCACCAAATTGTCTACATACAGTACTCTTGATAATCTCCTGGTAGATATAGAGCTTATCAGCAAGTTGTCTACATACAGTACTCTTGATAATCTCCTGGTAGATATAGAACTTATCAACAAGTTGTCTACATACAGTACTCTTGATAAACCCCTGGTAGTTATAGAACTTATCAACAAGTTGTCTACATACAGTACTCTTGATAATCTCCTGGTAGTTATAGAACTTATCAACAAGTTGTCTACATACAGTACTCTTGATAAACCCCTGGTAGTTATAGAACTTATCAACAAGTTGTCTACATACAGTACTCTTGATAATCTCCTGGTAGTTATAGAACTTATCACCAAGTTGTCTACATACAGTACTCTTGATAATCTCCTGGTAGATATAGAGCTTATCAGCAAGTTGTCTACATACAGTACTCTTTATAATCTCCTGGTAGATATAGAACTTATCACCAAGTTGTCTACATACAGTACTCTTGATAATCTCCTGGTAGATATAGAACTTATCACCAAGTTGTCTACATACAGTACTCTTGATAATCTCCTGGTAGATATAGAACTTATCACCAAGTTGTCTACATACAGTACTCTTGATAATCTCCTGGTAGATATAGAACTTATCACCAAGTTGTCTACATACTGTACTCTTAATAATCTCCTGGTAGATATAGAACTTATCACCAAGTTGTCTACATACAGTACTCTTGATAATCTCCTGGTAGATATAGAGCTTATCAGCAAGTTGTCTACATACAGTACTCTTGATAATCTCCTGGTAGATATAGAACTTATCACCAAGTTGTCTACATACAGTACTCTTGATAATCTCCTGGTAGATATAGAACTTATCACCAAGTTGTCTACATACAGTACTCTTGATAATCTCCTGGTAGATATAGAGCTTATCAGCAAGTTGTCTACATACAGTACTCTTGATAATCTCCTGGTAGATATAGAACTTATAGAACTTATCACCAAATTGTCTACATACAGTACTCTTGATAATCTCCTGGTAGATATAGAGCTTGTCAGCAAGTTGTCTACATACAGTACTCTTGATAATCTCCGGGTAGATATAGAACTTATCAACAAGTTGTCTACATACAGTACTCTTGATAATCCCCTGGTAGATATAGAACTTATCACCAAATTGTCTACATACAGTACTCTCATAATCTCCTGGTAGATATAGAACTTATCACCAAGTTGTCTACATACAGTACTCTTGATAATCTCCTGGTAGATATAGAACTTATCACCAAGTTGTCTACATAAAGTACTCTTGATAATCTCCTGGTAGATATAGAGCTTATCAGCAAGTTGTCTACATACAGTACTCTTGATAATCTCCTGGTAGATATAGAACTTATCACCAAGTTGTCTACATACAGTACTCTTGATAATCTCCGGGTAGATATAGAACTTATCACCAAGTTGTCTACATACAGTACTCTTGATAATCTCCTGGTAGATATAGAGCTTATCAGCAAGTTGTCTACATACAGTACTCTTGATAATCTCCTGGTAGATATAGAACTTATCACCAAGTTGTCTACATACAGTACTCTTGATAATCTCCGGGTAGATATAGAACTTATCAACAAGTTGTCTATATACAGTACTCTTGATAGTCCCCTGGTAGATATAGAACTTATCACCAAATTGTCTACATACCATACTCTTGATAATCTCCTGGTAGATATAGAAGTTATCACCAAGTTGTCTACATACAGTACTCTTGATAATCCCCTGGTAGATATAGAACTTATCACCAAGTTGTCTACATACAGTACTCTTGATAATCTCCTGGTAGATATAGAACTTACCAACAAGTTGTCTACATACAGTACTCTTGATAATCCCCTGGTAGATATAGAACTTATCAACAAGTTGTCTACATACAGTACTCTTGATAAACCCCTGGTAGATATAGAACTTATCACCAAATTGTCTACATACAGTACTCTTGATAATCTCCTGGTAGATATAGAACTTATCAACAAGTTGTCTACATACAGTACTCTTGATAATCTCCTGGTAGTTATAGAACTTATCAATAAGTTGTCTACATACCATACTCTTGATAATCCCATGGTAGATATAGAACTTATCACCATATTGTCTACATACAGTACTCTTGATAATCTCCTGGTAGATATAGAACTTACCAACAAGTTGTCTACATACCATACTCTTGATACTCTCCTGGTAGATATAGAACTTATCAACAAGTTGTCTACATACAGTACTCTTGATAATCTCCGGGTAGATATAGAACTTATCAACAAGTTGTCTACATACAGTACTCTTGATAATCCCCTGGTAGATATAGAACTTATCACCAAATTGTCTACATACAGTACTCTTGATAATCCCCTGGTAGATATAGAACTTATCACCAAATTGTCTGCATACAGTACTCTTGATAATTCCCTGGTAGATGTAGAACCTACCTCATCTGCATACAGTACTCTTGATAATCCCCTGGTAGCTGTGGAACCTACCTCGTCTGCATACAGTACTCTTGATAATACCCTGGTATATGTAGAACCTACCTCGTCTGCATACAGTACTCTTGATAATACCCTGGTAGATGTAGAACCTACCTCATCTGCGTACAGTACTCTTGATAATCCCCTGGTATATGTAGAACCCACCTCGTCTGCATACAGTACTCTTGATAATACCCTGGTAGATGTAGAACCTACCTCATCTGCATACAGTACTCTTGATAATCCCCTGGTGTATGTAGAACCTACCTCGTCTGCATACAGTACTCTTGATAATACCCTGGTAGATGTTGAACCTACCTCATCTGCATACATACTCTTGATAATCCCCTGGTAGATGTAGAACCCACCTCGTCTGCATACAGTACTCTTGAAAATCTCCTGGTAGATATAGAACTTACCAACACGTCTGCATACAGTACTCTTGATAATCCCCTGGTAGATATAACACTTATCAACACGTTGTCTACATACAGTACTCTTGATAAACCCCTGGTAGATATAGAACTTATCAACAAGTTGTCTACATACCATACTCTTGATAATCTCTGGTAGATATAGAACTTATCAACAAGTTGTCTACATACCATACTCTTGATAATCTCCTGGTAGATATAGAACTTATCAACAAGTTGTCTACATACCATACACTTGATAAACCCCTGGTAGATATAGAACTTATCAACAAGTTGTCTACATACCATACTCTTGATAATCTCCTGGTAGATATAGAACTTATCAACAAGTTGTCTACATACAGTAGTCTTGATAAACCCCTGGTAGATATAGAACTTATCACCAAATTGTCTACATACCATACTCTTGATAATCTCCTGGTAGATATAGAACTTATCAACAAGTTGTCTACAACCCATACTCTTGATAATCTCCTGGTAGATATAGAACTTATCAACAAGTTGTCTACATACAGTACTCTTGATAATCTCCTGGTAGATATAGAACTTATCAACAAGTTGTCTACATACAGTACTCTTAATAATCTCCTGGTAGATATAGAACTTATCAACAAGTTGTCTACATATCATACTCTTGATAATCTCCTGGTAGATATAGAACTTATCATCAAGTTGTCTACATACCATACGCTTGATAATCTCCTGGTAGATATAGAACTTATCAACAAGTTGTCTACATATCATACTCTTGATAATCTCCTGGTAGATATAGAACTTACCAACAAGTTGTCTACATACCATACTCTTGATAATCTCCGGGTAGATATAGAACTTATCACCAAGTTGTCTACATACAGTACTCTTGATAATCTCTGGGTAGATATAGAACTCCTACATACAGTACTCTTGATAATCCCCTGGTAGATATAGAACTTATCAGCAAGTTGTCTACATGCAGTACTCTTGATAATCTCCTGGTAGATATAGAGCTTATCAGCAAGTTGTCTACATATCATACTCTTGATAATCTCCTGGTAGATATAGAACTTATCAACAAGTTGTCTACATGCAGTACTCTTGATAATCTCCTGGTAGATATAGAGCTTATCAGCAAGTTGTCTACACATCATACTCTTGATAATCTCCTGGTAGATATAGAACTTATCAACAAGTTGTCTACATACAGTACTCTTGATAATCTCCGGGTAGATATAGAACTCCTACATACAGTACTCTTGCTAATCCCCTGGTAGATATAGAACTTATCAACAAGTTGTCTACATACAGTACTCTTGCTAATCCCCTGGTAGATATAGAACTTATCAACAAGTTGTCTACATACAGTACTCTTGATAATCTCCTGGTAGATATAGAGCTTATCAGCAAGTTGTCTACATATCATACTCTTGATAATCTCCTGGTAGATATAGAACTTATCAACAAGTTGTCTACATATCATACTCTTGATAATCTCCTGGTAGATATAGAACTTATCACCAAATTGTCTACATATCATACTCTTGATAATCTCCTGGTAGATATAGAACTTATCAACAAGTTGTCTACATACAGTACTCTTGATAATCTCCTGGTAGATATAGAGCTTATCAGCAAGTTGTGTACATACAGTACTCTTGATAATCTCCTGGTAGATATAGAACTTATCAACAAGTTGTCTACATACAGTACTCTTGATAATCTCCTGGTAGATATAGCACTTATCAACAAGTTGTCTACATACAGTACTCTTGATAATCTCCTGGTAGATATAGAACTTATCAACAAGTTGTCTACATACAGTACTCTTGATAATCTCCTGGTAGATATAGAGCTTATCAGCAAGTTGTCTACATACATACTCTTGATAATCTCCTGGTAGATATAGAACTTATCAACACGTTGTCTACATACAGTACTCTTGATAATCTCCTGGTAGATATAGAACTTATCAACACGTTGTCTACATATCATACAATTGATAATCCCCTGGTAGATATAGAACTTATCAACAAGTTGTCTACATACAGTACTCTTGATAATCTCCTGGTAGATATAGAGCTTATCAGCAAGTTGTCTACATATCATACTCTTGATAATCTCCTGGTAGATATAGAACTTATCAACAAAGGTTCTACATATCATACTCTTGATAATCTCCTGGTAGATATAGAACTTACCAACAAGTTGTCTACATACCATACTCTTGATCATCTCCTGGTAGATATAGAACTTATCAACAAGTTGTCTACATACAGTACTGTTGATAATCTCTTGGTAGATATAGAACTTATCACCAAATTGTTACATACAGTACTCTTGATAATCTCCTGGTAGATATAGAACTTATCACCAAATTTTCTACATACAGTACTCTTGATAATCTCCTGGTAGATATAGAACTTATCACCAAGTTGTCTACATACAGTACTCTTGATAATCTCCTGGTAGATATAGAACTTATCACCAAATTGTCTACATACAGTACTCTTGATAATCTCCTGGTAGATATAGAGCTTATCAGCAAGTTGTCTACATACAGTACTCTTGATAATCTCCTGGTAGATATAGAACTTATCAACAAGTTGTCTACATACAGTACTCTTGATAAACCCCTGGTAGTTATAGAACTTATCAACAAGTTGTCTACATACAGTACTCTTGATAATCTCCTGGTAGTTATAGAACTTATCAACAAGTTGTCTACATACAGTACTCTTGATAAACCCCTGGTAGTTATAGAACTTATCAACAAGTTGTCTACATACAGTACTCTTGATAATCTCCTGGTAGTTATAGAACTTATCACCAAGTTGTCTACATACAGTACTCTTGATAATCTCCTGGTAGATATAGAGCTTATCAGCAAGTTGTCTACATACAGTACTCTTGATAATCTCCTGGTAGATATAGAACTTATCACCAAGTTGTCTACATACAGTACTCTTGATAATCTCCTGGTAGATATAGAACTTATCACCAAGTTGTCTACATACAGTACTCTTGATAATCTCCTGGTAGATATAGAACTTATCACCAAGTTGTCTACATACAGTACTCTTGATAATCTCCTGGTAGATATAGAACTTATCACCAAGTTGTCTACATACTGTACTCTTGATAATCTCCTGGTAGATATAGAACTTATCACCAAGTTGTCTACATACAGTACTCTTGATAATCTCCTGGTAGATATAGAGCTTATCAGCAAGTTGTCTACATACAGTACTCTTGATAATCTCCTGGTAGATATAGAACTTATCACCAAGTTGTCTACATACAGTACTCTTGATAATCTCCTGGTAGATATAGAACTTATCACCAAGTTGTCTACATACAGTACTCTTGATAATCTCCTGGTAGATATAGAGCTTATCAGCAAGTTGTCTACATACAGTACTCTTGATAATCTCCTGGTAGATATAGAACTTATAGAACTTATCACCAAATTGTCTACATACAGTACTCTTGATAATCTCCTGGTAGATATAGAGCTTGTCAGCAAGTTGTCTACATACAGTACTCTTGATAATCTCCGGGTAGATATAGAACTTATCAACAAGTTGTCTACATACAGTACTCTTGATAATCCCCTGGTAGATATAGAACTTATCACCAAATTGTCTACATACAGTACTCTCATAATCTCCTGGTAGATATAGAACTTATCACCAAGTTGTCTACATACAGTACTCTTGATAATCTCCTGGTAGATATAGAACTTATCACCAAGTTGTCTACATAAAGTACTCTTGATAATCTCCTGGTAGATATAGAGCTTATCAGCAAGTTGTCTACATACAGTACTCTTGATAATCTCCTGGTAGATATAGAACTTATCACCAAGTTGTCTACATACAGTACTCTTGATAATCTCCGGGTAGATATAGAACTTATCACCAAGTTGTCTACATACAGTACTCTTGATAATCTCCTGGTAGATATAGAGCTTATCAGCAAGTTGTCTACATACAGTACTCTTGATAATCTCCTGGTAGATATAGAACTTATCACCAAGTTGTCTACATACAGTACTCTTGATAATCTCCGGGTAGATATAGAACTTATCAACAAGTTGTCTATATACAGTACTCTTGATAGTCCCCTGGTAGATATAGAACTTATCACCAAATTGTCTACATACAGTACTCTCATAATCTCCTGGTAGATATAGAACTTATCAACAAGTTGTCTACATTCCATACTCTTGATAATCTCCTGGTAGATATAGAACTTATCACCAAATTGTCTACATACCATACTCTTGATAATCTCCTGGTAGATATAGAAGTTATCACCAAGTTGTCTACATACAGTACTCTTGATAATCCCCTGGTAGATATAGAACTTATCACCAAGTTGTCTACATACAGTACTCTTGATAATCTCCTGGTAGATATAGAACTTACCAACAAGTTGTCTACATACAGTACTCTTGATAATCCCCTGGTAGATATAGAACTTATCAACAAGTTGTCTACATACAGTACTCTTGATAAACCCCTGGTAGATATAGAACTTATCACCAAATTGTCTACATACAGTACTCTTGATAATCTCCTGGTAGATATAGAACTTATCAACAAGTTGTCTACATACAGTACTCTTGATAATCTCCTGGTAGTTATAGAACTTATCAATAAGTTGTCTACATACCATACTCTTGATAATCCCATGGTAGATATAGAACTTATCACCATATTGTCTACATACAGTACTCTTGATAATCTCCTGGTAGATATAGAACTTACCAACAAGTTGTCTACATACCATACTCTTGATACTCTCCTGGTAGATATAGAACTTATCAACAAGTTGTCTACATACAGTACTCTTGATAATCTCCGGGTAGATATAGAACTTATCAACAAGTTGTCTACATACAGTACTCTTGATAATCCCCTGGTAGATATAGAACTTATCACCAAATTGTCTACATACAGTACTCTTGATAATCTCTTGGTAGATATAGAACTTATCAACAAGTTGTCTGCATACCATACTCTTGATAATCTCCTGGTAGATATAGACCTTATCAACAAGTTGTCTACATACCATATTCTTGATAATCTCCTGGTAGATATAGACCTTATCACCAAATTGTCTACATACAGTACTCTTGATAATCTCCTGGTAGATATAGAACTTATCAACAAGTTCTCTACATACAGTACTCTTGATAATCTCCTGGTAGATATAGAACTTATCACCAAATTGTCTACATACCATACTCGTGATAAACCCCTGGTAGATATAGAACTTATCACCAAATTGTCTACATACCATACTCTTGATAATCTCCTGGTAGATATAGAACTTATCACCAATGTTCTACATACAGTACTCTTGATAATCCCCTGGTAGATGTAGAACTTATCACCAAGTTGTCTACATACAGTACTCTTGATAAACCCCTGGTAGATATAGAACTTATCACCAAATTGTCTACATACCATACTCTTGATAATCCCCTGGTAGATATAGAACTTACCAACAAGTTGTCTACATACAGTACTCTTTATAATCCCCTGGTAGATATAGAACTTACCAACAAGTTGTCTACATACCATACTCTTGATAATCTCTGGTAGATGTAGAACCTACGTCATCTGCATACATACTCTTGATAATCCCCTGGTAGATGTAGAACCTACCAGGTCTACGTACAGTACTCTTGATAATTCCCTGGTAGATGTAGAACTTACCACGTCTACATACAGTACTCTTGATAATCCCCTGGTAGTTGTAGAACCTACCTCGTCTACATACATACTCTTGATAATCCCCTGGTAGATGTAGAAGCTACCTCATCTGCATACAGCACTCTTGATAACCCCCTGGTAGATGTAGAACCTACGTCGTCTACCTACAGTACTCTTGATAATCCCCTGGTAGATGTGGAACCTACCTCATCTGCATACAATACTCTTGATAATCCCCTGGTAATGTAGAACCTACCTCGTCTGCATACCGTACACTTAATAATCTCCTGGTAGATGTGGAACCTACCTCATCTGCATACAATACTCTTGATAATTCCCTGGTAGATGTGGAACCTACCTCAATTCATACAATACTCTTGATAATCCCCTAGTAGTTGTGGAACCTACCTCATCTGCATACAATACTCTTGATAATTCCCTGGTAGATGTGGAACCTACCTCATCTGCATACAATACTCTTGATAATTCCCTGGTAGATGTGGAACCTACCTCATCTGCATAAAATACTCTTGATAATTCCCTGGTAGTTGTGGAACCTACCTCATCTGCATACAATACTCTTGATAATTCCCTGGTAGATGTGGAACCTACCTCATCTGCATACAATACTCTTGATAATCCCCTGGTAGATGTGGAACCTACCTCATCTGCATACAATACTGTTGATAATTCCCTGGTAATGTAGAACCTACCTCATCTGCATACAATACTCTTGATAATTCCCTGGTAGTTGTGGAACCTACCTCATCTGCATACAATACTCTTGATAATTCCCTGGTAGTGGTGGAACCTACCTCATCTGCATACAATACTCTTGATAATTCCCTGGTAGATGTGGAACCTACCTCATCTGCATACAATACTCTTGATAATTCCCTGGTAGTTGTGGAACCTACCTCATCTGCATACAATACTCTTGATAATTCCCTGGTAGTTGTGGAACCTACCTCATCTGCATACAATACTGTTGATAATTCCCTAGTAGTTGTGGAACCTACCTCATCTGCATACAATACTGTTGATAATTCCCTGGTAGTTGTGGAACCTACCTCATCTGCATACAATACTCTTGATAATTCCCTGGTAGTTGTGGAACCTACCTCATCTGCATACAATACTCTTCATAATTCCCTGGTAGATGTGGAACCTACCTCATCTGCATACAATACTGTTGATAATTCCCTGGTAATGTAGAACCTACCTCGTCTGCATACCGTACACTTAATAATCCCCTGGTAGATGTGGAACCTACCTCATCTGCATACAATGCTCTCGATAATCTCCTAGTACATGTGGAACCTACCTCATCTGCATACAATACTCTTGATAATCCCCTGGTAGATGTAGAACCTACCTCGTCTGCATACAGTACTCTTGATAATCTCCTGGTAGATGTGGAACCTACCTCATCTGCATACAATACTCTTGATAATCCCCTGGTAGATGTAGAACCTACCTCGTCTGCATACAGTACTCTTGATAATCCCCTGGTAGATGTAGAACCTACCTCATCTGCATAGAGTACTCTTGACAATCCCCTGGTAGATGTGGAACCTACCTCATCTGCATACATACTCTTGATAATTCCCTGGTAGATGTAGAACCTACCTCATCTGCATAGAGTACTCTTGACAATCCCCTGGTAGTTGTGGAACCTACCTCATCTGCATACAATACTCTTGATAATCCCCTGGTAGATGTGGAACCTACCTCATCTGCATACAATACTCTTGATAATACCCTGGTAGATGTGGAACCTACCTCATCTGCATACAATACTCTTGATAATCCCCTGGTAGATGTGGAACCAGCTCATCTGCATACATACTCTTGATAATCCCCTGGTAGATATGGAACCTACCTAATCGGCATACAAGACTCTTGATAATCCCCTGGTAGATGTAGAACCTACCTCATCTGCATACAATACTCTTGATAATCCCCTGGTAGATGTGGAACCTACCTAATCTGCATACAAGACTCTTGATAATCCCCTGGTAGATGTACAACCTACCTCATCTGCATACAATACTCTTGATAATCCCCTGGTAGATGCAGAACCTACCTCATCTGCATACATACTCTTGATAATCCCCTGGTAGAAGTAGAACCCACCTCGTCTGCATACAGTACTCTTGATAATACCCTGGTAGATGTAGAACCTACCTCATCTGCATACAATACTCTTGATAATCCCCTGGTAGATGTGGAACCTACCTCATCTGCATACAGTACTCTTGATAATACCCTGGTAGATGTAGAACCTACCTCATCTGCATACAGTACTCTTGATAATCTCCTGGTAGATATAGAACTTACCAACAAGTTGTCTACATACAGTACTCTTGATAATTCCTTGGTAGATATAGAACTAATCTACAAGTTGTCTACATGCAGTACTCTTGATAATCCCCTGGTAGATATAGAACGTATCACCAATTATCTACATACAGTACTCTTGATAATCCCCTGGTAGATGTAGAACTTATCACCAAGTTGTCTACATACAATACTCTTGATAATCCCCTGGTAGATGTGGAACCTACCTCATCTGCATACAATACTCTTGATAATCCCCTGGTAGATGTGGAACCTACCTCATCTGCATACAATACTCTTGATAGTCCCTTGGTAGATGTGGAACCTACCTCATCTGCATACATACTCTTGATAATCCCCTGGTAGATGTGGAACCTACCTAATCTGCATACAATACTCTTGATAATCCCCTGGTAGATGTAGAACCTACCTCATCTGCATACAATACTCTTGATAATCCCCTGGTAGATGTGGAACCTACCTCATCTGCATGCAATACTCTTGATAATCCCCTGGTAGATGTGGAACCTACCTCATCTGCATACAATACTCTTGATAATCCCCTGGTAGATGTGGAACCTACCTCATCTGCATACATACTCTTGATAATCCCCTGGTAGATGTAGAACCTACCTCATCTGCATAGAGTACTCTTGATAATCCCCTGGTAGATGTGGAACCTACCTCGTCTGCATAGAGTACTCTTGATAATACCCTGGTAGATGTAGAACCTACCTCATCTGCTTACAGTACTCTTGATAATACCCTGGTAGATGTAGAACCTACCTCATCTGCATACATACTCTTGATAATCCCCTGGTAGAAGTAGAACCCATCTCGTCTGCATACAGTACTCTTGATAATACCCTGGTAGATGTAGAACCTACCTTATCTGCATACAATACTCTCGATAATCCCCTGGTAGATGTGGAACCTACCTCATCTGCATACAGTACTCTTGATAATGCCCTGGTAGATGTAGGACCTACCTCATCTGCATACAGTACTCTTGATAATCTCCTGGTAGATATAGAACTTACCAACAAGTTGTCTACATACCATACTCTTGATAATCTCCTGGTGGATATAGAACTTATCAACAAGTTGTCTACATACAGTACTCTTGATAATCCCCTGGTAGATATAGAACTTATCACCAATTTGTCTACATACAGTACTCTTTATAATCCCTTCGTAGATATAGAACTTATCAACAAGTTGTCTACATACAGTACTCTTGATAAACCCCTGTTAGATATAGAACTTATCACCAAGTTGTCTACATGCAGTACTCTTGATAATCCCCTGGTAGATATAGAACTTATCAACAAGTTGTCTACATACAGTACTCTTGATAATCCCCTGGTAGATATAGAACTTATCACCAAATTGTCTACATACAGTACTCTTGATAATCCCCTGGTAGATATAGAACTTATCACCAAGTTGTCTACATGCAGTACTCTTGATAATCCCCTGGTAGATATAGAACTTATCAACAAGTTGTCTACATACAGTACTCTTGATAAACCCCTGGTAGATATAGAACTTATCACCAAGTTGTCTACATACAGTACTCTTAATAAACCCCTGGTAGATATAGAACTTATCAACAAGTTGTCTACATACAGTACTCTTGATAATCCCCTGGTAGATATAGAACTTATCAACAAGTTGTCTACATACAGTACTCTTGATAAACCCCTGGTAGATATAGAACTTATCACCAAGTTGTCTACATACAGTACTCTTGATAATCTCCTGGTAGATATAGAACTTACCAACACGTTGTCTGCATACAGTACTCTTGATAATCCCCTGGTAGATATAGCACTTATCAACACGTTGTCTACATACAGTACTCTTGATAAAGCCCTGGTAGTTATAGAACTTATCAACAAGTTGTCTACATACCATACTCTTGATAATCTCTGGTAGATATAGAACTTATCAACAAGTTGTCTACATACCATACTCTTGATAATCTCCTGGTAGATATAGAACTTATCAACAAGTTGTCTACATACAGTACTCTTGATAATCTCCTGGTAGATATAGAACTTATCAACAAGTTGTCTACATACCATACACTTGATAAACCCCTGGTAGATATAGAACTTATCAACAAGTTGTCTACATACAGTACTCTTGATAAACCCTTGGTAGATATAAAACTTATCACCAAATTGTCTACATACCATACTCTTGATAATCTCCGGGTAGATATAGAACTCCTACATACAGTACTCTTGATAATCCCCTGGTAGATATAGAACTTATCACCAAATTGTCTACATACAGTACTCTTGATAGTCTCCTGGTAGATATAGAGCTTATCAGCAAGTTGTCTACATACAGTACTCTTGATAATCTCCTGGTAGATATAGAACTTATCAACAAGTTGTCTACATACAGTACTCTTGATAATCTCCTGGTAGATATAGAACTTATCAACAAGTTGTCTACATACAGTACTCTTGATAATCTCCTGGTAGATATAGAACTTATCAACAAGTTGTCTACATACAGTACTCTTGATAATCTCCTGGTAGATATAGAACTTATCAGCAAGTTGTCTACATACAGTACTCTTGATAATCTCCTGGTAGATATAGAACTTATCAACAAGTTGTCTACATACAGTACTCTTGATAATCTCCTGGTAGATATAGAACTTATCAACAAGTTGTCTACATATCATACTCTTGATAATCTCCTGGTAGATATAGAACTTATCATCAAGTTGTCTACATACCATACTCTTGATAATCTCCTGGTAGAAATAGAACTTATCAACAAGTTGTCTACATATCATACTCTTGATAATCTCCTGGTAGATATAGAACTTACCAACAAGTTGTCTACATACCATACTCTTGATAATCTCCGGGTAGATATAGAACTCCTACATACAGTACTCTTGATAATCTCCGGGTAGATATAGAACTCCTACATACAGTACTCTTGATAATCCCCTGGTAGATATAGAACTTATCACCAAATTGTCTACATACAGTACTCTTGATAATCTCCTGGTAGATATAGAACTTATCACCAAATTGTCTACATACAGTACTCTTGATAATCTCCTGGTAGATATAGAACTTATCAACAAGTTGTCTACACACAGTACTCTTGATAATCCCCTGGTAGATATAGAACTTATCACCAAATTGTCTACATACAGTACTCTTGATAATCTCCTGGTAGATATAGAACTTATCACCAAATTGTCTACATACAGTACTCTTGATAATCCCCTGGTAGATATAGAACTTATCAACAAGTTGTCTACACACAGTACTCTTGATAATCCCCTGGTAGATATAGAACTTATCACCAAATTGTCTAATACAGTACTCTTGATAATCTCCTGGTAGATATAGAACTTATCACCAAATTGTCTACATACAGTACTCTTGATAATCTCCTGGTAGATATAGAACTTATCACCAAATTGTCTACACACAGTACTCTTGATAATCCCCTGGTAGATATAGAACTTATCACCAAATTGTCTACATACAGTACTCTTGATAATCTCCTGGTAGATATAGAACTTATCACCAAATTGTCTACATACAGTACTCTTGATAATCTCCTGGTAGATATAGAACTTATCAACAAGTTGTCTACACACAGTACTCTTGATAATCCCCTGGTAGATATAGAACTTATCACCAAATTGTCTACATACAGTACTCTTGATAATCTCCTGGTAGATATAGAGCTTATCAGCAAGTTGTCTACATACAGTACTCTTGATAATCTCCTGGTAGATATAGGACTTATCACCAAGTTGTCTACATACAGTACTCTTGATAATCTCCGGGTAGATATAGAACTTATCAACAAGTTGTCTACATACAGTACTCTTGATAATCCCCTGGTAGATATAGAACTTATCACCAAATTGTCTACATACAGTACTCTCATAATCTCCTGGTAGATATAGAACTTATCAACAAGTTGTCTACATACAGTACTCTTGATAATCTCCTGGTAGATATAGAACTTATCAACAAGTTGTCTACATACAGTACTCTCATAATCTCCTGGTAGATATAGAACTTATCAACAAGTTGTCTACATACCATACTCTTGATAATCTCCTGGTAGATATAGAACTTATCACCAAATTGTCTACATACAGTACTCTTGATAATCTCCTGGTAGATATAGAACTTACCAACAAGTTGTCTACATACCATACTCTTGATAATCTCCTGGTAGATATAGAACTTATCAACAAGTTGTCTACATACCATACTCTTGATAAACTCCTGGTAGATATAGAACTTATCACCAATGCTCTACATACAGTACTCTTGATAATCCCCTGGTAGATGTAGAACTAATCACCAAGTTGTCTACATACAGTACTCCTGATAAACCCCTGGTAGATATAGAACTTATCACCAAATTGTCTACATACAGTACTCTTTATAATCCCCTGGTAGATATAGAACTTACCAACAAGTTGTCTACATACCATACTCTTGATAATCTATGGTAGATGTAGAACCTACGTCATCTGCATACATACACTTGATAATCCCCTGGTAGATGTAGAACCTACCAGGTCTACATACAGTACTCTTGATAATTCCCTGGTAGATGTAGAACCTACCACGTCTACATACAGTACTCTTGATAATTCCCTGGTAGATGTAGAACTTACCACGTCTACATACAGTACTCTTGATAATCCCCTGGTAGTTGTAGAACCTACCTCGTCTACATACATACTCTTGATAATCCCCTGGTAGATGTAGAACCTACCTCATCTGCATACAGCACTCTTGATAACCCCCTGGTAGATATAGAACCTACGTCGTCTACCTACAGTACTCTTGATAATCCCCTGGTAGATGTGGAACCTACCTCATCTGCATACAATACTCTTGATAATCCCCTGGTAATGTAGAACCTACCTCGTCTGCATACAATACTCTTGATAATTCCCTGGTAGTGTGGTACCTACCTCATCTGCATACAATACTCTTGATAATCCCCTGGTAATGTGGAACCTACCTCGTCTGCATACAATACTCTTGATAATTCCCTGGTAGTGTGGAACCTACCTCATCTGCATACAATACTCTTGATAATCCCCTGGTAATGTAGAACCTACCTCGTCTGCATACAATACTCTTGATAATCCCCTGGTAATGTGGAACATACCTCATCTGCATACAATACTCTTGATAATCCCCTGGTAATGTGGAACCTACCTCATCTGCATACAATACTCTTGATAATCCCCTGGTAATGTAGAACCTACCTCGTCTGCATACCGTACACTTAATAATCTCCTGGTAGATGTGGAACCTACCTCATCTGCATACAATACTCTTGATAATTCCCTGGTAGATGTGGAACCTACCTCAATTCATACAATACTCTTGATAATTCCCTGGTAGTTGTGGAACCTACCTCATCTGCATACAATACTCTTGATAATTCCCTGGTAGTTGTGGAACCTACCTCATCTGCATACAATACTCTTGATAATTCCCTGGTAGATGTGGAACCTACCTCATCTGCATACAATACTCTTGATAATCCCCTGGTAGATGTGGAACCTACCTCATCTGCATACATACTCTTGATAATTCCCTGGTAGATGTAGAACCTACCTCATCTGCATAGAGTACTCTTGACAATCCCCTGGTAGTTGTGGAACCTACCTCATCTGCATACAATACTCTTGATAATCCCCTGGTAGATGTGGAACCTACCTCAGCAGCATACAATACTCTTGATAATACCCTGGTAGATGTGGAACCTACCTCATCTGCATACAATACTCTTGATAATCCCCTGGTAGATGTGGAACCAGCTCATCTGCATACATACTGTTGATAATCCCCTGGTAGATGTGGAACCTACCTAATCTGCATACAAGACTCTTGATAATCCCCTGGTAGATGTAGAACCTACCTCATCTGCATACAATACTCTTGATAATCCCCTGGTAGATGTGGAACCTACCTCATCTGCATACAATACTCTTGATAATCCCCTGGTAGATGTGGAACCTACCTCATCTGCATACAATACTCTTGATAATCCCCTGGTAGATGTGGAACCCACCTCATCTGCATACATACTCTTGATAATCCCCTGGTAGATGTAGAACCTACCTCATCTGCATAGAGTACTCTTGATAATCCCCGGGTAGATGTGGAACCTACCTCGTCTGCATAGTGTACTCTTGATAATACCCTGGTAGATGTAGAGCCTACCTCATCTGCTTACAGTACTCTTGATAATCCCCTGGTAGAAGTAGAACCTACCTCGTCTGCATACAGTACTCTTAATAATACCCTGGTAGATGTAGAACCTACCTCATCTGCATACAATACTCTTGATAATCCCCTGGTAGATGTGGAACCTACCTCATCTGCATACAGTACTCTTGATAATACCCTGGTAGATGTAGAACCTACCTCATCTGCATACAGTACTCTTGATAATCTCCTGGTAGATATAGAACTTACCAACAAGTTGTCTACATACAGTACTCTTTATAATCCCTTGGTAGATATAGAACTTATCAACAAGTTGTCTACATGCAGTACTCTTGATAATCCCCTGGTAGATATAGAACGTATCACCAATGTTCTACATACAGTAATCTTAATATTCCCCTGGTAGATGTAGAACTTATCACCAAGTTGTCTACATACAATACTCTTGATAATCCCCTGGTAGATGTGGAACCTACCTCATCTGCATACAATACTCTTGATAATCCCCTGGTAGATGTGGAACCTACCTCATCTGCATACAATACTCTTGATAATCCCTTGGTAGATGTGGAACCTACCTCATCTGCATACATACTCTTGATAATCCCCTGGTAGATGTGGAACCTACCTAATCTGCATACAATACTCTTGATAATCCCCTGGTAGATGTAGAACCTACCTCATCTGCATACAATACTCTTGATAATCCCCTGGTAGATGTGGAACCTACCTCATCTGCATACAATACTCTTGATAATCCCCTGGTAGATGTGGAACTTATCAACAAGTTGTCTACATACAGTACTCTTGATAAACCCTGGTGGATATAGAACTTATCACCAAATTGTCTACATACCATACTCTTGATAATCCCCTGGTGGATATGGAGCTTACCAACAAGTTGTCTACATACAGTACTCTTTATAATCCCCTGGTAGATATAGAACTTACCAACAAGTTGTCTACATACCATACTCTTGATAATCTCTGGTAGATGTACAACCTACGTCATCTGCATACATACACTTGATAATCCCCTGGTAGATGTAGAACCTACCAGGTCTACATACAGTATTCTTGATAATTCCCTGGTAGATGTAGAACCTACCACGTCTACATACAGTACTCTTGATAATTCCCTGGTAGATGTAGAACTTACCACGTCTACATACAGTACTCTTGATAATCCCCTGGTAGTTGTAGAACCTACCTCGTCTACATACATACTCTTGATAATCCCCTGGTAGATGTAGAACCTACCTCATCTGCATACAGCACTCTTGATAACCCCCTGGTAGATATAGAACCTACGTCGTCTACCTACAGTACTCTTGATAATCCCCTGGTAGATGTGGAACCTACCTCATCTGCATACAATACTCTTGATAATCCCCTGGTAATGTAGAACCTACCTCGTCTGCATACCGTACACTTAATAATCTCCTGGTAGATGTGGAACCTACCTCATCTGCATACAATACTCTTGATAATTCCCTGGTAGATGTGGAACCTACCTCAATTCATACAATACTCTTGATAATCCCCTGGTAGTTGTGGAACCTACCTCATCTGCATAAAATACTCTTCATAATTCCCTGGTAGTTGTGGAACCTACCTCATCTGCATACAATTCTCTTGATAATTCCCTGGTAGATGTGGGACCTACCTCAATTCATACAATACTCTTGATAATTCCCTGGTAGATGTGGAACCTACCTCATCTGCATAAAATACTCTTGATAATTCCCTGGTAGTTGTGGAACCTACCTCATCTGCATACAATACTCTTGATAATTCCCTGGTAGATGTTGAACCTACCTCATCTGCATACAATACTCTTGATAATCCCCTGGTAGATGTGGAACCTACCTCATCTGCATACAATACTGTTGATAATTCCCTGGTAATGTAGAACCTACCTCGTCTGCATACCGTACACTTAATAATCCCCTGGTAGATGTGGAACCTACCTCATCTGCATACAATGCTCTCGATAATCTCCTGGTAGATGTGGAACCTACCTCATCTGCATACCGTACACTTAATAATCCCCTGGTAGATGTGGAACCTACCTCATCTGCATACAATACTCTCGATAATCTCCTGGTAGATGTGGAACCTACCTCATCTGCATACAATACTCTTGATAATCCCCTGGTAGATGTGGAACCTACCTCATCTGCATACAATACTCTCGATAATCCCCTGGTAGATGTGGAACCTACCTCATCTGCATACATACTCTTGATAATTCCCTGGTAGATGTAGAACCTACCTCATCTGCATAGAGTACTCTTGACAATCCCCTGGTAGTTGTGGAACCTACCTCATCTGCATACAATACTCTTGATAATCCCCTGGTAGATGTGGAACCTACCTCATCTGCATACAATACTCTTGATAATACCCTGGTAGATGTGGAACCTACCTCATCTGCATACAATACTCTTGATAATCCCCTGGTAGATGTGGAACCAGCTCATCTGCATACATACTCTTGATAATCCCCTGGTAGATGTGGAACCTACCTAATCTGCATACAAGACTCTTGATAATCCCCTGGTAGATGTAGAACTTACCTCATCTGCATACAGTACTCTTGATAATCTCCTGGTAGATATAGAACTTACCAACAAGTTGTCTACATACAGTACTCTTGATAATCCCTTGGTAGATATAGAACTTATCCACAAGTTGTCTACATGCAGTACTCTTGATAATCCCCTGGTAGATATAGAACGTATCACCAATGTTCTACATACAGTAATCTTAATATTCCCCTGGTAGATGTAGAACTTATCACCAAGTTGTCTACATACAATACTCTTGATAATCCCCTGGTAGATGTGGAACCTACCCATCTGCATACAATACTCTTGATAATCCCCTGGTAGATGTGGAACCTACCTCATCTGCATACAATACTCTTGATAATCCCCTGGTAGAAGTGGAACCTACCTCATCTGCATACATACTCTTGATAATCCCCTGGTAGATGTGGAACCTACCTAATCTGCATACAATACTCTTGATAATCCCGTGGTAGATGTCGAACCTACCTCATCTGCATACAATACTCTTGATAATCCCCTGGTAGATGTGGAACCTACCTCATCTGCATACAATACTCTTGATAATCCCCTGGTAGATGTGGAACTTATCAACAAGTTGTCTACATACAGTACTCTTGATAAACCCCTGGTGGATATAGAACTTATCACCAAATTGTCTACATACCATACTCTTGATAATCTCCTGGTAGATATAGAACTTATCACCAAGTTGTCTACATACAGTACTCTTGATAAACCCCTGGTAGATATAGAACTTATCACCAAATTGTCTACATACCATACTCTTGATAATCCCCTGGTGGATATAGAGCTTACCAACAAGTTGTCTACATACAGTACTCTTTATAATCCCCTGGTAGATATAGAACTTACCAACAAGTTGTCTACATACCATACTCTTGATAATCTCTGGTAGATGTACAACCTACGTCATCTGCATACATACACTTGATAATCCCCTGGTAGATGTAGAACCTACCAGGTCTACATACAGTACTCTTGATAATTCCCTGGTAGATGTAGAACCTACCACGTCTACATACAGTACTCTTGATAATTCCCTGGTAGATGTAGAACTTACCACGTCTACATACAGTACTCTTGATAATCCCCTGGTAGTTGTAGAACCTACCTCGTCTACATACATACTCTTGATAATCCCCTGGTAGATGTAGAACCTACCTCATCTGCATACAGCACTCTTGATAACCCCCTGGTAAATATAGAACCTACGTCGTCTACCTACAGTACTCTTGATAATCCCCTGGTAGATGTGGAACCTACCTCATCTGCATACAATACTCTTGATAATCCCCTGGTAATGTAGAACCTACCTCGTCTGCATACCGTACACTTAATAATCTCCTGGTAGATGTGGAACCTACCTCATCTGCATACAATACTCTTGATAATTCCCTGGTAGATGTGGAACCTACCTCAATTCATACAATACTCTTGATAATCCCCTGGTAGTTGTGGAACCTACCTCATCTGCATAAAATACTCTTGATAATTCCCTGGTAGTTGTGGAACCTACCTCATCTGCATACAATACTCTTGATAATTCCCTGGTAGATGTGGAACCTACCTCAATTCATACAATACTCTTGATAATTCCCTGGTAGTTGTGGAACCTACCTCATCTGCATACAATACTCTTGATAATTCCCTGGTAGATGTGGAACCTACCTCATCTGCATACAATACTCTTGATAATCCCCTGGTAGATGTGGAACCTACCTCATCTGCATACAATACTGTTGATAATTCCCTGGTAATGTAGAACCTACCTCGTCTGCATACCGTACACTTAATAATCCCCTGGTAGATGTGGAACCTACCTCATCTGCATACAATGCTCTCGATAATCTCCTGGTAGATGTGGAACCTACCTCATCTGCATACCGTACACTTAATAATCCCCTGGTAGATGTGGAACCTACCTCATCTGCATACAATACTCTCGCTAATCTCCTGGTAGATGTGGAGCCTACCTCATCTGCACACAATACTCTTGATAATCCCCTGGTAGATGTGGAACCTACCTCATCTGCATACATACTCTTGATAATTCCCTGGTAGATGTAGAACCTACCTCATCTGCATAGAGTACTCTTGACAATCCCCTGGTAGTTGTGGAACCTACCTCATCTGCATACAATACTCTTGATAATCCCCTGGTAGATGTGGAACCTACCTCATCTGCATACAATACTCTTGATAATCCCCTGGTAGATGTGGAACCAGCTCATCTGCATACATACTCTTGATAATCCCCTGGTAGATGTGGAACCTACCTAATCTGCATACAAGACTCTTGATAATCCCCTGGTAGATGTAGAACCTACCTCATCTGCATACAATACCCTTGATAATCCCCTGGTAGATGTGGAACCTACCTCATCTGCATACAATACTCTTGATAATCCCCTGGTAGATGTGGAACCTACCTCATCTGCATACAATACTCTTGATAATCCCCTGGTAGATGTGGAACCCACCTCATCTGCATACATACTCTTGATAATCCCCTGGTAGATGTAGAACCTACCTCATCTGCATAGAGTACTCTTGATAATCCCCGGGTAGATGTGGAACCTACCTCGTCTGCATAGTGTACTCTTGATAATACCCTGGTAGATGTAGAGCCTACCTCATCTGCTTACAGTACTCTTGATAATACCCTGGTAGATGCAGAACCTACCTCATCTGCATACATACTCTTGATAATCCCCTGGTAGAAGTAGAACCTACCTCGTCTGCATACAGTACTCTTGATAATACCCTGGTAGATTTAGAACCTACCTCATCTGCATACAATACTCTTGATAATCCCCTGGTAGATGTGGAACCTACCTCATCTGCATACAGTACTCTTGATAATACCCTGGTAGATGTAGAACCTACCTCATCTGCATACAGTACTCTTGATAATCTCCTGGTAGATATAGAACTTACCAACAAGTTGTCTACATACAGTACTCTTTATAATCCCTTGGTAGATATAGAACTTATCAACAAGTTGTCTAAATGAAGTACTCTTGATAATCCCCTGGTAGATATAGAACGTATCACCAATGTTCTACATACAGTAATCTTAATATTCCCCTGGTAGATGTAGAACTTATGACCAAGTTGTCTACATACAATACTCTTGATAATCCCCTGGTAGATGTGGAACCTATCTCATCTGCATAGAGTACTCTTGACAATCCCCTGGTAGTTGTGGAACCTACCTCATCTGCATACAATACTCTTGATAATCCCCTGGTAGATGTGGAACCTACCTCATCTGCATACAATACTCTTGATAATCCCCTGGTAGATGTGGAACCTACCTCATCTGCATACAATACTCTTGATAATCCCTTGGTAGATGTGGAACCTACCTCATCTGCATACATACTCTTGATAATCCCCTGGTAGATGTGGAACCTACCTAATCTGCATACAATACTCTTGATAATCCCCTGGTAGATGTAGAACCTACCTCATCTGCATACAATACTCTTGATAATCCCCTGGTAGATGTGGAACCTACCTCATCTGCATACAATACTCTTGATAATCCCCTGGTAGATGTGGAACTTATCAACAAGTTGTCTACATACAGTACTCTTGATAAACCCTGGTGGATATAGAACTTATCACCAAATTGTCTACATACCATACTCTTGATAATCCCCTGGTGGATATGGAGCTTACCAACAAGTTGTCTACATACAGTACTCTTTATAATCCCCTGGTAGATATAGAACTTACCAACAAGTTGTCTACATACCATACTCTTGATAATCTCTGGTAGATGTACAACCTACGTCATCTGCATACATACACTTGATAATCCCCTGGTAGATGTAGAACCTACCAGGTCTACATACAGTATTCTTGATAATTCCCTGGTAGATGTAGAACCTACCACGTCGACATACAGTACTCTTGATAATTCCCTGGTAGATGTAGAACTTACCACGTCTACATACAGTACTCTTGATAATCCCCTGGTAGTTGTAGAACCTACCTCGTCTACATACATACTCTTGATAATCCCCTGGTAGATGTAGAACCTACCTCATCTGCATACAGCACTCTTGATAACCCCCTGGTAGATATAGAACCTACGTCGTCTACCTACAGTACTCTTGATAATCCCCTGGTAGATGTGGAACCTACCTCATCTGCATACAATACTCTTGATAATCCCCTGGTAATGTAGAACCTACCTCGTCTGCATACCGTACACTTAATAATCTCCTGGTAGATGTGGAACCTACCTCATCTGCATACAATACTCTTGATAATTCCCTGGTAGATGTGGAACCTACCTCAATTCATACAATACTCTTGATAATCCCCTGGTAGTTGTGGAACCTACCTCATCTGCATAAAATACTCTTCATAATTCCCTGGTAGTTGTGGAACCTACCTCATCTGCATACAATACTCTTGATAATTCCCTGGTAGATGTTGAACCTACCTCATCTGCATACAATACTCTTGATAATCCCCTGGTAGATGTGGAACCTACCTCATCTGCATACAATACTGTTGATAATTCCCTGGTAATGTAGAACCTACCTCGTCTGCATACCGTACACTTAATAATCCCCTGGTAGATGTGGAACCTACCTCATCTGCATACAATACTGTTGATAATTCCCTGGTAATGTAGAACCTACCTCGTCTGCATACCGTACACTTAATAATCCCCTGGTAGATGTGGAACCTACCTCATCTGCATACAATGCTCTCGATAATCTCCTGGTAGATGTGGAACCTACCTCATCTGCATACCGTACACTTAATAATCCCCTGGTAGATGTGGAACCTACCTCATCTGCATACAATACTCTCGATAATCCCCTGGTAGATGTGGAACCTACCTCATCTGCATACATACTCTTGATAATTCCCTGGTAGATGTAGAACCTACCTCATCTGCATAGAGTACTCTTGACAATCCCCTGGTAGTTGTGGAACCTACCTCATCTGCATACAATACTCTTGATAATCCCCTGGTAGATGTGGAACCTACCTCATCTGCATACAATACTCTTGATAATACCCTGGTAGATGTGGAACCTACCTCATCTGCATACAATACTCTTGATAATCCCCTGGTAGATGTGGAACCAGCTCATCTGCATACATACTCTTGATAATCCCCTGGTAGATGTGGAACCTACCTAATCTGCATACAAGACTCTTGATAATCCCCTGGTAGATGTAGAACCTACCTCATCTGCATACAGTACTCTTGATAATCTCCTGGTAGATATAGAACTTACCAACAAGTTGTCTACATACAGTACTCTTGATAATCCCTTGGTAGATATAGAACTTATCCACAAGTTGTCTACATGCAGTACTCTTGATAATCCCCTGGTAGATATAGAACGTATCACCAATGTTCTACATACAGTAATCTTAATATTCCCCTGGTAGATGTAGAACTTATCACCAAGTTGTCTACATACAATACTCTTGATAATCCCCTGGTAGATGTGGAACCTACCCATCTGCATACAATACTCTTGATAATCCCCTGGTAGATGTGGAACCTACCTCATCTGCATACAATACTCTTGATAATCCCCTGGTAGAAGTGGAACCTACCTCATCTGCATACATACTCTTGATAATCCCCTGGTAGATGTGGAACCTACCTAATCTGCATACAATACTCTTGATAATCCCGTGGTAGATGTCGAACCTACCTCATCTGCATACAATACTCTTGATAATCCCCTGGTAGATGTGGAACCTACCTCATCTGCATACAATACTCTTGATAATCCCCTGGTAGATGTGGAACTTATCAACAAGTTGTCTACATACAGTACTCTTGATAAACCCCTGGTGGATATAGAACTTATCACCAAATTGTCTACATACCATACTCTTGATAATCTCCTGGTAGATATAGAACTTATCACCAAGTTGTCTACATACAGTACTCTTGATAAACCCCTGGTAGATATAGAACTTATCACCAAATTGTCTACATACCATACTCTTGATAATCCCCTGGTGGATATAGAGCTTACCAACAAGTTGTCTACATACAGTACTCTTTATAATCCCCTGGTAGATATAGAACTTACCAACAAGTTGTCTACATACCATACTCTTGATAATCTCTGGTAGATGTACAACCTACGTCATCTGCATACATACACTTGATAATCCCCTGGTAGATGTAGAACCTACCAGGTCTACATACAGTACTCTTGATAATTCCCTGGTAGATGTAGAACCTACCACGTCTACATACAGTACTCTTGATAATTCCCTGGTAGATGTAGAACTTACCACGTCTACATACAGTACTCTTGATAATCCCCTGGTAGTTGTAGAACCTACCTCGTCTACATACATACTCTTGATAATCCCCTGGTAGATGTAGAACCTACCTCATCTGCATACAGCACTCTTGATAACCCCCTGGTAAATATAGAACCTACGTCGTCTACCTATAGTACTCTTGATAATCCCCTGGTAGATGTGGAACCTACCTCATCTGCATACAATACTCTTGATAATCCCCTGGTAATGTAGAACCTACCTCGTCTGCATACCGTACACTTAATAATCTCCTGGTAGATGTGGAACCTACCTCATCTGCATACAATACTCTTGATAATTCCCTGGTAGATGTGGAACCTACCTCAATTCATACAATACTCTTGATAATCCCCTGGTAGTTGTGGAACCTACCTCATCTGCATAAAATACTCTTGATAATTCCCTGGTAGTTGTGGAACCTACCTCATCTGCATACAATACTCTTGATAATTCCCTGGTAGATGTGGAACCTACCTCAATTCATACAATACTCTTGATAATTCCCTGGTAGTTGTGGAACCTACCTCATCTGCATACAATACTCTTGATAATTCCCTGGTAGATGTGGAACCTACCTCATCTGCATACAATACTCTTGATAATCCCCTGGTAGATGTGGAACCTACCTCATCTGCATACAATACTGTTGATAATTCCCTGGTAATGTAGAACCTACCTCGTCTGCATACCGTACACTTAATAATCCCCTGGTAGATGTGGAACCTACCTCATCTGCATACAATGCTCTCGATAATCTCCTGGTAGATGTGGAACCTACCTCATCTGCATACCGTACACTTAATAATCCCCTGGTAGATGTGGAACCTACCTCATCTGCATACAATACTCTCGCTAATCTCCTGGTAGATGTGGAGCCTACCTCATCTGCACACAATACTCTTGATAATCCCCTGGTAGATGTGGAACCTACCTCATCTGCATACATACTCTTGATAATTCCCTGGTAGATGTAGAACCTACCTCATCTGCATAGAGTACTCTTGACAATCCCCTGGTAGTTGTGGAACCTACCTCATCTGCATACAATACTCTTGATAATCCCCTGGTAGATATGGAACCTACCTCATCTGCATACAAGACTCTTGATAATCCCCTGGTAGATGTAGAACCTACCTCATCTGCATACAATACCCTTGATAATCCCCTGGTAGATGTGGAACCTACCTCATCTGCATACAATACTCTTGATAATCCCCTGGTAGATGTGGAACCTACCTCATCTGCATACAATACTCTTGATAATCCCCTGGTAGATGTGGAACCCACCTCATCTGCATACATACTCTTGATAATCCCCTGGTAGATGTAGAACCTACCTCATCTGCATAGAGTACTCTTGATAATCCCCGGGTAGATGTGGAACCTACCTCGTCTGCATAGTGTACTCTTGATAATACCCTGGTAGATGTAGAGCCTACCTCATCTGCTTACAGTACTCTTGATAATACCCTGGTAGATGCAGAACCTACCTCATCTGCATACATACTCTTGATAATCCCCTGGTAGAAGTAGATCCTACCTCGTCTGCATACAGTACTCTTGATAATACCCTGGTAGATGTAGAACCTACCTCATCTGCATACAATACTCTTGATAATCCCCTGGTAGATGTGGAACCTACCTCATCTGCATACAGTACTCTTGATAATACCCTGGTAGATGTAGAACCTACCTCATCTGCATACAGTACTCTTGATAATCTCCTGGTAGATATAGAACTTACCAACAAGTTGTCTACATACAGTACTCTTTATAATCCCTTGGTAGATATAGAACTTATCAACAAGTTGTCTAAATGAAGTACTCTTGATAATCCCCTGGTAGATATAGAACGTTTCACCAATGTTCTACATACAGTAATCTTAATATTCCCCTGGTAGATGTAGAACTTATGACCAAGTTGTCTACATACAATACTCTTGATAATCCCCTGGTAGATGTGGAACCTACCTCATCTGCATACAATACTCTTGATAATCCCCTGGTAGATGTGGAACCTACCTCATCTGCATACAATACTCTTGATAATCCCCTGGTAGATGTGGAACCTACCTCATCTGCATACATACTCTTGATAATCCCCTGGTAGATGTGGAACCTACCTAATCTGCATACAATACTCTTGATAATGCCCTGGTAGATGTAGAACCTACCTCATCTGCATACAATACTCTTGATAATCCCCTGGTAGATGTGGAACCTACCTCATCTGCATACAATACTCTTGATAATCCCCTGGTAGATGTGGAACTTATCAACAAGTTGTCTACATACAGTACTCTTGATAAACCCCTGGTGGATATAGAACTTATCACTAAATTGTCTACGTACCATACTCTTGATAATCTCCTGGTAGATATAGAACTTATCACCAAGTTGTCTACATACAGTACTCTTGATAAACCCCTGGTAGATATAGAACTTATCACCAAATTGTCTACATACCATACTCTTGATAATCCCCTGGTGGATATAGAGCTTACCAACAAGTTGTCTACATACAGTACTCTTGATAAACCCCTGGTAGATATAGAACTTATCACCAAGTTGTCTACATACAGTACTCTTGATAAACCCCTGGTAGATATAGAACTTATCAACAAGTTGTCTACATACAGTACTCTTGATAATCCCCTGGTAGATATAGAACTTATCAACAAGTTGTCTACATACAGTACTCTTGATAAACCCTTGGTAGATATAGAACTTATCACCAAAGGTTCTACATACAGTACTCTTGATAATCTCCTGGTAGATATAGAACTTACCAACACGTTGTCTGCATACAGTACTCTTGATAATCCCCTGGTAGATATAGCACTTATCAACACGTTGTCTACATACAGTACTCTTGATAAAGCCCTGGTAGTTATAGAACTTATCAACAAGTTGTCTACATACCATACTCTTGATAATCTCTGGTAGATATAGAACTTATCAACAAGTTGTCTACATACCATACTCTTGATAATCTCCTGGTAGATATAGAACTTATCAACAAGTTGTCTACATACAGTACTCTTGATAATCTCCTGGTAGATATAGAACTTATCAACAAGTTGTCTACATACCATACACTTGATAAACCCCTGGTAGATATAGAACTTATCAACAAGTTGTCTACATACAGTACTCTTCATAAACCCTTGGTAGATATAAAACTTATCACCAAATTGTCTACATACCATACTCTTGATAATCTCCGGGTAGATATAGAACTCCTACATACAGTACTCTTGATAATCTCCTGGTAGATATAGAACTTATCACCAAATTGTCTACATACAGTACTCTTGATAATCTCCTGGTAGATATAGAACTTATCAACAAGTTGTCTACACACAGTACTCTTGATAATCCCCTGGTAGATATAGAACTTATCACCAAATTGTCTACATACAGTACTCTTGATAATCTCCTGGTAGATATAGAACTTATCACCAAATTGTCTACATACAGTACTCTTGATAATCCCCTGGTAGATATAGAACTTATCAACAAGTTGTCTACACACAGTACTCTTGATAATCCCCTGGTAGATATAGAACTTATCACCAAATTGTCTAATACAGTACTCTTGATAATCTCCTGGTAGATATAGAACTTATCACCAAATTGTCTACATACAGTACTCTTGATAATCTCCTGGTAGATATAGAACTTATCACCAAATTGTCTACACACAGTACTCTTGATAATCCCCTGGTAGATATAGAACTTATCACCAAATTGTCTACATACAGTACTCTTGATAATCTCCTGGTAGATATAGAACTTATCACCAAATTGTCTACATACAGTACTCTTGATAATCTCCTGGTAGATATAGAACTTATCAACAAGTTGTCTACACACAGTACTCTTGATAATCCCCTGGTAGATATAGAACTTATCACCAAATTGTCTACATACAGTACTCTTGATAATCTCCTGGTAGATATAGAGCTTATCAGCAAGTTGTCTACATACAGTACTCTTGATAATCTCCTGGTAGATATAGAACTTATCACCAAGTTGTCTACATACAGTACTCTTGATAATCTCCGGGTAGATATAGAACTTATCAACAAGTTGTCTACATACAGTACTCTTGATAATCCCCTGGTAGATATAGAACTTATCACCAAATTGTCTACATACAGTACTCTCATAATCTCCTGGTAGATATAGAACTTATCAACAAGTTGTCTACATACAGTACTCTTGATAATCTCCTGGTAGATATAGAACTTATCACCAAGTTGTCTACATACAGTACTCTCATAATCTCCTGGTAGATATAGAACTTATCAACAAGTTGTCTACATACCATACTCTTGATAATCTCCTGGTAGATATAGAACTTATCACCAAATTGTGTACATACAGTACTCTTGATAATCTCCTGGTAGATATAGAACTTACCAACAAGTTGTCTACATACCATACTCTTGATAATCTCCTGGTAGATATAGAACTTATCAACAAGTTGTCTACATACCATACTCTTGATAAACTCCTGGTAGATATAGAACTTATCACCAATGCTCTACATACAGTACTCTTGATAATCCCCTGGTAGATGTAGAACTAATCACCAAGTTGTCTACATACAGTACTCTTGATAAACCCCTGGTAGATATAGAACTTATCACCAAATTGTCTACATACAGTACTCTTTATAATCCCCTGGTAGATATAGAACTTACCAACAAGTTGTCTACATACCATACTCTTGATAATCTATGGTAGATGTAGAACCTACGTCATCTGCATACATACACTTGATAATCCCCTGGTAGATGTAGAACCTACCAGGTCTACATACAGTACTCTTGATAATTCCCTGGTAGATGTAGAACTTACCACGTCTACATACAGTACTCTTGATAATCCCCTGGTAGTTGTAGAACCTACCTCGTCTACATACATACTCTTGATAATCCCCTGGTAGATGTAGAACCTACCTCATCTGCATACAGCACTCTTGATAACCCCCTGGTAGATATAGAACCTACGTCGTCTACCTACAGTACTCTTGATAATCCCCTGGTAGATGTGGAACCTACCTCATCTGCATACAATACTCTTGATAATCCCCTGGTAATGTAGAACCTACCTCGTCTGCATACAATACTCTTGATAATTCCCTGGTAGTGTGGTACCTACCTCATCTGCATACAATACTCTTGATAATCCCCTGGTAATGTGGAACCTACCTCGTCTGCATACAATACTCTTGATAATTCCCTGGTAGTGTGGAGCCTACCTCATCTGCATACAATACTCTTGATAATCCCCTGGTAATGTAGAACCTACCTCGTCTGCATACAATACTCTTGATAATCCCCTGGTAATGTGGAACATACCTCATCTGCATACAATACTCTTGATAATCCCCTGGTAATGTGGAACCTACCTCATCTGCATACAATACTCTTGATAATCCCCTGGTAATGTAGAACCTACCTCGTCTGCATACCGTACACTTAATAATCTCCTGGTAGATGTGGAACCTACCTCATCTGCATACAATACTCTTGATAATTCCCTGGTAGATGTGGAACCTACCTCAATTCATACAATACTCTTGATAATTCCCTGGTAGTTTTGGAACCTACCTCATCTGCATACAATAGTCTTGATAATTCCCTGGTAGATGTGGAACCTACCTCATCTGCATAAAATACTCTTGATAATTCCCTGGTAGTTGTGGAACCTACCTCATCTGCATACAATACTCTTGATAATTCCCTGGTAGTTGTGGAACCTACCTCAGCTGCATACAATACTCTTGATAATTCCCTGGTAGATGTGGAACCAACCTCATCTGCATACAATACTCTTGATAATCCCCTGGTAGTTGTGGAACCTACCTCATCTGCATACAATACTGTTGATAATTCCCTGGTAATGTAGAACCTACCTCATCTGCATACAATACTCTTGATAATTCCCTGGTAGATGTGGTAACTACCTCATCTGCATACAATACTCTTGATAATCCCCTGGTAGATGTGGAACCTACCTCATCTGCATACATACTCTTGATAATTCCCTGGTAGATGTAGAACCTACCTCATCTGCATAGAGTACTCTTAACAATCCCCTGGTAGTTGTGGAACCTACCTCATCTGCATACAATACTCTTGATAATCCCCTGGTAGATGTGGAACCTACCTCAGCTGCATACAATACTCTTGATAATACCCTGGTAGATGTGGAACCTACCTCATCTGCATACAATACTCTTGATAATCCCCTGGTAGATGTGGAACCAGCTCATCTGCATACATACTGTTGATAATCCCCTGGTAGATGTGGAACCTACCTAATCTGCATACAAGACTCTTGATAATCCCCTGGTAGATGTAGAACCTACCTCATCTGCATACAATACTCTTGATAATCCCCTGGTAGATGTGGAACCTACCTCATCTGCATACAATACTCTTGATAATCCCCTGGTAGATGTGGAACCTACCTCATCTGCATACAATACTCTTGATAATCCCCTGGTAGATGTGGAACCCACCTCATCTGCATACATACTCTTGATAATCCCCTGGTAGATGTAGAACCTACCTCATCTGCATAGAGTACTCTTGATAATCCCCGGGTAGATGTGGAACCTACCTCGTCTGCATAGTGTACTCTTGATAATACCCTGGTAGATGTAGAGCCTACCTCATCTGCTTACAGTACTCTTGATAATCCCCTGGTAGAAGTAGAACCTACCTCGTCTGCATACAGTACTCTTGATAATACCCTGGTAGATGTAGAACCTACCTCATCTGCATACAATACTCTTGATAATCCCCTGGTAGATGTGGAACCTACCTCATCTGCATACAGTACTCTTGATAATACCCTGGTAGATGTAGAACCTACCTCATCTGCATACAGTACTCTTGATAATCTCCTGGTAGATATAGAACTTACCAACAAGTTGTCTACATACAGTACTCTTTGTAATCCCTTGGTAGATATAGAACTTATCAACAAGTTGTCTACATGCAGTACTCTTGATAATCCCCTGGTAGATATAGAACGTATCACCAATGTTCTACATACAGTAATCTTAATATTCCCCTGGTAGATGTAGAACTTATCACCAAGTTGTCTACATACAATACTCTTGATAATCCCCTGGTGGATGTGGAACCTACCTCATCTGCATACAATACTCTTGATAATCCCCTGGTAGATGTGGAACCTACCTCATCTGCATACAATACTCTTGATAATCCCTTGGTAGATGTGGAACCTACCTCATCTGCATACATACTCTTGATAATCCCCTGGTAGATGTGGAACCTACCTAATCTGCATACAATACTCTTGATAATCCCCTGGTAGATGTAGAACCTACCTCATCTGCATACAATACTCTTGATAATCCCCTGGTAGATGTGGAACCTACCTCATCTGCATACAATACTCTTGATAATCCCCTGGTAGATGTGGAACTTATCAACAAGTTGTCTACATACAGTACTCTTGATAAACCCTGGTGGATATAGAACTTATCACCAAATTGTCTACATACCATACTCTTGATAATCCCCTGGTGGATATGGAGCTTACCAACAAGTTGTCTACATACAGTACTCTTTATAATCCCCTGGTAGATATAGAACTTACCAACAAGTTGTCTACATACCATACTCTTGATAATCTCTGGTAGATGTACAACCTACGTCATCTGCATACATACACTTGATAATCCCCTGGTAGATGTAGAACCTACCAGATCTACATACAGTATTCTTGATAATTCCCTGGTAGATGTAGAACCTACCACGTCTACATACAGTACTCTTGATAATTCCCTGGTAGATGTAGAACTTACCACGTCTACATACAGTACTCTTGATAATCCCCTGGTAGAAGTAGAACCTACCTCGTCTACATACATACTCTTGATAATCCCCTGGTAGATGTAGAACCTACCTCATCTGCATACAGCACTCTTGATAACCCCCTGGTAGATATAGAACCTACGTCGTCTACCTACAGTACTCTTGATAATCCCCTGGTAGATGTGGAACCTACCTCATCTGCATACAATACTCTTGATAATCCCCTGGTAATGTAGAACCTACCTCGTCTGCATACCGTACACTTAATAATCTCCTGGTAGATGTGGAACCTACCTCATCTGCATACAATACTCTTGATAATTCCCTGGTAGATGTGGAACCTACCTCAATTCATACAATACTCTTGATAATCCCCTGGTAGTTGTGGAACCTACCTCATCTGCATAAAATACTCTTCATAATTCCCTGGTAGTTGTGGAACCTACCTCATCTGCATACAATTCTCTTGATAATTCCCTGGTAGATGTGGAACCTACCTCAATTCATACAATACTCTTGATAATTCCCTGGTAGATGTGGAACCTACCTCATCTGCATAAAATACTCTTGATAATTCCCTGGTAGTTGTGGAACCTACCTCATCTGCATACAATACTCTTGATAATTCCCTGGTAGATGTTGAACCTACCTCATCTGCATACAATACTCTTGATAATCCCCTGGTAGATGTGGAACCTACCTCATCTGCATACAATACTGTTGATAATTCCCTGGTAATGTAGAACCTACCTCGTCTGCATACCGTACACTTAATAATCCCCTGGTAGATGTGGAACCTACCTCATCTGCATACAATGCTCTCGATAATCTCCTGGTAGATGTGGAACCTACCTCATCTGCATACCGTACACTTAATAATCCCCTGGTAGATGTGGAACCTACCTCATCTGCATACAATACTCTCGATAATCTCCTGGTAGATGTGGAACCTACCTCATCTGCATAGAGTACTCTTGACAATCCCCTGGTAGTTGTGGAACCTACCTCATCTGCATACAATACTCTTGATAATCCCCTGGTAGATGTGGAACCTACCTCATCTGCATACAATACTCTTGATAATACCCTGGTAGATGTGGAACCTACCTCATCTGCATACAATACTCTTGATAATCCCCTGGTAGATGTGGAACCAGCTCATCTGCATACATACTCTTGATAATCCCCTGGTAGATGTGGAACCTACCTAATCTGCATACAAGACTCTTGATAATCCCCTGGTAGATGTAGAACCTACCTCATCTGCATACAGTACTCTTGATAATCTCCTGGTAGATATAGAACTTACCAACAAGTTGTCTACATACAGTACTCTTGATAATCCCTTGGTAGATATAGAACTTATCCACAAGTTGTCTACATGCAGTACTCTTGATAATCCCCTGGTAGATATAGAACGTATCACCAATGTTCTACATACAGTAATCTTAATATTCCCCTGGTAGATGTAGAACTTATCACCAAGTTGTCTACATACAATACTCTTGATAATCCCCTGGTAGATGTGGAACCTACCCATCTGCATACAATACTCTTGATAATCCCCTGGTAGATGTGGAACCTACCTCATCTGCATACAATACTCTTGATAATCCCCTGGTAGAAGTGGAACCTACCTCATCTGCATACATACTCTTGATAATCCCCTGGTAGATGTGGAACCTACCTAATCTGCATACAATACTCTTGATAATCCCGTGGTAGATGTCGAACCTACCTCATCTGCATACAATACTCTTGATAATCCCCTGGTAGATGTGGAACCTACCTCATCTGCATACAATACTCTTGATAATCCCCTGATAGATGTGGAACTTATCAACAAGTTGTCTACATACAGTACTCTTGATAAACCCCTGGTGGATATAGAACTTATCACCAAATTGTCTACATACCATACTCTTGATAATCTCCTGGTAGATATAGAACTTATCACCAAGTTGTCTACATACAGTACTCTTGATAAACCCCTGGTAGATATAGAACTTATCACCAAATTGTCTACATACCATACTCTTGATAATCCCCTGGTGGATATAGAGCTTACCACGTCTACATACAGTACTCTTGATAATCCCCTGGTAGTTGTAGAACCTACCTCGTCTACATACATACTCTTGATAATCCCCTGGTAGATGTAGAACCTACCTCATCTGCATACAGCACTCTTGATAACCCCCTGGTAAATATAGAACCTACGTCGTCTACCTACAGTACTCTTGATAATCCCCTGGTAGATGTGGAACCTACCTCATCTGCATACAATACTCTTGATAATCCCCTGGTAATGTATAACCTACCTCGTCTGCATACCGTACACTTAATAATCTCCTGGTAGATGTGGAACCTACCTCATCTGCATACAATACTCTTGATAATTCCCTGGTAGATGTGGAACCTACCTCAATTCATACAATACTCTTGATAATCCCCTGGTAGTTGTGGAACCTACCTCATCTGCATAAAATACTCTTGATAATTCCCTGGTAGTTGTGGAACCTACCTCATCTGCATACAATACTCTTGATAATTCCCTGGTAGATGTGGAACCTACCTCAATTCATACAATACTCTTGATAATTCCCTGGTAGTTGTGGAACCTACCTCATCTGCATACAATACTCTTGATAATTCCCTGGTAGATGTGGAACCTACCTCATCTGCATACAATACTCTTGATAATCCCCTGGTAGATGTGGAACCTACCTCATCTGCATACAATACTGTTGATAATTCCCTGGTAATGTAGAACCTACCTCGTCTGCATACCGTACACTTAATAATCCCCTGGTAGATGTGGAACCTACCTCATCTGCATACAATGCTCTCGATAATCTCCTGGTAGATGTGGAACCTACCTCATCTGCATACCGTACACTTAATAATCCCCTGGTAGATGTGGAACCTACCTCATCTGCATACAATACTCTCGCTAATCTCCTGGTAGATGTGGAGCCTACCTCATCTGCACACAATACTCTTGATAATCCCCTGGTAGATGTGGAACCTACCTCATCTGCATACATACTCTTGATAATTCCCTGGTAGATGTAGAACCTACCTCATCTGCATAGAGTACTCTTGACAATCCCCTGGTAGTTGTGGAACCTACCTCATCTGCATACAATACTCTTGATAATCCCCTGGTAGATGTGGAACCTACCTCAGCTGCATACAATACTCTTGATAATACCCTGGTAGATGTGGAACCTACCTCATCTGCATACAATACTCTTGATAATCCCCTGGTAGATGTGAAACCAGCTCATCTGCATACATACTCTTGATAATCCCCTGGTAGATGTGGAACCTACCTAATCTGCATACAAGACTCTTGATAATCCCCTGGTAGATGTAGAACCTACCTCATCTGCATACAATACCCTTGATAATCCCCTGGTAGATGTGGAACCTACCTCATCTGCATACAATACTCTTGATAATCCCCTGGTAGATGTGGAACCTACCTCATCTGCATACAATACTCTTGATAATCCCCTGGTAGATGTGGAACCCACCTCATCTGCATACATACTCTTGATAATCCCCTGGTAGATGTAGAACCTACCTCATCTGCATAGAGTACTCTTGATAATCCCCGGGTAGATGTGGAACCTACCTCGTCTGCATAGTGTACTCTTGATAATACCCTGGTAGATGTAGAGCCTACCTCATCTGCTTACAGTACTCTTGATAATACCCTGGTAGATGCAGAACCTACCTCATCTGCATACATACTCTTGATAATCCCCTGGTAGAAGTAGAACCTACCTCGTCTGCATACAGTACTCTTGATAATACCCTGGTAGATGTAGAACCTACCTCATCTGCATACAATACTCTTGATAATCCCCTGGTAGATGTGGAACCTACCTCATCTCTTTACAGTACTCTTGATAATACCCTGGTAGATGTAGAACCTACCTCATCTGCATACAGTACTCTTGATAATCTCCTGGTAGATATAGAACTTACCAACAAGTTGTCTACATACAGTACTCTTTATAATCCCTTGGTAGATATAGAACTTATCAACAAGTTGTCTAAATGAAGTACTCTTGATAATCCCCTGGTAGATATAGAACGTATCACCAATGTTCTACATACAGTAATCTTAATATTCCCCTGGTAGATGTAGAACTTATCACCAAGTTGTCTACATACAATACTCTTGATAATCCCCTGGTAGATGTGGAACCTACCTCATCTGCATACAATACTCTTGATAATCCCCTGGTAGATGTGGAACCTACCTCATCTGCATACAATACTCTTGATAATCCCCTGGTAGATTTGGAACCTACCTCATCTGCATACATACTCTTGATAATCCCCTGGTAGATGTGGAACCTACCTAATCTGCATACAATACTCTTGATAATCCCCTGGTAGATGTAGAACCTACCTCATCTGCATACAATACTCTTGATAATCCCCTGGTAGATGTGGAACCTACCTCATCTGCATACAATACTCTTGATAATCCCCTGGTAGATGTGGAACTTATCAACAAGTTGTCTACATACAGTACTCTTGATAAACCCCTGGTGGATATAGAACTTATCACCAAATTGTCTACATACCATACTCTTGATAATCTCCTGGTAGATATAGAACTTATCACCAAGTTGTCTACATACAGTACTCTTGATAAACCCCTGGTAGATATAGAACGTATCACCAAATTGTCTACATACCATACTCTTGATAATCCCCTGGTGGATATAGAGCTTACCAACAAGTTGTCTACATACAGTACTCTTTATAATCCCCTGGTAGATATAGAACTTACCAACAAGTTGTCTACATACCATACTCTTGATAATCTCTGGTAGATGTACAACCTACGTCATCTGCATACATACACTTGATAATCCCCTGGTAGATGTAGAACCTACCAGGTCTACATACAGTACTCTTGATAATTCCCTGGTAGATGTAGAACTTACCACGTCTACATACAGTACTCTTGATAATCCCCTGGTAGTTGTAGAACCTACCTCGTATACATACATACTCTTGATAATCCCCTGGTAGATGTAGAACCTACCTCATCTGCATACAGCACTCTTGATAACCCCCTGGTAGATATAGAACCTACGTCGTCTACCTACAGTACTCTTGATAATCCCCTGGTAGATGTGGAACCTACCTCATCTGCATACAATACTCTTGATAATCCCCTGGTAATGTAGAACCTACCTCGTCTGCATACCGTACACTTAATAATCTCCTGGTAGATGTGGAACCTACCTCATCTGCATACGATACTCTTGATAATTCCCTGGTAGATGTGGAACCTACCTCAATTCATACAATACTCTTGATAATCCCCTGGTAGTTGTGGAACCTACCTCATCTGCATAAAATACTCTTGATAATTCCCTGGTAGCTGTGGAACCTACCTCATCTGCATACAATTCTCTTGATAATTCCCTGGTAGATGTGGAACCTACCTCAATTCATACAATACTCTTGATAATTTCCTGGTAGATGTGGAACCTACCTCATCTGCATAAAATACTCTTGATAATTCCCTGGTAGTTGTGGAACCTACCTCATCTGCATACAATACTCTTGATAATTCCCTGGTAGATGTGGAACCTACCTCATCTGCATACAATACTCTTGATAATCCCCTGGTAGATGTGGAACCTACCTCATCTGCATACAATACTGTTGATAATTCCCTGGTAATGTAGAACCTTCCTCGTCTGCATACCGTACACTTAATAATCCCCTGGTAGATGTGGAACCTACCTCATCTGCATACAATGCTCTCGATAATCTCCTGGTAGATGTGGAACCTACCTCATCTGCATACCGTACACTTAATAATCCCCTGGTAGATGTGGAACCTACCTCATCTGCATACAATACTCTCGATAATCTCCTGGTAGATATGGAACCTACCTCATCTGCATACAATACTCTTGATAATCCCCTGGTAGATGTGGAACCTACCTCATCTGCATACAATACTCTCGATAATCCCCTGGTAGATGTGGAACCTACCTCATCTGCATACATACTCTTGATAATTCCCTGGTAGATGTAGAACCCACCTCATCTGCATAGAGTACTCTTGACAATCCCCTGGTAGTTGCGGAACCTACCTCATCTGCATACAATACTCTTGATAATCCCCTGGTAGATGTGGAACCTACCTCATCTGCATACAATACTCTTGATAATACCCTGGTAGATGTGGAACCTACCTCATCTGCATACAATACTCTTGATAATCCCCTGGTAGATGTGGAACCAGCTCATCTGCATACATACTCTTGATAATCCCCTGGTAGATGTGGAACCTACCTAATCTGCATACAAGACTCTTGATAATCCCCTGGTAGATGTAGAACCTACCTCATCTGCATACAGTACTCTTGATAATCTCCTGGTAGATATAGAACTTAGCAACAAGTTGTCTACATACAGTACTCTTGATAATCCCTTGGTAGCTATAGAACGTATCAACAAGTTGTCTACATGCAGTACTCTTGATAATCCCCTGGTAGATATAGAACGTATCACCAATGTTCTACATACAGTAATCTTAATATTCCCCTGGTAGATGTAGAACTTATCACCAAGTTGTCTACATACAATACTCTTGATAATCCCCTGGTAGATGTGGAACCTACCTCATCTGCATACAATACTCTTGATAATCCCCTGGTAGATGTGGAACCTACCTCATCTGCATACAATACTCTAGATAATCCCCTGGTAGATGTGGAACCTACCTCATCTGCATACATACTCTTGATAATCCCCTGGTAGATGTGGAACCTACCTAATCTGCATACAATACTCTTGATAATCCCCTGGTAGATGTAGAACCTACCTCATCTGCATACAATACTCTTGATAATCCCCTGGTAGATGTGGAACCTACCTCATCTGCATACAATACTCTTGATAATCCCCTGGTAGATGTGGAACTTATCAACAAGTTGTCTACATACAGTACTCTTGATAAACCCCTGGTGGATATAGAACTTATCACCAAATTGTCTACATACCATACTCTTGATAATCTCCTGGTAGATATAGAACTTATCACCAAGTTGTCTACATACAGTACTCTTGATAAACCCCTAGTAGATATAGAACTTATCACCAAATTGTCTACATACCATACTCTTGATAATCCCCTGGTGGATATAGAGCTTGCCAACAAGTTGTCTACATACAGTACTCTTTATAATCCCCTGGTAGTTATAGAACTTACCAACAAGTTGTCTACAAACCATACTCTTGATAATCTCTGGTAGATGTACAACCTACGTCATCTGCATACATACACTTGATAATCCCCTGGTAGATGTAGAACCTACCAGGTCTACATACAGTACTCTTGATAATTCCCTGGTAGATGTAGAACCTACCACGTCTACATACAGTACTCTTGATAATTCCCTGGTAGATGTAGAACTTACCACGTCTACATACAGTACTCTTGATAATCCCCTGGTAGTTGTAGAACCTACCTCGTCTACATACATACTCTTGATAATCCCCTGGTAGATGTAGAACCTACCTCATCTGCATACAGCACTCTTGATAACCCCCTGGTAAATATAGAACCTACGTCGTCTACCTACAGTACTCTTGATAATCCCCTGGTAGATGTGGAACCTACCTCATCTGCATACAATACTCTTGATAATCCCCTGGTAATGTAGAACCTACCTCGTCTGCATACCGTACACTTAATAATCTCCTGGTAGATGTGGAACCTACCTCATCTGCATACAATACTCTTGATAATTCCCTGGTAGATGTGGAACCTACCTCAATTCATACAATACTCTTGATAATCCCCTGGTAGTTGTGGAACCTACCTCATCTGCATAAAATACTGTTGATAATTCCCTGGTAGTTGTGGAACCTACCTCATCTGCATACAATACTCTTGATAATTCCCTGGTAGATGTGGAACCTACCTCAATTCATACAATACTCTTGATAATTCCCTGGTAGTTGTGGAACCTACCTCATCTGCATACAATACTCTTGATAATTCCCTGGTAGATGTGGAACCTACCTCATCTGCATACAATACTCTTGATAATCCCCTGGTAGATGTGGAACGTACCTCATCTGCATACAATACTGTTGATAATTCCCTGGTAATGTAGAACCTACCTCGTCTGCATACCGTACACTTAATAATCCCCTGGTAGATGTGGAACCTACCTCATCTGCATACAATGCTCTCGATAATCTCCTGGTAGATGTGGAACCTACCTCATCTGCATACCGTACACTTAATAATCCCCTGGTAGATGTGGAACCTACCTCATCTGCATACAATACTCTCGCTAATCTCCTGGTAGATGAGGAGCCTACCTCATCTGCATACAATACTCTTGATAATCCCCTGGTAGATGTGGAACCTACCTCATCTGCATACAATACTCTCGATAATCCCCTGGTAGATGTGGAACCTACCTCATCTGCATACATACTCTTGATAATTCCCTGGTAGATGTAGAACCTACCTCATCTGCATAGAGTACTCTTGACAATCCCCTGGTAGTTGTGGAACCTACCTCATCTGCATACAATACTCTTGATAATCCCCTGGTAGATGTGGAACCTACCTCATCTGCATACAATACTCTTGATAATACCCTGGTAGATGTGGAACCTACCTCATCTGCATACAATACTCTTGATAATCCCCTGGTAGATGTGGAACCTACCTCATCTGCATACAATACTCTTGATAATCCCCTGGTAGATGTGGAACCTACCTAATCTGCATACAAGACTCTTGATATTCCCCTGGTAAATGTGGAACCCACCTCATCTGCATACATACTCTTGATAATCCCCTGGTAGATGTAGAACCTACCTCATCTGCATAGAGTACTCTTCATAATCCCCTGGTAGATGTGGAACCTACCTCGTCTGCATAGTGTACTCTTGATAATACCCTGGTAGATGTAGAACCTACCTCATCTGCTTTCAGTACTCTTGATAATACCCTGGTAGATGCAGAACCTACCTCATCTGCATACATACTCTTGATAATCCCCTGGTAGAAGTAGAACCTACCTCGTCTGCATACAGTACTCTTGATAATACCCTGGTAGATGTAGAACCTACCTCATCTGCATACAATACTCTTGATAATCCCCTGGTAGATGTGGAACCTACCTCATCTGCATACAGTACTCTTGATAATACCCTGGTAGATGTAGAACCTACCTCATCTGCATACAGTACTCTTGATAATCTCCTGGTAGATATAGAACTTACCAACAAGTTGTCTACATACAGTACTCTTGATAATCCCTTGGTAGATATAGAACTTATCAACAAGTTGTCTACATGCAGTACTCTTGATAATCCCCTGGTAGATATAGAACGTATCACCAATGTTCTACATGCAGTACTCTTAATATTCCCCTGGTAGATGTAGAACTTATCACCAAGTTGTCTACATACAATACTCTTGATAATCCCCTGGTAGATGTGGAACCTACCTCATCTGCATACAATACTCTTGATAATCCCCTGGTAGATGTGGAACCTACCTCATCTGCATACAATACTCTTGATAATCCCCTGGTAGATGTGGAACCTACCTCATCTGCATACATACTCTTGATAATCCCCTGGTAGATGTGGAACCTACCTAATCTGCATACAATACTCTTGATAATCCCCTGGTAGATGTAGAACCTACCTCATCTGCATACAATACTCTTGATAATCCCCTGGTAGATGTGGAACCTACCTCATCTGCATACAATACTCTTGATAATCCCCTGGTAGATGTGGAACTTATCAACAAGTTGTCTACATACAGTACTCTTGATAAACCCCTGGTGGATATAGAACTTATCACGAAATTGTCTACATACCATACTCCTGATAATCTCCTGGTAGATATAGAACTTATCAACAAGTTGTCTACATACAGTACTCTTGATAATCCCCTGGTAGATATAGAACTTATCACCAAATTGTCTACATACCATACTCTTGATAATCCCCTGGTGGATATAGAGCTTACCAACAAGTTGTCTACATACAGTACTCTTTATAATCCCCTGGTAGATATAGAACTTACCAACAAGTTGTCTACATACCATACTCTTGATAATCTCTGGTAGATGTACAACCTACGTCATCTGCATACATACACTTGATAATCCCCTGGTAGATGTAGAACCTACCAGGTCTACATACAGTACTCTTGATAATTCCCTGGTAGATGTAGAACTTACCACGTCTACATACAGTACTCTTGATAATCCCCTGGTAGTTGTAGAACCTACCTCGTCTACATACATACTCTTGATAATCCCCTGGTAGATGTAGAACCTACCTCATCTGCATACAGCACTCTTGATAACCCCCTGGTAGATATAGAACCTACGTCGTCTACCTACAGTACTCTTGATAATCCCCTGGTAGATGTGGAACCTACCTCATCTGCATACAATACTCTTGATAATCCCCTGGTAATGTAGAACCTACCTCGTCTGCATACCGTACACTTAATAATCTCCTGGTAGATGTGGAACCTACCTCATCTGCATACAATACTCTTGATAATTCCCTGGTAGATGTGGAACCTACCTCAATTCATACAATACTCTTGATAATCCCCTGGTAGTTGTGGAACCTACCTCATCTGCATAAAATACTCTTGATAATTCCCTGGTAGCTGTGGAACCTACCTCATCTGCATACAATTCTCTTGATAATTCCCTGGTAGATGTGGAACCTACCTCAATTCATACAATACTCTTGATAATTTCCTGGTAGATGTGGAACCTACCTCATCTGCATAAAATACTCTTGATAATTCCCTGGTAGATGTAGAACCTACGTCGTCTACCTACAGTACTCTTGATAATCCCCTGGTAGATGTGGAACCTACCTCATCTGCATACAATACTCTTGATAATCCCCTGGTAATGTAGAACCTACCTCGTCTGCATACCGTACACTTAATAATCTCCTGGTAGATGTGGAACCTACCTCATCTGCATACAATACTCTTGATAATTCCCTGGTAGATGTGGAACCTACCTCAATTCATACAATACTCTTGATAATCCCCTGGTAGTTGTGGAACCTACCTCATCTGCATAAAATACTCTTGATAATTCCCTGGTAGCTGTGGAACCTACCTCATCTGCATACAATTCTCTTGATAATTCCCTGGTAGATGTGGAACCTACCTCAATTCATACAATACTCTTGATAATTTCCTGGTAGATGTGGAACCTACCTAATCTGCATACAAGACTCTTGATAATCCCCTGGTAGATGTAGAACCTACCTCATCTGCATACAGTACTCTTGATAATCTCCTGGTAGATATAGAACTTAGCAACAAGTTGTCTACATACAGTACTCTTGATAATCCCTTGGTAGATATAGAACGTATCAACAAGTTGTCTACATGCAGTACTCTTGATAATCCCCTGGTAGATATAGAACGTATCACCAATGTTCTACATACAGTAATCTTAATATTCCCCTGGTAGATGTAGAACTTATCACCAAGTTGTCTACATACAATACTCTTGATAATCCCCTGGTAGATGTGGAACCTACCTCATCTGCATACAATACTCTTGATAATCCCCTGGTAGATGTGGAACCTACCTCATCTGCATACAATACTCTTGATAATCCCCTGGTAGATGTGGAACCTACCTCATCTGCATACATACTCTTGATAATCCCCTGGTAGATGTGGAACCTACCTAATCTGCATACAATACTCTTGATAATCCCCTGGTAGATGTAGAACCTACCTCATCTGCATACAATACTCTTGATAATCCCCTGGTAGATGTGGAACCTACCTCATCTGCATACAATACTCTTGATAATCCCCTGGTAGATGTGGAACTTATCAACAAGTTGTCTACATACAGTACTCTTGATAAACCCCTGGTGGATATAGAACTTATCACCAAATTGTCTACATACCATACTCTTGATAATCTCCTGGTAGATATAGAACTTATCACCAAGTTGTCTACATACAGTACTCTTGATAAACCCCTAGTAGATATAGAACTTATCACCAAATTGTCTACATACCATACTCTTGATAATCCCCTGGTGGATATAGAGCTTGCCAACAAGTTGTCTACATACAGTACTCTTTATAATCCCCTGGTAGTTATAGAACTTACCAACAAGTTGTCTACAAACCATACTCTTGATAATCTCTGGTAGATGTACAACCTACGTCATCTGCATACATACACTTGATAATCCCCTGGTAGATGTAGAACCTACCAGGTCTACATACAGTACTCTTGATAATTCCCTGGTAGATGTAGAACCTACCACGTCTACATACAGTACTCTTGATAATTCCCTGGTAGATGTAGAACTTACCACGTCTACATACAGTACTCTTGATAATCCCCTGGTAGTTGTAGAACCTACCTCGTCTACATACATACTCTTGATAATCCCCTGGTAGATGTAGAACCTACCTCATCTGCATACAGCACTCTTGATAACCCCCTGGTAAATATAGAACCTACGTCGTCTACCTACAGTACTCTTGATAATCCCCTGGTAGATGTGGAACCTACCTCATCTGCATACAATACTCTTGATAATCCCCTGGTAATGTAGAACCTACCTCGTCTGCATACCGTACACTTAATAATCTCCTGGTAGATGTGGAACCTACCTCATCTGCATACAATACTCTTGATAATTCCCTGGTAGATGTGGAACCTACCTCAATTCATACAATACTCTTGATAATCCCCTGGTAGTTGTGGAACCTACCTCATCTGCATAAAATACTGTTGATAATTCCCTGGTAGTTGTGGAACCTACCTCATCTGCATACAATACTCTTGATAATTCCCTGGTAGATGTGGAACCTACCTCAATTCATACAATACTCTTGATAATTCCCTGGTAGTTGTGGAACCTACCTCATCTGCATACAATACTCTTGATAATTCCCTGGTAGATGTGGAACCTACCTCATCTGCATACAATACTCTTGATAATCCCCTGGTAGATGTGGAACCTACCTCATCTGCATACAATACTGTTGATAATTCCCTGGTAATGTAGAACCTACCTCGTCTGCATACCGTACACTTAATAATCCCCTGGTAGATGTGGAACCTACCTCATCTGCATACAATGCTCTCGATAATCTCCTGGTAGATGTGGAACCTACCTCATCTGCATACCGTACACTTAATAATCCCCTGGTAGATGTGGAACCTACCTCATCTGCATACAATACTCTCGCTAATCTCCTGGTAGATGAGGAGCCTACCTCATCTGCATACAATACTCTTGATAATCCCCTGGTAGATGTGGAACCTACCTCATCTGCATACAATACTCTCGATAATCCCCTGGTAGATGTGGAACCTACCTCATCTGCATACATACTCTTGATAATTCCCTGGTAGATGTAGAACCTACCTCATCTGCATAGAGTACTCTTGACAATCCCCTGGTAGTTGTGGAACCTACCTCATCTGCATACAATACTCTTGATAATCCCCTGGTAGATGTGGAACCTACCTCATCTGCATACAATACTCTTGATAATACCCTGGTAGATGTGGAACCTACCTCATCTGCATACAATACTCTTGATAATCCCCTGGTAGATGTGGAACCAGCTCATCTGCATACATACTCTTGATAATCCCCTGGTAGATGTGGAACCTACCTAATCTGCATACAAGACTCTTGATAATCCCCTGGTAGATGTAGAACCTACCTCATCTGCATACAGTACTCTTGATAATCTCCTGGTAGATATAGAACTTAGCAACAAGTTGTCTACATACAGTACTCTTGATAATCCCTTGGTAGATATAGAACGTATCAACAAGTTGTCTACATGCAGTACTCTTGATAATCCCCTGGTAGATATAGAACGTATCACCAATGTTCTACATACAGTAATCTTAATATTCCCCTGGTAGATGTAGAACTTATCACCAAGTTGTCTACATACAATACTCTTGATAATCCCCTGGTAGATGTGGAACCTACCTCATCTGCATACAATACTCTTAATAATCCCCTGGTAGATGTGGAACCTACCTCATCTGCATACAATACTCTTGATAATCCCCTGGTAGATGTGGAACCTACCTCATCTGCATACATACTCTTGATAATCCCCTGGTAGATGTGGAACCTACCTAATCTGCATACAATACTCTTGATAATCCCCTCGTAGATGTAGAACCTACCTCATCTGCATACAATACTCTTGATAATCCCCTGGTAGATGTGGAACTTATCAACAAGTTGTCTACATACAGTACTCTTGATAAACCCCTGGTGGATATAGAACTTATCACCAAATTGTCTACATACCATACTCTTGATAATCTCCTGGTAGATATAGAACTTATCACCAAGTTGTCTACATACAGTACTCTTGATAAACCCCTAGTAGATATAGAACTTATCACCAAATTGTCTACATACCATACTCTTGATAATCCCCTGGTGGATATAGAGCTTGCCAACAAGTTATCTACATACAGTACTCTTTATAATCCCCTGGTAGTTATAGAACTTACCAACAAGTTGTCTACAAACCATACTCTTGATAATCTCTGGTAGATGTACAACCTACGTCATCTGCATACATACACTTGATAATCCCCTGGTAGATGTAGAACCTACCAGGTCTACATACAGTACTCTTGATAATTCCCTGGTAGATGTAGAACCTACCACGTCTACATACAGTACTCTTGATAATTCCCTGGTAGATGTAGAACTTACCACGTCTACATACAGTACTCTTGATAATCCCCTGGTAGTTGTAGAACCTACCTCGTCTACATACATACTCTTGATAATCCCCTGGTAGATGTAGAACCTACCTCATCTGCATACAGCACTCTTGATAACCCCCTGGTAAATATAGAACCTACGTCGTCTACCTACAGTACTCTTGATAATCCCCTGGTAGATGTGGAACCTACCTCATCTGCATACAATACTCTTGATAATCCCCTGGTAATGTAGAACCTACCTCGTCTGCATACCGTACACTTAATAATCTCCTGGTAGATGTGGAACCTACCTCATCTGCATACAATACTCTTGATAATTCCCTGGTAGATGTGGAACCTACCTCAATTCATACAATACTCTTGATAATCCCCTGGTAGTTGTGGAACCTACCTCATCTGCATAAAATACTCTTGATAATTCCCTGGTAGTTGTGGAACCTACCTCATCTGCATACAATACTCTTGATAATTCCCTGGTAGATGTGGAACCTACCTCAATTCATACAATACTCTTGATAATTCCCTGGTAGTTGTGGAACCTACCTCATCTGCATACAATACTCTTGATAATTCCCTGGTAGATGTGGAACCTACCTCATCTGCATACAATACTCTTGATAATCCCCTGGTAGATGTGGAACCTACCTCATCTGCATACAATACTGTTGATAATTCCCTGGTAATGTAGAACCTACCTCGTCTGCATACCGTACACTTAATAATCCCCTGGTAGATGTGGAACCTACCTCATCTGCATACAATGCTCTCGATAATCTCCTGGTAGATGTGGAACCTACCTCATCTGCATACCGTACACTTAATAATCCCCTGGTAGATGTGGAACCTACCTCATCTGCATACAATACTCTCGCTAATCTCCTGGTAGATGAGGAGCCTACCTCATCTGCATACAATACTCTTGATAATCCCCTGGTAGATGTGGAACCTACCTCATCTGCATACAATACTCTCGATAATCCCCTGGTAGATGTGGAACCTACCTCATCTGCATACATACTCTTGATAATTCCCTGGTAGATGTAGAACCTACCTCATCTGCATAGAGTACTCTTGACAATCCCCTGGTAGTTGTGGAACCTACCTCATCTGCATACAATACTCTTGATAATCCCCTGGTAGATGTGGAACCTACCTCATCTGCATACAATACTCTTGATAATACCCTGGTAGATGTGGAACCTACCTCATCTGCATACAATACTCTTGATAATCCCCTGGTAGATGTGGAACCTACCTCATCTGCATACAATACTCTTGATAATCCCCTGGTAGATGTGGAACCTACCTAATCTGCATACAAGACTCTTGATATTCCCCTGGTAAATGTGGAACCCACCTCATCTGCATACATACTCTTGATAATCCCCTGGTAGATGTAGAACCTACCTCATCTGCATAGAGTACTCTTGATAATCCCCTGGTAGATGTGGAACCTACCTCGTCTGCATAGTGTACTCTTGATAATACCCTGGTAGATGTAGAACCTACCTCATCTGCTTACAGTACTCTTGATAATACCCTGGTAGATGCAGAACCTACCTCATCTGCATACATACTCTTGATAATCCCCTGGTAGAAGTAGAACCTACCTCGTCTGCATACAGTACTCTTGATAATACCCTGGTAGATGTAGAACCTACCTCATCTGCATACAATACTCTTGATAATCCCCTGGTAGATGTGGAACCTACCTCATCTGCATACAGTACTCTTGATAATACCCTGGTAGATGTAGAACCTACCTCATCTGCATACAGTACTCTTGATAATCTCCTGGTAGATATAGAACTTACCAACAAGTTGTCTACATACAGTACTCTTGATAATCCCTTGGTAGATATAGAACTTATCAACAAGTTGTCTACATGCAGTACTCTTGATAATCCCCTGGTAGATGTAGAACTTATCACCAAGTTGTCTACATACAATACTCTTGATAATCCCCTGGTAGATGTGGAACCTACCTCATCTGCATACAATACTCTTGATAATCCCCTGGTAGATGTGGAACCTACCTCATCTGCATACAATACTCTTGATAATCCCCTGGTAGATGTGGAACCTACCTCATCTGCATACATACTCTTGATAATCCCCTGGTAGATGTGGAACCTACCTAATCTGCATACAATACTCTTGATAATCCCCTGGTAGATGTAGAACCTACCTCATCTGCATACAATACTCTTGATAATCCCCTGGTAGATGTGGAACCTACCTCATCTGCATACAATACTCTTGATAATCCCCTGGTAGATGTGGAACTTATCAACAAGTTGTCTACATACAGTACTCTTGATAAACCCCTGGTGGATATAGAACTTATCACGAAATTGTCTACATACCATACTCCTGATAATCTCCTGGTAGATATAGAACTTATCAACAAGTTGTCTACATACAGTACTCTTGATAATCCCCTGGTAGATATAGAACTTATCACCAATTTGTCTACATACAGTACTCTTTATAATCCCTTCGTAGATATAGAACTTATCAACAAGTTGTCTACATACAGTACTCTTGATAAACCCCTGGTACATATAGAACTTATCAACAAGTTGTCTACATACAGTACTCTTGATAATCCCCTGGTAGATATAGAACTTATCAACAAGTTGTCTACATACAGTACTCTTGATAAACCCCTGGTAGATATAGAACTTATCACCAAGTTGTCTACATGCAGTACTGTTGATAAATCCCTGGTAGATATAGAACTTATCACCAAGTTGTCTACATACAGTACTGTTGATAAACCCCTGGTAGATATAGAACTTATCAACAAGTTGTCTTCATACAGTACTCTTGATAAACCCCTGGTAGATATAGAACTTATCAAAAACTTGTCTACATACAGTACACTTGATAATCCCCTGGTAGATGTGGAACCTACCTCATCTGCATACATACTCTTGATAATCCCTTGGTAGATGTTGAACCTACGTCATCTGCATACATACTCTTTATAATCCCCTGGTAGATGTAGAACCTACCTCATCTGCATACATACTCTTGATAATCCCCTGGTATATGTAGAACCTACCTCATCTGCATACAATACTCTTGATAATCCCCTGGTAGATGTGTAACCTACCTCATCTGCTTACATACTCTTGATAATCCCCTGGTAGATGTAGAACCTACCTCGTCAGCATACAGTACTCTTGATAACACCCTGGTAGCTGTGGAACCTACCTCGTCTGCATACAATACTCTTGATAATCCCCTGGTAGCTGTGGAACCTACCTCGTCTGCATACAGTACTCTTGATAATCCCCTGGTAGATGTAGAAGCTACCTCGTCTGCATACAGTACTCTTGATAATCCCTTGGTAGCTGTGGAATCTACCTCGTCTGCATACAGTACTCTTGATAATCCCCTGGTAGATGTAGAACCTACCTCGTCTGCATACAATACTCTTGATAATCCCCTGGTAGCTGTGGAACCTACCTCGTCTGCATACAGTACTCTCGATAATCCCCTGGTAGCTGTAGACCCTACCTCGTCTGCATACAATACTCTTGATAATCCCCTGGTAGCTGTGGAACCTACCTCGTCTGCATACAGTACTCTTGATAATCCCCTGGTAGATGTAGACCCTACCTCGTCTGCATACAATACTCTTGATAATCCCCTGGTAGCTGTGGAACCTACCTCGTCTGCATACAGTACTCTTGATAATTCCCTGGTAGATGTAGAACCTACCTCATCTGCATACAGTACTCTTGATAATCCCCTGGTAGCTGTGGAACCTACCTCGTCTTCATACAGTACTCTTGATAATACCCTGGTATATGTAGAACCTACCTCGTCTGCATACAGTACTCTTGATAATACCCTGGTAGATGTAGAACCTACCTCATCTGCGTACAGTACTCTTGATAATCCCCTGGTATATGTAGAACCCACCTCGTCTGCATACAGTACTCTTGATAATACCCTGGTAGATGTTGAACCTACCTCATCTGCATACAGTACTCTTGATAATCCCCTGGTGTATGTAGAACCTACCTCGTCTGCATACAGTACTCTTGATAATACCCTGGTAGATGTTGAACCTACCTCATCTGCATACATACTCTTGATAATCCCCTGGTAGATGTAGAACCCACCTCGTCTGCATACAGTACTCTTGATAATCTCCTGGTAGATATAGAGCTTACCAACACGTTGTCTGCATACAGTACTCTTGATAATCCCCTGGTAGATATAACACTTATCAACACGTTGTCTACATACAGTACTCTTGATAAACCCCTGGTAGATATAGAACTTATCAACAAGTTGTCTACATACCATACTCTTGATAATCTCTGGTAGATATAGAACTTATTAACAAGTTGTCTACATACCATACTCTTGATAATCTCCTGGTAGATATAGAACTTATCAACAAGTTGTCTACATACCATACACTTGATAAACCCCTGGTAGATATAGAACTTATCAACAAGTTGTCTACATACCATACTCTTGATAATCTCCTGGTAGATATAGAACTTATCAACAATTTGTCTACATACAGTACTCTTGATAAACCCCTGGTAGATATAGAACTTATCACCAAATTGTCTACATACAGTACTCTTGATAATCTCCTGGTAGATATAGAACTTATCAACAAGTTGTCTACATACAGTACTCTTAATAATCTCCTGGTAGATATAGAACTTATCAACAAGTTGTCTACATATCATACTCTTGATAATCTCCTGGTAGATATAGAACTTATCATCAAGTTGTCTACATACCATACGCTTGATAATCTCCTGGTAGATATAGAACTTATCAACAAGTTGTCTACATATCATACTCTTGATAATCTCCTGGTAGATATAGAACTTACCAACAAGTTGTCTACATACCATACTCTTGATAATCTCCGGGTAGATATAGAACTTATCACCAAGTTGTCTACATACAGTACTCTTGATAATCTCTGGGTAGATATAGAACTCCTACATACAGTACTCTTGATAATCCCCTGGTAGATATAGAACTTATCAGCAAGCTGTCTACATACAGTACTCTTGATAATCTCCTGGTAGATATAGAACTTATCAACAAGTTGTCTACATATCATACTCTTGATAATCTCCTGGTAGATATAGAACTTATCAACAAGTTGTCTACATACCATACTCTTGATAATCTCCTGGTAGATATAGAACTTATCAGCAAGTTGTCTACATACAGTACTCTTGCTAATCCCCTGGTAGATATAGAACTTATCAACAAGTTGTCTACATACAGTACTCTTGATAATCTCCTGGTAGATATAGAGCTTATCAGCAAGTTGTCTACATATCATACTCTTGATAATCTCCTGGTAGATATAGAACTTATCAACAAGTTGTCTACATATCATACTCTTGATAATCTCCTGGTAGATATAGAACTTATCACCAAATTGTCTACATATCATACTCTTGATAATCTCCTGGTAGATATAGAACTTATCAACAAGTTGTCTACATACAGTACTCTTGATAATCTCCTGGTAGATATAGAGCTTATCAGCAAGTTGTCTACATACAGTACTCTTGATAATTTCCTGGTAGATATAGAACTTATCAACAAGTTGTCTACATACAGTACTCTTGATAATCTCCTGGTAGATATAGAACTTATCAACAAGTTGTCTACATACAGTACTCTTGATAATCTCCTGGTAGATATAGAGCTTATCAGCAAGTTGTCTACATACAGTACTCTTGATAATCTCCTGGTAGATATAGAACTTATCAACAAGTTGTCTACATACAGTGCTCTTGATAATCTCCTGGTAGATATAGAACTTATCAACACGTTGTCTACATACAGTACTCTTGATAATCTCCTGGTAGATATAGAACTTATCAACACGTTGTCTACATATCATACTCTTGATAATCCCCTGGTAGATATAGAACTTATCAACAAGTTGTCTACATACAGTACTCTTGATAATCTCCTGGTAGATATAGAACTTATCAACAAGTTGTCTACATATCATACTCTTGATAATCTCCTGGTAGATATAGAACTTACCAACAAGTTGTCTACATACCATACTCTTGATAATCTCCTGGTAGATATAGAACTTATCAACAAGTTGTCTACATACAGTACTGTTGATAATCTCCTGGTAGATATAGAACTTATCACCAAATTGTTACATAGAGTACTCTTTGTAATCTCCTGGTAGATATAGAACTTATCACCAAATTGTCTACATACCATACTCTTGATAATCTCCTGGTAGATATAGAACTTATCACCAAATTGTCTACATACAGTACTCTTGATAATCTCCTGGTAGATATAGAACTTATCACCAAGTTGTCTACATACAGTACTCTTGATAATCTCCTGGTAGATATAGAACTTATCAACAAGTTGTCTACATACAGTACTCTTGATAATCCCCTGGTAGATATAGAACTTATCAACAAGTTGTCTACATACAGTACTCTTGATAATCCCCTGGTAGATATAGAACTTATCACCAAATGGTCTACATACAGTACTCTTGATAATCTCCTGGTAGATATAGAGCTTATCAGCAAGTTGTCTACATACAGTACTCTTGATAATCTCCTGGTAGATATAGAACTTATCAACAAGTTGTCTACATACAGTACTCTTGATAAACCCCTGGTAGTTATAGAACTTATCAACAAGTTGTCTACATACAGTACTCTTGATAATCTCCTGGTAGTTATAGAACTTATCACCAAGTTGTCTACATACAGTACTCTTGATAAACCCCTGGTAGTTATAGAACTTATCAACAAGTTGTCTACATACAGTACTCTTGATTATCTCCTGGTAGTTATAGAACTTATCAACAAGTTGTCTACATACAGTACTCTTGATAAACCCCTGGTAGTTATAGAACTTATCAACAAGTTGTCTACATACAGTACTCTTGATAATCTCCTGGTAGTTATAGAACTTATCACCAAGTTGTCTACATACAGTACTCATGATAATCTCCTGGTAGATATAGAGCTTATCAGCAAGTTGTCTACATACAGTACTCTTGATAATCTCCTGGTAGATATAGAACTTATCACCAAGTTGTCTACATACAGTACTCTTGATAATCTCCTGGTAGATATAGAACTTATCACCAAGTTGTCTACATACAGTACTCTTGATAATCTCCTGGTAGATATAGAACTTATCACCAAGTTGTCTACATACAGTACTCTTGATAATCTCCTGGTAGATATAGAACTTATCACCAAGTTGTCTACATACTGTACTCTTGATAATCTCCTGGTAGATATAGAACTTATCACCAAGTTGTCTACATACAGTACTCTTGATAATCTCCTGGTAGATATAGAGCTTATCAGCAAGTTGTCTACATACAGTACTCTTGATAATCTCCTGGTAGATATAGAACTTATCACCAAGTTGTCTACATACAGTACTCTTGATAATCTCCTGGTAGATATAGAACTTATCACCAAGTTGTCTACATACAGTACTCTTGATAATCTCCTGGTAGATATAGAGCTTATCAGCAAGTTGTCTACATACAGTACTCTTGATAATCTCCTGGTAGATATAGAACTTATCACCAAATTGTCTACATACAGTACTCTTCATAATCTCCTGGTAGATATAGAGCTTATCAGCAAGTTGTCTACATACAGTACTCTTGATAATCTCCGGGTAGATATAGAACTTATCAACAAGTTGTCTACATACAGTACTCTTGATAATCCCTGGTAGATATAGAACTTATCACCAAATTGTCTACATACAGTACTCTCATAATGTCCTGGTAGATATAGAACTTATCACCAAGTTGTCTACATACAGTACTCTTGATAATCTCCTGGTAGATATAGAACTTATCACCAAGTTGTCTACATAAAGTACTCTTGATAATCTCCTGGTAGATATAGAGCTTATCAGCAAGTTGTCTACATACAGTACTCTTGATAATCTCCTGGTAGATATAGAACTTATCACCAAGTTGTCTACATACAGTACTCTTGATAATCTCCTGGTAGATATAGAACTTATCACCAAGTTGTCTACATACAGTACTCTTGATAATCTCCTGGTAGATATAGAGCTTATCAGCAAGTTGTCTACATACAGTACTCTTGATAATCTCCTGGTAGATATAGAACTTATCACCAAGTTGTCTACATACAGTACTCTTGATAATCTCCGGGTAGATATAGAACTTATCATCAAGTTGTCTATATACAGTACTCTTGATAATCCCCTGGTAGATATAGAACTTATCACCAAATTGTCTACATACAGTACTCTCATAATCTCCTGGTAGATATAGAACTTATCAACAAGTTGTCTACATACCATACTCTTGATAATCTCCTGGTAGATATAGAACTTATCACCAAATTGTCTACATACCATACTCTTGATAATCTCCTGGTAGATATAGAAGTTATCACCAAGTTGTCTACATACAGTACTCTTGATAATCCCCTGGTAGATATAGAACTTATCACCAAGTTGTCTACATACAGTACTCTTGATAATCTCCTGGTAGATATAGAACTTACCAACAAGTTGTCTACATACAGTACTCTTGATAATCCCCTGGTAGATACAGAACTTATCAACAAGTTGTCTACATACAGTACTCTTGATAAACCCCTGGTAGATATAGAACTTATCACCAAATTGTCTACATACAGTACTTTTGATAATCCCCTGGTAGATATAGAACTTATCAACAAGTTGTCTACATACAGTACTCTTGATAATCTCCTGGTAGATATAGAACTTATCAACAAGTTGTCTACATACAGTACTCTTGATAATCTCCTGGTAGATATAGAACTTATCAACAAGTTGTCTACATACAGTACTCTTGATAATCTCCTGGTAGCTATAGAACTTATCAACAAGTTGTCTACATACAGTACTCTTGATAATCTCCTGGTAGTTATAGAACTTATCAACAAGTTGTCTACATACCATACTCTTGATAATCCCCTGGTAGATATAGAACTTATCACCATATTGTCTACATACAGTACTCTTGATAATCTCCTGGTAGATATAGAACTTACCAACAAGTTGTCTACATACCATACTCTTGATACTCTCCTGGTAGATATAGAACTTATCAACAAGTTGTCTACATACAGTTCTCTTGATAATCCCCTGGTAGATATAGAACTTATCACCAAATTGTCTACATACAGTACTCTTGATAATCTCTTGGTAGATATAGAACTTATCAACAAGTTGTCTACATACCATACTCTTGATAATCTCCTGGTAGATATAGACCTTATCAACAAGTTGTCTACATACCATATTCTTGATAATCTCCTGGTAGATATAGACCTTATCACCAAATTGTCTACATACAGTACTCTTGATAATCTCCTGGTAGATATAGAATTTATCAACAAGTTGTCTACATACAGTACTCTTGATAATCTCCTGGTAGATATAGAACTTATCACCAAATTGTCTACATACCATACTCGTGATAAACCCCTGGTAGATATAGAACTTATCACCAAATTGTCTACATACCATACTCTTGATAATCTCCTGGTAGATATAGAACTTATCACCAATGTTCTACATACAGTACTCTTGATAATCCTCTGGTAGATGTAGAACTTATCACCAAGTTGTCTACATACAGTACTCTTGATAAACCCCTGGTAGATATAGAACTTATCACCAAATTGTCTACATACCATACTCTTGATAATCCCCTGGTAGATATAGAACTTACCAACAAGTTGTCTACATACAGTACTCTTTATAATCCCCTGGTAGATATAGAACTTACCAACAAGTTGTCTACAAACCATACTCTTGATAATTCCCTGGTAGATGTAGAACCTACCACGTCTACATACAGTACTCTTGATAATCCCCTGGTAGATGTAGAACTTACCACGTCTACATACAGTACTCTTGATAATCCCCTGGTAGTTGTAGAACCTACCTCGTCTACATACATACTCTTGATAATCCCCTGGTAGTTGTAGAAGCTACCTCATCTGCATACAGCACTCTTGATAACCCCCTGGTAGATGTAGAACCTACGTCGTCTACCTACAGTACTCTTGATAATCCCCTGGTAGATGTGGAACCTACCTCATCTGCATACAATACTCTTGATAATCCCCTGGTAATGTAAAACCTACCTCGTCTGCATACCGTACACTTAATAATCTCCTGGTAGATGTGGAACCTACCTCATCTGCATAAAATACTCTTGATAATTCCCTGGTAGTTGTGGAACCTACCTCATCTGCATACAATACTCTTGATAATTCCCTGGTAGATGTGGAACCTACCTCATCTGCATACAATACTCTTGATAATCCCCTGGTAGATGTGGAACCTACCTCATCTGCATACAATACTGTTGATAATTCCCTGGTAATGTAGAACCTACCTCATCTGCATACAATACTCTTGATAATCCCCTGGTAGATGTGGAACCTACCTCATCTGCATACAATACTGTTGATAATTCCCTGGTAATGTAGAACCTACCTCGTCTGCATACCGTACACTTAATAATCCCCTGGTAGATGTGGAACCTACCTCATCTGCATACAATGCTCTCGATAATCTCCTGGTAGATGTGGAACCTACCTCATCTGCATACCGTACACTTAATAATCCCCTGGTAGATGTGGAACCTACCTCATCTGCATACAATACTCTCGCTAATCTCCTGGTAGATGAGGAGCCTACCTCATCTGCATACAATACTCTTGATAATCCCCTGGTAGATGTGGAACCTACCTCATCTGCATACAATACTCTCGATAATCCCCTGGTAGATGTGGAACCTACCTCATCTGCATACATACTCTTGATAATTCCCTGGTAGATGTAGAACCTACCTCATCTGCATAGAGTACTCTTGACAATCCCCTGGTAGTTGTGGAACCTACCTCATCTGCATACAATACTCTTGATAATCCCCTGGTAGATGTGGAACCTACCTCATCTGCATACAATACTCTTGATAATACCCTGGTAGATGTGGAACCTACCTCATCTGCATACAATACTCTTGATAATCCCCTGGTAGATGTGGAACCTACCTCATCTGCATACAATACTCTTGATAATCCCCTGGTAGATGTGGAACCTACCTAATCTGCATACAAGACTCTTGATAATCCCCTGGTAAATGTGGAACCCACCTCATCTGCATACATACTCTTGATAATCCCCTGGTAGATGTAGAACCTACCTCATCTGCATAGAGTACTCTTGATAATCCCCTGGTAGATGTGGAACCTACCTCGTCTGCATAGTGTACTCTTGATAATACCCTGGTAGATGTAGAACCTACCTCATCTGCTTACAGTACTCTTGATAATACCCTGGTAGATGCAGAACCTACCTCATCTGCATACATACTCTTGATAATCCCCTGGTAGAAGTAGAACCTACCTCGTCTGCATACAGTACTCTTGATAATACCCTGGTAGATGTAGAACCTACCTCATCTGCATACAATACTCTTGATAATCCCCTGGTAGATGTGGAACCTACCTCATCTGCATACAGTACTCTTGATAATACCCTGGTAGATGTAGAACCTACCTCATCTGCATACAGTACTCTTGATAATCTCCTGGTAGATATAGAACTTACCAACAAGTTGTCTACATACAGTACTCTTGATAATCCCTTGGTAGATATAGAACTTATCAACAAGTTGTCTACATGCAGTACTCTTGATAATCCCCTGGTAGATATAGAACGTATCACCAATGTTCTACATACAGTACTCTTAATATTCCCCTGGTAGATGTAGAACTTATCACCAAGTTGTCTACATACAATACTCTTGATAATCCCCTGGTAGATGTGGAACCTACCTCATCTGCATACAATACTCTTGATAATCCCCTGGTAGATGTGGAACATACCTCATCTGCATACAATACTCTTGATAATCCGCTGGTAGATGTGGAACCTACCTCATCTGCATACATACTCTTGATAATCCCCTGGTAGATGTGGAACCTACCTAATCTGCATACAATACTCTTGATAATCCCCTGGTAGATGTAGAACCTACCTCATCTGCATACAATACTCTTGATAATCCCCTGGTAGATGTGGAACCTAACTCATCTGCATACAATACTCTTGATAAACCCATGGTGGATATAGAACTTATCACGAAATTGTCTACATACCATACTCCTGATAATCTCCTGGTAGATATAGAACTTATCAACAAGTTGTCTACATACAGTACTCTTGATAATCCCCTGGTAGATATAGAACTTATCCCAAATTTGTCTACATACAGTACTCTTTATAATCCCTTCGTAGATATAGAACTTATCAACAAGTTGTCTACATACAGTACTTTTGATAAACCCCTGGTACATATAGAACTTATCAACAAGTTGTCTACATACAGTACTCTTGATAATCCCCTGGTAGATATAGAACTTATCAACAAGTTGTCTACATACAGTACTCTTGATAAACCCCTGGTAGATATAGAACTTATCACCAAGTTGTCTACATGCAGTACTGTTGATAAATCCCTGGTAGATATAGAACTTATCACCAAGTTGTCTACATACAGTACTGTTGATAAACCCCTGGTAGATATAGAACTTATCAACAAGTTGTCTTCATACAGTACTCTTGATAAACCCCTGGTAGATATAGAACTTATCAAAAACTTGTCTACATACAGTACACTTGATAATCCCCTGGTAGATGTGGAACCTACCTCATCTGCATACATACTCTTGATAATCCCTTGGTAGATGTTGAACCTACGTCATCTGCATACATACTCTTTATAATCCCCTGGTAGATATAGAACCTACCTCATCTGCATACATACTCTTGATAATCCCCTGGTATATGTAGAACCTACCTCATCTGCATACAATACTCTTGATAATCCCCTGGTAGATGTGTAACCTACCTCATCTGCTTACATACTCTTGATAATCCCCTGGTAGATGTAGAAGCTACCTCGTCTGCATACAGTACTCTTGATAATCCCTTGGTAGCTGTGGAATCTACCTCGTCTGCATACAGTACTCTTGATAATCCCCTGGTAGATGTAGAACCTACCTCCTCTGCATACAATACTCTTGATAATCCCCTGGTAGCTGTGGCACCTACCTCGTCTGCATACAGTACTCTTGATAATCCCCTGGTAGCTGTAGACCCTACCTCGTCTGCATACAATACTCTTGATAATCCCCTGGTAGCTGTGGAACCTACCTCGTCAGCATACAGTACTCTTGATAATCCCCTGGTAGATGTAGACCCTACCTCGTCTGCATACAATACTCTTGATAATCCCCTGGTAGCTGTGGAACCTACCTCGTCTGCATACAGTACTCTTGATAATTCCCTGGTAGATGTAGAACCTACCTCATCTGCATACAGTACTCTTGATAATCCCCTGGTAGCTGTGGAACCTACCTCGTCTGCATACAGTACTCTTGATAATACCCTGGTATATGTAGAACCTACCTCGTCTGCATACAGTACTCTTGATAATACCCTGGTAGATGTAGAACCTACCTCATCTGCGTACAGTACTCTTGATAATCCCCTGGTATATGTAGAACCCACCTCGTCTGCATACAGTACTCTTGATAATACCCTGGTAGATGTTGAACCTACCTCATCTGCATACAGTACTCTTGATAATCCCCTGGTGTATGTAGAACCTACCTCGTCTGCATACAGTACTCTTGATAATACCCTGGTAGATGTTGAACCTACCTCATCTGCATACATACTCTTGATAATCCCCTGGTAGATGTAGAACCCACCTCGTCTGCATACAGTACTCTTGATAATCTCCTGGTAGATATAGAACTTACCAACACGTTGTCTGCATACAGTACTCTTGATAATCCCCTGGTAGATATAACACTTATCAACACGTTGTCTACATACAGTACTCTTGATAAACCCCTGGTAGATATAGAACTTATCAACAAGTTGTCTACATACCATACTCTTGATAATCTCTGGTAGATATAGAACTTATTAAATAGTTGTCTACATACCATACTCTTGATAATCTCCTGGTAGATATAGAACTTATCAACAAGTTGTCTACATACCATACACTTGATAAACCCCTGGTAGATATAGAACTTATCAACAAGTTGTCTACATACCATACTCTTGATAATCTCCTGGTAGATATAGAACTTATCAACAAGTTGTCTACATACAGTACTCTTGATAAACCCCTGGTAGATATGGAACTTATCACCAAATTGTCTACATACAGTACTCTTGATAATCTCTTGGTAGATATAGAACTTATCAACAAGTTGTCTACATACAGTACTCTTAATAATCTCCTGGTAGATATAGAACGTATCAACAAGTTGTCTACATATCATACTCTTGATAATCTCCTGGTAGATATAGAACTTATCATCAAGTTGTCTACATACCATACGCTTGATAATCTCCTGGTAGATATAGAACTTATCAACAAGTTGTCTACATATCATACTCTTGATAATCTCCTGGTAGATATAGAACTTACCAACAAGTTGTCTACATACCATACTCTTGATAATCTCCGGGTAGATATAGAACTTATCACCAAGTTGTCTACATACAGTACTCTTGATAATCTCTGGGTAGATATAGAACTCCTACATACAGTACTCTTGATAATCCCCTGGTAGATACAGAACTTATCAGCAAGTTGTCTACATACAGTACTCTTGATAATCTCCTGGTAGATATAGAGCTTATCAGCAAGTTGTCTACATATCATACTCTTGATAATCTCCTGGTAGATATAGAACTTATCAACAAGTTGTCTACATACAGTACTCTTGATAATCTCCGGGTAGATATAGAACTCCTACATACAGTACTCTTGCTAATCCCCTGGTAGATATAGAACTTATCAACAAGTTGTCTACATACAGTACTCTTGCTAATCCCCTGGTAGATATAGAACTCATCAACAAGTTGTCTACATACAGTACTCTTGATAATCTCCTGGTAGATATAGAGCTTATCAGCAAGTTGTCTACATATCATACTCTTGATAATCTCCTGGTAGATATAGAACTTATCAACAAGTTGTCTACATATCATACTCTTGATAATCTCCTGGTAGATATAGAACTTATCACCAAATTGTCTACATATCATACTCTTGATAATCTCCTGGTAGATATAGAACTTATCAACAAGTTGTCTACATACAGTACTCTTGATAATCTCCTGGTAGATATAGAGCTTATCAGCAAGTTGTCTACATACAGTACTCTTGATAATTTCCTGGTAGATAAAGAACTTATCAACAAGTTGTCTACATACAGTACTCTTGATAATCTCCTGGTAGATATAGAACTTATCAACAAGTTGTCTACATACAGTACTCTTGATAATCTCCTGGTAGATATAGAGCTTATCAGCAAGTTGTCTACATACAGTACTCTTGATAATCTCCTGGTAGATATAGAACTTATCAACAAGTTGTCTACATATCATACTCTTGATAATCTCCTGGTAGATATAGAACTTATCAACAAGTTGTCTACATACCATACTCTTGATAATCTCCTGGTAGATATAGAACTTATCAGCAAGTTGTCTACATACAGTACTCTTGCTAATCCCCTGGTAGATATAGAACTTATCAACAAGTTGTCTACATACAGTACTCTTGATAATCTCCTGGTAGATATAGAGCTTATCAGCAAGTTGTCTACATATCATACTCTTGATAATCTCCTGGTAGATATAGAACTTATCAACAAGTTGTCTACATATCATACTCTTGATAATCTCCTGGTAGATATAGAACTTATCACCAAATTGTCTACATATCATACTCTTGATAATCTCCTGGTAGATATAGAACTTATCAACAAGTTGTCTACATACAGTACTCTTGATAATCTCCTGGTAGATATAGAGCTTATCAGGAGGTTGTCTACATACAGTACTCTTGATAATTTCCTGGTAGATATAGAACTTATCAACAAGTTGTCTACATACAGTACTCTTGATAATCTCCTGGTAGATATAGAACTTATCAACAAGTTGTCTACATACAGTACTCTTGATAATCTCCTGGTAGATATAGAGCTTATCAGCAAGTTGTCTACATACAGTACTCTTGATAATCTCCTGGTAGATATAGAACTTATCAACAAGTTGTCTACATACAGTGCTCTTGATAATCTCCTGGTAGATATAGAACTTATCAACACGTTGTCTACATACAGTACTCTTGATAATCTCCTGGTAGATATAGAACTTATCAACACGTTGTCTACATATCATACTCTTGATAATCCCCTGGTAGATATAGAGCTTATCAGCAAGTTGTCTACATATCATACTCTTGATAATCTCCTGGTAGATATAGAACTTATCAACAAGTTGTCTACATATCATACTCTTGATAATCTCCTGGTAGATATAGAACTTACCAACAAGTTGTCTACATACCATACTCTTGATAATCTCCTGGTAGATATAGAACTTATCAACAAGTTGTCTACATACAGTACTGTTGATAATCTCCTGGTAGATATAGAACTTATCACCAAATTGTTACATAGAGTACTCTTTGTAATCTCCTGGTAGATATAGAACTTATCACCAAATTGTCTACATACAGTACTCTTGATAATCTCCTGGTAGATATAGAACTTATCACCAAGTTGTCTACATACAGTACTCTTGATAATCTCCTGGTAGATATAGAACTTATCACCAAATTGTCTACATACAGTACTCTTGATAATCTCCTGGTAGATATAGAGCTTATCAGCAAGTTGTCTACATACAGTACTCTTGATAATCTCCTGGTAGATATAGAGCTTATCAGCAAGTTGTCTACATACAGTACTCTTGATAATCTCCTGGTAGATATAGAGCTTATCAGCAAGTTGTCTACATACAGTACTCTTGATAATCTCCTGGTAGATATAGAACTTATCAACAAGTTGTCTACATACAGTACTCTTGATAATCTCCTGGTAGATATAGAACTTATCAACAAGTTGTCTACATACAGTACTCTTGATAAACCCCTGGTAGTTATAGAACTTATCAACAAGTTGTCTACATACAGTACTCTTGATAATCTCCTGGTAGTTATAGAACTTATCACCAAGTTGTCTACATACAGTACTCTTGATAAACCCCTGGTAGTTATAGAACTTATCAACAAGTTGTCTACATACAGTACTCTTGATTATCTCCTGGTAGTTATAGAACTTATCACCAAGTTGTCTACATACAGTACTCTTGATAAACCCCTGGTAGTTATAGAACTTATCAACAAGTTGTCTACATACAGTACTCTTGATAAACCCCTGGTAGTTATAGAACTTATCACCAAGTTGTCTACATACAGTACTCTTGATAAACCCCTGGTAGTTATAGAACTTATCAACAAGTTGTCTACATACAGTACTCTTGATTATCTCCTGGTAGTTATAGAACTTATCAACAAGTTGTCTACATACAGTACTCTTGATAAACCCCTGGTAGTTATAGAACTTATCAACAAGTTGTCTACATACAGTACTCTTGATAATCTCCTGGTAGTTATAGAACTTATCACCAAGTTGTCTACATACAGTACTCATGATAATCTCCTGGTAGATATAGAGCTTATCAGCAAGTTGTCTACATACAGTACTCTTGATAATCTCCTGGTAGATATAGAACTTATCACCAAGTTGTCTACATACAGTACTCTTGATAATCTCCTGGTAGATATAGAACTTATCACCAAGTTGTCTACATACAGTACTCTTGATAATCTCCTGGTAGATATAGAACTTATCACCAAGTTGTCTACATACAGTACTCTTGATAATCTCCTGGTAGATATAGAACTTATCACCAAGTTGTCTACATACTGTACTCTTGATAATCTCCTGGTAGATATAGAACTTATCACCAAGTTGTCTACATACAGTACTCTTGATAATCTCCTGGTAGATATAGAGCTTATCAGCAAGTTGTCTACATACAGTACTCTTGATAATCTCCTGGTAGATATAGAACTTATCACCAAGTTGTCTACATACAGTACTCTTGATAATCTCCTGGTAGATATAGAACTTATCACCAAGTTGTCTACATACAGTACTCTTGATAATCTCCTGGTAGATATAGAGCTTATCAGCAAGTTGTCTACATACAGTACTCTTGATAATCTCCTGGTAGATATAGAACTTATCACCAAATTGTCTACATACAGTACTCTTGATAATCTCCTGGTAGATATAGAGCTTATCAGCAAGTTGTCTACATACAGTACTCTTGATAATCTCCGGGTAGATATAGAACTTATCAACAAGTTGTCTACATACAGTACTCTTGATAATCCCTGGTAGATATAGAACTTATCACCAAATTGTCTACATACAGTACTCTCATAATCTCCTGGTAGATATAGAACTTATCACCAAGTTGTCTACATACAGTACTCTTGATAATCTCCTGGTAGATATAGAACTTATCACCAAGTTGTCTACATAAAGTACTCTTGATAATCTCCTGGTAGATATAGAGCTTATCAGCAAGTTGTCTACATACAGTACTCTTGATAATCTCCTGGTAGATATAGAACTTATCACCAAGTTGTCTACATACAGTACTCTTGATAATCTCCTGGTAGATATAGAACTTATCACCAAGTTGTCTACATACAGTACTCTTGATAATCTCCTGGTAGATATAGAGCTTATCAGCAAGTTGTCTACATACAGTACTCTTGATAATCTCCTGGTAGATATAGAACTTATCACCAAGTTGTCTACATACAGTACTCTTGATAATCTCCGGGTAGATATAGAACTTATCAACAAGTTGTCTATATACAGTACTCTTGATAATCCCCTGGTAGATATAGAACTTATCACCAAATTGTCTACATACAGTACTCTCATAATCTCCTGGTAGATATAGAACTTATCAACAAGTTGTCTACATACCATACTCTTGATAATCTCCTGGTAGATATAGAACTTATCACCAAATTGTCTACATACCATACTCTTGATAATCTCCTGGTAGATATAGAAGTTATCACCAAGTTGTCTACATACAGTACTCTTGATAATCCCCTGGTAGATATAGAACTTATCACCAAGTTGTCTACATACAGTACTCTTGATAATCTCCTGGTAGATATAGAACTTACCAACAAGTTGTCTACATACAGTACTCTTGATAATCCCCTGGTAGATATAGAACTTATCAACAAGTTGTCTACATACAGTACTCTTGATAAACCCCTGGTAGATATAGAACTTATCACCAAATTGTCTACATACAGTACTCTTGATAATCCCCTGGTAGATATAGAACTTATCAACAAGTTGTCTACATACAGTACTCTTGATAATCTCCTGGTAGATATAGAACTTATCAACAAGTTGTCTACATACAGTACTCTTGATAATCTCCTGGTAGATATAGAACTTATCAACAAGTTGTCTACATACAGTACTCTTGATAATCTCCTGGTAGTTATAGAACTTATCAACAAGTTGTCTACATACCATACTCTTGATAATCCCCTGGTAGATATAGAACTAATCACCATATTGTCTACATACAGTACTCTTGATAATCTCCTGGTAGATATAGAACTTACCAACAAGTTGTCTAAATGCCATACTCTTGATACTCTCCTGGTAGATATAGAACTTATCAACAAGTTGTCTACATATAGTACTCTTGATAATCTCCGGGTAGATATAGAACTTATCAACAAGTTGTCTACATACAGTTCTCTTGATAATCCCCTGGTAGATATAGAACTTATCACCAAATTGTCTACATACAGTACTCTTGATAATCTCTTGGTAGATATAGAACTTATCAACAAGTTGTCTACATACCATACTCTTGATAATCTCCTGGTAGATATAGACCTTATCAACAAGTTGTCTACATACCATATTCTTGATAATCTCCTGGTAGATATAGACCTTATCACCAAATTGTCTACATACAGTACTCTTGATAATCTCCTGGTAGATATAGAACTTATCAACAAGTTGTCTACATACAGTACTCTTGATAATCTCCTGGTAGATATAGAACTTATCACCAAATTGTCTACATACCATACTCGTGATAAACCCCTGGTAGATATAGAACTTATCACCAAATTGTCTACATACCATACTCTTGATAAACTCCTGGTAGATATAGAACTTATCACCAAATTGTCTACATACAGTACTCTCATAATCTCCTGGTAGATATAGAACTTATCACCAAGTTGTCTACATACAGTACTCTTGATAATCTCCTGGTAGATATAGAACTTATCACCAAGTTGTCTACATAAAGTACTCTTGATAATCTCCTGGTAGATATAGAGCTTATCAGCAAGTTGTCTACATACAGTACTCTTGATAATCTCCTGGTAGATATAGAACTTATCACCAAGTTGTCTACATACAGTACTCTTGATAATCTCCTGGTAGATATAGAACTTATCACCAAGTTGTCTACATACAGTACTCTTGATAATCTCTTGGTAGATATAGAGCTTATCAGCAAGTTGTCTACATACAGTACTCTTGATAATCTCCTGGTAGATATAGAACTTATCACCAAGTTGTCTACATACAGTACTCTTGATAATCTCCGGGTAGATATAGAACTTATCAACAAGTTGTCTATATACAGTACTCTTGATAATCCCCTGGTAGATATAGAACTTATCACCAAATTGTCTACATACAGTACTCATGATAATCTCCTGGTAGATATAGAGCTTATCAGCAAGTTGTCTACATACAGTACTCTTGATAATCTCCTGGTAGATATAGAACTTATCACCAAGTTGTCTACATACAGTACTCTTGATAATCTCCTGGTAGATATAGAACTTATCACCAAGTTGTCTACATACAGTACTCTTGATAATCTCCTGGTAGATATAGAACTTATCACCAAGTTGTCTACATACAGTACTCTTGATAATCTCCTGGTAGATATAGAACTTATCACCAAGTTGTCTACATACTGTACTCTTGATAATCTCCTGGTAGATATAGAACTTATCACCAAGTTGTCTACATACAGTACTCTTGATAATCTCCTGGTAGATATAGAGCTTATCAGCAAGTTGTCTACATACAGTACTCTTGATAATCTCCTGGTAGATATAGAACTTATCACCAAGTTGTCTACATACAGTACTCTTGATAATCTCCTGGTAGATATAGAACTTATCACCAAGTTGTCTACATACAGTACTCTTGATAATCTCCTGGTAGATATAGAGCTTATCAGCAAGTTGTCTACATACAGTACTCTTGATAATCTCCTGGTAGATATAGAACTTATCACCAAATTGTCTACATACAGTACTCTTGATAATCTCCTGGTAGATATAGAGCTTATCAGCAAGTTGTCTACATACAGTACTCTTGATAATCTCCGGGTAGATATAGAACTTATCAACAAGTTGTCTACATACAGTACTCTTGATAATCCCTGGTAGATATAGAACTTATCACCAAATTGTCTACATACAGTACTCTCATAATCTCCTGGTAGATATAGAACTTATCACCAAGTTGTCTACATACAGTACTCTTGATAATCTCCTGGTAGATATAGAACTTATCACCAAGTTGTCTACATAAAGTACTCTTGATAATCTCCTGGTAGATATAGAGCTTATCAGCTAGTTGTCTACATACAGTACTCTTGATAATCTCCTGGTAGATATAGAACTTATCACCAAGTTGTCTACATACAGTACTCTTGATAATCTCCTGGTAGATATAGAACTTATCACCAAGTTGTCTACATACAGTACTCTTGATAATCTCCTGGTAGATATAGAGCTTATCAGCAAGTTGTCTACATACAGTACTCTTGATAATCTCCTGGTAGATATAGAACTTATCACCAAGTTGTCTACATACAGTACTCTTGATAATCTCCGGGTAGATATAGAACTTATCAACAAGTTGTCTATATACAGTACTCTTGATAATCCCCTGGTAGATATAGAACTTATCACCAAATTGTCTACATACAGTACTCTCATAATCTCCTGGTAGATATAGAACTTATCAACAAGTTGTCTACATACCATACTCTTGATAATCTCCTGGTAGATATAGAACTTATCACCAAATTGTCTACATACCATACTCTTGATAATCTCCTGGTAGATATAGAAGTTATCACCAAGTTGTCTACATACAGTACTCTTGATAATCCCCTGGTAGATATAGAACTTATCACCAAGTTGTCTACATACAGTACTCTTGATAATCTCCTGGTAGATATAGAACTTACCAACAAGTTGTCTACATACAGTACTCTTGATAATCCCCTGGTAGATATAGAACTTATCAACAAGTTGTCTACATACAGTACTCTTGATAAACCCCTGGTAGATATAGAACTTATCACCAAATTGTCTACATACAGTACTCTTGATAATCCCCTGGTAGATATAGAACTTATCAACAAGTTGTCTACATACAGTACTCTTGATAATCTCCTGGTAGATATAGAACTTATCAACAAGTTGTCTACATACAGTACTCTTGATAATCTCCTGGTAGATATAGAACTTATCAACAAGTTGTCTACATACAGTACTCTTGATAATCTCCTGGTAGTTATAGAACTTATCAACAAGTTGTCTACATACCATACTCTTGATAATCCCCTGGTAGATATAGAACTAATCACCATATTGTCTACATACAGTACTCTTGATAATCTCCTGGTAGATATAGAACTTACCAACAAGTTGTCTAAATGCCATACTCTTGATACTCTCCTGGTAGATATAGAACTTATCAACAAGTTGTCTACATATAGTACTCTTGATAATCTCCGGGTAGATATAGAACTTATCAACAAGTTGTCTACATACAGTTCTCTTGATAATCCCCTGGTAGATATAGAACTTATCACCAAATTGTCTACATACAGTACTCTTGATAATCTCTTGGTAGATATAGAACTTATCAACAAGTTGTCTACATACCATACTCTTGATAATCTCCTGGTAGATATAGACCTTATCAACAAGTTGTCTACATACCATATGCTTGATAATCTCCTGGTAGATATAGACCTTATCACCAAATTGTCTACATACAGTACTCTTGATAATCTCCTGGTAGATATAGAACTTATCAACAAGTTGTCTACATACAGTACTCTTGATAATCTCCTGGTAGATATAGAACTTATCACCAAATTGTCTACATACCATACTCGTGATAAACCCCTGGTAGATATAGAACTTATCACCAAATTGTCTACATACCATACTCTTGATAAACTCCTGGTAGATATAGAACTTATCACCAAATTGTCTACATACAGTACTCTCATAATCTCCTGGTAGATATAGAACTTATCACCAAGTTGTCTACATACAGTACTCTTGATAATCTCCTGGTAGATATAGAACTTATCACCAAGTTGTCTACATAAAGTACTCTTGATAATCTCCTGGTAGATATAGAGCTTATCAGCAAGTTGTCTACATACAGTACTCTTGATAATCTCCTGGTAGATATAGAACTTATCACCAAGTTGTCTACATACAGTACTCTTGATAATCTCCTGGTAGATATAGAACTTATCACCAAGTTGTCTACATACAGTACTCTTGATAATCTCCTGGTAGATATAGAGCTTATCAGCAAGTTGTCTACATACAGTACTCTTGATAATCTCCTGGTAGATATAGAACTTATCACCAAGTTGTCTACATACAGTACTCTTGATAATCTCCGGGTAGATATAGAACTTATCAACAAGTTGTCTATATACAGTACTCTTGATAATCCCCTGGTAGATATAGAACTTATCACCAAATTGTCTACATACAGTACTCTCATAATCTCCTGGTAGATATAGAACTTATCAACAAGTTGTCTACATACCATACTCTTGATAATCTCCTGGTAGATATAGAACTTATCACCAAATTGTCTACATACCATACTCTTGATAATCTCCTGGTAGATATAGAAGTTATCACCAAGTTGTCTACATACAGTACTCTTGATAATCCCCTGTTAGATATAGAACTTATCACCAAGTTGTCTACATACAGTACTCTTGATAATCTCCTGGTAGATATAGAACTTACCAACAAGTTGTCTACATACAGTACTCTTGATAATCCCCTGGTAGATATAGAACTTATCAACAAGTTGTCTACATACAGTACTCTTGATAAACCCCTGGTAGATATAGAACTTATCACCAAATTGTCTACATACAGTACTCTTGATAATCCCCTGGTAGATATAGAACTTATCAACAAGTTGTCTACATACAGTACTCTTGATAATCTCCTGGTAGATATAGAACTTATCAACAAGTTGTCTACATACAGTACTCTTGATAATCTCCTGGTAGATATAGAACTTATCAACAAGTTGTCTACATACAGTACTCTTGATAATCTCCTGGTAGTTATAGAACTTATCAACAAGTTGTCTACATACCATACTCTTGATAATCCCCTGGTAGATATAGAACTAATCACCATATTGTCTACATACAGTACTCTTGATAATCTCCTGGTAGATATAGAACTTACCAACAAGTTGTCTAAATACCATACTCTTGATACTCTCCTGGTAGATATAGAACTTATCAACAAGTTGTCTACATATAGTACTCTTGATAATCTCCGGGTAGATATAGAACTTATCAACAAGTTGTCTACATACAGTTCTCTTGATAATCCCCTGGTAGATATAGAACTTATCACCAAATTGTCTACATACAGTACTCTTGATAATCTCTTGGTAGATATAGAACTTATCAACAAGTTGTCTACATACCATACTCTTGATAATCTCCTGGTAGATATAGACCTTATCAACAAGTTGTCTACATACCATATTCTTGATAATCTCCTGGTAGATATAGACCTTATCACCAAATTGTCTACATACAGTACTCTTGATAATCTCCTGGTAGATATAGAACTTATCAACAAGTTGTCTACATACAGTACTCTTGATAATCTCCTGGTAGATATAGAACTTATCACCAAATTGTCTACATACCATACTCGTGATAAACCCCTGGTAGATATAGAACTTATCACCAAATTGTCTACATACCATACTCTTGATAATCTCCTGGTAGATATAGAACTTATCACCAATGTTCTACATACAGTACTCTTGTAAATCCTCTGGTAGATGTAGAACTTATCACCAAGTTGTCTACATACAGTACTCTTGATAATCTCCGGGTAGATATAGAACTTATCAACAAGTTGTCTATATACAGTACTCTTGATAATCCCCTGGTAGATATAGAACTTATCACCAAATTGTCTACATACAGTACTCTCATAATCTCCTGGTAGATATAGAACTTATCAACAAGTTGTCTACATACCATACTCTTGATAATCTCCTGGTAGATATAGAACTTATCACCAAATTGTCTACATACCATACTCTTGATAATCTCCTGGTAGATATAGAAGTTATCACCAAGTTGTCTACATACAGTACTCTTGATAATCCCCTGGTAGATATAGAACTTATCACCAAGTTGTCTACATACAGTACTCTTGATAATCTCCTGGTAGATATAGAACTTACCAACAAGTTGTCTACATACAGTACTCTTGATAATCCCCTGGTAGATATAGAACTTATCAACAAGTTGTCTACATACAGTACTCTTGATAAACCCCTGGTAGATATAGAACTTATCACCAAATTGTCTACATACAGTACTCTTGATAATCCCCTGGTAGATATAGAACTTATCAACAAGTTGTCTACATACAGTACTCTTGATAATCTCCTGGTAGATATAGAACTTATCAACAAGTTGTCTACATACAGTACTCTTGATAATCTCCTGGTAGATATAGAACTTATCAACAAGTTGTCTACATACAGTACTCTTGATAATCTCCTGGTAGTTATAGAACTTATCAACAAGTTGTCTACATACCATACTCTTGATAATCCCCTGGTAGATATAGAACTAATCACCATATTGTCTACATACAGTACTCTTGATAATCTCCTGGTAGATATAGAACTTACCAACAAGTTGTCTAAATGCCATACTCTTGATACTCTCCTGGTAGATATAGAACTTATCAACAAGTTGTCTACATATAGTACTCTTGATAATCTCCGGGTAGATATAGAACTTATCAACAAGTTGTCTACATACAGTTCTCTTGATAATCCCCTGGTAGATATAGAACTTATCACCAAATTGTCTACATACAGTACTCTTGATAATCTCTTGGTAGATATAGAACTTATCAACAAGTTGTCTACATACCATACTCTTGATAATCTCCTGGTAGATATAGACCTTATCAACAAGTTGTCTACATACCATATTCTTGATAATCTCCTGGTAGATATAGACCTTATCACCAAATTGTCTACATACAGTACTCTTGATAATCTCCTGGTAGATATAGAACTTATCAACAAGTTGTCTACATACAGTACTCTTGATAATCTCCTGGTAGATATAGAACTTATCACCAAATTGTCTACATACCATACTCGTGATAAACCCCTGGTAGATATAGAACTTATCACCAAATTGTCTACATACCATACTCTTGATAAACTCCTGGTAGATATAGAACTTATCACCAAATTGTCTACATACAGTACTCTCATAATCTCCTGGTAGATATAGAACTTATCACCAAGTTGTCTACATACAGTACTCTTGATAATCTCCTGGTAGATATAGAACTTATCACCAAGTTGTCTACATAAAGTACTCTTGATAATCTCCTGGTAGATATAGAACTTATCAACAAGTTGTCTATATACAGTACTCTTGATAATCCCCTGGTAGATATAGAACTTATCACCAAATTGTCTACATACAGTACTCATGATAATCTCCTGGTAGATATAGAGCTTATCAGCAAGTTGTCTACATACAGTACTCTTGATAATCTCCTGGTAGATATAGAACTTATCACCAAGTTGTCTACATACAGTACTCTTGATAATCTCCTGGTAGATATAGAACTTATCACCAAGTTGTCTACATACAGTACTCTTGATAATCTCCTGGTAGATATAGAACTTATCACCAAGTTGTCTACATACAGTACTCTTGATAATCTCCTGGTAGATATAGAACTTATCACCAAGTTGTCTACATACTGTACTCTTGATAATCTCCTGGTAGATATAGAACTTATCACCAAGTTGTCTACATACAGTACTCTTGATAATCTCCTGGTAGATATAGAGCTTATCAGCAAGTTGTCTACATACAGTACTCTTGATAATCTCCTGGTAGATATAGAACTTATCACCAAGTTGTCTACATACAGTACTCTTGATAATCTCCTGGTAGATATAGAACTTATCACCAAGTTGTCTACATACAGTACTCTTGATAATCTCCTGGTAGATATAGAGCTTATCAGCAAGTTGTCTACATACAGTACTCTTGATAATCTCCTGGTAGATATAGAACTTATCACCAAATTGTCTACATACAGTACTCTTGATAATCTCCTGGTAGATATAGAGCTTATCAGCAAGTTGTCTACATACAGTACTCTTGATAATCTCCGGGTAGATATAGAACTTATCAACAAGTTGTCTACATACAGTACTCTTGATAATCCCTGGTAGATATAGAACTTATCACCAAATTGTCTACATACAGTACTCTCATAATCTCCTGGTAGATATAGAACTTATCACCAAGTTGTCTACATACAGTACTCTTGATAATCTCCTGGTAGATATAGAACTTATCACCAAGTTGTCTACATAAAGTACTCTTGATAATCTCCTGGTAGATATAGAGCTTATCAGCAAGTTGTCTACATACAGTACTCTTGATAATCTCCTGGTAGATATAGAACTTATCACCAAGTTGTCTACATACAGTACTCTTGATAATCTCCTGGTAGATATAGAACTTATCACCAAGTTGTCTACATACAGTACTCTTGATAATCTCCTGGTAGATATAGAGCTTATCAGCAAGTTGTCTACATACAGTACTCTTGATAATCTCCTGGTAGATATAGAACTTATCACCAAGTTGTCTACATACAGTACTCTTGATAATCTCCGGGTAGATATAGAACTTATCAACAAGTTGTCTATATACAGTACTCTTGATAATCCCCTGGTAGATATAGAACTTATCACCAAATTGTCTACATACAGTACTCTCATAATCTCCTGGTAGATATAGAACTTATCAACAAGTTGTCTACATACCATACTCTTGATAATCTCCTGGTAGATATAGAACTTATCACCAAATTGTCTACATACCATACTCTTGATAATCTCCTGGTAGATATAGAAGTTATCACCAAGTTGTCTACATACAGTACTCTTGATAATCCCCTGGTAGATATAGAACTTATCACCAAGTTGTCTACATACAGTACTCTTGATAATCTCCTGGTAGATATAGAACTTACCAACAAGTTGTCTACATACAGTACTCTTGATAATCCCCTGGTAGATATAGAACTTATCAACAAGTTGTCTACATACAGTACTCTTGATAAACCCCTGGTAGATATAGAACTTATCACCAAATTGTCTACATACAGTACTCTTGATAAACCCCTGGTAGATATAGAACTTATCAACAAGTTGTCTACATACAGTACTCTTGATAATCTCCTGGTAGATATAGAACTTATCAACAAGTTGTCTACATACAGTACTCTTGATAATCTCCTGGTAGATATAGAACTTATCAACAAGTTGTCTACATACAGTACTCTTGATAATCTCCTGGTAGTTATAGAACTTATCAACAAGTTGTCTACATACCATACTCTTGATAATCCCCTGGTAGATATAGAACTAATCACCATATTGTCTACATACAGTACTCTTGATAATCTCCTGGTAGATATAGAACTTACCAACAAGTTGTCTAAATGCCATACTCTTGATACTCTCCTGGTAGATATAGAACTTATCAACAAGTTGTCTACATATAGTACTCTTGATAATCTCCGGGTAGATATAGAACTTATCAACAAGTTGTCTACATACAGTTCTCTTGATAATCCCCTGGTAGATATAGAACTTATCACCAAATTGTCTACATACAGTACTCTTGATAATCTCTTGGTAGATATAGAACTTATCAACAAGTTGTCTACATACCATACTCTTGATAATCTCCTGGTAGATATAGACCTTATCAACAAGTTGTCTACATACCATATGCTTGATAATCTCCTGGTAGATATAGACCTTATCACCAAATTGTCTACATACAGTACTCTTGATAATCTCCTGGTAGATATAGAACTTATCAACAAGTTGTCTACATACAGTACTCTTGATAATCTCCTGGTAGATATAGAACTTATCACCAAATTGTCTACATACCATACTCGTGATAAACCCCTGGTAGATATAGAACTTATCACCAAATTGTCTACATACCATACTCTTGATAAACTCCTGGTAGATATAGAACTTATCACCAAATTGTCTACATACAGTACTCTCATAATCTCCTGGTAGATATAGAACTTATCACCAAGTTGTCTACATACAGTACTCTTGATAATCTCCTGGTAGATATAGAACTTATCACCAAGTTGTCTACATAAAGTACTCTTGATAATCTCCTGGTAGATATAGAGCTTATCAGCAAGTTGTCTACATACAGTACTCTTGATAATCTCCTGGTAGATATAGAACTTATCACCAAGTTGTCTACATACAGTACTCTTGATAATCTCCTGGTAGATATAGAACTTATCACCAAGTTGTCTACATACAGTACTCTTGATAATCTCCTGGTAGATATAGAGCTTATCAGCAAGTTGTCTACATACAGTACTCTTGATAATCTCCTGGTAGATATAGAACTTATCACCAAGTTGTCTACATACAGTACTCTTGATAATCTCCGGGTAGATATAGAACTTATCAACAAGTTGTCTATATACAGTACTCTTGATAATCCCCTGGTAGATATAGAACTTATCACCAAATTGTCTACATACAGTACTCTCATAATCTCCTGGTAGATATAGAACTTATCAACAAGTTGTCTACATACCATACTCTTGATAATCTCCTGGTAGATATAGAACTTATCACCAAATTGTCTACATACCATACTCTTGATAATCTCCTGGTAGATATAGAAGTTATCACCAAGTTGTCTACATACAGTACTCTTGATAATCCCCTGTTAGATATAGAACTTATCACCAAGTTGTCTACATACAGTACTCTTGATAATCTCCTGGTAGATATAGAACTTACCAACAAGTTGTCTACATACAGTACTCTTGATAATCCCCTGGTAGATATAGAACTTATCAACAAGTTGTCTACATACAGTACTCTTGATAAACCCCTGGTAGATATAGAACTTATCACCAAATTGTCTACATACAGTACTCTTGATAATCCCCTGGTAGATATAGAACTTATCAACAAGTTGTCTACATACAGTACTCTTGATAATCTCCTGGTAGATATAGAACTTATCAACAAGTTGTCTACATACAGTACTCTTGATAATCTCCTGGTAGATATAGAACTTATCAACAAGTTGTCTACATACAGTACTCTTGATAATCTCCTGGTAGTTATAGAACTTATCAACAAGTTGTCTACATACCATACTCTTGATAATCCCCTGGTAGATATAGAACTAATCACCATATTGTCTACATACAGTACTCTTGATAATCTCCTGGTAGATATAGAACTTACCAACAAGTTGTCTAAATACCATACTCTTGATACTCTCCTGGTAGATATAGAACTTATCAACAAGTTGTCTACATATAGTACTCTTGATAATCTCCGGGTAGATATAGAACTTATCAACAAGTTGTCTACATACAGTTCTCTTGATAATCCCCTGGTAGATATAGAACTTATCACCAAATTGTCTACATACAGTACTCTTGATAATCTCTTGGTAGATATAGAACTTATCAACAAGTTGTCTACATACCATACTCTTGATAATCTCCTGGTAGATATAGACCTTATCAACAAGTTGTCTACATACCATATTCTTGATAATCTCCTGGTAGATATAGACCTTATCACCAAATTGTCTACATACAGTACTCTTGATAATCTCCTGGTAGATATAGAACTTATCAACAAGTTGTCTACATACAGTACTCTTGATAATCTCCTGGTAGATATAGAACTTATCACCAAATTGTCTACATACCATACTCGTGATAAACCCCTGGTAGATATAGAACTTATCACCAAATTGTCTACATACCATACTCTTGATAATCTCCTGGTAGATATAGAACTTATCACCAATGTTCTACATACAGTACTCTTGTAAATCCTCTGGTAGATGTAGAACTTATCACCAAGTTGTCTACATACAGTACTCTTGATAAACCCCTGGTAGATATAGAACTTATCACCAAATTGTCTACATACCATACTCTTGATAATCCCCTGGTAGATATAGAACTTACCAACAAGTTGTCTACATACAGTACTCTTTATAATCCCCTGGTAGATATAGAACTTACCAACAAGTTGTCTATATACCATACTCTTGATAATCTCTGGTAGATGTAGAACCTACGTCATCTGCATACATACTCTTGATAATCCCCTGGTAGATGTAGAACCTACCAGGTCTACGTACAGTACTCTTGATAATTCCTTGGTAGATGTAGAACCTACCACGTCTACATACAGTACTCTTGATAATCCCCTGGTAGATGTAGAACTTACCACGTCTACATACAGTACTCTTGATAATCCCCTGGTAGTTGTAGAACCTACCTCGTCTACATACATACTCTTGATAATCCCCTGGTAGATGTAGAAGCTACCTCATCTGCATACAGCACTCTTGATAACCCCCTGGTAGATGTAGAACCTACGTCGTCTACCTACAGTACTCTTGATAATCCCCTGGTAGATGTGGAACCTACCTCATCTGCATACAATACTCTTGATAATCCTCTGGTAATGTAAAACCTACCTCGTCTGCATACCGTACACTTAATAATCTCCTGGTAGATGTGGAACCTACCTCATCTGCATAAAATACTCTTGATAATTCCCTGGTAGTTGTGGAACCTACCTCATCTGCATACAATACTCTTGATAATTCCCTGGTAGATGTGGAACCTACCTCATCTGCATACAATACTCTTGATAATCCCCTGGTAGATGTGGAACCTACCTCATCTGCATACAATACTGTTGATAATTCCCTGGTAATGTAGAACCTACCTCATCTGCATACAATACTCTTGATAATCCCCTGGTAGATGTGGAACCTACCTCATCTGCATACAATACTGTTGATAATTCCCTGGTAATGTAGAACCTACCTCGTCTGCATACCGTACACTTAATAATCCCCTGGTAGATGTGGAACCTACCTCATCTGCATACAATGCTCTCGATAATCTTCTGGTAGATGTGGAACCTACCTCATCTGCATACCGTACACTTAATAATCCCCTGGTAGATGTGGAACCTACCTCATCTGCATACAATACTCTCGCTAATCTCCTGGTAGATGAGGAGCCTAACTCATCTGCATACAATACTCTTGATAATCCCCTGGTAGATGTGGAACCTACCTCATCTGCATACAATACTCTCGATAATCCCCTGGTAGATGTGGAACCTACCTCATCTGCATACATACTCTTGATAATTCCCTGGTAGATGTAGAACCTACCTCATCTGCATAGAGTACTCTTGACAATCCCCTGGTAGTTGTGGAACCTACCTCATCTGCATACAATACTCTTGATAATCCCCTGGTAGATGTGGAACCTACCTCATCTGCATACAATACTCTTGATAATCCCCTGGTAGATGTGGAACCTACCTCATCTGCATACAATACTCTTGATAATCCCCTGGTAGATGTGGAACCTACCTAATCTGCATACAAGACTCTTGATAATCCCCTGGTAAATGTGGAACCCACCTCATCTGCATACATACTCTTGATAATCCTCTGGTAGATGTAGAACCTACCTCATCTGCATAGAGTACTCTTGATAATCCCCTGGTAGATGTGGAACCTACCTCGTCTGCATAGTGTACTCTTGATAATACCCTGGTAGATGTAGAACCTACCTCATCTGCTTACAGTACTCTTGATAATACCCTGGTAGATGCAGAACCTACCTCATCTGCATACATACTCTTGATAATCCCCTGGTAGAAGTAGAACCTACCTCGTCTGCATACAGTACTCTTGATAATACCCTGGTAGATGTAGAACCTACCTCATCTGCATACAATACTCTTGATAATCCCCTGGTAGATGTGGAACCTACCTCATCTGCATACAGTACTCTTGATAATACCCTGGTAGATGTAGAACCTACCTCATCTGCATACAGTACTCTTGATAATCTCCTGGTAGATATAGAACTTACCAACAAGTTGTCTACATACAGTACTCTTGATAATCCCTTGGTAGATATAGAACTTATCAACAAGTTGTCTACATGCAGTACTCTTGATAATCCCCTGGTAGATATAGAACGTATCACCAATGTTCTACATACAGTACTCTTAATATTCCCCTGGTAGATGTAGAACTTATCACCAAGTTGTCTACATACAATACTCTTGATAATCCCCTGGTAGATGTGGAACCTACCTCATCTGCATACAATACTCTTGATAATCCCCTGGTAGATGTGGAACCTACCTCATCTGCATACAATACTCTTGATAATCCCCTGGTAGATGTGGAACCTACCTCATCTGCATACATACTCTTGATAATCCCCTGGTAGATGTGGAACCTTCCTAATCTGCATACAATACTCTTGATAATCCCCTGGTAGATGTAGAACCTACCTCATCTGCATACAATACTCTTGATAATCCCCTGGTAGATGTGGAACCTACCTCATCTGCATACAATACTCTTGATAATCCCCTGGTAGATGAGGAACTTATCAACAAGTTGTCTACATACAGTACTCTTGATAAACCCATGGTGGATATAGAACTTATCACGAAATTGTCTACATACCATACTCCTGATAATCTCCTGGTAGATATAGAACTTATCAACAAGTTGTCTACATACAGTACTCTTGATAATCCCCTGGTAGATATAGAACTTATCACCAATTTGTCTACATACAGTACTCTTTATAATCCCTTCGTAGATATAGAACTTATCAACAAGTTGTCTACATACAGTACTCTTGATAAACCCCTGGTACATATAGAACTTATCAACAAGTTGTCTACATACAGTACTCTTGATAATCCCCTGGTAGATATAGAACTTATCAACAAGTTGTCTACATACAGTACTCTTGATAAACCCCTGGTAGATATAGAACTTATCACCAAGTTGTCTACATGCAGTACTGTTGATAAATCCCTGGTAGATATAGAACTTATCACCAAGTTGTCTACATACAGTACTCTTGATAATCCCCTGGTAGATATAGAACTTATCAACAAGTTGTCTACATACAGTACTCTTGATAAACCCCTGGTAGATATAGAACTTATCACCAAATTGTCTACATACAGTACTCTTGATAATCCCCTGGTAGATATAGAACTTATCAACAAGTTGTCTACATACAGTACTCTTGATAATCTCCTGGTAGATATAGAACTTATCAACAAGTTGTCTACATACAGTACTCTTGATAATCTCCTGGTAGATATAGAACTTATCAACAAGTTGTCTACATACAGTACTCTTGATAATCTCCTGGTAGTTATAGAACTTATCAACAAGTTGTCTACATACCATACTCTTGATAATCCCCTGGTAGATATAGAACTAATCACCATATTGTCTACATACAGTACTCTTGATAATCTCCTGGTAGATATAGAACTTACCAACAAGTTGTCTAAATGCCATACTCTTGATACTCTCCTGGTAGATATAGAACTTATCAACAAGTTGTCTACATATAGTACTCTTGATAATCTCCGGGTAGATATAGAACTTATCAACAAGTTGTCTACATACAGTTCTCTTGATAATCCCCTGGTAGATATAGAACTTATCACCAAATTGTCTACATACAGTACTCTTGATAATCTCTTGGTAGATATAGAACTTATCAACAAGTTGTCTACATACCATACTCTTGATAATCTCCTGGTAGATATAGACCTTATCAACAAGTTGTCTACATACCATATTCTTGATAATCTCCTGGTAGATATAGACCTTATCACCAAATTGTCTACATACAGTACTCTTGATAATCTCCTGGTAGATATAGAACTTATCAACAAGTTGTCTACATACAGTACTCTTGATAATCTCCTGGTAGATATAGAACTTATCACCAAATTGTCTACATACCATACTCGTGATAAACCCCTGGTAGATATAGAACTTATCACCAAATTGTCTATATACCATACTCTTGATAAACTCCTGGTAGATATAGAACTTATCACCAAATTGTCTACATACAGTACTCTCATAATCTCCTGGTAGATATAGAACTTATCACCAAGTTGTCTACATACAGTACTCTTGATAATCTCCTGGTAGATATAGAACTTATCACCAAGTTGTCTACATAAAGTACTCTTGATAATCTCCTGGTAGATATAGAGCTTATCAGCAAGTTGTCTACATACAGTACTCTTGATAATCTCCTGGTAGATATAGAACTTATCACCAAGTTGTCTACATACAGTACTCTTGATAATCTCCTGGTAGATATAGAACTTATCACCAAGTTGTCTACATACAGTACTCTTGATAATCTCCTGGTAGATATAGAGCTTATCAGCAAGTTGTCTACATACAGTACTCTTGATAATCTCCTGGTAGATATAGAACTTATCACCAAGTTGTCTACATACAGTACTCTTGATAATCTCCGGGTAGATATAGAACTTATCAACAAGTTGTCTATATACAGTACTCTTGATAATCCCCTGCTAGATATAGAACTTATCACCAAATTGTCTACATACAGTACTCTCATAATCTCCTGGTAGATATAGAACTTATCAACAAGTTGTCTACATACCATACTCTTGATAATCTCCTGGTAGATATAGAACTTATCACCAAATTGTCTACATACCATACTCTTGATAATCTCCTGGTAGATATAGAAGTTATCACCAAGTTGTCTACATACAGTACTCTTGATAATCCCCTGGTAGATATAGAACTTATCACCAAGTTGTCTACATACAGTACTCTTGATAATCTCCTGGTAGATATAGAACTTACCAACAAGTTGTCTACATACAGTACTCTTGATAATCCCCTGGTAGATATAGAACTTATCAACAAGTTGTCTACATACAGTACTCTTGATAAACCCCTGGTAGATATAGAACTTATCACCAAATTGTCTACATACAGTACTCTTGATAATCCCCTGGTAGATATAGAACTTATCAACAAGTTGTCTACATACAGTACTCTTGATAATCTCCTGGTAGATATAGAACTTATCAACAAGTTGTCTACATACAGTACTCTTGATAATCTCCTGGTAGATATAGAACTTATCAACAAGTTGTCTACATACAGTACTCTTGATAATCTCCTGGTAGTTATAGAACTTATCAACAAGTTGTCTACATACCATACTCTTGATAATCCCCTGGTAGATATAGAACTAATCACCATATTGTCTACATACAGTACTCTTGATAATCTCCTGGTAGATATAGAACTTACCAACAAGTTGTCTAAATACCATACTCTTGATACTCTCCTGGTAGATATAGAACTTATCAACAAGTTGTCTACATATAGTACTCTTGATAATCTCCGGGTAGATATAGAACTTATCAACAAGTTGTCTACATACAGTTCTCTTGATAATCCCCTGGTAGATATAGAACTTATCACCAAATTGTCTACATACAGTACTCTTGATAATCTCTTGGTAGATATAGAACTTATCAACAAGTTGTCTACATACCATACTCTTGATAATCTCCTGGTAGATATAGACCTTATCAACAAGTTGTCTACATACCATATTCTTGATAATCTCCTGGTAGATATAGACCTTATCACCAAATTGTCTACATACAGTACTCTTGATAATCTCCTGGTAGATATAGAACTTATCAACAAGTTGTCTACATACAGTACTCTTGATAATCTCCTGGTAGATATAGAACTTATCACCAAATTGTCTACATACCATACTCGTGATAAACCCCTGGTAGATATAGAACTTATCACCAAATTGTCTACATACCATACTCTTGATAATCTCCTGGTAGATATAGAACTTATCACCAATGTTCTACATACAGTACTCTTGATAATCCTCTGGTAGATGTAGAACTTATCACCAAGTTGTCTACATACAGTACTCTTGATAAACCCCTGGTAGATATTGAACTTATCACCAAATTGTCTACATACCATACTCTTGATAATCCCCTGGTAGATATAGAACTTACCAACAAGTTGTCTACATACAGTACTCTTTATAATCCCCTGGTAGATATAGAACTTACCAACAAGTTGTCTACATACCATACTCTTGATAATCTCTGGTAGATGTAGAACCTACGTCATCTGCATACATACTCTTGATAATCCCCTGGTAGATGTAGAACCTACCAGGTCTACGTACAGTACTCTTGATAATTCCCTGGTAGATGTAGAACCTACCACGTCTACATACAGTACTCTTGATAATCCCCTGGTAGATGTAGAACTTACCACGTCTACATACAGTACTCTTGATAATCCCCTGGTAGTTGTAGAACCTACCTCGTCTACATACATACTCTTGATAATCCCCTGGTAGATGTAGAAGCTACCTCATCTGCATACAGCACTCTTGATAACCCCCTGGTAGATGTAGAACCTACGTCGTCTACCTACAGTACTCTTGCTAATCCCCTGGTAGATGTGGAACCTACCTCATCTGCATACAATACTCTTGATAATCCTCTGGTAATGTAAAACCTACCTCGTCTGCATACCGTACACTTAATAATCTCCTGGTAGATGTGGAACCTACCTCATCTGCATAAAATACTCTTGATAATTCCCTGGTAGTTGTGGAACCTACCTCATCTGCATACAATACTCTTGATAATTCCCTGGTAGATGTGGAACGTACCTCATCTGCATACAATACTCTTGATAATCCCCTGGTAGATGTGGAACCTACCTCATCTGCATACAATACTGTTGATAATTCCCTGGTAATGTAGAACCTACCTCATCTGCATACAATACTCTTGATAATCCCCTGGTAGATGTGGAACCTACCTCATCTGCATACAATACTGTTGATAATTCCCTGGTAATGTAGAACCTACCTCGTCTGCATACCGTACACTTAATAATCCCCTGGTAGATGTGGAACCTACCTCATCTGCATACAATGCTCTCGATAATCTCCTGGTAGATGTGGAACCTACCTCATCTGCATACCGTACACTTAATAATCCCCTGGTAGATGTGGAACCTACCTCATCTGCATACAATACTCTCGCTAATCTCCTGGTAGATGAGGAGCCTAACTCATCTGCTTACAATACTCTTGATAATCCCCTGCTAGATGTGGAACCTACCTCATCTGCATACAATACTCTCGATAATCCCCTGGTAGATGTGGAACCTACCTCATCTGCATACATACTCTTGATAATTCCCTGGTAGATGTAGAACCTACCTCATCTGCATAGAGTACTCTTGACAATCCCCTGGTAGTTGTGGAACCTACCTCATCTGCATACAATACTCTTGATAATCCCCTGGTAGATGTGGAACCTACCTCATCTGCATACAATACTCTTGATAATACCCTGGTAGATGTGGAACCTACCTCATCTGCATACAATACTCTTGATAATCCCCTGGTAGATGTGGAACCTACCTCATCTGCATACAATACTCTTGATAATCCCCTGGTAGATGTGGAACCTACCTAATCTGCATACAAGACTCTTGATAATCCCCTGGTAAATGTGGAACCCACCTCATCTGCATACATACTCTTGATAATCCCCTGGTAGATGTAGAACCTACCTCATCTGCATAGAGTACTCTTGATAATCCCCTGGTAGATGTGGAACCTACCTCGTCTGCATAGTGTACTCTTGATAATACCCTGGTAGATGTAGAACCTACCTCATCTGCTTACAGTACTCTTGATAATACCCTGGTAGATGCAGAACCTACCTCATCTGCATACATACTCTTGATAATCCCCTGGTAGAAGTAGAACCTACCTCGTCTGCATACAGTACTCTTGATAATACCCTGGTAGATGTAGAACCTACCTCATCTGCATACAATACTCTTGATAATCCCCTGGTAGATGTGGAACCTACCTCATCTGCATACAGTACTCTTGATAATACCCTGGTAGATGTAGAACCTACCTCATCTGCATACAGTACTCTTGATAATCTCCTGGTAGATATAGAACTTACCAACAAGTTGTCTACATACAGTACTCTTGATAATCCCTTGGTAGATATAGAACTTATCAACAAGTTGTCTACATGCAGTACTCTTGATAATCCCCTGGTAGATATAGAACGTATCACCAATGTTCTACATACAGTACTCTTAATATTCCCCTGGTAGATGTAGAACTTATCACCAAGTTGTCTACATACAATACTCTTGATAATCCCCTGGTAGATGTGGAACCTACCTCATCTGCATACAATACTCTTGATAATCCCCTGGTAGATGTGGAACCTACCTCATCTGCATACAATACTCTTGATAATCCCCTGGTAGATGTGGAACCTACCTCATCTGCATACATACTCTTGATAATCCCCTGGTAGATGTGGAACCTACCTAATCTGCATACAATACTCTTGATAATCCCCTGGTAGATGTAGAACCTACCTCATCTGCATACAATACTCTTGATAATCCCCTGGTAGATGTGGAACCTACCTCATCTGCATACAATACTCTTGATAATCCCCTGGTAGATGAGGAACTTATCAACAAGTTGTCTACATACAGTACTCTTGATAAACCCATGGTGGATATAGAACTTATCACGAAATTGTCTACATACCTTACTCCTGATAATCTCCTGGTAGATATAGAACTTATCAACAAGTTGTCTACATACAGTACTCTTGATAATCCCCTGGTAGATATAGAACTTATCACCAATTTGTCTACATACAGTACTCTTTATAATCCCTTCGTAGATATAGAACTTATCAACAAGTTGTCTACATACAGTACTCTTGATAAACCCCTGGTACATATAGAACTTATCAACAAGTTGTCTACATACAGTACTCTTGATAATCCCCTGGTAGATATAGAACTTATCAACAAGTTGTCTACATACAGTACTCTTGATAAACCCCTGGTAGATATAGAACTTATCACCAAGTTGTCTACATGCAGTACTGTTGATAAATCCCTGGTAGATATAGAACTTATCACCAAGTTGTCTACATACAGTACTGTTGATAAACCCCTGGTAGATATAGAACTTATCAACAAGTTGTCTTCATACAGTACTCTTGATAAACCCCTGGTAGATATAGAACTTATCAAAAACTTGTCTACATACAGTACACTTGATAATCCCCTGGTAGATGTGGAACCTACCTCATCTGCATACATACTCTTGATAATCCCTTGGTAGATGTTGAACCTACGTCATCTGCATACATACTCTTTATAATCCCCTGGTAGATGTAGAACCTACCTCATCTGCATACATACTCTTGATAATCCCCTGGTATATGTAGAACCTACCTCATCTGCATACAATACTCTTGATAATCCCCTGGTAGATGTGTAACCTACCTCATCTGCTTACATACTCTTGATAATCCCCTGGTAGATGTAGAACCTACCTCGTCAGCATACAGTACTCTTGATAACACCCTGGTAGCTGTGGAACCTACCTCGTCTGCATACAATACTCTTGATAATCCCGTGGTAGCTGTGGAACCTACCTCGTCTGCATACAGTACTCTTGATAATCCCCTGGTAGATGTAGAAGCTACCTCGTCTGCATACAGTACTCTTGATAATCCCTTGGTAGCTGTGGAATCTACCTCGTCTGCATACAGTACTCTTGATAATCCCCTGGTAGATGTAGAACCTACCTCGTCTGCATACAATACTCTTGATAATCCCCTGGTAGCTGTGGAACCTACCTCGTCTGCATACAGTACTCTTGATAATCCCCTGGTAGCTGTAGACCCTACCTCGTCTGCATACAATACTCTTGATAATCCCCTGGTAGCTGTGGAACCTACCTCGTCTGCATACAGTACTCTTGATAATCCCCTGGTAGATGTAGACCCTACCTCGTCTGCATACAATACTCTTGATAATCCCCTGGTAGCTGTGGAACCTACCTCGTCTGCATACAGTACTCTTGATAATTCCCTGGTAGATGTAGAACCTACCTCATCTGCATACATACTCTTGATAATTCCCTGGTAGATGTAGAACCTACCTCATCTGCATAGAGTACTCTTGACAATCCCCTGGTAGTTGTGGAACCTACCTCATCTGCATACAATACTCTTGATAATCCCCTGGTAGATGTGGAACCTACCTCATCTGCATACAATACTCTTGATAATACCCTGGTAGATGTGGAACCTACCTCATCTGCATACAATACTCTTGATAATCCCCTGGTAGATGTGGAACCTACCTCATCTGCATACAATACTCTTGATAATCCCCTGGTAGATGTGGAACCTACCTAATCTGCATACAAGACTCTTGATAATCCCCTGGTAAATGTGGAACCCACCTCATCTGCATACATACTCTTGATAATCCCCTGGTAGATGTAGAACCTACCTCATCTGCATAGAGTACTCTTGATAATCCCCTGGTAGATGTGGAACCTACCTCGTCTGCATAGTGTACTCTTGATAATACCCTGGTAGATGTAGAACCTACCTCATCTGCCTACAGTACTCTTGATAATACCCTGGTAGATGCAGAACCTACCTCATCTGCATACATACTCTTGATAATCCCCTGGTATAAGTAGAACCCACCTCGTCTGCATACAGTACTCTTGATAATACCCTGGTAGATGTAGAACCTACCTCATCTGCATACAATACTCTTGATAATCCCCTGGTAGATGTGGAACCTACCTCATCTGCATACAGTACTCTTGATAATACCCTGGTAGATGTAGAACCTACCTCATCTGCATACAGTACTCTTGATAATCTCCTGGTAGATATAGAACTTACCAACAAGTTGTCTACATACAGTACTCTTGATAATCCCTTGGTAGATATAGAACTTATCAACAAGTTGTCTACATGCAGTACTCTTGATAATCCCCTGGTAGATATAGAACGTATCACCAATGTTCTACATACAGTACTCTTAATATTCCCCTGGTAGATGTAGAACTTATCACCAAGTTGTCTACATACAATACTCTTGATAATCCCCTGGTAGATGTGGAACCTACCTCATCTGCATACAATACTCTTGATAATCCCCTGGTAGATGTGGAACCTACCTCATCTGCATACAATACTCTTGATAATCCCCTGGTAGATGTGGAACCTACCTCATCTGCATACATACTCTTGATAATCCCCTGGTAGATGTGGAACCTACCTAATCTGCATACAATACTCTTGATAATCCCCTGGTAGATGTAGAACCTACCTCATCTGCATACAATACTCTTGATAATCCCCTGGTAGATGTGGAACCTACCTCATCTGCATACAATACTCTTGATAATCCCCTGGTAGATGAGGAACTTATCAACAAGTTGTCTACATACAGTACTCTTGATAAACCCATGGTGGATATAGAACTTATCACGAAATTGTCTACATACCATACTCCTGATAATCTCCTGGTAGATATAGAACTTATCAACAAGTTGTCTACATACAGTACTCTTGATAATCCCCTGGTAGATATAGAACTTATCACCAATTTGTCTACATACAGTACTCTTTATAATCCCTTCGTAGATATAGAACTTATCAACAAGTTGTCTACATACAGTACTCTTGATAAACCCCTGGTACATATAGAACTTATCAACAAGTTGTCTACATACAGTACTCTTGATAATCCCCTGGTAGATATAGAACTTATCAACAAGTTGTCTACATACAGTACTCTTGATAAACCCCTGGTAGATATAGAACTTATCACCAAGTTGTCTACATGCAGTACTGTTGATAAATCCCTGGTAGATATAGAACTTATCACCAAGTTGTCTACATACAGTACTGTTGATAAACCCCTGGTAGATATAGAACTTATCAACAAGTTGTCTTCATACAGTACTCTTGATAAACCCCTGGTAGATATAGAACTTATCAAAAACTTGTCTACATACAGTACACTTGATAATCCCCTGGTAGATGTGGAACCTACCTCATCTGCATACATACTCTTGATAATCCCTTGGTAGATGTTGAACCTACGTCATCTGCATACATACTCTTTATAATCCCCTGGTAGATGTAGAACCTACCTCATCTGCATACATACTCTTGATAATCCCCTGGTATATGTAGAACCTACCTCATCTGCATACAATACTCTTGATAATCCCCTGGTAGATGTGTAACCTACCTCATCTGCTTACATACTCTTGATAATCCCCTGGTAGATGTAGAACCTACCTCGTCAGCATACAGTACTCTTGATAACACCCTGGTAGCTGTGGAACCTACCTCGTCTGCATACAATACTCTTGATAATCCCCTGGTAGCTGTGGAACCTACCTCGTCTGCATACAGTACTCTTGATAATCCCCTGGTAGATGTAGAAGCTACCTCGTCTGCATACAGTACTCTTGATAATCCCTTGGTAGCTGTGGAATCTACCTCGTCTGCATACAGTACTCTTGATAATCCCCTGGTAGATGTAGAACCTACCTCGTCTGCATACAATACTCTTGATAATCCCCTGGTAGCTGTGGAACCTACCTCGTCTGCATACAGTACTCTTGATAATCCCCTGGTAGCTGTAGACCCTACCTCGTCTGCATACAATACTCTTGATAATCCCCTGGTAGCTGTGGAACCTACCTCGTCTGCATACAGTACTCTTGATAATCCCCTGGTAGATGTAGACCCTACCTCGTCTGCATACAATACTCTTGATAATCCCCTGGTAGCTGTGGAACCTACCTCGTCTGCATACAGTACTCTTGATAATTCCCTGGTAGATGTAGAACCTACCTCATCTGCATACAGTACTCTTGATAATCCCCTGGTAGCTGTGGAACCTACCTCGTCTGCATACAGTACTCTTGATAATACCCTGGTATATGTAGAACCTACCTCGTCTGCATACAGTACTCTTGATAATACCCTGGTAGATGTAGAACCTACCTCATCTGCGTACAGTACTCTTGATAATCCCCTGGTATATGTAGAACCCACCTCGTCTGCATACAGTACTCTTGATAATACCCTGGTAGATGTTGAACCTACCTCATCTGCATACAGTACTCTTGATAATCCCCTGGTGTATGTAGAACCTACCTCGTCTGCATACAGTACTCTTGATAATACCCTGGTAGATGTTGAACCTACCTCATCTGCATACATACTCTTGATAATCCCCTGGTAGATGTAGAACCCACCTCGTCTGCATACAGTACTCTTGATAATCTCCTGGTAGATATAGAACTTACCAACACGTTGTCTGCATACAGTACTCTTGATAATCCCCTGGTAGATATAACACTTATCAACACGTTGTCTACATACAGTACTCTTGATAAACCCCTGGTAGATATAGAACTTATCAACAAGTTGTCTACATACCATACTCTTGATAATCTCTGGTAGATATAGAACTTATTAACAAGTTGTCTACATACCATACTCTTGATAATCTCCTGGTAGATATAGAACTTATCAACAAGTTGTCTACATACCATACACTTGATAAACCCCTGGTAGATATAGAACTTATCAACAAGTTGTCTACATACCATACTCTTGATAATCTCCTGGTAGATATAGAACTTATCAACAAGTTGTCTACATACAGTACTCTTGATAAGCCCCTGGTAGATATAGAACTTATCACCAAATTGTCTACATACAGTACTCTTGATAATCTCCTGGTAGATATAGAACTTATCAACAAGTTGTCTACATACAGTACTCTTAATAATCTCCTGGTAGATATAGAACTTATCAACAAGTTGTCTACATATCATACTCTTGTTAATCTCCTGGTAGATATAGAACTTATCATCAAGTTGTCTACATACCATACGCTTGATAATCTCCTGGTAGATATAGAACTTATCAATAAGTTGTCTACATATCATACTCTTGATAATCTCCTGGTAGATATAGAACTTACCAACAAGTTGTCTACATACCATACTCTTGATAATCTCCGGGTAGATATAGAACTTATCACCAAGTTGTCTACATACAGTACTCTTGATAATCTCTGGGTAGATATAGAACTCCTACATACAGTACTCTTGATAATCCCCTGGTAGATATAGAACTTATCAGCAAGTTGTCTACATACAGTACTCTTGATAATCTCCTGGTAGATATAGAGCTTATCAGCAAGTTGTCTACATATCATACTCTTGATAATCTCCTGGTAGATATAGAACTTATCAACAAGTTGTGTACATACAGTACTCTTGATAATCTCCGGGTAGATATAGAACTCCTACATACAGTACTCTTGCTAATCCCCTGGTAGATATAGAACTTATCAACAAGTTGTCTACATACAGTACTCTTGCTAATCCCCTGGTAGATATAGAACTTATCAACAAGTTGTCTACATACAGTACTCTTGATAATCTCCTGGTAGATATAGAGCTTATCAGCAAGTTGTCTACATATCATACTCTTGATAATCTCCTGGTAGATATAGAACTTATCAACAAGTTGTCTACATATCATACTCTTGATAATCTCCTGGTAGATATAGAACTTATCACCAAATTGTCTACATATCATACTCTTGATAATCTCCTGGTAGATATAGAACTTATCAACAAGTTGTCTACATACAGTACTCTTGATAATCTCCTGGTAGATATAGAGCTTATCAGCAAGTTGTCTACATACAGTACTCTTGATAATTTCCTGGTAGATATAGAACTTATCAACAAGTTGTCTACATACAGTACTCTTGATAATCTCCTGGTAGATATAGACCTTATCAACAAGTTGTCTACATACAGTACTCTTGATAATCTCCTGGTAGATATAGAGCTTATCAGCAAGTTGTCTACATACAGTACTCTTGATAATCTCCTGGTAGATATAGAACTTATCAACAAGTTGTCTACATACAGTGCTCTTGATAATCTCCTGGTAGATATAGAACTTATCAACACGTTGTCTACATACAGTACTCTTGATAATCTCCTGGTAGATATAGAACTTATCAACACGTTGTCTACATATCATACTCTTGATAATCCCCTGGTAGATATAGAACTTATCAACAAGTTGTCTACATACAGTACTCTTGATAATCTCCTGGTAGATATAGAGCTTATCAGCAAGTTGTCTACATACCATACTCTTGATAATCTACTGGTAGATATAGAACTTATCAACAAGTTGTCTACATACAGTACTGTTGATAATCTCCTGGTAGATATAGAACTTATCACCAAATTGTTACATAGAGTACTCTTTGTAATCTCCTGGTAGATATAGAACTTATCAACAAGTTGTCTACATACAGTACTCTTGATAATCTCCTGGTAGATATAGAACTTATCACCAAGTTGTCTACATACAGTACTCTTGATAATCTCCTGGTAGATATAGAACTTATCACCAAGTTGTCTACATAAAGTACTCTTGATAATCTCCTGGTAGATATAGAGCTTATCAGCAAGTTGTCTAAATACAGTACTCTTGATAATCTCCTGGTAGATATAGAACTTATCACCAAGTTGTCTACATACAGTACTCTTGATAATCTCCTGGTAGATATAGAACTTATCACCAAGTTGTCTACATACAGTACTCTTGATAATCTCCTGGTAGATATAGAGCTTATCAGCAAGTTGTCTACATACAGTACTCTTGATAATCTCCTGGTAGATATAGAACTTATCACCAAGTTGTCTACATACAGTACTCTTGATAATCTCCGGGTAGATATAGAACTTATCAACAAGTTGTCTATATACAGTACTCTTGATAATCCCCTGGTAGATATAGAACTTATCACCAAATTGTCTACATACAGTACTCTCATAATCTCCTGGTAGATATAGAACTTATTAACAAGTTGTCTACATACCATACTCTTATAATCTCCTGGTAGATATAGAACTTATCACCAAATTGTCTACATACCATACTCTTGATAATCTCCTGGTAGATATAGAAGTTATCACCAAGTTGTCTACATACAGTACTCTTGATAATCCCCTGGTAGATATAGAACTTATCACCAAGTTGTCTACATACAGTACTCTTGATAATCTCCTGGTAGATATAGAACTTACCAACAAGTTGTCTACATACAGTACTCTTGATAATCCCCTGGTAGATATAGAACTTATCAACAAGTTGTCTACATACAGTACTCTTGATAAACCCCTGGTAGATATAGAACTTATCACCAAATTGTCTACATACAGTACTCTTGATAATCCCCTGGTAGATATAGAACTTATCAACAAGTTGTCTACATACAGTACTCTTGATAATCTCCTGGTAGATATAGAACTTATCAACAAGTTGTCTACATACAGTACTCTTGATAATCTCCTGGTAGATATAGAACTTATCAACAAGTTGTCTACATACAGTACTCTTGATAATCTCCTGGTAGTTATAGAACTTATCAACAAGTTGTCTACATACCATACTCTTGATAATCCCCTGGTAGATATAGAACTTATCACCATATTGTCTACATACAGTACTCTTGATAATCTCCTGGTAGATATAGAACTTACCAACAAGTTGTCTACATACCATACTCTTGATACTCTCCTGGTAGATATAGAACTTATCAACAAGTTGTCTACATATAGTACTCTTGATAATCTCCGGGTAGATATAGAACTTATCAACAAGTTGTCTACATACAGTTCTCTTGATAATCCCCTGGTAGATATAGAACTTATCACCAAATTGTCTACATACAGTACTCTTGATAATCTCTTGGTAGATATAGAACTTATCAACAAGTTGTCTACATACCATACTCTTGATAATCTCCTGGTAGATATAGACCTTATCAACAAGTTGTCTACATACCATATTCTTGATAATCTCCTGGTAGATATAGACCTTATCACCAAATTGTCTACATACAGTACTCTTGATAATCTCCTGGTAGATATAGAACTTATCAACAAGTTGTCTACATACAGTACTCTTGATAATCTCCTGGTAGATATAGAACTTATCACCAAATTGTCTACATACCATACTCGTGATAAACCCCTGGTAGATATAGAACTTATCACCAAATTGTCTACATACCATACTCTTGATAATCTCCTGGTAGATATAGAACTTATCACCAATGTTCTACATACAGTACTCTTGATAATCCTCTGGTAGATGTAGAACTTATCACCAAGTTGTCTACATACAGTACTCTTGATAAACCCCTGGTAGATATAGAACTTATCACCAAATTGTCTACATACCATACTCTTGATAATCCCCTGGTAGATATAGAACTTACCAACAAGTTGTCTACATACAGTACTCTTTATAATCTCTGGTAGATATAGAACTTACCAACAAGTTGTCTACATACCATACTCTTGATAATCTCTGGTAGATGTAGAACCTACGTCAAATTCATACATACTCTTGATAATCCCCTGGTAGATGTAGAACCTACCAGGTCTACGTACAGTACTCTTGATAATTCCCTGGTAGATGTAGAACCTACCACGTCTACATACAGTACTCTTGATAATCCCCTGGTAGATGTAGAACTTACCACGTCTACATACAGTACTCTTGATAATCCCCTGGTAGTTGTAGAACCTACCTCGTCTACATACATACTCTTGATAATCCCCTGGTAGATGTAGAAGCTACCTCATCTGCATACAGCACTCTTGATAACCCCCTGGTAGATATAGAACCTACGTCGTCTACCTACAGTACTCTTGATAATCCCCTGGTAGATGTGGAACCTACCTCATCTGCATACAATACTCTTGATAATCCCCTGGTAATGTAAAACCTACCTCGTCTGCATACCGTACACTTAATAATCTCCTGGTAGATGTGGAACCTACCTCATCTGCATAAAATACTCTTGATAATTCCCTGGTAGTTGTGGAACCTACCTCATCTGCATACAATACTCTTGATAATTCCCTGGTAGATGTGGAACCTACCTCATCTGCATACAATACTCTTGATAATCCCCTGGTAGATGTGGAACCTACCTCATCTGCATACAATACTGTTGATAATTCCCTGGTAATGTAGAACCTACCTCATCTGCATACAATACTCTTGATAATTCCCTGGTAGTTGTGGAACCTACCTCATCTGCATACAATACTCTTGATAATTACCTGGTAGTGGTGGAACCTACCTCATCTGCATACAATACTCTTGATAATTCCCTGGTAGATGTGGAACCTACCTCATCTGCATACAATACTCTTGATAATTCCCTGGTAGTTGTGGAACCTACCTCATCTGCAAACAATACTCTTGATAATTCCCTGGTAGTGGTGGAACCTACCTCATCTGCATACAATACTCTTGATAATTCCCTGGTAGATGTGGAACCTACCTCATCTGCATACAATACTCTTGATAATTCCCTGGTAGTTGTGGAACCTACCTCATCTGCATACAATACTCTTGATAATTCCCTGGTAGTTGTGGAACCTACCTCATCTGCATACAATACTCTTGATAATTCCCTGGTAGTTGTGGAACCTACCTCATCTGCATACAATACTGTGGATAATTCCCTAGTAGTTGTGGAACCTACCTCATCTGCATACAATACTGTTGATAATTCCCTGGTAGTTGTGGAACCTACCTCATCTGCATACAATACTCTTGATAATTCCCTGGTAGTTGTGGAACCTACCTCATCTGCATACAATACTGTTGATAATTCCCTGGTAATGTAGAACCTACCTCGTCTGCATACCGTACACTTAATAATCCCCTGGTAGATGTGGAACCTACCTCATCTGCATACAATGCTCTCGATAATCTCCTAGTACATGTGGAACCTACCTCATCTGCATACAATACTCTTGATAATCCCCTGGTAGATGTAGAACCTACCTCGTCTGCATACAGTACTCTTGATAATCTCCTGGTAGATGTGGAACCTACCTCATCTGCATACAATACTCTTGATAATCCCCTGGTAGATGTAGAACCTACCTCGTCTGCATACAGTACTCTTGATAATCCCCTGGTAGATGTAGAACCTACCTCATCTGCATAGAGTACTCTTGACAATCCCCTGGTAGATGTGGAACCTACCTCATCTGCATACATACTCTTGATAATTCCCTGGTAGATGTAGAACCTACCTCATCTGCATAGAGTACTCTTGACAATCCCCTGGTAGTTGTGGAACCTACCTCATCTGCATACAATACTCTTGATAATCCCCTGGTAGATGTGGAACCTACCTCATCTGCATACAATACTCTTGATAATACCCTGGTAGATGTGGAACCTACCTAATCTGCATACAAGACTCTTGATAATCCCCTGGTAGATGTAGAGCCTACCTCATCTGCATACAATACTCTTGATAATCCCCTGGTAGATGTGGAACCTACCTAATCTGCATACAAGACTCTTGATAATCCTCTGGTAGATGTACAACCTACCTCATCTGCATACAATACTCTTGATAATCCCCTGGTAGATGCAGAACCTACCTCATCTGCATACATACTCTTGATAATCCCCTGGTAGAAGTAGAACCCACCTCGTCTGCATACAGTACTCTTGATAATACCCTGGTAGATGTAGAACCTACCTCATCTGCATACAATACTCTTGATAATCCCCTGGTAGATGTGGAACCTACCTCATCTGCATACAATACTCTTGATAATCCCCTGGTAGATGTGGAACCTACCTCATCTGCATACATACTCTTGATAATCCCCTGGTAGATGTAGAACCTACCTCATCTGCATACAGTACTCTTGATAATCTCCTGGTAGATATAGAACTTACCAACAAGTTGTCTACATACAGTACTCTTGATAATCCCTTGGTAGATATAGAACTTATCAACAAGTTGTCTACATGCAGTACTCTTGATAATCCCCTGGTAGATATAGAACGTATCACCAATGTTCTACATACAGTACTCTTGATAATCCCCTGGTAGATGTAGAACTTATCACCAAGTTGTCTACATACAATACTCTTTATAATCCCCTGGTAGATGTGGAACCTACCTCATCTGCATACAATACTCTTGATAATCCCCTGGTAGATGTGGAACCTACCTCATCTGCATACAATACTCTTGATAGTCCCCTGGTAGATGTGGAACCTACCTCAATTGCATACATACTCTTGATAATCCCCTGGTAGATGTGGAACCTACCTAATCTGCATACAATACTCTTGATAATCCCCTGGTAGATGTAGAACCTACCTCATCTGCATACAATACTCTTGATAATCCCCTCTTAGATGTGGAACCTACCTCATCTGCATACAATACTCTTGATAATCCCCTGGTAGATGTGGAACCTACCTCATCTGCATACAATACTCTTGATAATCCCCTGGTAGATGTGGAACCTACCTCATCTGCATACATACTCTTGATAATCCCCTGGTAGATGTAGAACCTACCTCATCTGCATAGAGTACTCTTGATAATCCCCTGGTAGATGTGGAACCTACCTCGTCTGCATAGAGTACTCTTGATAATACCCTGGTAGATGTAGAACCTACCTCATCTGCTTACAGTACTCTTGATAATACCCTGGTAGATGTAGAACCTACCTCATCTGCATACATACTCTTGATAATCCCCTGGTAGAAGTAGAACCCACCTCGTCTGCATACAGTACTCTTGATAATACCCTGGTAGATGTAGAACCTACCTTATCTGCATACAATACTCTTGATAATCCCCTGGTAGATGTGGAACCTACCTCATCTGCATACAGTACTCTTGATAATGCCCTGGTAGATGTAGGACCTACCTCATCTGCATACAGTGCTCTTGATAATCTCCTGGTAGATATAGAACTTACCAACAAGTTGTCTACATACAGTACTCTTTATAAACCCCTGGTGGATATAGAACTTATCACCAAATTGTCTACATACCATACTCTTGATAATCTCCTGGTGGATATAGAACTTATCAACAAGTTGTCTACATACAGTACTCTTGATAATCCCCTGGTAGATATAGAACTTATCACCAATTTGTCTACATACAGTACTCTTTATAATCCCTTCGTAGATATAGAACTTATCAACAAGTTGTCTACATACAGTACTCTTGATAAACCCCTGGTAGATATAGAACTTATCACCAAGTTGCCTACATGCAGTACTGTTGATAAACCCCTGGTAGATATAGAACTTATCAACAAGTTGTCTACATACAGTACTCTTGATAATCTCCTGGTAGATATAGAACTTATCAACAAGTTATCTACATACAGTACTCTTGATAATCCCCTGGTAGATATAGAACTTATCAACAAGTTGTCTACATACAGTACTCTTGATAATCCCCTGGTAGATATAGAACTTATCAACAAGTTGTCTACATACAGTACTCTTGATAAACCCCTGGTAGATATAGAACTTATCACCAAGTTGTCTACATGCAGTACTCTTGATAATCCCCTGGTAGATATAGAACTTATCAACAAGTTGTCTACATACAGTACTCTTGATAATCCCCTGGTAGATATAGAACTTATCACCAAATTGTCTACATACAGTACTCTTGATAATCCCCTGGTAGATATAGAACTTATCACCAAGTTGTCTACATACCATACTCTTGATAATCTCCTGGTAGATATAGAACTTATCACCAATGTTCTACATACAGTACTCTTGATAATCCTCTGGTAGATGTAGAACTTATCACCAAGTTGTCTACATACAGTACTCTTGATAAACCCCTGGTAGATATAGAACTTATCACCAAATTGTCTACATACCATACTCTTGATAATCCCCTGGTAGATATAGAACTTACCAACAAGTTGTCTACATACAGTACTCTTTATAATCCCCTGGTAGATATAGAACTTACCAACAAGTTGTCTACATACCATACTCTTGATAATCTCTGGTAGATGTAGAACCTACGTCATCTGCATACATACTCTTGATAATCCCCTGGTAGATGTAGAACCTACCAGGTCTACGTACAGTACTCTTGATAATTCCCTGGTAGATGTAGAACCTACCACGTCTACATACAGTACTCTTGATAATCCCCTGGTAGATGTAGAACTTACCACGTCTACATACAGTACTCTTGATAATCCCCTGGTAGTTGTAGAACCTACCTCGTCTACATACATACTCTTGATAATCCCCTGGTAGATGTAGAAGCTACCTCATCTGCATACAGCACTCTTGATAACCCCCTGGTAGATATAGAACCTACGTCGTCTACCTACAGTACTCTTGATAATCCCCTGGTAGATGTGGAACCTACCTCATCTGCATACAATACTCTTGATAATCCCCTGGTAATGTAAAACCTACCTCGTCTGCATACCGTACACTTAATAATCTCCTGGTAGATGTGGAACCTACCTCATCTGCATAAAATACTCTTGATAATTCCCTGGTAGTTGTGGAACCTACCTCATCTGCATACAATACTCTTGATAATTCCCTGGTAGATGTGGAACCTACCTCATCTGCATACAATACTCTTGATAATCCCCTGGTAGATGTGGAACCTACCTCATCTGCATACAATACTGTTGATAATTCCCTGGTAATGTAGAACCTACCTCATCTGCATACAATACTCTTGATAATTCCCTGGTAGTTGTGGAACCTACCTCATCTGCATACAATACTCTTGATAATTCCCTGGTAGTGGTGGAACCTACCTCATCTGCATACAATACTCTTGATAATTCCCTGGTAGATGTGGAACCTACCTCATCTGCATACAATACTCTTGATAATTCCCTGGTAGTTGTGGAACCTACCTCATCTGCATACAATACTCTTGATAATTCCCTGGTAGTTGTGGAACCTACCTCATCTGCATACAATACTCTTGATAATTCCCTGGTAGATGTAGAACCCACCTCGTCTGCATACAGTACTCTTGATAATACCCTGGTAGATGTAGAACCTACCTCATCTGCATACAATACTCTTGACAATCCCCTGGTAGTTGTGGAACCTACCTCATCTGCATACAATACTCTTGATAATCCCCTGGTAGATGTGGAACCTACCTCATCTGCATACAATACTCTTGATAATACCCTGGTAGATGTGGAACCTACCTAATCTGCATACAAGACTCTTGATAATCCCCTGGTAGATGTAGAACCTACCTCATCTGCATACAATACTCTTGATAATCCCCTGGTAGATGTGGAACCTACCTAATCTGCATACAAGACTCTTGATAATCCTCTGGTAGATGTACAACCTACCTCATCTGCATACAATACTCTTGATAATCCCCTGGTAGATGCAGAACCTACCTCATCTGCATACATACTCTTGATAATCCCCTGGTAGAAGTAGAACCCACCTCGTCTGCATACAGTACTCTTGATAATACCCTGGTAGATGTAGAACCTACCTCATCTGCATACAATACTCTTGATAATCCCCTGGTAGATGTGGAACCTACCTCATCTGCATACAATACTCTTGATAATCCCCTGGTAGATGTGGAACCTACCTCATCTGCATACATACTCTTGATAATCCCCTGGTAGATGTAGAACCTACCTCATCTGCATAGAGTACTCTTGATAATCCCCTGGTAGATGTGGAACCTACCTCGTCTGCATACAGTACTCTTGATAATACCCTGGTAGATGTAGAACCTACCTCATCTGCATACAGTACTCTTGATAATCTCCTGGTAGATATAGAACTTACCAACAAGTTGTCTACATACAGTACTCTTGATAATCCCTTGGTAGATATAGAACTTATCAACAAGTTGTCTACATGCAGTACTCTTGATAATCCCCTGGTAGATATAGAACGTATCACCAATGTTCTACATACAGTACTCTTGATAATCCCCTGGTAGATGTAGAACTTATCACCAAGTTGTCTACATACAATACTCTTTATAATCCCCTGGTAGATGTGGAACCTACCTCATCTGCATACAATACTCTTGATAATCCCCTGGTAGATGTGGAACCTACCTCATCTGCATACAGTACTCTTGATAGTCCCCTGGTAGATGTGGAACCTACCTCAATTGCATACATACTCTTGATAATTCCCTGGTAGATGTGGAACCTACCTCATCTGCATACAATACTCTTGATAATCCCCTGGTAGATGTGGAACCTACCTCATCTGCATACAATACTGTTGATAATTCCCTGGTAATGTAGAACCTACCTCATCTGCATACAATACTCTTGATAATTCCCTGGTAGTTGTGGAACCTACCTCATCTGCAAACAATACTCTTGATAATTCCCTGGTAGTGGTGGAACCTACCTCATCTGCATACAATACTCTTGATAATTCCCTGGTAGATGTGGAACCTACCTCATCTGCATACAATACTCTTGATAATTCCCTGGTAGTTGTGGAACCTACCTCATCTGCATACAATACTCTTGATAATTCCCTGGTAGTTGTGGAACCTACCTCATCTGCATACAATACTCTTGATAATTCCCTGGTAGTTGTGGAACCTACCTCATCTGCATACAATACTGTGGATAATTCCCTAGTAGTTGTGGAACCTACCTCATCTGCATACAATACTGTTGATAATTCCCTGGTAGTTGTGGAACCTACCTCATCTGCATACAATACTCTTGATAATTCCCTGGTAGTTGTGGAACCTACCTCATCTGCATACAATACTCTTGATAATTCCCAGGTAGATGTGGAACCTACCTCATCTGCATACAATACTGTTGATAATTCCCTGGTAATGTAGAACCTACCTCGTCTGCATACCGTACACTTAATAATCCCCTGGTAGATGTGGAACCTACCTCATCTGCATACAATGCTCTCGATAATCTCCTAGTACATGTGGAACCTACCTCATCTGCATACAATACTCTTGATAATCCCCTGGTAGATGTAGAACCTACCTCGTCTGCATACAGTACTCTTGATAATCTCCTGGTAGATGTGGAACCTACCTCATCTGCATACAATACTCTTGATAATCCCCTGGTAGATGTAGAACCTACCTCGTCTGCATACAGTACTCTTGATAATCCCCTGGTAGATGTAGAACCTACCTCATCTGCATAGAGTACTCTTGACAATCCCCTGGTAGATGTGGAACCTACCTCATCTGCATACATACTCTTGATAATTCCCTGGTAGATGTAGAACCTACCTCATCTGCATAGAGTACTCTTGACAATCCCCTGGTAGTTGTGGAACCTACCTCATCTGCATACAATACTCTTGATAATCCCCTGGTAGATGTGGAACCTACCTCATGTGCATACAATACTCTTGATAATACCCTGGTAGATGTGGAACCTACCTAATCTGCATACAAGACTCTTGATAATCCCCTGGTAGATGTAGAACCTACCTCATCTGCATACAATACTCTTGATAATCCCCTGGTAGATGTGGAACCTACCTAATCTGCATACAAGACTCTTGATAATCCTCTGGTAGATGTACAACCTACCTCATCTGCATACAATACTCTTGATAATCCCCTGGTAGATGCAGAACCTACCTCATCTGCATACATACTCTTGATAATCCCCTGGTAGAAGTAGAACCCACCTCGTCTGCATACAGTACTCTTGATAATACCCTGGTAGATGTAGAACCTACCTCATCTGCATACAATACTCTTGATAATCCCCTGGTAGATGTGGAACCTACCTCATCTGCATACAATACTCTTGATAATCCCCTGGTAGATGTGGAACCTACCTCATCTGCATACATACTCTTGATAATCCCCTGGTAGATGTAGAACCTACCTCATCTGCATAGAGTACTCTTGATAATCCCCTGGTAGATGTGGAACCCACCTCGTCTGCATACAGTACTCTTGATAATACCCTGGTAGATGTAGAACCTACCTCATCTGCATACAGTACTCTTGATAATCTCCTGGTAGATATAGAACTTACCAACAAGTTGTCTACATACAGTACTCTTGATAATCCCTTGGTAGATATAGAACTTATCAACAAGTTGTCTACATGCAGTACTCTTGATAATCCCCTGGTAGATATAGAACGTATCACCAATGTTCTACATACAGTACTCTTGATAATCCCCTGGTAGATGTAGAACTTATCACCAAGTTGTCTACATACAATACTCTTTATAATCCCCTGGTAGATGTGGAACCTACCTCATCTGCATACAATACTCTTGATAATCCCCTGGTAGATGTGGAACCTACCTCATCTGCATACAATACTCTTGATAGTCCCCTGGTAGATGTGGAACCTACCTCAATTGCATACATACTCTTGATAATCCCCTGGTAGATGTGGAACCTACCTAATCTGCATACAATACTCTTGATAATCCCCTGGTAGATGTAGAACCTACCTCATCTGCATACAATACTCTTGATAATCCCCTCTTAGATGTGGAACCTACCTCATCTGCATACAATACTCTTGATAATCCCCTGGTAGATGTGGAACCTACCTCATCTGCATACAATACTCTTGATAATCCCCTGGTAGATGTGGAACCTACCTCATCTGCATACATACTCTTGATAATCCCCTGGTAGATGTAGAACCTACCTCATCTGCATAGAGTACTCTTGATAATCCCCTGGTAGATGTGGAACCTACCTCGTCTGCATAGAGTACTCTTGATAATACCCTGGTAGATGTAGAACCTACCTCATCTGCTTACAGTACTCTTGATAATACCCTGGTAGATGTAGAACCTACCTCATCTGCATACATACTCTTGATAATCCCCTGGTAGAAGTAGAACCCACCTCGTCTGCATACAGTACTCTTGATAATACCCTGGTAGATGTAGAACCTACCTTATCTGCATACAATACTCTTGATAATCCCCTGGTAGATGTGGAACCTACCTCATCTGCATACAGTACTCTTGATAATGCCCTGGTAGATGTAGGACCTACCTCATCTGCATACAGTGCTCTTGATAATCTCCTGGTAGATATAGAACTTACCAACAAGTTGTCTACATACAGTACTCTTTATAAACCCCTGGTGGATATAGAACTTATCACCAAATTGTCTACATACCATACTCTTGATAATCTCCTGGTGGATATAGAACTTATCAACAAGTTGTCTACATACAGTACTCTTGATAATCCCCTGGTAGATATAGAACTTATCACCAATTTGTCTACATACAGTACTCTTTATAATCCCTTCGTAGATATAGAACTTATCAACAAGTTGTCTACATACAGTACTCTTGATAAACCCCTGGTAGATATAGAACTTATCACCAAGTTGCCTACATGCAGTACTGTTGATAAACCCCTGGTAGATATAGAACTTATCAACAAGTTGTCTACATACAGTACTCTTGATAATCTCCTGGTAGATATAGAACTTATCAACAAGTTATCTACATACAGTACTCTTGATAATCCCCTGGTAGATATAGAACTTATCAACAAGTTGTCTACATACAGTACTCTTGATAATCCCCTGGTAGATATAGAACTTATCAACAAGTTGTCTACATACAGTACTCTTGATAAACCCCTGGTAGATATAGAACTTATCACCAAGTTGTCTACATGCAGTACTCTTGATAATCCCCTGGTAAATATAGAACTTATCAACAAGTTGTCTACATACAGTACTCTTGATAATCCCCTGGTAGATATAGAACTTATCACCAAATTGTCTACATACAGTACTCTTGATAATCCCCTGGTAGATATAGAACTTATCACCAAGTTGTCTACATACCATACTCTTGATAATCTCCTGGTAGATATAGAACTTATCACCAATGTTCTACATACAGTACTCTTGATAATCCTCTGGTAGATGTAGAACTTATCACCAAGTTGTCTACATACAGTACTCTTGATAAACCCCTGGTAGATATAGAACTTATCACCAAATTGTCTACATACCATACTCTTGATAATCCCCTGGTAGATATAGAACTTACCAACAAGTTGTCTACATACAGTACTCTTTATAATCCCCTGGTAGATATAGAACTTACCAACAAGTTGTCTACATACCATACTCTTGATAATCTCTGGTAGATGTAGAACCTACGTCATCTGCATACATACTCTTGATAATCCCCTGGTAGATGTAGAACCTACCAGGTCTACGTACAGTACTCTTGATAATTCCCTGGTAGATGTAGAACCTACCACGTCTACATACAGTACTCTTGATAATCCCCTGGTAGATGTAGAACTTACCACGTCTACATACAGTACTCTTGATAATCCCCTGGTAGTTGTAGAACCTACCTCGTCTACATACATACTCTTGATAATCCCCTGGTAGATGTAGAAGCTACCTCATCTGCATACAGCACTCTTGATAACCCCCTGGTAGATATAGAACCTACGTCGTCTACCTACAGTACTCTTGATAATCCCCTGGTAGATGTGGAACCTACCTCATCTGCATACAATACTCTTGATAATCCCCTGGTAATGTAAAACCTACCTCGTCTGCATACCGTACACTTAATAATCTCCTGGTAGATGTGGAACCTACCTCATCTGCATAAAATACTCTTGATAATTCCCTGGTAGTTGTGGAACCTACCTCATCTGCATACAATACTCTTGATAATTCCCTGGTAGATGTGGAACCTACCTCATCTGCATACAATACTCTTGATAATCCCCTGGTAGATGTGGAACCTACCTCATCTGCATACAATACTGTTGATAATTCCCTGGTAATGTAGAACCTACCTCATCTGCATACAATACTCTTGATAATTCCCTGGTAGTTGTGGAACCTACCTCATCTGCATACAATACTCTTGATAATTCCCTGGTAGTGGTGGAACCTACCTCATCTGCATACAATACTCTTGATAATTCCCTGGTAGATGTGGAACCTACCTCATCTGCATACAATACTCTTGATAATTCCCTGGTAGTTGTGGAACCTACCTCATCTGCATACAATACTCTTGATAATTCCCTGGTAGTTGTGGAACCTACCTCATCTGCATACAATACTCTTGATAATTCCCTGGTAGATGTAGAACCCACCTTGTCTGCATACAGTACTCTTGATAATACCCTGGTAGATGTAGAACCTACCTCATCTGCATACAATACTCTTGACAATCCCCTGGTAGTTGTGGAACCTACCTCATCTGCATACAATACTCTTGATAATCCCCTGGTAGATGTGGAACCTACCTCATCTGCATACAATACTCTTGATAATACCCTGGTAGATGTGGAACCTACCTAATCTGCATACAAGACTCTTGATAATCCCCTGGTAGATGTAGAACCTACCTCATCTGCATACAATACTCTTGATAATCCCCTGGTAGATGTGGAACCTACCTAATCTGCATACAAGACTCTTGATAATCCTCTGGTAGATGTACAACCTACCTCATCTGCATACAATACTCTTGATAATCCCCTGGTAGATGCAGAACCTACCTCATCTGCATACATACTCTTGATAATCCCCTGGTAGAAGTAGAACCCACCTCGTCTGCATACAGTACTCTTGATAATACCCTGGTAGATGTAGAACCTACCTCATCTGCATACAATACTCTTGATAATCCCCTGGTAGATGTGGAACCTACCTCATCTGCATACAATACTCTTGATAATCCCCTGGTAGATGTGGAACCTACCTCATCTGCATACATACTCTTGATAATCCCCTGGTAGATGTAGAACCTACCTCATCTGCATAGAGTACTCTTGATAATCCCCTGGTAGATGTGGAACCTACCTCGTCTGCATACAGTACTCTTGATAATACCCTGGTAGATGTAGAACCTACCTCATCTGCATACAGTACTCTTGATAATCTCCTGGTAGATATAGAACTTACCAACAAGTTGTCTACATACAGTACTCTTGATAATCCCTTGGTAGATATAGAACTTATCAACAAGTTGTCTACATGCAGTACTCTTGATAATCCCCTGGTAGATATAGAACGTATCACCAATGTTCTACATACAGTACTCTTGATAATCCCCTGGTAGATGTAGAACTTATCACCAAGTTGTCTACATACAATACTCTTTATAATCCCCTGGTAGATGTGGAACCTACCTCATCTGCATACAATACTCTTGATAATCCCCTGGTAGATGTGGAACCTACCTCATCTGCATACAATACTCTTGATAGTCCCCTGGTAGATGTGGAACCTACCTCAATTGCATACATACTCTTGATAATCCCCTGGTAGATGTGGAACCTACCTAATCTGCATACAATACTCTTGATAATCCCCTGGTAGATGTAGAACCTACCTCATCTGCATACAATACTCTTGATAATCCCCTCTTAGATGTGGAACCTACCTCATCTGCATACAATACTCTTGATAATCCCCTGGTAGATGTGGAACCTACCTCATCTGCATACAATACTCTTGATAATCCCCTGGTAGATGTGGAACCTACCTCATCTGCATACATACTCTTGATAATCCCCTGGTAGATGTGGAACCTACCTCGTCTGCATAGAGTACTCTTGATAATACCCTGGTAGATGTAGAACCTACCTCATCTGCTTACAGTACTCTTGATAATACCCTGGTAGATGTAGAACCTACCTCATCTGCATACATACTCTTGATAATCCCCTGGTAGAAGTAGAACCCACCTCGTCTGCATACAGTACTCTTGATAATACCCTGGTAGATGTAGAACCTACCTTATCTGCATACAATACTCTTGATAATCCCCTGGTAGATGTGGAACCTACCTCATCTGCATACAGTACTCTTGATAATGCCCTGGTAGATGTAGGACCTACCTCATCTGCATACAGTGCTCTTGATAATCTCCTGGTAGATATAGAACTTACCAACAAGTTGGCTACATACAGTACTCTTTATAAACCCCTGGTGGATATAGAACTTATCACCAAATTGTCTACATACCATACTCTTGATAATCTCCTGGTGGATATAGAACTTATCAACAAGTTGTCTACATACAGTACTCTTGATAATCCCCTGGTAGATATAGAACTTATCACCAATTTGTCTACATACAGTACTCTTTATAATCCCTTCGTAGATATAGAACTTATCAACAAGTTGTCTACATACAGTACTCTTGATAAACCCCTGGTAGATATAGAACTTATCACCAAGTTGCCTACATGCAGTACTGTTGATAAACCCCTGGTAGATATAGAACTTATCAACAAGTTGTCTACATACAGTACTCTTGATAATCTCCTGGTAGATATAGAACTTATCAACAAGTTGTCTACATACAGTACTCTTGATAATCCCCTGGTAGATATAGAACTTATCAACAAGTTGTCTACATACAGTACTCTTGATAATCCCGTGGTAGATATAGAACTTATCAACAAGTTGTCTACATACAGTACTCTTGATAAACCCCTGGTAGATATAGAACTTATCACCAAGTTGTCTACATGCAGTACTCTTGATAATCCCCTGGTAGATATAGAACTTATCAACAAGTTGTCTACATACAGTACTCTTGATAATCCCCTGGTAGATATAGAACTTATCACCAAATTGTCTACATACAGTACTCTTGATAATCCCCTGGTAGATATAGAACTTATCACCAAGTTGTCTACATGCAGTACTCTTGATAATCCCCTGGTAGATATACAACTTATCAACAAGTTGTCTACATACAGTACTCTTGATAAACCCCTGGTAGATATAGAACTTATCACCAAGTTGTCTACATACAGTACTCTTGATAAACCCCTGGTAGATATAGAACTCATCAACAAGTTGTCTACATACAGTACTCTTGATAATCCCCTGGTAGATATAGAACTTATCAACAAGTTGTCTACATACAGTACTCTTGATAAACCCCTGGTAGATATAGAACTTATCACCAAGTTGTCTACATACAGTACTCTTGATAATCTCCTGGTAGATATAGAACTTTCAACACGTTGTCTGCATACAGTACTCTTCATAATCCCCTGGTAGATATAGCACTTATCAACACGTTGTCTACATACAGTACTCTTGATAATCTCCTGGTAGATATAGAACTTATCAACACGTTGTTTGCATACAGTACTCTTGATAATCCCCTGGTAGATATAGCACTTATCAACACGTTGTCTACATACAGTACTCTTGATAAACCCCTGGTAGTTATAGAACTTATCAACAAGTTGTCTACATACCATACTCTTGATAATCTCTGGTAGTTATAGAACTTATCAACAAGTTGTCTACATACCATACTCTTGATAATCTCCTGGTAGATATAGAACTTATCAACAAGTTGTCTACATACAGTACTCTTGATAATCTCCTGGTAGATATAGAACTTATCAACAAGTTGTCTACATACCATACACTTGATAAACCCCTGGTAGATATAGAACTTATCAACAAGTTGTCTACATACAGTACTCTTGATAAACCCCTGGTAGATATAGAACTTATCAACAAATTGTCTACATACAGTACTCTTGATAATCTCTTGGTAGATATAAAACTTATCACCAAATTGTCTACATACCATACTCTTGATAATCTCCGGGTAGATATAGAACTCCTACAATCAGTACTCTTGATAATCCCCTGGTAGATATAGAACTTATCACCAAATTGTCTACATACAGTACTCTTGATAATCTCCTGGTAGATATAGAGCTTATCAGCAAGTTGTCTACATACAGTACTCTTGATAATCTCCTGGTAGATATAGAACTAATCAACAAGTTGTCTACATACAGTACTCTTGATAATCTCCTGGTAGATATAGAACTTATCAACAAGTTGTCTACATATCATACTCTTGATAATCTCCTGGTAGATATAGAACTTATCAACAAGTTGTCTACATATCATACTCTTGATAATCTCCTGGTAGATATAGAACTTATCAACAAGTTGTCTACATATCATACTCTTGATAATCGCCTGGTAGATATAGAACTTACCAACAAGTTGTCTACATACCATACTCTTGATAATCTCCGGGTAGATATAGAACTTATCACCAAGTTGTCTACACACAGTACTCTTGATAATCTCCGGGTAGATATAGAACTCCTACATACAGTACTCTTGATAATCCCCTGGTAGATATAGAACTTATCACCAAATTGTCTACATACAGTACTCTTGATAATCTCCTGGTAGATATAGAGCTTATCAGCAAGTTGTCTACATACAGTACTCTTGATAATCTCCTGGTAGATATAGAACTTATCAACAAGTTGTCTACATACAGTACTCTTGATAATCTCCTGGTAGATATAGAACTTATCAACACGTTGTCTACATACAGTACTCTTGATAATCTCCTGGTAGATATAGAACTTATCAACACGTTGTCTACATATCATACTCTTGATAATCCCCTGGTAGATATAGAACTTATCAACAAGTTGTCTACATACAGTACTCTTGATAATCTCCTGGTAGATATAGAGCTTATCAGCAAGTTGTCTACATATCATACTCTTGATAATCTCCTGGTAGATATAGAACTTATCAACAAGTTGTCTACATATCATACTCTTGATAATCTCCTGGTAGATATAGAACTTACCAACAAGTTGTCTACATACCATACTCTTGATAATCTCCTGGTAGATATAGAACTTATCAACAAGTTGTCTACATACAGTACTGTTGATAATCTCCTGGTAGATATAGAACTTATCACCAAATTGTTACATACAGTACTCTTGATAATCTCCTGGTAGATATAGAACTTATCACCAAATTGTCTACATACAGTACTCTTGATAATCTCCTGGTAGATATAGAACTTATCACCAAGTTGTCTACATACAGTACTCTTGATAATCTCCTGGTAGATATAGAACTTATCACCAAATTGTCTACATACAGTACTCTTGATAATCTCCTGGTAGATATAGAGCTTATCAGCAAGTTGTCTACATACAGTACTCTTGATAATCTCCTGGTAGATATAGAACTTATCAACAAGTTGTCTACATACAGTACTCTTGATAAACCCCTGGTAGTTATAGAACTTATCAACAAGTTGTCTACATACACTACTCTTGATAATCTCCTGGTAGTTATAGAACTTATCACCAAGTTGTCTACATACAGTACTCTTGATAAACCCCTGGTAGTTATAGAACTTATCAACAAGTTGTCTACATACAGTACTCTTGATAATCTCCTGGTAGTTATAGAACTTATCAAGAAGTTGTCTACATACAGTACTCTTGATAAACCCCTGGTAGTTATAGAACTTATCAACAAGTTGTCTACATACAGTACTCTTGATAATCTCCTGGTAGTTATAGAACTTATCACCAAGTTGTCTACATACAGTACATTTGATAATCTCCTGGTAGATATAGAGCTTATCAGCAAGTTGTCTACATACAGTACTCTTGATAATCTCCTGGTAGATATAGAACTTATCACCAAGTTGTCTACATACAGTACTCTTGATAATCTCCTGGTAGATATAGAACTTATCACCGAGTTGTCTACATACAGTACTCTTGATAATCTCCTGGTAGATATAGAACTTATCACCAAGTTGTCTACATACAGTACTCTTGATAATCTCCTGGTAGATATAGAACTTATCACCAAGTTGTCTACATACTGTACTCTTGATAATCTCCTGGTAGATATAGAACTTATCACCAGGTTGTCTACATACAGTACTCTTGATAATCTCCTGGTAGATATAGAGCTTATCAGCAAGTTGTCTACATACAGTACTCTTGATAATCTCCTGGTAGATATAGAACTTATCACCAAGTTGTCTACATACAGTACTCTTGATAATCTCCTGGTAGATATAGAACTTATCACCAAGTTGTCTACATACAGTACTCTTGATAATCTCCTGGTAGATATAGAGCTTATCAGCAAGTTGTCTACATACAGTACTCTTGATAATCTCCTGGTAGATATAGAACTTATCACCAAATTGTCTACATACAGTACTCTTGATAATCTCCTGGTAGATATAGAGCTTATCAGCAAGTTGTCTACATACAGTACTCTTGATAATCTCCGGGTAGATATAGAACTTATCAACAAGTTGTCTACATACAGTACTCTTGATAATCCCCTGGTAGATATAGAACTTATCACCAAATTGTCTACATACAGTACTCTCATAATCTCCTGGTAGATACAGAACTTATCACCAAGTTGTCTACATACAGTACTCTTGATAATCTCCTGGTAGATATAGAACTTATCACCAAGTTGTCTACATAAAGTACTCTTGATAATCTCCTGGTAGATATAGAGCTTATCAGCAAGTTGTCTACATACAGTACTCTTGATAATCTCCTGGTAGATATAGAACTTATCACCAAGTTGTCTACATACAGTACTCTTGATAATCTCCTGGTAGATATAGAGCTTATCAGCAAGTTGTCTACATACAGTACTCTTGATAATCTCCTGGTAGATATAGAACTTATCACCAAGTTGTCTACATACAGTACTCTTGATAATCTCCGGGTAGATATAGAACTTATCAACAAGTTGTCTATATACAGTACTCTTGATAATCCCCTGGTAGATATAGAACTTATCACCAAATTGTCTACATAAAGTACTCTCATAATCTCCTGGTAGATATAGAACTTATCAACAAGTTGTCTACATACCATACTCTTGATAATCTCCTGGTAGATATAGAACTTATCACCAAATTGTCTACATACCATACTCTTGATAATCTCCTGGTAGATATAGAACTTACCAACAAGTTGTCTACATACCATACTCTTGATAATCTCCGGGTAGATATAGAACTTATCACCAAGTTGTCTACACACAGTACTCTTGATAATCTCCGGGTAGATATAGAACTCCTACATACAGTACTCTTGATAATCCCCTGGTAGATATAGAACTTATCACCAAGTTGTCTACATACAGTACTCTTGATAATCCCCAGGTAGATATAGAACTTATCACCAAATTGTCTACATACAGTACTCTTGATAATCTCCTGGTACATATAGAGCTTATCAGCAAGTTGTCTACATACAGTACTCTTGATAATCTCCTGGTAGATATAGAACTTATCAACAAGTTGTCTACATACAGTACTCTTGATAATCTCCTGGTAGATATAGAACTTATCAACACGTTGTCTACATACAGTACTCTTGATAATCTCCCTATAGATATAGAACTTATCAACACGTTGTCTACATATCATACTCTTGATAATCCCCTGGTAGATATAGAACTTATCAACAAGTTGTCTACATACAGTACTCTTGATAATCTCCTGGTAGATATAGAGCTTATCAGCAAGTTGTCTACATATCATACTCTTGATAATCTCCTGGTAGATATAGAACTTATCAACAAGTTGTCTACATATCATACTCTTGATAATCTCCTGGTAGATATAGAACTTACCAACAAGTTGTCTACATACCATACTCTTGATAATCTCCTGGTAGATATAGAACTTATCAACAAGTTGTCTACATATCATACTCTTGATAATCTCCTGGTAGATATAGAACTTACCAACAAGTTGTCTACATACCATACTCTTGATAATCTCCTGGTAGATATAGAACTTATCAACAAGTTGTCTACATACAGTACTGTTATAATCTCCTGGTAGATATAGAACTTATCACCAAATTGTTACATACAGTACTCTTGATAATCTCCTGGTAGATATAGAACTTATCACCAAGTTGTCTACATACAGTACTCTTGATAATCTCCTCGTAGATATAGAACTTATCACCAAATTGTCTACATACAGTACTCTTGATAATCTCCTGGTAGATATAGAACTTATCACCAAATTGTCTACATACAGTACTCTTGATAATCTCCTGGTAGATATAGAGCTTATCAGCAAGTTGTCTACATACAGTACTCTTGATAATCTCCTGGTAGATATAGAACTTATCAACAAGTTGTCTACATACAGTACTCTTGATAAACCCCTGGTAGTTATAGAACTTATCAACAAGTTGTCTACATAGAGTACTCTTGATAATCTCCTGGTAGTTATAGAACTTATCACCAAGTTGTCTACATACAGTACTCTTGATAAACCCCTGGTAGTTATAGAACTTATCAACAAGTTGTCTACATACAGTACTCTTGATAATCTCCTGGTAGTTATAGAACTTATCAACAAGTTGTCTACATACAGTACTCTTGATAAACCCCTGGTAGTTATAGAACTTATCAACAAGTTGTCTACATACAGTACTCTTGATAATCTCCTGGTAGTTATAGAACTTATCACCAAGTTGTCTACATACAGTACTCTTGATAATCTCCTGGTAGATATAGAGCTTATCAGCAAGTTGTCTACATACAGTACTCTTGATAATCTCCTGGTAGATATAGAACTTATCACCAAGTTGTCTACATACAGTACTCTTGATAATCTCCTGGTAGATATAGAACTTATCACCAAGTTGTCTACATACAGTACTCTTGATAATCTCCTGGTAGATATAGAACTTATCACCAAGTTGTCTACATACAGTACTCTTGATAATCTCCTGGTAGATATAGAACTTATCACCAAGTTGTCTACATACTGTACTCTTGATAATCTCCTGGTAGATATAGAACTTATCACCAAGTTGTCTACATACAGTACTCTTGATAATCTCCTGGTAGATATAGAGCTTATCAGCAAGTTGTCTACATACAGTACTCTTGATAATCTCCTGGTAGATATAGAACTTATCACCAAGTTGTCTACATACAGTACTCTTGATAATCTCCTGGTAGATATAGAACTTATCACCAAGTTGTCTACATACAGTACTCTTGATAATCTCCTGGTAGATATAGCGCTTATCAGCAAGTTGTCTACATACAGTACTCTTGATAATCTCCTGGTAGATATAGAACTTATCACCAAATTGTCTACATACAGTACTCTTGATAATCTCCTGGTAGATATAGAGCTTATCAGCAAGTTGTCTACATACAGTACTCTTGATAATCTCCGGGTAGATATAGAACTTATCAACAAGTTGTCTACATACAGTACTCTTGATAATCCCCTGGTAGATATAGAACTTATCACCAAATTGTCTACATACAGTACTCTCATAATCTCCTGGTAGATATAGAACTTATCACCAAGTTGTCTACATACAGTACTCTTGATAATCTCCTGGTAGATATAGAACTTATCACCAAGTTGCCTACATGCAGTACTGTTGATAAACCGCTGGTAGATATAGAACTTATCAACAAGTTGTCTACATACAGTACTCTTGATAATCTCCTGGTAGATATAGAACTTATCAACAAGTTATCTACATACAGTACTCTTGATAATCCCCTGGTAGATATAGAACTTATCAACAAGTTGTCTACATACAGTACTCTTGATAATCCCCTGGTAGATATAGAACTTATCAACAAGTTGTCTACATACAGTACTCTTGATAAACCCCTGGTAGATATAGAACTTATCACCAAGTTGTCTACTAGCAGTACTCTTGATAATCCCCTGGTAGATATAGAACTTATCAACAAGTTGTCTACATACAGTACTCTTGATAATCCCCTGGTAGATATAGAACTTATCACCAAATTGTCTACATACAGTACTCTTGATAATCCCCTGGTAGATATAGAACTTATCACCAAGTTGTCTACATACCATACTCTTGATAATCTCCTGGTAGATATAGAACTTATCACCAATGTTCTACATACAGTACTCTTGATAATCCTCTGGTAGATGTAGAACTTATCACCAAGTTGTCTACATACAGTACTCTTGATAAACCCCTGGTAGATATAGAACTTATCACCAAATTGTCTACATACCATACTCTTGATAATCCCCTGGTAGATATAGAACTTACCAACAAGTTGTCTACATACAGTACTCTTTATAATCCCCTGGTAGATATAGAACTTACCAACAAGTTGTCTACATACCATACTCTTGATAATCTCTGGTAGATGTAGAACCTACGTCATCTGCATACATACTCTTGATAATCCCCTGGTAGATGTAGAACCTACCAGGTCTACGTACAGTACTCTTGATAATTCCCTGGTAGATGTAGAACCTACCACGTCTACATACAGTACTCTTGATAATCCCCTGGTAGATGTAGAACTTACCACGTCTACATACAGTACTCTTGATAATCCCCTGGTAGTTGTAGAACCTACCTCGTCTACATACATACTCTTGATAATCCCCTGGTAGATGTAGAAGCTACCTCATCTGCATACAGCACTCTTGATAACCCCCTGGTAGATATAGAACCTACGTCGTCTACCTACAGTACTCTTGATAATCCCCTGGTAGATGTGGAACCTACCTCATCTGCATACAATACTCTTGATAATCCCCTGGTAATGTAAAACCTACCTCGTCTGCATACCGTACACTTAATAATCTCCTGGTAGATGTGGAACCTACCTCATCTGCATAAAATACTCTTGATAATTCCCTGGTAGTTGTGGAACCTACCTCATCTGCATACAATACTCTTGATAATTCCCTGGTAGATGTGGAACCTACCTCATCTGCATACAATACTCTTGATAATCCCCTGGTAGATGTGGAACCTACCTCATCTGCATACAATACTGTTGATAATTTCCTGGTAATGTAGAACCTACCTCATCTGCATACAATACTCTTGATAATTCCCTGGTAGTTGTGGAACCTACCTCATCTGCATACAATACTCTTGATAATTCCCTGGTAGTGGTGGAACCTACCTCATCTGCATACAATACTCTTGATAATTCCCTGGTAGATGTGGAACCTACCTCATCTGCATACAATACTCTTGATAATTCCCTGGTAGTTGTGGAACCTACCTCATCTGCATACAATACTCTTGATAATTCCCTGGTAGTTGTGGAACCTACCTCATCTGCATACAATACTCTTGATAATTCCCTGGTAGATGTAGAACCCACCTCGTCTGCATACAGTACTCTTGATAATACCCTGGTAGATGTAGAACCTACCTCATCTGCATACAATACTCTTGACAATCCCCTGGTAGTTGTGGAACCTACCTCATCTGCATACAATACTCTTGATAATCCCCTGGTAGATGTGGAACCTACCTCATCTGCATACAATACTCTTGATAATACCCTGGTAGATGTGGAACCTACCTAATCTGCATACAAGACTCTTGATAATCCCCTGGTAGATGTAGAACCTACCTCATCTGCATACAATACTCTTGATAATCCCCTGGTAGATGTGGAACCTACCTAATCTGCACACAAGACTCTTGATAATCCTCTGGTAGATGTACAACCTACCTCATCTGCATACAATACTCTTGATAATCCCCTGGTAGATGCAGAACCTACCTCATCTGCATACATACTCTTGATAATCCCCTGGTAGAAGTAGAACCCACCTCGTCTGCATACAGTACTCTTGATAATACCCTGGTAGATGTAGAACCTACCTCATCTGCATACAATACTCTTGATAATCCCCTGGTAGATGTGGAACCTACCTCATCTGCATACAATACTCTTGATAATCCCCTGGTAGATGTGGAACCTACCTCATCTGCATACATACTCTTGATAATCCCCTGGTAGATGTAGAACCTACCTCATCTGCATAGAGTACTCTTGATAATCCCCTGGTAGATGTGGAACCTACCTCGTCTGCATACAGTACTCTTGATAATACCCTGGTAGATGTAGAACCTACCTCATCTGCATACAGTACTCTTGATAATCTCCTGGTAGATATAGAACTTACCAACAAGTTGTCTACATACAGTACTCTTGATAATCCCTTGGTAGATATAGAACTTATCAACAAGTTGTCTACATGCAGTACTCTTGATAATCCCCTGGTAGATATAGAACGTATCACCAATGTTCTACATACAGTACTCTTGATAATCCCCTGGTAGATGTAGAACTTATCACCAAGTTGTCTACATACAATACTCTTTATAATCCCCTGGTAGATGTGGAACCTACCTCATCTGCATACAATACTCTTGATAATCCCCTGGTAGATGTGGAACCTACCTCATCTGCATACAATACTCTTGATAGTCCCCTGGTAGATGTGGAACCTACCTCAATTGCATACATACTCTTGATAATCCCCTGGTAGATGTGGAACCTACCTAATCTGCATACAATACTCTTGATAATCCCCTGGTAGATGTAGAACCTACCTCATCTGCATACAATACTCTTGATAATCCCCTCTTAGATGTGGAACCTACCTCATCTGCATACAATACTCTTGATAATCCCCTGGTAGATGTGGAACCTACCTCATCTGCATACAATACTCTTGATAATCCCCTGGTAGATGTGGAACCTACCTCATCTGCATACATACTCTTGATAATCCCCTGGTAGATGTAGAACCTACCTCATCTGCATAGAGTACTCTTGATAATCCCCTGGTAGATGTGGAACCTACCTCGTCTGCATAGAGTACTCTTGATAATACCCTGGTAGATGTAGAACCTACCTCATCTGCTTACAGTACTCTTGATAATACCCTGGTAGATGTAGAACCTACCTCATCTGCATACATACTCTTGATAATCCCCTGGTAGAAGTAGAACCCACCTCGTCTGCATACAGTACTCTTGATAATACCCTGGTAGATGTAGAACCTACCTTATCTGCATACAATACTCTTGATAATCCCCTGGTAGATGTGGAACCTACCTCATCTGCATACAGTACTCTTGATAATGCCCTGGTAGATGTAGGACCTACCTCATCTGCATACAGTGCTCTTGATAATCTCCTGGTAGATATAGAACTTACCAACAAGTTGTCTACATACAGTACTCTTTATAAACCCCTGGTGGATATAGAACTTATCACCAAATTGTCTACATACCATACTCTTGATAATCTCCTGGTGGATATAGAACTTATCAACAAGTTGTCTACATACAGTACTCTTGATAATCCCCTGGTAGATATAGAACTTATCACCAATTTGTCTACATACAGTACTCTTTATAATCCCTTCGTAGATATAGAACTTATCAACAAGTTGTCTACATACAGTACTCTTGATAAACCCCTGGTAGATATAGAACTTATCACCAAGTTGCCTACATGCAGTACTGTTGATAAACCCCTGGTAGATATAGAACTTATCAACAAGTTGTCTACATACAGTACTCTTGATAATCTCCTGGTAGATATAGAACTTATCAACAAGTTGTCTACATACAGTACTCTTGATAATCCCCTGGTAGATATAGAACTTATCAACAAGTTGTCTACATACAGTACTCTTGATAATCCCGTGGTAGATATAGAACTTATCAACAAGTTGTCTACATACAGTACTCTTGATAAACCCCTGGTAGATATAGAACTTATCACCAAGTTGTCTACATGCAGTACTCTTGATAATCCCCTGGTAGATATAGAACTTATCAACAAGTTGTCTACATACAGTACTCTTGATAATCCCCTGGTAGATATAGAACTTATCACCAAATTGTCTACATACAGTACTCTTGATAATCCCCTGGTAGATATAGAACTTATCACCAAGTTGTCTACATGCAGTACTCTTGATAATCCCCTGGTAGATATACAACTTATCAACAAGTTGTCTACATACAGTACTCTTGATAAACCCCTGGTAGATATAGAACTTATCACCAAGTTGTCTACATACAGTACTCTTGATAAACCCCTGGTAGATATAGAACTTATCAACAAGTTGTCTACATACAGTACTCTTGATAATCCCCTGGTAGATATAGAACTTATCAACAAGTTGTCTACATACAGTACTCTTGATAAACCCCTGGTAGATATAGAACTTATCACCAAGTTGTCTACATACAGTACTCTTGATAATCTCCTGGTAGATATAGAACTTACCAACACGTTGTCTGCATACAGTACTCTTCATAATCCCCTGGTAGATATAGCACTTATCAACACGTTGTCTACATACAGTACTCTTGATAATCTCCTGGTAGATATAGAACTTATCAACACGTTGTTTGCATACAGTACTCTTGATAATCCCCTGGTAGATATAGCACTTATCAACACGTTGTCTACATACAGTACTCTTGATAAACCCCTGGTAGTTATAGAACTTATCAACAAGTTGTCTACATACCATACTCTTGATAATCTCTGGTAGTTATAGAACTTATCAACAAGTTGTCTACATACCATACTCTTGATAATCTCCTGGTAGATATAGAACTTATCAACAAGTTGTCTACATACAGTACTCTTGATAATCTCCTGGTAGATATAGAACTTATCAACAAGTTGTCTACATACCATACACTTGATAAACCCCTGGTAGATATAGAACTTATCAACAAGTTGTCTACATACAGTACTCTTGATAAACCCCTGGTAGATATAGAACTTATCAACAAATTGTCTACATACAGTACTCTTGATAATCTCTTGGTAGATATAAAACTTATCACCAAATTGTCTACATACCATACTCTTGATAATCTCCGGGTAGATATAGAACTCCTACAATCAGTACTCTTGATAATCCCCTGGTAGATATAGAACTTATCACCAAATTGTCTACATACAGTACTCTTGATAATCTCCTGGTAGATATAGAGCTTATCAGCAAGTTGTCTACATACAGTACTCTTGATAATCTCCTGGTAGATATAGAACTTATCAACAAGTTGTCTACATACAGTACTCTTGATAATCTCCTGGTAGATATAGAACTTATCAACAAGTTGTCTACATATCATACTCTTGATAATCTCCTGGTAGATATAGAACTTATCAACAAGTTGTCTACATATACTCTTGATAATCTCCTGGTAGATATAGAACTTATCAACAAGTTGTCTACATATCATACTCTTGATAATCTCCTGGTAGATATAGAACTTACCAACAAGTTGTCTACATACCATACTCTTGATAATCTCCGGGTAGATATAGAACTTATCACCAAGTTGTCTACACACAGTACTCTTGATAATCTCCGGGTAGATATAGAACTCCTACATACAGTACTCTTGATAATCCCCTGGTAGATATAGAACTTATCACCAAATTGTCTACATACAGTACTCTTGATAATCTCCTGGTAGATATAGAGCTTATCAGCAAGTTGTCTACATACAGTACTCTTGATAATCTCCTGGTAGATATAGAACTTATCAACAAGTTGTCTACATACAGTACTCTTGATAATCTCCTGGTAGATATAGAACTTATCAACACGTTGTCTACATACAGTACTCTTGATAATCTCCTGGTAGATATAGAACTTATCAACACGTTGTCTACATATCATACTCTTGATAATCCCCTGGTAGATATAGAACTTATCAACAAGTTGTCTACATACAGTACTCTTGATAATCTCCTGGTAGATATAGAGCTTATCAGCAAGTTGTCTACATATCATACTCTTGATAATCTCCTGGTAGATATAGAACTTATCAACAAGTTGTCTACATATCATACTCTTGATAATCTCCTGGTAGATATAGAACTTACCAACAAGTTGTCTACATACCATACTCTTGATAATCTCCTGGTAGATATAGAACTTATCAACAAGTTGTCTACATACAGTACTGTTGATAATCTCCTGGTAGATATAGAACTTATCACCAAATTGTTACATACAGTACTCTTGATAATCTCCTGGTAGATATAGAACTTATCACCAAATTGTCTACATACAGTACTCTTGATAATCTCCTGGTAGATATAGAACTTATCACCAAGTTGTCTACATACAGTACTCTTGATAATCTCCTGGTAGATATAGAACTTATCACCAAATTGTCTACATACAGGACTCTTGATAATCTCCTGGTAGATATAGAGCTTATCAGCAAGTTGTCTACATACAGTACTCTTGATAATCTCCTGGTAGATATAGAACTTATCAACAAGTTGTCTACATACAGTACTCTTGATAAACCCCTGGTAGTTATAGAACTTATCAACAAGTTGTCTACATACACTACTCTTGATAATCTCCTGGTAGTTATAGAACTTATCACCAAGTTGTCTACATACAGTACTCTTGATAAACCCCTGGTAGTTATAGAACTTATCAACAAGTTGTCTACATACAGTACTCTTGATAATCTCCTGGTAGTTATAGAACTTATCAAGAAGTTGTCTACATACAGTACTCTTGATAAACCCCTGGTAGTTATAGAACTTATCAACAAGTTGTCTACATACAGTACTCTTGATAATCTCCTGGTAGTTATAGAACTTATCACCAAGTTGTCTACATACAGTACTCTTGATAATCTCCTGGTAGATATAGAGCTTATCAGCAAGTTGTCTACATACAGTACTCTTGATAATCTCCTGGTAGATATAGAACTTATCACCAAGTTGTCTACATACAGTACTCTTGATAATCTCCTGGTAGATATAGAACTTATCACCAAGTTGTCTACATACAGTACTCTTGATAATCTCCTGGTAGATATAGAACTTATCACCAAGTTGTCTACATACAGTACTCTTGATAATCTCCTGGTAGATATAGAACTTATCACCAAGTTGTCTACATACTGTACTCTTGATAATCTCCTGGTAGATATAGAACTTATCACCAGGTTGTCTACATACAGTACTCTTGATAATCTCCTGGTAGATATAGAGCTTATCAGCAAGTTGTCTACATAAAGTACTCTTGATAATCTCCTGGTAGATATAGAACTTATCACCAAGTTGTCTACATACAGTACTCTTGATAATCTCCTGGTAGATATAGAACTTATCACCAAGTTGTCTACATACAGTACTCTTGATAATCTCCTGGTAGATATAGAGCTTATCAGCAAGTTGTCTACATAAATACTCTTGATAATCTCCTGGTAGATATAGAACTTATCACCAAATTGTCTACATACAGTACTCTTGATAATCTCCTGGTAGATATAGAGCTTATCAGCAAGTTGTCTACATACAGTACTCTTGATAATCTCCGGGTAGATATAGAACTTATCAACAAGTTGTCTACATACAGTACTCTTGATAATCCCCTGGTAGATATAGAACTTATCACCAAATTGTCTACATACAGTACTCTCATAATCTCCTGGTAGATACAGAACTTATCACCAAGTTGTCTACATACAGTACTCTTGATAATCTCCTGGTAGATATAGAACTTATCACCAAGTTGTCTACATAAAGTACTCTTGATAATCTCCTGGTAGATATAGAGCTTATCAGCAAGTTGTCTACATACAGTACTCTTGATAATCTCCTGGTAGATATAGAACTTATCACCAAGTTGTCTACATACAGTACTCTTGATAATCTCCTGGTAGATATAGAGCTTATCAGCAAGTTGTCTACATACAGTACTCTTGATAATCTCCTGGTAGATATAGAACTTATCACCAAGTTGTCTACATACAGTACTCTTGATAATCTCCGGGTAGATATAGAACTTATCAACAAGTTGTCTATATAGAGTACTCTTGATAATCCCCTGGTAGATATAGAACTTATCACCAAATTGTCTACATAAAGTACTCTCATAATCTCCTGGTAGATATAGAACTTATCAACAAGTTGTCTACATACCATACTCTTGATAATCTCCTGGTAGATATAGAACTTATCACCAAATTGTCTACATACCATACTCTTGATAATCTCCTGGTAGATATAGAACTTACCAACAAGTTGTCTACATACCATACTCTTGATAATCTCCGGGTAGATATAGAACTTATCACCAAGTTGTCTACACACAGTACTCTTGATAATCTCCGGGTAGATATAGAACTCCTACATACAGTACTCTTGATAATCCCCTGGTAGATATAGAACTTATCACCAAGTTGTCTACATACAGTACTCTTGATAATCCCCTGGTAGATATAGAACTTATCACCAAATTGTCTACATACAGTACTCTTGATAATCTCCTGGTACATATAGAGCTTATCAGCAAGTTGTCTACATACAGTACTCTTGATAATCTCCTGGTAGATATAGAACTTATCAACAAGTTGTCTACATACAGTACTCTTGATAATCTCCTGGTAGATATAGAACTTATCAACACGTTGTCTACATACAGTACTCTTGATAATCTCCCTATAGATATAGAACTTATCAACACGTTGTCTACATATCATACTCTTGATAATCCCCTGGTAGATATAGAACTTATCAACAAGTTGTCTACATACAGTACTCTTGATAATCTCCTGGTAGATATAGAGCTTATCAGCAAGTTGTCTACATATCATACTCTTGATAATCTCCTGGTAGATATAGAACTTATCAACAAGTTGTCTACATATCATACTCTTGATAATCTCCTGGTAGATATAGAACTTACCAACAAGTTGTCTACATACCATACTCTTGATAATCTCCTGGTAGATATAGAACTTATCAACAAGTTGTCTACATATCATACTCTTGATAATCTCCTGGTAGATATAGAACTTACCAACAAGTTGTCTACATACCATACTCTTGATAATCTCCTGGTAGATATAGAACTTATCAACAAGTTGTCTACATACAGTACTGTTATAATCTCCTGGTAGATATAGAACTTATCACCAAATTGTTACATACAGTACTCTTGATAATCTCCTGGTAGATATAGAACTTATCACCAAGTTGTCTACATACAGTACTCTTGATAATCTCCTGGTAGATATAGAACTTATCACCAAATTGTCTACATACAGTACTCTTGATAATCTCCTGGTAGATATAGAACTTATCACCAAATTGTGTACATACAGTACTCTTGATAATCTCCTGGTAGATATAGAGCTTATCAGCAAGTTGTCTACATACAGTACTCTTGATAATCTCCTGGTAGATATAGAACTTATCAACAAGTTGTCTACATACAGTACTCTTGATAAACCCCTGGTAGTTATAGAACTTATCAACAAGTTGTCTACATACAGTACTCTTGATAATCTCCTGGTAGTTATAGAACTTATCACCAAGTTGTCTACATACAGTACTCTTGATAAACCCCTGGTAGTTATAGAACTTATCAACAAGTTGTCTACATACAGTACTCTTGATAAACCCCTGGTAGTTATAGAACTTATCAACAAGTTGTCTACATACAGTACTCTTGATAATCTCCTGGTAGATATAGAACTTATCACCAAGTTGTCTACATACAGTACTCTTGTTAATCTCCTGGTAGATATAGAACTTATCACCAAGTTGTCTACATACTGTACTCTTGATAATCTCCTGGTAGATATAGAACTTATCACCAAGTTGTCTACATACAGTACTCTTGATAATCTCCTGGTAGATATAGAGCTTATCAGCAAGTTGTCTACATACAGTACTCTTGATAATCTCCTGGTAGATATAGAACTTATCACCAAGTTGTCTACATACAGTACTCTTGATAATCTCCTGGTAGATATAGAACTTATCACCAAGTTGTCTACATACAGTACTCTTGATAATCTCCTGGTAGATATAGCGCTTATCAGCAAGTTGTCTACATACAGTACTCTTGATAATCTCCTGGTAGATATAGAACTTATCACCAAATTGTCTACATACAGTACTCTTGATAATCTCCTGGTAGATATAGAGCTTATCAGCAAGTTGTCTACATACAGTACTCTTGATAATCTCCGGGTAGATATAGAACTTATCAACAAGTTGTCTACATACAGTACTCTTGATAATCCCCTGGTAGATATAGAACTTATCACCAAATTGTCTACATACAGTACTCTCATAATCTCCTGGTAGATATAGAACTTATCACCAAGTTGTCTACATACAGTACTCTTGATAATCTCCTGGTAGATATAGAACTTATCACCAAGGTGTCTACATAAAGTACTCTTGATAATCTCCTGGTAGATATAGAGCTTATCAGCAAGTTGTCTACATACAGTACTCTTGATAATCTCCTGGTAGATATAGAACTTATCACCAAGTTGTCTTCATACAGTACTCTTGATAATCTCCTGGTAGATATAGAACTTATCACCAAGTTGTCTACATACAGTACTCTTGATAATCTCCTGGTAGATATAGAGCTTATCAGCAAGTTGTCTACATACAGTACTCTTGATAATCTCCTGGTAGATATAGAACTTATCACCAAGTTGTCTACATACAGTACTCTTGATAATCTCCGGGTAGATATAGAACTTATCAACAAGTTGTCTATATACAGTACTCTTGATAATCCCCTGGTAGATATAGAACTTATCACCAAATTGTCTACATACAGTACTCTCATAATCTCCTGGTAGATATAGAACTTATCAACAAGTTGTCTACATACCATACTCTTGATAATCTCCTGGTAGATATAGAACTTATCACCAAATTGTCTACATACCATACTCTTGATAATCTCCTGGTAGATATAGAAGTTATCACCAAGTTGTCTACATACAGTACTCTTGATAATCTCCTGGTAGATATAGAACTTACCAACAAGTTGTCTACATACAGTACTCTTGATAATCTCCTGGTAGATATAGAACTTATCAACAAGTTGTCTACATACAGTACTCTTGATAATCTCCTGGTAGTTATAGAACTTATCAACAAGTTGTCTACATACCATACTCTTGATAATCCCCTGGTAGATATAGAACTTATCACCATATTGTCTACATACAGTACTCTTGATAATCTCCTGGTAGATATAGAACTTACCAACAAGTTGTCTACATACCATACTCTTGATACTCTCCTGGTAGATATAGAACTTATCAACAAGTTGTCTACATATAGTACTCTTGATAATCTCCGGGTAGATATAGAACTTATCAACAAGTTGTCTACATACAGTACTCTTGATAATCCCCTGGTAGATATAGAACTTATCACCAAATTGTCTACATACAGTACTCTTGATAATCTCTTGGTAGATATAGAACTTATCAACAAGTTGTCTACATACCATACTCTTGATAATCTCCTGGTAGATATAGACCTTATCAACAAGTTGTCAACATACCATATTCTTGATAATCTCCTGGTAGATATAGACCTTATCACCAAATTGTCTACATACAGTACTCTTGATAATCTCCTGGTAGATATAGAACTTATCAACAAGTTGTCTACATACAGTACTCTTGATAATCTCCTGGTAGATATAGAACTTATCACCAAATTGTCTACATACCATACTCGTGATAAACCCCTGGTAGATATAGAACTTATCACCAAATTGTCTACATACCATACTCTTGATAATCTCCTGGTAGATATAGAACTTATCACCAATGTTCTACATACAATACTCTTGATAATCCCCTGGTAGATGTAGAACTTATCACCAAGTTGTCTACATACAGTACTCTTGATAAACCCCTGGTAGATATAGAACTTATCACCAAATTGTCTACATACCATACTCTTGATAATCCCCTGGTAGATATAGAACTTACCAACAAGTTGTCTACATACAGTACTCTTTATAATCCCCTGGTAGATATAGAACTTACCAACAAAGGTTCTACATACCATACTCTTGATAATCTCTGGTAGATGTAGAACCTACGTCATCTGCATACATACTCTTGATAATCCCCTGGTAGATGTAGAACCTACCAGGTCTACGTACAGTACTCTTGATAATTCCCTGGTAGATGTAGAACCTACCACGTCTACATACAGTACTCTTGATAATCCCTTGGTAGATGTAGAACTTACCACGTCTACATACAGTACTCTTGATAATTCCCTGGTAGATGTAGAACCTACCACGTCTACATACAGTACTCTTGATAATTCCCTGGTAGATGTAGAACCTACCACGTCTACATACAGTACTCTTGATAATCCCCTGGTAGTTGTAGAACCTACCTCGTCTACATACATACTCTTGATAATCCCCTGGTAGATGTAGAACCTACCACGTCTACATACAGTACTCTTGATAATCCCCTGGTAGATGTAGAACCTACCACGTCTACATACAGTACTCTTGATAATCCCCTGGTAGTTGTAGAACCTACCTCGTCTACATACATACTCTTGATAATTCCCTGGTAGATGTAGAACCTACCACGTCTACATACAGTACTCTTGATAATCCCCTGGTAGATGTAGAACCTACCACGTCTACATACAGTACTCTTGATAATTCCCTGGTAGATGTAGAACCTACCACGTCTACATACAGTACTCTTGATAATCCCCTGGTAGTTGTAGAACCTACCTCGTCTACATACATACTCTTGATAATCCCCTGGTAGATGTAGAAGCTACCTCATCTGCATACAGCACTCTTGATAACTCTCTGGTAGATGTAGAACCTACGTCGTCTACCTACAGTACTCTTGATAATCCCCTGGTAGATGTGGAACCTACCTCATCTGCATACAATACTCTTGATAATCCCCTGGTAATGTAGAACCTACCTCGTCTGCATACCGTACACTTAATAATCTCCTGGTAGATGTGGAACCTACCTCATCTGCATACAATACTCTTGATAATTCCCTGGTAGATGTGGAACCTACCTCAATTCATACAATACTCTTGATAATCCCCTGGTAGTTGTGGAACCTACCTCATCTGCATACAATACTCTTGATAATTCCCTGGTAGATGTGGAACCTACCTCATCTGCATACAATACTCTTGATAATTCCCTGGTAGATGTGGAACCTACCTCATCTGCATAAAATACTCTTGATAATTCCCTGGTAGTTGTGGAACCTACCTCATCTGCATACAATACTCTTGATAATTCCCTGGTAGATGTGGAACCTACCTCATCTGCATACAATACTCTTGATAATTCCCTGGTAGTTGTGGAACCTACCTCATCTGCATACAATACTCTTGATAATTCCCTGGTAGTTGTGGAACCTACCTCGTCTGCATACAATACTCTTGATAATTCCCTCGTAGATGTGGAACCTACCTCATCTGCATACAATACTCTTGATAATTCCCTGGTAGTTGTGGAACCTACCTCATCTGCATACAATACTGTTGATAATTCCCTGGTAATGTAGAACCTACCTCGTCTGCATACCGTACACTTAATAATCCCCTGGTAGATGTGGAACCTACCTCATCTGCATACAATGCTCTCGATAATCTCCTAGTACATGTGGAACCTACCTCATCTGCATACAATACTCTTGATAATCCCCTGGTAGATGTAGAACCTACCTCGTCTGCATACAGTACTCTTGATAATCTCCTGGTAGATGTGGAACCTACCTCATCTGCATACAATACTCTTGATAATCCCCTGGTAGATGTAGAACCTACCTCGTCTGCATACAGTACTCTTGATAATCCCCTGGTAGATGTAGAACCTACCTCATCTGCATAGAGTACTCTTGACAATCCCCTGGTAGATGTGGAACCTACCTCATCTGCATACAATACTCTTGATAATCCCCTGGTAGATGCAGAACCTACCTCATCTGCATACATACTCTTGATAATCCCCTGGTAGAAGTAGAACCCACCTCGTCTGCATACAGTACTCTTGATAATACCCTGGTATATGTAGAACATACCTCATCTGCATACAATACTCTTGATAATCCCCTGGTAGATGTGGAACCTACCTCATCTGCATACAGTACTCTTGATAATACCCTGGTAGATGTAGAACCTACCTCATCTGCATACAGTACTCTTGATAATCTCCTGGTAGATATAGAACTTACCAACAAGTTGTCTACATACAGTACTCTTGATAATCCCTTGGTAGATATAGAACTTATCAACAAGTTGTCTACATGCAGTACTCTTGATAATCCCCTGGTAGATATAGATTGTATCACCAATGTTCTACATACAGTACTCTTGATAATCCCCTGGTAGATGTAGAACTTATCACCAAGTTGTCTACATACAATACTCTTGATAATCCCCTGGTAGATGTGGAACCTACCTCATCTGCATACAATACTCTTGATAATCCCCTGGTAGATGTGGAACCTACCTCATCCTCATACAATACTCTTGATAGTCCCCTGGTAGATGTGGAACCTACCTCAATTGCATACATACTCTTGATAATCCCCTGGTAGATGTGGAACCTACCTAATCTGCATACAATACTCTTGATAATCCCCTGGTAGATGTAGAACCTACCTCATCTGCATACAATACTCTTGATAATCCCCTGGTAGATGTGGAACCTACCTCATCTGCATACAATACTCTTGATAATCCCCTGGTAGATGTGGAACCTACCTCATCTGCATACAATACTCTTGATAATCCCCTGGTAGATGTAGAACCTACCTCATCTACATACATACTCTTGATAATCCCCTGGTAGATGTAGAACCTACCTCATCTGTAGGAGTACTCTTGATAATCCCCTGGTAGATGTGGAACCTACCTCGTCTGCATAGAGTACTCTTGATAATACCCCGGTAGATGTAGAACCTACCTCATCTGCTTACAGTACTCTTGATAATACCCTGTTAGATGTAGAACCTACCTCATCCGCATACATACTCTTGATAATCCCCTGGTAGAAGTAGAACCCACCTCGTCTGCATACAGTACTCTTGATAATACCCTGGTAGATGTAGAACCTACCTTATCTGCATACAATACTCTTGATAATCCCCTGGTAGATGTGGAACCTACCTCATCTGCATACAGTACTCTTGATAATGCCCTGGTAGATGTAGGACCTACCTCATCTGTATACAGTGCTCTTGATAATCTCCTGGTAGATATAGAACTTACCAACAAGTTGTCTACATACAGTACTCTTGATAAACCCCTGGTGGATATAGAACTTATCACCAAGTTGCCTACATGCAGTACTGTTGATAAACCCCTGGTAGATATAGAACTTATCAACAAGTTGTCTACATACAGTACTCTTGATAATCTCCTGGTAGATATAGAACTTATCAACAAGTTGTCTACATACAGTACTCTTGATAATCCCCTGGTAGATATAGAACTTATCAACAAGTTGTCTACATACAGTACTCTTGATAATCCCCTGGTAGATATAGAAGTTATCAACAAGTTGTCTACATACAGTACTCTTGATAAACCCCTGGTAGATATAGAACTTATCACCAAGTTGTCTACATGCAGTACTCTTGATAATCCCCTGGTAGATATAGAACTTATCAACAAGTTGTCTACATACAGTACTCTTGATAATCCCCTGGTAGATATAGAACTTATCACCAAATTGTCTACATACAGTACTCTTTATAATCCCCTGGTAGATATAGAACTTATCACCAAGTTGTCTACATGCAGTACTCTTGATAATCCCCTGGTAGATATAGAACTTATCAACAAGTTGTCTACATACAGTACTCTTGATAAACCCCTGGTAGATATAGAACTTATCACCAAGTTGTCTACATACAGTACTCTTGATAAACCCCTGGTAGATATAGAACTTATCAACAAGTTGTCTACATACAGTACTCTTGATAATCCCCTGGTAGATATAGAACTTATCAACAAGTTGTCTACATACAGTACTCTTGATAAACCCCTGGTAGATATAGAACTTATCACCAAGTTGTCTACATACAGTACTCTTGATAATCTCCTGGTAGATATAGAACTTACCAACACGTTGTCTGCATACAGTACTCTTGATAATCCCCTGGTAGATATAGCACTTATCAACACGTTGTCTACATACAGTACTCTTGATAAACCCCTGGTAGTTATAGAACTTATCAACAAGTTGTCTACATACCATACTCTTGATAACCTCTGGTAGTTATAGAACTTATCAACAAGTTGTCTACATACCATACTCTTGATAATCTCCTGGTAGATATAGAACTTATCAACAAGTTGTCTACATACAGTACTCTTGATAATCTCCTGGTAGATATAGAACTTATCAACAAGTTGTCTACATACCATACACTTGATAAACCCCTGGTAGATATAGAACTTATCAACAAGTTGTCTACATACAGTACTCTTGATAAACCCTTGGTAGATATAAAACTTATCACCAAATTGTCTACATACCATACTCTTGATAATCTCCGGGTAGATATAGAACTCCTACATACAGTACTCTTGATAATCCCCTGGTAGATATAGAACTTATCACCAAATTGTCTACATACAGTACTCTTGATAATCTCCTGGTAGATATAGAGCTTATCAGCAAGTTGTCTACATACAGTACTCTTGATAATCTCCTGGTAGATATAGAACTTATCAACAAGTTGTCTACATACAGTACTCTTGATAATCTCCTGGTAGATATAGAACTTATCAACAAGTTGTCTACATATCATACTCTTGATAATCTCCTGGTAGATATAGAACTTATCATCAAGTTGTCTACATACCATACTCTTGATAATCTCCTGGTAGATATAGAACTTATCAACAAGTTGTCTACATATCATACTCTTGATAATCTCCTGGTAGATATAGAACTTACCAACAAGTTGTCTACATACCATACTCTTGATAATCTCCGGGTAGATATAGAACTTATCACCAAGTTGTCTACACACAGTACTCTTGATAATCTCCGGGTAGATATAGAACTCCTACATACAGTACTCTTGATAATCCCCTGGTAGATATAGAACTTATCACCAAATTGTCTACATACAGTACTCTTGATAATCTCCTGGTAGATATAGAGCTTATCAGCAAGTTGTCTACATACAGTACTCTTGATAATCTCCTGGTAGATATAGAACTTATCACCAAGTTGTCTACATACAGTACTCTTGATAATCTCCGGGTAGATATAGAACTTATCAACAAGTTGTCTACATACAGTACTCTTGATAATCCCCTGGTAGATATAGAACCTATCACCAAATTGTCTACATACAGTACTCTCAGAATCTCCTGGTAGATATAGAACTTATCAACAAGTTGTCTACATACAGTACTCTTGATAATCTCCTGGTAGATATAGAACTTATCAACAAGTTGTCTACATACAGTACTCTCATAATCTCCTGGTAGATATAGAACTTATCAACAAGTTGTCTACATACCATACGCTTGATAATCTCCTGGTAGATATAGAACTTATCACCAAATTGTCTACATACAGTACTCTTGATAATCTCCTGGTAGATATAGAACTTACCAACAAGTTGTCTACATACCATACTCTTGATAATCTCCTGGTAGATATAGAACTTATCAACAAGTTGTCTACATACCATACTCTTGATAAACTCCTGGTAGATATAGAACTTATCAACAAGTTGTCTACATACAGTACTCTTGATAATCTCCTGGTAGATATAGAACTTATCACCAAATTGTCTACATACCATACTCTTGATAAACCCCTGGTAGATATAGAACTTATCACCAAATTGTCTACATACCATACTCTTGATAATCCCCTGGTAGATATAGAACTTATCACCAATGCTCTACATACAGTACTCTTGATAATCCCCTGGTAGATGTAGAACTAATCACCAAGTTGTCTACATACAGTACTCTTGATAAACCCCTGGTAGATATAGAACTTATCACCAAATTGTCTACATACAGTACTCTTGATAATCTATGGTAGATGTAGAACCTACGTCATCTGCATACATACACTTGATAATCCCCTGGTAGATGTAGAACCTACCAGGTCTACATACAGTACTCTTGATAATTCCCTGGTAGATGTAGAACCTACCACGTCTACATACAGTACTCTTGATAATTCCCTGGTAGATGTAGAACTTACCACGTCTACATACAGTACTCTTGATAATCCCCTGGTAGTTGTAGAACCTACCTCGTCTACATACATACTCTTGATAATCCCCTGGTAGATGTAGAACCTACCTCATCTGCATACAGCACTCTTGATAACCCCCTGGTAGATATAGAACCTACGTCGTCTACCTACAGTACTCTTGATAATCCCCTGGTAGATGTGGAACCTACCTCATCTGCATACAATACTCTTGATAATCCCCTGGTAATGTAGAACCTACCTCGTCTGCATACAATACTCTTGATAATTCCCTGGTAGTGTGGAACCTACCTCATCTGCATACAATACTCTTGATAATCCCCTGGTAATGTGGAACCTACCTCGTCTGCATACAATACTCTTGATAATTCCCTGGTAGTGTGGAACCTACCTCATGTGCATACAATACTCTTGATAATCCCCTGGTAATGTAGAACCTACCTCGTCTGCATACAATACTCTTGATAATCCCCTGGTAATGTGGAACCTACCTCATCTGCATACAATACTCTTGATAATCCCCTGGTAATGTGGAACCTAGCTCATCTGCATACAATACTCTTGGTAATCCCCTGGTAATGTAGAACCTACCTCGTCTGCATACCGTACACTTAATAATCTCCTGGTAGATGTGGAACCTACCTCATCTGCATACAATACTCTTGATAATTCCCTGGTAGATGTGGAACCTACCTCAATTCATACAATACTCTTGATAATTCCCTGGTAGTTGTGGAACCTACCTCATCTGCATACAATACTCTTGTTAATTCCCTGGTAGATGTGGAACCTACCTCATCTGCATACAATACTCTTGATAATTCCCTGGTAGATGTGGAACCTAGCTCATCTGCATAAAATACTCTTGATAATTCCCTGGTATTTGTGGAACCTACCTCATCTGCATACAATACTCTTGATAATTCCCTGGTAGTTGTGGAACCTACCTCAGCTGCATACAATACTCTTGATAATTCCCTGGTAGATGTGGTACCTACCTCATCTGCATACAATACTCTTGATAATTCCCTGGTAGATGTGGAACCTACCTCATCTGCATACAATACTCTTGATAATTCCCTGGTAGTTGTGGAACCTACCTCATCTGCATACAATACTCTTGATAATTCCCTGGTAGATGTGGAACCTACCTCATCTGCATACAATACTCTTGATAATCCCCTGGTAGATGTGGAACCTACCTCATCTGCATACAATACTGTTGATAATTCCCTGGTAATGTAGAACCTACCTCGTCTGCATACCGTACACTTAATAATCCCCTGGTAGATGTGGAATCTAGCTCATCTGCATACAATGCTGTCGATAATCTCCTGGTAGATGTGGAACCTACCTCATCTGCATACCGTAAACTTAATAATCCCCTGGTAGATGTGGAACCTACCTCATCTGCATACAATACTCTGGATAATCTCCTGGTAGATGTGTAACCTACCTCATCTGCATACAATACTCTTGATAATCCCCTGGTAGATGTGGAACCTACCTCATCTGCATACAATACTCTCGATAATCCCCTGGTAGATGTGGAACCTACCTCATCTGCATACAATACTCTTGATAATCCCCTGGTAGATGTGGAACCTACCTCATCTGCATACAATACTGTCGATAATCCCCTGGTAGATGTGGAACCTACCTCATCTGCATACAATACTCTTGATAATCCCCTGGTAGATGTGGAACCTACCTCATCTTCATACAATACTCAAGATAATCCCCTGGTAGATGTGGAACCTACCTCATCTGCATACAATACTCTTGATAATCCCCTGGAAGGTGTGTAATCTACCTCATCTGCATACAATACTCTTGATAATCCCCTGGTAGATGTGGAACCTACCTCATCTGCATACATACTCTTGATAATCCCCTGGTAGATGTGGAACCTACCTCATCTGCATACAATACTCTTGATAATTCCCTGGTAGATGTGGAACCTACCTCATCTGCATACATACTCTTGATAATCCCCTGGTAGATGTAGAACCTACCTCATCTGCATACAATACTCTTGATAATCCCCTGGTAGATGTGGAACCTACCTCATCTGCATACAATACTCTTGATAATACCCTGGTAGATGTGGAACCTACCTCATCTGGATACAATACTCTTGATAATCCCCTGGTAGATGTGGAACCAGCTCATCTGCATACATACTCTTGATAATCCCCTGGTAGATGTGGAACCTACCTAATCTGCATACAATACTCTTGATAATCCCCTTGTAGATGTAGAACCTACCTCATCTGCATACAATACTCTTGATAATCCCCTGGTAGATGTGGAACCTACCTCATCTGCATACAATACTCTTGATAATCCCCTGGTAGATGCGGAAGCTACCTCATCTGCATACAATACTCTTGATAATCCCCTGGTAGATGTGGAACTTATCAACAAGTTGTCTACATACAGTACTCTTGATACTCCCCTGGTAGATATAGAACTTATCAACAAGTTGTTTACATACAGTACTCTTGATAATCCCCTGGTAGATATAGAACTTATCACCAAGTTGTCTACATACAGTACTCTTGATAATCCCCTGATAGATATAGAACTTATCACCAAGTTGTCTACATACAGTACTCTTGATAATCTCCTGGTAGATATAGAACTTATCACCAAGTTGTCTACATACAGTACTCTTGATAATCCCCTGGTAGATATAGAACTTATCACCAAGTTGTCTACATACAGTACTCTTGATAATCTCCTGGTAGATATAGAACTTATCACCAAGTTGTCTACATACAGTACTCTTGATAATCCCCTGGTAGATATAGAACTTATCACCAAGTTGTCTACATACAGTACTCTTGATAATCTCCTGGTAGATATAGAACTTATCACCAAGTTGTCTACATACATTACTCTTGATAATCTCCTGGTAGATATAGAACTTATCACCAAGTTGTCTACATACAGTACTCTTGATAATCCCCTGGGAGATATAGAACTTATCACCAAGTTGTCTACATACCATACTCTTGATAATCTCCTGGTAGATATAGAACTTATCAACAAGTTGTCTACATACAGTACTCTTGATAATCTCCTGGTAGATATAGAACTTATCAACAAGTTGTCTACACACAGTACTCTTGATAATCTCCTGGTAGATATAGAACTTATCAACAAGTTGTCTACATACAGTACTCTTGATAATCTCCTGGTAGATATAGAACTTATCAACAAGTTGTCTACATACCATACTCTTGATAATCTCCTGGTAGATATAGAACTTATCAACAAGTTGTCTACATACAGTACTCTTGATAATCTCCTGGTAGATATAGAACTTATCAACAAGTTGTCTACATACAGTACTCTTGATAATCTCCTGGTAGATATAGAACTTATCAACAAGTTGTCTACATACAGTACTCTTGATAATCTCCTGGTAGATATAGAACTTATCAACAAGTTGTCTACATACAGTACTCTTGATAATCTCCTGGTAGATATAGAACTTATCAACAAGTTGTCTACATACCATACTCTTGATAATCTCCTGGTAGATATAGAACTTATCAACAAGTTGTCTACATACAGTACTCTTGATAATCTCCTGGTAGATATAGAACTTATCAACAAGTTGTCTACATACAGTACTCTTGATAATCTCCTGGTAGATATAGAACTTATCAACAAGTTGTCTACATGCAGTACTCTTGATAATCTCCTGGTAGATATAGAACTTATCACCAAGTTGTCTACATACAGTACTCTTGATAATCTCCTGGTAGATATAGAACTTATCACCAAGTTGTCTACATACAGTACTCTTGATAATCTCCTGGTAGATATAGAACTTATCACCAAGTTGTCTACATACAGTACTCTTGATAATCTCCAGGTAGATATAGAACTTATCACCAAGTTTTCTACATACAGTACTCTTGATAATCTCCTGGTAGATATAGAACTTATCAACAAGTTGTCTACATACAGTACTCTTGATAATCTCCTGGTAGATATAGAACTTATCAACAAGTTGTCTACATACAGTACTCTTGATAATCTCCTGGTAGATATAGAACTTATCACCAAGTTGTCTACATACAGTACTCTTGATAATCTCCTGGTAGATATAGAACTTATCACCAAGTTGTCTACATACAGTACTCTTGATAATCTCTGGGTAGATATAGAACTTATCACCAAGTTGTCTACATACAGTACTCTTGATAATCTCCTGGTAGATATAGAACTTATCAACAAGTTGTCTACATAGCATACTCTTGATAATCTCCTGGTAGATATAGAACTTATCAACAAGTTGTCTACATACCATACTCTTGATATTCCCCTGGTAGATATAGAACTTATCAACAAGTTGTCTACATACAGTACTCTTGATAATCTCCGGGTAGATATAGAACTTATCAACAAGTTCTCTACATACAGTACTCTTGATAATCTCCTGGTAGATATAGAACTTATCACCAAGTTGTCTACATAGCATACTCTTGATAATCTCCTGGTAGATATAGAACTTATCAAGAAGTTGTCTACATACCATACTCTTGATAATCCCCTGGTAGATATAGAACTTATCAACAAGTTGTCTACATACAGTACTCTAGATAATCCCCTGGTAGATATAGAACTTATCAACAAGTTGTCTACATGCAGTACTCTTGATAATCTCCTGGTAGATATAGAACTTATCAACAAGTTGTCTACATACAGTACTCTTGATAATCTCCTGGTAGATATAGAACTTATCACCAAGTTGTCTACATAGCATACTCTTGATAATCTCCTGGTGGATATAGAACTTATCAACAAGTTGTCTACTTACAGTACTCTTGATAATCTCCTGGTAGATATAGAACTTATCACCAAATTGTCTACATAGCATACTCTTGATAATCTCCTGGTAGATATAGAACTTATCAACAAGTTGTCTACATACAGTACTCTTGATAATCTCCTGGTAGATATAGAACTTATCAACAAGTTGTCTACATACAGTACTCTTGATAATCCCCTGGTAGATATAGAACTTATCACCAAATTGTCTACATACAGTACTCTTTATAATCCCCTGGTAGATATAGAACTTATCACCAAGTTGTCTACATGCAGTACTCTTGATAATCCCCTGGTAGATATAGAACTTATCAACAAGTTGTCTACATACAGTACTCTTGATAAACCCCTGGTAGATATAGAACTTATCACCAAGTTGTCTACATACAGTACTCTTGATAAACCCCTGGTAGATATAGATCTTATCAACAAGTTGTCTACATACAGTACTCTTGATAATCCCCTGGTAGATATAGAACTTATCAACAAGTTGTCTACATACAGTACTCTTGATAAACCCCTGGTAGATATAGAACTTATCACCAAGTTGTCTACATACAGTACTCTTGATAATCTCCTGGTAGATATAGAACTTACCAACACGTTGTCTGCATACAGTACTCTTGATAATCCCCTGGTAGATATAGCACTTATCAACGCGTTGTCTACATACAGTACTCTTGATAAACCCCTGGTAGTTATAGAACTTATCAACAAGTTGTCTACATACCATACTCTTGATAACCTCTGGTAGTTATAGAACTTATCAACAAGTTGTCTACATACCATACTCTTGATAATCTCCTGGTAGATATAGAACTTATCAACAAGTTGTCTACATACAGTACTCTTGATAATCTCCTGGTAGATATAGAACTTATCAACAAGTTGTCTACATACCATACACTTGATAAACCCCTGGTAGCTATAGAACTTATCAACAAGTTGTCTACATACAGTACTCTTGATAAGCCCTTGGTAGATATAAAACTTATCACCAAATTGTCTACATACCATACTCTTGATAATCTCCGGGTAGATATAGAACTCCTACATACAGTACTCTTGATAATCCCCTGGTAGATATAGAACTTATCACCAAATTGTCTACATACAGTACTCTTGATAATCTCCTGGTAGATATAGAGCTTATCAGCAAGTTGTCTACATACAGTACTCTTGATAATCTCCTGGTAGATATAGAACTTATCAACAAGTTGTCTACATACAGTACTCTTGATAATCTCCTGGTAGATATAGAACTTATCAACAAGTTGTCTACATATCATACTCTTGATAATCTCCTGGTAGATATAGAACTTATCATCAAGTTGTCTACATACCATACTCTTGATATCTCCTGGTAGATATAGAACTTATCAACAAGTTGTCTACATATCATACTCTTGATAATCTCCTGGTAGATATAGAACTTACCAACAAGTTGTCTACATACCATACTCTTGATAATCTCCGGGTAGATATAGAACTTATCACCAAGTTGTCTACACACAGTACTCTTGATAATCTCCGGGTAGATATAGAACTCCTACATACAGTACTCTTGATAATCCCCTGGTAGATATAGAACTTATCACCAAATTGTCTACATACAGTACTCTTGATAATCTCCTGGTAGATATAGAGCTTATCAGCAAGTTGTCTACATACAGTACTCTTGATAATCTCCTGGTAGATATAGAACTTATCACCAAGTTGTCTACATACAGTACTCTTGATAATCTCCGGGTAGATATAGAACTTATCAACAAGTTGTCTACATACAGTACTCTTGATAATCCCCTGGTAGATATAGAACCTATCACCAAATTGTCTACATACAGTACTCTCATAATCTCCTGGTAGATATAGAACTTATCAACAAGTTGTCTACATACAGTACTCTTGATAATCTCCTGGTAGATATAGAACTTATCAACAAGTTGTCTACATACAGTACTCTCATAATCTCCTGGTAGATATAGAACTTATCAACAAGTTGTCTACATACCATACTCTTGATAATCTCCTGGTAGATATAGAACTTATCACCAAATTGTCTACATACAGTACTCTTGATAATCTCCTGGTAGATATAGAACTTACCAACAAGTTGTCTACATACCATACTCTTGATAATCTCCTGGTAGATATAGAACTTATCAACAAGTTGTCTACATACCATACTCTTGATAAACTCCTGGTAGATATAGAACTTATCAACAAGTTGTCTACATACAGTACTCTTGATAATCTCCTGGTAGATATAGAACTTATCACCAAATTGTCTACATACCATACTCTTGATAAACCCCTGGTAGATATAGAACTTATCACCAAATTGTCTACATACCATACTCTTGATAATCCCCTGGTAGATATAGAACTTATCACCAATGCTCTACATACAGTACTCTTGATAATCCCCTGGTAGATGTAGAACTAATCACCAAGTTGTCTACATACAGTACTCTTGATAAACCCCTGGTAGATATAGAACTTATCACCAAATTGTCTACATACAGTACTCTTTATAATCCCCTGGTAGATATAGAACTTACCAACAAGTTGTCTACATACCATACTCTTGATAATCTATGGTAGATGTTGAACCTACGTCATCTGCATACATACACTTGATAATCCCCTGGTAGATGTAGAACCTACCAGGTCTACATACAGTACTCTTGATAATTCCCTGGTAGATGTAGAACCTACCACGTCTACATACAGTACTCTTGATAATTCCCTGGTAGATGTAGAACTTACCACGTCTACATACAGTACTCTTGATAATCCCCTGGTAGTTGTAGAACCTACCTCGTCTACATACATACTCTTGATAATCCCCTGGTAGATGTAGAACCTACCTCATCTGCATACAGCACTCTTGATAACCCCCTGGTAGATATAGAACCTGCGTCGTCTACCTACAGTACTCTTGATAATCCTCTGGTAGATGTGGAACCTACCTCATCTGCATACAATACTCTTGATAATCCCCTGGTAATGTAGAACCTACCTCGTCTGCATACAATACTCTTGATAATTCCCTGGTAGTGTGGAACCTACCTCATCTGCATACAATACTCTTGATAATCCCCTGGTAATGTGGAACCTACCTCGTCTGCATACAATACTCTTGATAATTCCCTGGTAGTGTGGAACCTACCTCATCTGCATACAATACTCTTGATAATCCCCTGGTAATGTAGAACCTACCTCGTCTGCATACAATACTCTTGATAATCCCCTGGTAATGTGGAACCTACCTCATCTGCATACAATACTCTTGATAATCCCCTGGTAATGTGGAACCTAGCTCATCTGCATACAATACTCTTGGTAATCCCCTGGTAATGTAGAACCTACCTCGTCTGCATACCGTACACTTAATAATCTCCTGGTAGATGTGGAACCTACCTCATCTGCATACAATACTCTTGATAATTCCCTGGTAGATGTGGAACCTACCTCAATTCATACAATACTCTTGATAATTCCCTGGTAGTTGTGGAACCTACCTCATCTGCATACAATACTCTTGTTAATTCCCTGGTAGATGTGGAACCTACCTCATCTGCATACAATACTCTTGATAATTCCCTGGTAGATGTGGAACCTAGCTCATCTGCATAAAATACTCTTGATAATTCCCTGGTATTTGTGGAACCTACCTCATCTGCATACAATACTCTTGATAATTCCCTGGTAGTTGTGGAACCTACCTCAGCTGCATACAATACTCTTGATAATTCCCTGGTAGATGTGGTACCTACCTCATCTGCATACAATACTCTTGATAATTCCCTGGTAGATGTGGAACCTACCTCATCTGCATACAATACTCTTGATAATTCCCTGGTAGTTGTGGAACCTACCTCATCTGCATACAATACTCTTGATAATTCCCTGGTAGATGTGGAACCTACCTCATCTGCATACAATACTCTTGATAATCCCCTGGTAGATGTGGAACCTACCTCATCTGCATACAATACTGTTGATAATTCCCTGGTAATGTAGAACCTACCTCGTCTGCATACCGTACACTTAATAATCCCCTGGTAGATGTGGAACCTAGCTCATCTGCATACAATGCTGTCGATAATCTCCTGGTAGATGTGGAACCTACCTCATCTGCATACCGTAAACTTAATAATCCCCTGGTAGATGTGGAACCTACCTCATCTGCATACAATACTCTGGATAATCTCCTGGTAGATGTGTAACCTACCTCATCTGCATACAATACTCTTGATAATCCCCTGGTAGATGTGAAACCTACCTCATCTGCATACAATACTCTCGATAATCCCCTGGTAGATGTGGAACCTACCTCATCTGCATACAATACTCTTGATAATCCCCTGGTAGATGTGGAACCTACCTCATCTGCATACAATACTGTCGATAATCCCCTGGTAGATGTGGAACCTACCTCATCTGCATACAATACTCTTGATAATCCCCTGGTAGATGTGGAACCTACCTCATCTTCATACAATACTCAAGATAATCCCCTGGTAGATGTGGAACCTACCTCATCTGCATACAATACTCTTGATAATCCCCTGGTAGGTGTGTAATCTACCTCATCTGCATACAATACTCTTGATAATCCCCTGGTAGATGTGGAACCTACCTCATCTGCATACATACTCTTGATAATCCCCTGGTAGATGTGGAACCTACCTCATCTGCATACAATACTCTTGATAATTCCCTGGTAGATGTGGAACCTACCTCATCTGCATACATACTCTTGATAATCCCCTGGTAGATGTAGAACCTACCTCATCTGCATACAATACTCTTGATAATCCCCTGGTAGATGTGGAACCTACCTCATCTGCATACAATACTCTTGATAATACCCTGGTAGATGTGGAACCTACCTCATCTGGATACAATACTCTTGATAATCCCCTGGTAGATGTGGAACCAGCTCATCTGCATACATACTCTTGATAATCCCCTGGTAGATGTGGAACCTACCTAATCTGCATACAATACTCTTGATAATCCCCTTGTAGATGTAGAACCTACCTCATCTGCATACAATACTCTTGATAATCCCCTGGTAGATGTGGAACCTACCTCATCTGCATACAATACTCTTGATAATCCCCTGGTAGATGCGGAACCTACCTCATCTGCATACAATACTCTTGATAATCCCCTGGTAGATGTGGAACTTATCAACAAGTTGTCTACATACAGTACTCTTGATACTCCCCTGGTAGATATAGAACTTATCAACAAGTTGTTTACATACAGTACTCTTGATAATCCCCTGGTAGATATAGAACTTATCACCAAGTTGTCTACATACAGTACTCTTGATAATCCCCTGATAGATATAGAACTTATCACCAAGTTGTCTACATACAGTACTCTTGATAATCTCCTGGTAGATATAGAACTTATCACCAAGTTGTCTACATACAGTACTCTTGATAATCCCCTGGTAGATATAGAACTTATCACCAAGTTGTCTACATACAGTACTCTTGATAATCTCCTGGTAGATATAGAACTTATCACCAAGTTGTCTACATACAGTACTCTTGATAATCCCCTGGTAGATATAGAACTTATCACCAAGTTGTCTACATACAGTACTCTTGATAATCTCCTGGTAGATATAGAACTTATCACCAAGTTGTCTACATACATTACTCTTGATAATCTCCTGGTAGATATAGAACTTATCACCAAGTTGTCTACATACAGTACTCTTGATAATCCCCTGGGAGATATAGAACTTATCACCAAGTTGTCTACATACCATACTCTTGATAATCTCCTGGTAGATATAGAACTTATCAACAAGTTGTCTACATACAGTACTCTTGATAATCTCCTGGTAGATATAGAACTTATCAACAAGTTGTCTACACACAGTACTCTTGATAATCTCCTGGTAGATATAGAACTTATCAACAAGTTGTCTACATACAGTACTCTTGATAATCTCCTGGTAGATATAGAACTTATCAACAAGTTGTCTACATACCATACTCTTGATAATCTCCTGGTAGATATAGAACTTATCAACAAGTTGTCTACATACAGTACTCTTGATAATCTCCTGGTAGATATAGAACTTATCAACAAGTTGTCTACATACAGTACTCTTGATAATCTCCTGGTAGATATAGAACTTATCAACAAGTTGTCTACATACAGTACTCTTGATAATCTCCTGGTAGATATAGAACTTATCAACAAGTTGTCTACATACAGTACTCTTGATAATCTCCTGGTAGATATAGAACTTATCAACAAGTTGTCTACATACCATACTCTTGATAATCTCCTGGTAGATATAGAACTTATCAACAAGTTGTCTACATACAGTACTCTTGATAATCTCCTGGTAGATATATAACTTATCAACAAGTTGTCTACATACAGTACTCTTGATAATCTCCTGGTAGATATAGAACTTATCAACAAGTTGTCTACATGCAGTACTCTTGATAATCTCCTGGTAGATATAGAACTTATCACCAAGTTGTCTACATACAGTACTCTTGATAATCTCCTGGTAGATATAGAACTTATCACCAAGTTGTCTACATACAGTACTCTTGATAATCTCCTGGTAGATATAGAACTTATCACCAAGTTGTCTACATACAGTACTCTTGATAATCTCCAGGTAGATATAGAACTTATCACCAAGTTGTCTACATACAGTACTCTTGATAATCTCCTGGTAGATATAGAACTTATCAACAAGTTGTCTACATACAGTACTCTTGATAATCTCCTGGTAGATATAGAACTTATCAACAAGTTGTCTACATACAGTACTCTTGATAATCTCCTGGTAGATATAGAACTTATCACCAAGTTGTCTACATACAGTACTCTTGATAATCTCCTGGTAGATATAGAACTTATCACCAAGTTGTCTACATACAGTACTCTTGATAATCTCTGGGTAGATATAGAACTTATCACCAAGTTGTCTACATACAGTACTCTTGATAATCTCCTGGTAGATATAGAACTTATCAACAAGTTGTCTACATAGCATACTCTTGATAATCTCCTGGTAGATATAGAACTTATCAACAAGTTGTCTACATACCATACTCTTGATATTCCCCTGGTAGATATAGAACTTATCAACAAGTTGTCTACATACAGTACTCTTGATAATCTCCGGGTAGATATAGAACTTATCAACAAGTTCTCTACATACAGTACTCTTGATAATCTCCTGGTAGATATAGAACTTATCACCAAGTTGTCTACATAGCATACTCTTGATAATCTCCTGGTAGATATAGAACTTATCAAGAAGTTGTCTACATACCATACTCTTGATAATCCCCTGGTAGATATAGAACTTATCAACAAGTTGTCTACATACAGTACTCTTGATAATCCCCTGGTAGATATAGAACTTATCAACAAGTTGTCTACATGCAGTACTCTTGATAATCTCCTGGTAGATATAGAACTTATCAACAAGTTGTCTACATACAGTACTCTTGATAATCTCCTGGTAGATATAGAACTTATCACCAAGTTGTCTACATAGCATACTCTTGATAATCTCCTGGTGGATATAGAACTTATCAACAAGTTGTCTACTTACAGTACTCTTGATAATCTCCTGGTAGATATAGAACTTATCACCAAATTGTCTACATAGCATACTCTTGATAATCTCCTGGTAGATATAGAACTTATCAACAAGTTGTCTACATACAGTACTCTTGATAATCTCCTGGTAGATATAGAACTTATCAACAAGTTGTCTACATACAGTACTCTTGATAATCCCCTGGTAGATATAGAACTTATCACCAAATTGTCTACATACAGTACTCTTTATAATCCCCTGGTAGATATAGAACTTATCACCAAGTTGTCTACATGCAGTACTCTTGATAATCCCCTGGTAGATATAGAACTTATCAACAAGTTGTCTACATACAGTACTCTTGATAAACCCCTGGTAGATATAGAACTTATCACCAAGTTGTCTACATACAGTACTCTTGATAAACCCCTGGTAGATATAGATCTTATCAACAAGTTGTCTACATACAGTACTCTTGATAATCCCCTGGTAGATATAGAACTTATCAACAAGTTGTCTACATACAGTACTCTTGATAAACCCCTGGTAGATATAGAACTTATCACCAAGTTGTCTACATACAGTACTCTTGATAATCTCCTGGTAGATATAGAACTTACCAACACGTTGTCTGCATACAGTACTCTTGATAATCCCCTGGTAGATATAGCACTTATCAACACGTTGTCTACATACAGTACTCTTGATAAACCCCTGGTAGTTATAGAACTTATCAACAAGTTGTCTACATACCATACTCTTGATAACCTCTGGTAGTTATAGAACTTATCAACAAGTTGTCTACATACCATACTCTTGATAATCTCCTGGTAGATATAGAACTTATCAACAAGTTGTCTACATACAGTACTCTTGATAATCTCCTGGTAGATATAGAACTTATCAACAAGTTGTCTACATACCATACACTTGATAAACCCCTGGTAGATATAGAACTTATCAACAAGTTGTCTACATACAGTACTCTTGATAAGCCCTTGGTAGATATAAAACTTATCACCAAATTGTCTACATACCATACTCTTGATAATCTCCGGGTAGATATAGAACTCCTACATACAGTACTCTTGATAATCCCCTGGTAGATATAGAACTTATCACCAAATTGTCTACATACAGTACTCTTGATAATCTCCTGGTAGATATAGAGCTTATCAGCAAGTTGTCTACATACAGTACTCTTGATAATCTCCTGGTAGATATAGAACTTATCAACAAGTTGTCTACATACAGTACTCTTGATAATCTCCTGGTAGATATAGAACTTATCAACAAGTTGTCTACATATCATACTCTTGATAATCTCCTGGTAGATATAGAACTTATCATCAAGTTGTCTACATACCATACTCTTGATATCTCCTGGTAGATATAGAACTTATCAACAAGTTGTCTACATATCATACTCTTGATAATCTCCTGGTAGATATAGAACTTACCAACAAGTTGTCTACATACCATACTCTTGATAATCTCCGGGTAGATATAGAACTTATCACCAAGTTGTCTACACACAGTACTCTTGATAATCTCCGGGTAGATATAGAACTCCTACATACAGTACTCTTGATAATCCCCTGGTAGATATAGAACTTATCACCAAATTGTCTACATACAGTACTCTTGATAATCTCCTGGTAGATATAGAGCTTATCAGCAAGTTGTCTACATACAGTACTCTTGATAATCTCCTGGTAGATATAGAACTTATCACCAAGTTGTCTACATACAGTACTCTTGATAATCTCCGGGTAGATATAGAACTTATCAACAAGTTGTCTACATACAGTACTCTTGATAATCCCCTGGTAGATATAGAACCTATCACCAAATTGTCTACATACAGTACTCTCATAATCTCCTGGTAGATATAGAACTTATCAACAAGTTGTCTACATACAGTACTCTTGATAATCTCCTGGTAGATATAGAACTTATCAACAAGTTGTCTACATACAGTACTCTCATAATCTCCTGGTAGATATAGAACTTATCAACAAGTTGTCTACATACCATACTCTTGATAATCTCCTGGTAGATATAGAACTTATCACCAAATTGTCTACATACAGTACTCTTGATAATCTCCTGGTAGATATAGAACTTACCAACAAGTTGTCTACATACCATACTCTTGATAATCTCCTGGTAGATATAGAACTTATCAACAAGTTGTCTACATACCATACTCTTGATAAACTCCTGGTAGATATAGAACTTATCAACAAGTTGTCTACATACAGTACTCTTGATAATCTCCTGGTAGATATAGAACTTATCACCAAATTGTCTACATACCATACTCTTGATAAACCCCTGGTAGATATAGAACTTATCACCAAATTGTCTACATACCATACTCTTGATAATCCCCTGGTAGATATAGAACTTATCACCAATGCTCTACATACAGTACTCTTGATAATCCCCTGGTAGATGTAGAACTAATCACCAAGTTGTCTACATACAGTACTCTTGATAAACCCCTGGTAGATATAGAACTTATCACCAAATTGTCTACATACAGTACTCTTTATAATCCCCTGGTAGATATAGAACTTACCAACAAGTTGTCTACATACCATACTCTTGATAATCTATGGTAGATGTTGAACCTACGTCATCTGCATACATACACTTGATAATCCCCTGGTAGATGTAGAACCTACCAGGTCTACATACAGTACTCTTGATAATTCCCTGGTAGATGTAGAACCTACCACGTCTACATACAGTACTCTTGATAATTCCCTGGTAGATGTAGAACTTACCACGTCTACATACAGTACTCTTGATAATCCCCTGGTAGTTGTAGAACCTACCTCGTCTACATACATACTCTTGATAATCCCCTGGTAGATGTAGAACCTACCTCATCTGCATACAGCACTCTTGATAACCCCCTGGTAGATATAGAACCTGCGTCGTCTACCTACAGTACTCTTGATAATCCTCTGGTAGATGTGGAACCTACCTCATCTGCATACAATACTCTTGATAATCCCCTGGTAATGTAGAACCTACCTCGTCTGCATACAATACTCTTGATAATTCCCTGGTAGTGTGGAACCTACCTCATCTGCATACAATACTCTTGATAATCCCCTGGTAATGTGGAACCTACCTCGTCTGCATACAATACTCTTGATAATTCCCTGGTAGTGTGGAACCTACCTCATCTGCATACAATACTCTTGATAATCCCCTGGTAATGTAGAACCTACCTCGTCTGCATACAATACTCTTGATAATCCCCTGGTAATGTGGAACCTACCTCATCTGCATACAATACTCTTGATAATCCCCTGGTAATGTGGAACCTAGCTCATCTGCATACAATACTCTTGGTAATCCCCTGGTAATGTAGAACCTACCTCGTCTGCATACCGTACACTTAATAATCTCCTGGTAGATGTGGAACCTACCTCATCTGCATACAATACTCTTGATAATTCCCTGGTAGATGTGGAACCTACCTCAATTCATACAATACTCTTGATAATTCCCTGGTAGTTGTGGAACCTACCTCATCTGCATACAATACTCTTGTTAATTCCCTGGTAGATGTGGAACCTACCTCATCTGCATACAATACTCTTGATAATTCCCTGGTAGATGTGGAACCTAGCTCATCTGCATAAAATACTCTTGATAATTCCCTGGTATTTGTGGAACCTACCTCATCTGCATACAATACTCTTGATAATTCCCTGGTAGTTGTGGAACCTACCTCAGCTGCATACAATACTCTTGATAATTCCCTGGTAGATGTGGTACCTACCTCATCTGCATACAATACTCTTGATAATTCCCTGGTAGATGTGGAACCTACCTCATCTGCATACAATACTCTTGATAATTCCCTGGTAGTTGTGGAACCTACCTCATCTGCATACAATACTCTTGATAATTCCCTGGTAGATGTGGAACCTACCTCATCTGCATACAATACTCTTGATAATCCCCTGGTAGATGTGGAACCTACCTCATCTGCATACAATACTGTTGATAATTCCCTGGTAATGTAGAACCTACCTCGTCTGCATACCGTACACTTAATAATCCCCTGGTAGATGTGGAACCTAGCTCATCTGCATACAATGCTGTCGATAATCTCCTGGTAGATGTGGAACCTACCTCATCTGCATACCGTAAACTTAATAATCCCCTGGTAGATGTGGAACCTACCTCATCTGCATACAATACTCTGGATAATCTCCTGGTAGATGTGTAACCTACCTCATCTGCATACAATACTCTTGATAATCCCCTGGTAGATGTGAAACCTACCTCATCTGCATACAATACTCTCGATAATCCCCTGGTAGATGTGGAACCTACCTCATCTGCATACAATACTCTTGATAATCCCCTGGTAGATGTGGAACCTACCTCATCTGCATACAATACTGTCGATAATCCCCTGGTAGATGTGGAACCTACCTCATCTGCATACAATACTCTTGATAATCCCCTGGTAGATGTGGAACCTACCTCATCTTCATACAATACTCAAGATAATCCCCTGGTAGATGTGGAACCTACCTCATCTGCATACAATACTCTTGATAATCCCCTGGTAGGTGTGTAATCTACCTCATCTGCATACAATACTCTTGATAATCCCCTGGTAGATGTGGAACCTACCTCATCTGCATACATACTCTTGATAATCCCCTGGTAGATGTGGAACCTACCTCATCTGCATACAATACTCTTGATAATTCCCTGGTAGATGTGGAACCTACCTCATCTGCATACATACTCTTGATAATCCCCTGGTAGATGTAGAACCTACCTCATCTGCATACAATACTCTTGATAATCCCCTGGTAGATGTGGAACCTACCTCATCTGCATACAATACTCTTGATAATACCCTGGTAGATGTGGAACCTACCTCATCTGGATACAATACTCTTGATAATCCCCTGGTAGATGTGGAACCAGCTCATCTGCATACATACTCTTGATAATCCCCTGGTAGATGTGGAACCTACCTAATCTGCATACAATACTCTTGATAATCCCCTTGTAGATGTAGAACCTACCTCATCTGCATACAATACTCTTGATAATCCCCTGGTAGATGTGGAACCTACCTCATCTGCATACAATACTCTTGATAATCCCCTGGTAGATGCGGAACCTACCTCATCTGCATACAATACTCTTGATAATCCCCTGGTAGATGTGGAACTTATCAACAAGTTGTCTACATACAGTACTCTTGATACTCCCCTGGTAGATATAGAACTTATCAACAAGTTGTTTACATACAGTACTCTTGATAATCCCCTGGTAGATATAGAACTTATCACCAAGTTGTCTACATACAGTACTCTTGATAATCCCCTGATAGATATAGAACTTATCACCAAGTTGTCTACATACAGTACTCTTGATAATCTCCTGGTAGATATAGAACTTATCACCAAGTTGTCTACATACAGTACTCTTGATAATCCCCTGGTAGATATAGAACTTATCACCAAGTTGTCTACATACAGTACTCTTGATAATCTCCTGGTAGATATAGAACTTATCACCAAGTTGTCTACATACAGTACTCTTGATAATCCCCTGGTAGATATAGAACTTATCACCAAGTTGTCTACATACAGTACTCTTGATAATCTCCTGGTAGATATAGAACTTATCACCAAGTTGTCTACATACATTACTCTTGATAATCTCATGGTAGATATAGAACTTATCACCAAGTTGTCTACATACAGTACTCTTGATAATCCCCTGGGAGATATAGAACTTATCACCAAGTTGTCTACATACCATACTCTTGATAATCTCCTGGTAGATATAGAACTTATCAACAAGTTGTCTACATACAGTACTCTTGATAATCTCCTGGTAGATATAGAACTTATCAACAAGTTGTCTACACACAGTACTCTTGATAATCTCCTGGTAGATATAGAACTTATCAACAAGTTGTCTACATACAGTACTCTTGATAATCTCCTGGTAGATATAGAACTTATCAACAAGTTGTCTACATACCATACTCTTGATAATCTCCTGGTAGATATAGAACTTATCAACAAGTTGTCTACATACAGTACTCTTGATAATCTCCTGGTAGATATAGAACTTATCAACAAGTTGTCTACATACAGTACTCTTGATAATCTCCTGGTAGATATAGAACTTATCAACAAGTTGTCTACATACAGTACTCTTGATAATCTCCTGGTAGATATAGAACTTATCAACAAGTTGTCTACATACAGTACTCTTGATAATCTCCTGGTAGATATAGAACTTATCAACAAGTTGTCTACATACCATACTCTTGATAATCTCCTGGTAGATATAGAACTTATCAACAAGTTGTCTACATACAGTACTCTTGATAATCTCCTGGTAGATATAGAACTTATCAACAAGTTGTCTACATACAGTACTCTTGATAATCTCCTGGTAGATATAGAACTTATCAACAAGTTGTCTACATGCAGTACTCTTGATAATCTCCTGGTAGATATAGAACTTATCACCAAGTTGTCTACATACAGTACTCTTGATAATCTCCTGGTAGATATAGAACTTATCACCAAGTTGTCTACATACAGTACTCTTGATAATCTCCTGGTAGATATAGAACTTATCACCAAGTTGTCTACATACAGTACTCTTGATAATCTCCAGGTAGATATAGAACTTATCACCAAGTTGTCTACATACAGTACTCTTGATAATCTCCTGGTAGATATAGAACTTATCAACAAGTTGTCTACATACAGTACTCTTGATAATCTCCTGGTAGATATAGAACTTATCAACAAGTTGTCTACATACAGTACTCTTGATAATCTCCTGGTAGATATAGAACTTATCACCAAGTTGTCTACATACAGTACTCTTGATAATCTCCTGGTAGATATAGAACTTATCACCAAGTTGTCTACATACAGTACTCTTGATAATCTCTGGGTAGATATAGAACTTATCACCAAGTTGTCTACATACAGTACTCTTGATAATCTCCTGGTAGATATAGAACTTATCAACAAGTTGTCTACATAGCATACTCTTGATAATCTCCTGGTAGATATAGAACTTATCAACAAGTTGTCTACATACCATACTCTTGATATTCCCCTGGTAGATATAGAACTTATCAACAAGTTGTCTACATACAGTACTCTTGATAATCTCCGGGTAGATATAGAACTTATCAACAAGTTCTCTACATACAGTACTCTTGATAATCTCCTGGTAGATATAGAACTTATCACCAAGTTGTCTACATAGCATACTCTTGATAATCTCCTGGTAGATATAGAACTTATCAAGAAGTTGTCTACATACCATACTCTTGATAATCCCCTGGTAGATATAGAACTTATCAACAAGTTGTCTACATACAGTACTCTTGATAATCCCCTGGTAGATATAGAACTTATCAACAAGTTGTCTACATGCAGTACTCTTGATAATCTCCTGGTAGATATAGAACTTATCAACAAGTTGTCTACATACAGTACTCTTGATAATCTCCTGGTAGATATAGAACTTATCACCAAGTTGTCTACATAGCATACTCTTGATAATCTCCTGGTGGATATAGAACTTATCAACAAGTTGTCTACTTACAGTACTCTTGATAATCTCCTGGTAGATATAGAACTTATCACCAAATTGTCTACATAGCATACTCTTGATAATCTCCTGGTAGATATAGAACTTATCAACAAGTTGTCTACATACAGTACTCTTGATAATCTCCTGGTAGATATAGAACTTATCAACAAGTTGTCTACATACAGTACTCTTGATAATCCCCTGGTAGATATAGAACTTATCACCAAATTGTCTACATACAGTACTCTTTATAATCCCCTGGTAGATATAGAACTTATCACCAAGTTGTCTACATGCAGTACTCTTGATAATCCCCTGGTAGATATAGAACTTATCAACAAGTTGTCTACATACAGTACTCTTGATAAACCCCTGGTAGATATAGAACTTATCACCAAGTTGTCTACATACAGTACTCTTGATAAACCCCTGGTAGATATAGATCTTATCAACAAGTTGTCTACATACAGTACTCTTGATAATCCCCTGGTAGATATAGAACTTATCAACAAGTTGTCTACATACAGTACTCTTGATAAACCCCTGGTAGATATAGAACTTATCACCAAGTTGTCTACATACAGTACTCTTGATAATCTCCTGGTAGATATAGAACTTACCAACACGTTGTCTGCATACAGTACTCTTGATAATCCCCTGGTAGATATAGCACTTATCAACACGTTGTCTACATACAGTACTCTTGATAAACCCCTGGTAGTTATAGAACTTATCAACAAGTTGTCTACATACCATACTCTTGATAACCTCTGGTAGTTATAGAACTTATCAACAAGTTGTCTACATACCATACTCTTGATAATCTCCTGGTAGATATAGAACTTATCAACAAGTTGTCTACATACAGTACTCTTGATAATCTCCTGGTAGATATAGAACTTATCAACAAGTTGTCTACATACCATACACTTGATAAACCCCTGGTAGATATAGAACTTATCAACAAGTTGTCTACATACAGTACTCTTGATAAGCCCTTGGTAGATATAAAACTTATCACCAAATTGTCTACATACCATACTCTTGATAATCTCCGGGTAGATATAGAACTCCTACATACAGTACTCTTGATAATCCCCTGGTAGATATAGAACTTATCACCAAATTGTCTACATACAGTACTCTTGATAATCTCCTGGTAGATATAGAGCTTATCAGCAAGTTGTCTACATACAGTACTCTTGATAATCTCCTGGTAGATATAGAACTTATCAACAAGTTGTCTACATACAGTACTCTTGATAATCTCCTGGTAGATATAGAACTTATCAACAAGTTGTCTACATGTCATACTCTTGATAATCTCCTGGTAGATATAGAACTTATCATCAAGTTGTCTACATACCATACTCTTGATATCTCCTGGTAGATATAGAACTTATCAACAAGTTGTCTACATATCATACTCTTGATAATCTCCTGGTAGATATAGAACTTACCAACAAGTTGTCTACATACCATACACTTGATAATCTCCGGGTAGATATAGAACTTATCACCAAGTTGTCTACACACAGTACTCTTGATAATCTCCGGGTAGATATAGAACTCCTACATACAGTACTCTTGATAATCCCCTGGTAGATATAGAACTTATCACCAAATTGTCTACATACAGTACTCTTGATAATCTCCTGGTAGATATAGAGCTTATCAGCAAGTTGTCTACATACAGTACTCTTGATAATCTCCTGGTAGATATAGAACTTATCACCAAGTTGTCTACATACAGTACTCTTGATAATCTCCGGGTAGATATAGAACTTATCAACAAGTTGTCTACATACAGTACTCTTGATAATCCCCTGGTAGATATAGAACCTATCACCAAATTGTCTACATACAGTACTCTCATAATCTCCTGGTAGATATAGAACTTATCAACAAGTTGTCTACATACAGTACTCTTGATAATCTCCTGGTAGATATAGAACTTATCAACAAGTTGTCTACATACAGTACTCTCATAATCTCCTGGTAGATATAGAACTTATCAACAAGTTGTCTACATACCATACTCTTGATAATCTCCTGGTAGATATAGAACTTATCACCAAATTGTCTACATACAGTACTCTTGATAATCTCCTGGTAGATATAGAACTTACCAACAAGTTGTCTACATACCATACTCTTGATAATCTCCTGGTAGATATAGAACTTATCAACAAGTTGTCTACATACCATACTCTTGATAAACTCCTGGTAGATATAGAACTTATCAACAAGTTGTCTACATACAGTACTCTTGATAATCTCCTGGTAGATATAGAACTTATCACCAAATTGTCTACATACCATACTCTTGATAAACCCCTGGTAGATATAGAACTTATCACCAAATTGTCTACATACCATACTCTTGATAATCCCCTGGTAGATATAGAACTTATCACCAATGCTCTACATACAGTACTCTTGATAATCCCCTGGTAGATGTAGAACTAATCACCAAGTTGTCTACATACAGTACTCTTGATAAACCCCTGGTAGATATAGAACTTATCACCAAATTGTCTACATACAGTACTCTTTATAATCCCCTGGTAGATATAGAACTTACCAACAAGTTGTCTACATACCATACTCTTGATAATCTATGGTAGATGTTGAACCTACGTCATCTGCATACATACACTTGATAATCCCCTGGTAGATGTAGAACCTACCAGGTCTACATACAGTACTCTTGATAATTCCCTGGTAGATGTAGAACCTACCACGTCTACATACAGTACTCTTGATAATTCCCTGGTAGATGTAGAACTTACCACGTCTACATACAGTACTCTTGATAATCCCCTGGTAGTTGTAGAACCTACCTCGTCTACATACATACTCTTGATAATCCCCTGGTAGATGTAGAACCTACCTCATCTGCATACAGCACTCTTGATAACCCCCTGGTAGATATAGAACCTGCGTCGTCTACCTACAGTACTCTTGATAATCCTCTGGTAGATGTGGAACCTACCTCATCTGCATACAATACTCTTGATAATCCCCTGGTAATGTAGAACCTACCTCGTCTGCATACAATACTCTTGATAATTCCCTGGTAGTGTGGAACCTACCTCATCTGCATACAATACTCTTGATAATCCCCTGGTAATGTGGAACCTACCTCGTCTGCATACAATACTCTTGATAATTCCCTGGTAGTGTGGAACCTACCTCATCTGCATACAATACTCTTGATAATCCCCTGGTAATGTATAACCTACCTCGTCTGCATACAATACTCTTGATAATCCCCTGGTAATGTGGAACCTACCTCATCTGCATACAATACTCTTGATAATCCCCTGGTAATGTGGAACCTAGCTCATCTGCATACAATACTCTTGGTAATCCCCTGGTAATGTAGAACCTACCTCGTCTGCATACCGTACACTTAATAATCTCCTGGTAGATGTGGAACCTACCTCATCTGCATACAATACTCTTGATAATTCCCTGGTAGATGTGGAACCTACCTCAATTCATACAATACTCTTGATAATTCCCTGGTAGTTGTGGAACCTACCTCATCTGCATACAATACTCTTGTTAATTCCCTGGTAGATGTGGAACCTACCTCATCTGCATACAATACTCTTGATAATTCCCTGGTAGATGTGGAACCTAGCTCATCTGCATAAAATACTCTTGATAATTCCCTGGTATTTGTGGAACCTACCTCATCTGCATACAATACTCTTGATAATTCCCTGGTAGTTGTGGAACCTACCTCAGCTGCATACAATACTCTTGATAATTCCCTGGTAGATGTGGTACCTACCTCATCTGCATACAATACTCTTGATAATTCCCTGGTAGATGTGGAACCTACCTCATCTGCATACAATACTCTTGATAATTCCCTGGTAGTTGTGGAACCTACCTCATCTGCATACAATACTCTTGATAATTCCCTGGTAGATGTGGAACCTACCTCATCTGCATACAATACTCTTGATAATCCCCTGGTAGATGTGGAACCTACCTCATCTGCATACAATACTGTTGATAATTCCCTGGTAATGTAGAACCTACCTCGTCTGCATACCGTACACTTAATAATCCCCTGGTAGATGTGGAACCTAGCTCATCTGCATACAATGCTGTCGATAATCTCCTGGTAGATGTGGAACCTACCTCATCTGCATACCGTAAACTTAATAATCCCCTGGTAGATGTGGAACCTACCTCATCTGCATACAATACTCTGGATAATCTCCTGGTAGATGTGTAACCTACCTCATCTGCATACAATACTCTTGATAATCCCCTGGTAGATGTGAAACCTACCTCATCTGCATACAATACTCTCGATAATCCCCTGGTAGATGTGGAACCTACCTCATCTGCATACAATACTCTTGATAATCCCCTGGTAGATGTGGAACCTACCTCATCTGCATACAATACTGTCGATAATCCCCTGGTAGATGTGGAACCTACCTCATCTGCATACAATACTCTTGATAATCCCCTGGTAGATGTGGAACCTACCTCATCTTCATACAATACTCAAGATAATCCCCTGGTAGATGTGGAACCTACCTCATCTGCATACAATACTCTTGATAATCCCCTGGTAGGTGTGTAATCTACCTCATCTGCATACAATACTCTTGATAATCCCCTGGTAGATGTGGAACCTACCTCATCTGCATACATACTCTTGATAATCCCCTGGTAGATGTGGAACCTACCTCATCTGCATACAATACTCTTGATAATTCCCTGGTAGATGTGGAACCTACCTCATCTGCATACATACTCTTGATAATCCCCTGGTAGATGTAGAACCTACCTCATCTGCATACAATACTCTTGATAATCCCCTGGTAGATGTGGAACCTACCTCATCTGCATACAATACTCTTGATAATACCCTGGTAGATGTGGAACCTACCTCATCTGGATACAATACTCTTGATAATCCCCTGGTAGATGTGGAACCAGCTCATCTGCATACATACTCTTGATAATCCCCTGGTAGATGTGGAACCTACCTAATCTGCATACAATACTCTTGATAATCCCCTTGTAGATGTAGAACCTACCTCATCTGCATACAATACTCTTGATAATCCCCTGGTAGATGTGGAACCTACCTCATCTGCATACAATACTCTTGATAATCCCCTGGTAGATGCGGAACCTACCTCATCTGCATACAATACTCTTGATAATCCCCTGGTAGATGTGGAACTTATCAACAAGTTGTCTACATACAGTACTCTTGATACTCCCCTGGTAGATATAGAACTTATCAACAAGTTGTTTACATACAGTACTCTTGATAATCCCCTGGTAGATATAGAACTTATCACCAAGTTGTCTACATACAGTACTCTTGATAATCCCCTGATAGATATAGAACTTATCACCAAGTTGTCTACATACAGTACTCTTGATAATCTCCTGGTAGATATAGAACTTATCACCAAGTTGTCTACATACAGTACTCTTGATAATCCCCTGGTAGATATAGAACTTATCACCAAGTTGTCTACATACAGTACTCTTGATAATCTCCTGGTAGATATAGAATTTATCACCAAGTTGTCTACATACAGTACTCTTGATAATCCCCTGGTAGATATAGAACTTATCACCAAGTTGTCTACATACAGTACTCTTGATAATCTCCTGGTAGATATAGAACTTATCACCAAGTTGTCTACATACATTACTCTTGATAATCTCCTGGTAGATATAGAACTTATCACCAAGTTGTCTACATACAGTACTCTTGATAATCCCCTGGGAGATATAGAACTTATCACCAAGTTGTCTACATACCATACTCTTGATAATCTCCTGGTAGATATAGAACTTATCAACAAGTTGTCTACATACAGTACTCTTGATAATCTCCTGGTAGATATAGAACTTATCAACAAGTTGTCTACACACAGTACTCTTGATAATCTCCTGGTAGATATAGAACTTATCAACAAGTTGTCTACATACAGTACTCTTGATAATCTCCTGGTAGATATAGAACTTATCAACAAGTTGTCTACATACCATACTCTTGATAATCTCCTGGTAGATATAGAACTTATCAACAAGTTGTCTACATACAGTACTCTTGATAATCTCCTGGTAGATATAGAACTTATCAACAAGTTGTCTACATACAGTACTCTTGATAATCTCCTGGTAGATATAGAACTTATCAACAAGTTGTCTACATACAGTACTCTTGATAATCTCCTGGTAGATATAGAACTTATCAACAAGTTGTCTACATACAGTACTCTTGATAATCTCCTGGTAGATATAGAACTTATCAACAAGTTGTCTACATACCATACTCTTGATAATCTCCTGGTAGATATAGAACTTATCAACAAGTTGTCTACATACAGTACTCTTGATAATCTCCTGGTAGATATAGAACTTATCAACAAGTTGTCTACATACAGTACTCTTGATAATCTCCTGGTAGATATAGAACTTATCAACAAGTTGTCTACATGCAGTACTCTTGATAATCTCCTGGTAGATATAGAACTTATCACCAAGTTGTCTACATACAGTACTCTTGATAATCTCCTGGTAGATATAGAACTTATCACCAAGTTGTCTACATACAGTACTGTTGATAATCTCCTGGTAGATATAGAACTTATCACCAAGTTGTCTACATACAGTACTCTTGATAATCTCCAGGTAGATATAGAACTTATCACCAAGTTGTCTACATACAGTACTCTTGATAATCTCCTGGTAGATATAGAACTTATCAACAAGTTGTCTACATACAGTACTCTTGATAATCTCCTGGTAGATATAGAACTTATCAACAAGTTGTCTACATACAGTACTCTTGATAATCTCCTGGTAGATATAGAACTTATCACCAAGTTGTCTACATACAGTACTCTTGATAATCTCCTGGTAGATATAGAACTTATCACCAAGTTGTCTACATACAGTACTCTTGATAATCTCTGGGTAGATATAGAACTTATCACCAAGTTGTCTACATACAGTACTCTTGATAATCTCCTGGTAGATATAGAACTTATCAACAAGTTGTCTACATAGCATACTCTTGATAATCTCCTGGTAGATATAGAACTTATCAACAAGTTGTCTACATACCATACTCTTGATATTCCCCTGGTAGATATAGAACTTATCAACAAGTTGTCTACATACAGTACTCTTGATAATCTCCGGGTAGATATAGAACTTATCAACAAGTTCTCTACATACAGTACTCTTGATAATCTCCTGGTAGATATAGAACTTATCACCAAGTTGTCTACATAGCATACTCTTGATAATCTCCTGGTAGATATAGAACTTATCAAGAAGTTGTCTACATACCATACTCTTGATAATCCCCTGGTAGATATAGAACTTATCAACAAGTTGTCTACATACAGTACTCTTGATAATCCCCTGGTAGATATAGAACTTATCAACAAGTTGTCTACATGCAGTACTCTTGATAATCTCCTGGTAGATATAGAACTTATCAACAAGTTGTCTACATACAGTACTCTTGATAATCTCCTGGTAGATATAGAACTTATCACCAAGTTGTCTACATAGCATACTCTTGATAATCTCCTGGTGGATATAGAACTTATCAACAAGTTGTCTACTTACAGTACTCTTGATAATCTCCTGGTAGATATAGAACTTATCACCAAATTGTCTACATAGCATACTCTTGATAATCTCCTGGTAGATATAGAACTTATCAACAAGTTGTCTACATACAGTACTCTTGATAATCTCCTGGTAGATATAGAACTTATCAACAAGTTTTCTACATACAGTACTCTTGATAATCCCGTGGTAGATATAGAACTTATCACCAAATTGTCTACATACAGTACTCTTTATAATCCCCTGGTAGATATAGAACTTATCACCAAGTTGTCTACATGCAGTACTCTTGATAATCCCCTGGTAGATATAGAACTTATCAACAAGTTGTCTACATACAGTACTCTTGATAAACCCCTGGTAGATATAGAACTTATCACCAAGTTGTCTACATACAGTACTCTTGATAAACCCCTGGTAGATATAGATCTTATCAACAAGTTGTCTACATACAGTACTCTTGATAATCCCCTGGTAGATATAGAACTTATCAACAAGTTGTCTACATACAGTACTCTTGATAAACCCCTGGTAGATATAGAACTTATCACCAAGTTGTCTACATACAGTACTCTTGATAATCTCCTGGTAGATATAGAACTTACCAACACGTTGTCTGCATACAGTACTCTTGATAATCCCCTGGTAGATATAGCACTTATCAACACGTTGTCTACATACAGTACTCTTGATAAACCCCTGGTAGTTATAGAACTTATCAACAAGTTGTCTACATACCATACTCTTGATAACCTCTGGTAGTTATAGAACTTATCAACAAGTTGTCTACATACCATACTCTTGATAATCTCCTGGTAGATATAGAACTTATCAACAAGTTGTCTACATACAGTACTCTTGATAATCTCCTGGTAGATATAGAACTTATCAACAAGTTGTCTACATACCATACACTTGATAAACCCCTGGTAGATATAGAACTTATCAACAAGTTGTCTACATACAGTACTCTTGATAAGCCCTTGGTAGATATAAAACTTATCACCAAATTGTCTACATACCATACTCTTGATAATCTCCGGGTAGATATAGAACTCCTACATACAGTACTCTTGATAATCCCCTGGTAGATATAGAACTTATCACCAAATTGTCTACATACAGTACTCTTGATAATCTCCTGGTAGATATAGAGCTTATCAGCAAGTTGTCTACATACAGTACTCTTGATAATCTCCTGGTAGATATAGAACTTATCAACAAGTTGTCTACATACAGTACTCTTGATAATCTCCTGGTAGATATAGAACTTATCAACAAGTTGTCTACATATCATACTCTTGATAATCTCCTGGTAGATATAGAACTTATCATCAAGTTGTCTACATACCATACTCTTGATAATCTCCTGGTAGATATAGAACTTATCAACAAGTTGTCTACATATCATACTCTTGATAATCTCCTGGTAGATATAGAACTTACCAACAAGTTGTCTACATACCATACTCTTGATAATCTCCGGGTAGATATAGAACTTATCACCAAGTTGTCTACACACAGTACTCTTGATAATCTCCGGGTAGATATAGAACTCCTACATACAGTACTCTTGATAATCCCCTGGTAGATATAGAACTTATCACCAAATTGTCTACATACAGTACTCTTGATAATCTCCTGGTAGATATAGAGCTTATCAGCAAGTTGTCTACATACAGTACTCTTGATAATCTCCTGGTAGATATAGAACTTATCACCAAGTTGTCTACATACAGTACTCTTGATAATCTCCGGGTAGATATAGAACTTATCAACAAGTTGTCTACATACAGTACTCTTGATAATCCCCTGGTAGATATAGAACCTATCACCAAATTGTCTACATACAGTACTCTCATAATCTCCTGGTAGATATAGAACTTATCAACAAGTTGTCTACATACAGTACTCTTGATAATCTCCTGGTAGATATAGAACTTATCAACAAGTTGTCTACATACAGTACTCTCATAATCTCCTGGTAGATATAGAACTTATCAACAAGTTGTCTACATACCATACTCTTGATAATCTCCTGGTAGATATAGAACTTATCACCAAATTGTCTACATACAGTACTCTTGATAATCTCCTGGTAGATATAGAACTTACCAACAAGTTGTCTACATACCATACTCTTGATAATCTCCTGGTAGATATAGAACTTATCAACAAGTTGTCTACATACCATACTCTTGATAAACTCCTGGTAGATATAGAACTTATCAACAAGTTGTCTACATACAGTACTCTTGATAATCTCCTGGTAGATATAGAACTTATCACCAAATTGTCTACATACCATACTCTTGATAAACCCCTGGTAGATATAGAACTTATCACCAAATTGTCTACATACCATACTCTTGATAATCCCCTGGTAGATATAGAACTTATCACCAATGCTCTACATACAGTACTCTTGATAATCCCCTGGTAGATGTAGAACTAATCACCAAGTTGTATACATACAGTACTCTTGATAAATCCCTGGTAGATATAGAACTTATCACCAAATTGTCTACATACAGTACTCTTTATAATCCCCTGGTAGATATAGAACTTACCAACAAGTTGTCTACATACCATACTCTTGATAATCTATGGTAGATGTAGAACCTACGTCATCTGCATACATACACTTGATAATCCCCTGGTAGATGTAGAACCTACCAGGTCTACATACAGTACTCTTGATAATTCCCTGGTAGATGTAGAACCTACCACGTCTACATACAGTACTCTTGATAATTCCCTGGTAGATGTAGAACTTACCACGTCTACATACAGTACTCTTGATAATCCCCTGGTAGTTGTAGAACCTACCTCGTCTACATACATACTCTTGATAATCCCCTGGTAGATGTAGAACCTACCTCATCTGCATACAGCACTCTTGATAACCCCCTGGTAGATATAGAACCTGCGTCGTCTACCTACAGTACTCTTGATAATCCCCTGGTAGATGTGGAACCTACCTCATCTGCATACAATACTCTTGATAATCCCCTGGTAATGTAGAACCTACCTCGTCTGCATACAATACTCTTGATAATTCCCTGGTAGTGTGGAACCTACCTCATCTGCATACAATACTCTTGATAATCCCCTGGTAATGTGGAACCTACCTCGTCTGCATACAATACTCTTGATAATTCCCTGGTAGTGTGGAACCTACCTCATCTGCATACAATACTCTTGATAATCCCCTGGTAATGTAGAACCTACCTCGTCTGCATACAATACTCTTGATAATCCCCTGGTAATGTGGAACCTACCTCATCTGCATACAATACTCTTGATAATCCCCTGGTAATGTGGAACCTAGCTCATCTGCATACAATACTCTTGGTAATCCCCTGGTAATGTAGAACCTACCTCGTCTGCATACCGTACACTTAATAATCTCCTGGTAGATGTGGAACCTACCTCATCTGCATACAATACTCTTGATAATTCCCTGGTAGATGTGGAACCTACCTCAATTCATACAATACTCTTGATAATTCCCTGGTAGTTGTGGAACCTACCTCATCTGCATACAATACTCTTGTTAATTCCCTGGTAGATGTGGAACCTACCTCATCTGCATACAATACTCTTGATAATTCCCTGGTAGATGTGGAACCTAGCTCATCTGCATAATATACTCTTGATAATTCCCTGGTATTTGTGGAACCTACCTCATCTGCATACAATACTCTTGATAATTCCCTGGTAGTTGTGGAACCTACCTCAGCTGCATACAATACTCTTGATAATTCCCTGGTAGATGTGGTACCTACCTCATCTGCATACAATACTCTTGATAATTCCCTGGTAGATGTGGAACCTACCTCATCTGCATACAATACTCTTGATAATTCCCTGGTAGTTGTGGAACCTACCTCATCTGCATACAATACTCTTGATAATTCCCTGGTAGATGTGGAACCTACCTCATCTGCATACAATACTCTTGATAATCCCCTGGTAGATGTGGAACCTACCTCATCTGCATACAATACTGTTGATAATTCCCTGGTAATGTAGAACCTACCTCGTCTGCATACCGTACACTTAATAATCCCCTGGTAGATGTGGAACCTAGCTCATCTGCATACAATGCTGTCGATAATCTCCTGGTAGATGTGGAACCTACCTCATCTGCATACCGTAAACTTAATAATCCCCTGGTAGATGTGGAACCTACCTCATCTGCATACAATACTCTGGATAATCTCCTGGTAGATGTGTAACCTACCTCATCTGCATACAATACTCTTGATAATCCCCTGGTAGATGTGAAACCTACCTCATCTGCATACAATACTCTCGATAATCCCCTGGTAGATGTGGAACCTACCTCATCTGCATACAATACTCTTGATAATCCCCTGGTAGATGTGGAACCTACCTCATCTGCATACAATACTGTCGATAATCCCCTGGTAGATGTGGAACCTACCTCATCTGCATACAATACTCTTGATAATCCCCTGGTAATGTGGAACCTAGCTCATCTGCATACAATACTCTTGGTAATCCCCTGGTAATGTAGAACCTACCTCGTCTGCATACCGTACACTTAATAATCTCCTGGTAGATGTGGAACCTACCTCATCTGCATACAATACTCTTGATAATTCCCTGGTAGATGTGGAACCTACCTCAATTCATACAATACTCTTGATAATTCCCTGGTAGTTGTGGAACCTACCTCATCTGCATACAATACTCTTGTTAATTCCCTGGTAGATGTGGAACCTACCTCATCTGCATACAATACTCTTGATAATTCCCTGGTAGATGTGGAACCTAGCTCATCTGCATAAAATACTCTTGATAATTCCCTGGTATTTGTGGAACCTACCTCATCTGCATACAATACTCTTGATAATTCCCTGGTAGTTGTGGAACCTACCTCAGCTGCATACAATACTCTTGATAATTCCCTGGTAGATGTGGTACCTACCTCATCTGCATACAATACTCTTGATAATTCCCTGGTAGATGTGGAACCTACCTCATCTGCATACAATACTCTTGATAATTCCCTGGTAGTTGTGGAACCTACCTCATCTGCATACAATACTCTTGATAATTCCCTGGTAGATGTGGAACCTACCTCATCTGCATACAATACTCTTGATAATCCCCTGGTAGATGTGGAACCTACCTCATCTGCATACAATACTGTTGATAATTCCCTGGTAATGTAGAACCTACCTCGTCTGCATACCGTACACTTAATAATCCCCTGGTAGATGTGGAACCTAGCTCATCTGCATACAATGCTGTCGATAATCTCCTGGTAGATGTGGAACCTACCTCATCTGCATACCGTAAACTTAATAATCCCCTGGTAGATGTGGAACCTACCTCATCTGCATACAATACTCTGGATAATCTCCTGGTAGATGTGTAACCTACCTCATCTGCATACAATACTCTTGATAATCCCCTGGTAGATGTGAAACCTACCTCATCTGCATACAATACTCTCGATAATCCCCTGGTAGATGTGGAACCTACCTCATCTGCATACAATACTCTTGATAATCCCCTGGTAGATGTGGAACCTACCTCATCTGCATACAATACTGTCGATAATCCCCTGGTAGATGTGGAACCTACCTCATCTGCATACAATACTCTTGATAATCCCCTGGTAGATGTGGAACCTACCTCATCTTCATACAATACTCAAGATAATCCCCTGGTAGATGTGGAACCTACCTCATCTGCATACAATACTCTTGATAATCCCCTGGTAGGTGTGTAATCTACCTCATCTGCATACAATACTCTTGATAATCCCCTGGTAGATGTGGAACCTACCTCATCTGCATACATACTCTTGATAATCCCCTGGTAGATGTGGAACCTACCTCATCTGCATACAATACTCTTGATAATTCCCTGGTAGATGTGGAACCTACCTCATCTGCATACATACTCTTGATAATTCCCTGGTAGATGTAGAACCTACCTCATCTGCATACAATACTCTTGATAATCCCCTGGTAGATGTGGAACCTACCTCATCTGCATACAATACTCTTGATAATACCCTGGTAGATGTGGAACCTACCTCATCTGGATACAATACTCTTGATAATCCCCTGGTAGATGTGGAACCAGCTCATCTGCATACATACTCTTGATAATCCCCTGGTAGATGTGGAACCTACCTAATCTGCATACAATACTCTTGATAATCCCCTTGTAGATGTAGAACCTACCTCATCTGCATACAATACTCTTGATAATCCCCTGGTAGATGTGGAACCTACCTCATCTGCATACAATACTCTTGATAATCCCCTGGTAGATGCGGAACCTACCTCATCTGCATACAATACTCTTGATAATCCCCTGGTAGATGTGGAACTTATCAACAAGTTGTCTACATACAGTACTCTTGATACTCCCCTGGTAGATATAGAACTTATCAACAAGTTGTTTACATACAGTACTCTTGATAATCCCCTGGTAGATATAGAACTTATCACCAAGTTGTCTACATACAGTACTCTTGATAATCCCCTGATAGATATAGAACTTATCACCAAGTTGTCTACATACAGTACTCTTGATAATCTCCTGGTAGATATAGAACTTATCACCAAGTTGTCTACATACAGTACTCTTGATAATCCCCTGGTAGATATAGAACTTATCACCAAGTTGTCTACATACAGTACTCTTGATAATCTCCTGGTAGATATAGAATTTATCACCAAGTTGTCTACATACAGTACTCTTGATATTCCCCTGGTAGATATAGAACTTATCACCAAGTTGTCTACATACAGTACTCTTGATAATCTCCTGGTAGATATAGAACTTATCACCAAGTTGTCTACATACATTACTCTTGATAATCTCCTGGTAGATATAGAACTTATCACCAAGTTGTCTACATACAGTACTCTTGATAATCCCCTGGGAGATATAGAACTTATCACCAAGTTGTCTACATACCATACTCTTGATAATCTCCTGGTAGATATAGAACTTATCAACAAGTTGTCTACATACAGTACTCTTGATAATCTCCTGGTAGATATAGAACTTATCAACAAGTTGTCTACACACAGTACTCTTGATAATCTCCTGGTAGATATAGAACTTATCAACAAGTTGTCTACATACAGTACTCTTGATAATCTCCTGGTAGATATAGAACTTATCAACAAGTTGTCTACATACCATACTCTTGATAATCTCCTGGTAGATATAGAACTTATCAACAAGTTGTCTACATACAGTACTCTTGATAATCTCCTGGTAGATATAGAACTTATCAACAAGTTGTCTACATACAGTACTCTTGATAATCTCCTGGTAGATATAGAACTTATCAACAAGTTGTCTACATACAGTACTCTTGATAATCTCCTGGTAGATATAGAACTTATCAACAAGTTGTCTACATACAGTACTCTTGATAATCTCCTGGTAGATATAGAACTTATCAACAAGTTGTCTACATACCATACTCTTGATAATCTCCTGGTAGATATAGAACTTATCAACAAGTTGTCTACATACAGTACTCTTGATAATCTCCTGGTAGATATAGAACTTATCAACAAGTTGTCTACATACAGTACTCTTGATAATCTCCTGGTAGATATAGAACTTATCAACAAGTTGTCTACATGCAGTACTCTTGATAATCTCCTGGTAGATATAGAACTTATCACCAAGTTGTCTACATACAGTACTCTTGATAATCTCCTGGTAGATATAGAACTTATCACCAAGTTGTCTACATACAGTACTGTTGATAATCTCCTGGTAGATATAGAACTTATCACCAAGTTGTCTACATACAGTACTCTTGATAATCTCCAGGTAGATATAGAACTTATCACCAAGTTGTCTACATACAGTACTCTTGATAATCTCCTGGTAGATATAGAACTTATCAACAAGTTGTCTACATACAGTACTCTTGATAATCTCCTGGTAGATATAGAACTTATCAACAAGTTGTCTACATACAGTACTCTTGATAATCTCCTGGTAGATATAGAACTTATCACCAAGTTGTCTACATACAGTACTCTTGATAATCTCCTGGTAGATATAGAACTTATCACCAAGTTGTCTACATACAGTACTCTTGATAATCTCTGGGTAGATATAGAACTTATCACCAAGTTGTCTACATACAGTACTCTTGATAATCTCCTGGTAGATATAGAACTTATCAACAAGTTGTCTACATAGCATACTCTTGATAATCTCCTGGTAGATATAGAACTTATCAACAAGTTGTCTACATACCATACTCTTGATATTCCCCTGGTAGATATAGAACTTATCAACAAGTTGTCTACATACAGTACTCTTGATAATCTCCGGGTAGATATAGAACTTATCAACAAGTTCTCTACATACAGTACTCTTGATAATCTCCTGGTAGATATAGAACTTATCACCAAGTTGTCTACATAGCATACTCTTGATAATCTCCTGGTAGATATAGAACTTATCAAGAAGTTGTCTACATACCATACTCTTGATAATCCCCTGGTAGATATAGAACTTATCAACAAGTTGTCTACATACAGTACTCTTGATAATCCCCTGGTAGATATAGAACTTATCAACAAGTTGTCTACATGCAGTACTCTTGATAATCTCCTGGTAGATATAGAACTTATCAACAAGTTGTCTACATACAGTACTCTTGATAATCTCCTGGTAGATATAGAACTTATCACCAAGTTGTCTACATAGCATACTCTTGATAATCTCCTTGTGGATATAGAACTTATCAACAAGTTGTCTACTTACAGTACTCTTGATAATCTCCTGGTAGATATAGAACTTATCACCAAATTGTCTACATAGCATACTCTTGATAATCTCCTGGTAGATATAGAACTTATCAACAAGTTGTCTACATACAGTACTCTTGATAATCTCCTGGTAGATATAGAACTTATCAACAAGTTGTCTACATACAGTACTCTTGATAATCCCGTGGTAGATATAGAACTTATCACCAAATTGTCTACATACAGTACTCTTTATAATCCCCTGGTAGATATAGAACTTATCACCAAGTTGTCTACATGCAGTACTCTTGATAATCCCCTGGTAGATATAGAACTTATCAACAAGTTGTCTACATACAGTACTCTTGATAAACCCCTGGTAGATATAGAACTTATCACCAAGTTGTCTACATACAGTACTCTTGATAAACCCCTGGTAGATATAGATCTTATCAACAAGTTGTCTACATACAGTACTCTTGATAATCCCCTGGTAGATATAGAACTTATCAACAAGTTGTCTACATACAGTACTCTTGATAAACCCCTGGTAGATATAGAACTTATCACGAAGTTGTCTACATACAGTACTCTTGATAATCTCCTGGTAGATATAGAACTTACCAACACGTTGTCTGCATACAGTACTCTTGATAATCCCCTGGTAGATATAGCACTTATCAACACGTTGTCTACATACAGTACTCTTGATAAACCCCTGGTAGTTATAGAACTTATCAACAAGTTGTCTACATACCATACTCTTGATAACCTCTGGTAGTTATAGAACTTATCAACAAGTTGTCTACATACCATACTCTTGATAATCTCCTGGTAGATATAGAACTTATCAACAAGTTGTCTACATACAGTACTCTTGATAATCTCCTGGTAGATATAGAACTTATCAACAAGTTGTCTACATACCATACACTTGATAAACCCCTGGTAGATATAGAACTTATCAACAAGTTGTCTACATACAGTACTCTTGATAAGCCCTTGGTAGATATAAAACTTATCACCAAATTGTCTACATACCATACTCTTGATAATCTCCGGGTAGATATAGAACTCCTACATACAGTACTCTTGATAATCCCCTGGTAGATATAGAACTTATCACCAAATTGTCTACATACAGTACTCTTGATAATCTCCAGGTAGATATAGAGCTTATCAGCAAGTTGTCTACATACAGTACTCTTGATAATCTCCTGGTAGATATAGAACTTATCAACAAGTTGTCTACATACAGTACTCTTGATAATCTCCTGGTAGATATAGAACTTATCAACAAGTTGTCTACATATCATACTCTTGATAATCTCCTGGTAGATGTAGAACTTATCATCAAGTTGTCTACATACCATACTCTTGATAATCTCCTGGTAGATATAGAACTTATCAACAAGTTGTCTACATATCATACTCTTGATAATCTCCTGGTAGATATAGAACTTACCAACAAGTTGTCTACATACCATACTCTTGATAATCTCCGGGTAGATATAGAACTTATCACCAAGTTGTCTACACACAGTACTCTTGATAATCTCCGGGTAGATATAGAACTCCTACATACAGTACTCTTGATAATCCCCTGGTAGATATAGAACTTATCACCAAATTGTCTACATACAGTACTCTTGATAATCTCCTGGTAGATATAGAGCTTATCAGCAAGTTGTCTACATACAGTACTCTTGATAATCTCCTGGTAGATATAGAACTTATCACCAAGTTGTCTACATACAGTACTCTTGATAATCTCCGGGTAGATATAGAACTTATCAACAAGTTGTCTACATACAGTACTCTTGATAATCCCCTGGTAGATATAGAACCTATCACCAAATTGTCTACATACAGTACTCTCATAATCTCCTGGTAGATATAGAACTTATCAACAAGTTGTCTACATACAGTACTCTTGATAATCTCCTGGTAGATATAGAACTTATCAACAAGTTGTCTACATACAGTACTCTCATAATCTCCTGGTAGATATAGAACTTATCAACAAGTTGTCTACATACCATACTCTTGATAATCTCCTGGTAGATATAGAACTTATCACCAAATTGTCTACATACAGTACTCTTGATAATCTCCTGGTAGATATAGAACTTACCAACAAGTTGTCTACATACCATACTCTTGATAATCTCCTGGTAGATATAGAACTTATCAACAAGTTGTCTACATACCATACTCTTGATAAACTCCTGGTAGATATAGAACTTATCAACAAGTTGTCTACATACAGTACTCTTGATAATCTCCTGGTAGATATAGAACTTATCACCAAATTGTCTACATACCATACTCTTGATAAACCCCTGGTAGATATAGAACTTATCACCAAATTGTCTACATACCATACTCTTGATAATCCCCTGGTAGATATAGAACTTATCACCAATGCTCTACATACAGTACTCTTGATAATCCCCTGGTAGATGTAGAACTAATCACCAAGTTGTCTACATACAGTACTCTTGATAAACCCCTGGTAGATATAGAACTTATCACCAAATTGTCTACATACAGTACTCTTTATAATCCCCTGGTAGATATAGAACTTACCAACAAGTTGTCTACATACCATACTCTTGATAATCTATGGTAGATGTAGAACCTACGTCATCTGCATACATACACTTGATAATCCCCTGGTAGATGTAGAACCTACCAGGTCTACATACAGTACTCTTGATAATTCCCTGGTAGATGTAGAACCTACCACGTCTACATACAGTACTCTTGATAATTCCCTGGTAGATGTAGAACTTACCACGTCTACATACAGTACTCTTGATAATCCCCTGGTAGTTGTAGAACCTACCTCGTCTACATACATACTCTTGATAATCCCCTGGTAGATGTAGAACCTACCTCATCTGCATACAGCACTCTTGATAACCCCCTGGTAGATATAGAACCTGCGTCGTCTACCTACAGTACTCTTGATAATCCCCTGGTAGATGTGGAACCTACCTCATCTGCATACAATACTCTTGATAATCCCCTGGTAATGTAGAACCTACCTCGTCTGCATACAATACTCTTGATAATTCCCTGGTAGTGTGGAACCTACCTCATCTGCATACAATACTCTTGATAATCCCCTGGTAATGTGGAACCTACCTCGTCTGCATACAATACTCTTGATAATTCCCTGGTAGTGTGGAACCTACCTCATCTGCATACAATACTCTTGATAATCCCCTGGTAATGTAGAACCTACCTCGTCTGCATACAATACTCTTGATAATCCCCTGGTAATGTGGAACCTACCTCATCTGCATACAATACTCTTGATAATCCCCTGGTAATGTGGAACCTAGCTCATCTGCATACAATACTCTTGGTAATCCCCTGGTAATGTAGAACCTACCTCGTCTGCATACCGTACACTTAATAATCTCCTGGTAGATGTGGAACCTACCTCATCTGCATACAATACTCTTGATAATTCCCTGGTAGATGTGGAACCTACCTCAATTCATACAATACTCTTGATAATTCCCTGGTAGTTGTGGAACCTACCTCATCTGCATACAATACTCTTGTTAATTCCCTGGTAGATGTGGAACCTACCTCATCTGCATACAATACTCTTGATAATTCCCTGGTAGATGTGGAACCTAGCTCATCTGCATAAAATACTCTTGATAATTCCCTGGTATTTGTGGAACCTACCTCATCTGCATACAATACTCTTGATAATTCCCTGGTAGTTGTGGAACCTACCTCAGCTGCATACAATACTCTTGATAATTCCCTGGTAGATGTGGTACCTACCTCATCTGCATACAATACTCTTGATAATTCCCTGGTAGATGTGGAACCTACCTCATCTGCATACAATACTCTTGATAATTCCCTGGTAGTTGTGGAACCTACCTCATCTGCATACAATACTCTTGATAATTCCCTGGTAGATGTGGAACCTACCTCATCTGCATACAATACTCTTGATAATCCCCTGGTAGATGTGGAACCTACCTCATCTGCATACAATACTGTTGATAATTCCCTGGTAATGTAGAACCTACCTCGTCTGCATACCGTACACTTAATAATCCCCTGGTAGATGTGGAACCTAGCTCATCTGCATACAATGCTGTCGATAATCTCCTGGTAGATGTGGAACCTACCTCATCTGCATACCGTAAACTTAATAATCCCCTGGTAGATGTGGAACCTACCTCATCTGCATACAATACTCTGGATAATCTCCTGGTAGATGTGTAACCTACCTCATCTGCATACAATACTCTTGATAATCCCCTGGTAGATGTGAAACCTACCTCATCTGCATACAATACTCTCGATAATCCCCTGGTAGATGTGGAACCTACCTCATCTGCATACAATACTCTTGATAATCCCCTGGTAGATGTGGAACCTACCTCATCTGCATACAATACTGTCGATAATCCCCTGGTAGATGTGGAACCTACCTCATCTGCATACAATACTCTTGATAATCCCCTGGTAGATGTGGAACCTACCTCATCTTCATACAATACTCAAGATAATCCCCTGGTAGATGTGGAACCTACCTCATCTGCATACAATACTCTTGATAATCCCCTGGTAGGTGTGTAATCTACCTCATCTGCATACAATACTCTTGATAATCCCCTGGTAGATGTGGAACCTACCTCATCTGCATACATACTCTTGATAATCCCCTGGTAGATGTGGAACCTACCTCATCTGCATACAATACTCTTGATAATTCCCTGGTAGATGTGGAACCTACCTCATCTGCATACATACTCTTGATAATCCCCTGGTAGATGTAGAACCTACCTCATCTGCATACAATACTCTTGATAATCCCCTGGTAGATGTGGAACCTTCCTCATCTGCATACAATACTCTTGATAATACCCTGGTAGATGTGGAACCTACCTCATCTGGATACAATACTCTTGATAATCCCCTGGTAGATGTGGAACCAGCTCATCTGCATACATACTCTTGATAATCCCCTGGTAGATGTGGAACCTACCTAATCTGCATACAATACTCTTGATAATCCCCTTGTAGATGTAGAACCTACCTCATCTGCATACAATACTCTTGATAATCCCCTGGTAGATGTGGAACCTACGTCATCTGCATACAATACTCTTGATAATCCCCTGGTAGATGCGGAACCTACCTCATCTGCATACAATACTCTTGATAATCCCCTGGTAGATGTGGAACTTATCAACAAGTTGTCTACATACAGTACTCTTGATACTCCCCTGGTAGATATAGAACTTATCAACAAGTTGTTTACATACAGTACTCTTGATAATCCCCTGGTAGATATAGAACTTATCACCAAGTTGTCTACATACAGTACTCTTGATAATCCCCTGATAGATATAGAACTTATCACCAAGTTGTCTACATACAGTACTCTTGATAATCTCCTGGTAGATATAGAACTTATCACCAAGTTGTCTACATACAGTACTCTTGATAATCCCCTGGTAGATATAGAACTTATCACCAAGTTGTCTACATACAGTACTCTTGATAATCTCCTGGTAGATATAGAATTTATCACCAAGTTGTCTACATACAGTACTCTTGATAATCCCCTGGTAGATATAGAACTTATCACCAAGTTGTCTACATACAGTACTCTTGATAATCTCCTGGTAGATATAGAACTTATCACCAAGTTGTCTACATACATTACTCTTGATAATCTCCTGGTAGATATAGAACTTATCACCAAGTTGTCTACATACAGTACTCTTGATAATCCCCTGGGAGATATAGAACTTATCACCAAGTTGTCTACATACCATACTCTTGATAATCTCCTGGTAGATATAGAACTTATCAACAAGTTGTCTACATACAGTACTCTTGATAATCTCCTGGTAGATATAGAACTTATCAACAAGTTGTCTACACACAGTACTCTTGATAATCTCCTGGTAGATATAGAACTTATCAACAAGTTGTCTACATACAGTACTCTTGATAATCTCCTGGTAGATATAGAACTTATCAACAAGTTGTCTACATACCATACTCTTGATAATCTCCTGGTAGATATAGAACTTATCAACAAGTTGTCTACATACAGTACTCTTGATAATCTCCTGGTAGATATAGAACTTATCAACAAGTTGTCTACATACAGTACTCTTGATAATCTCCTGGTAGATATAGAACTTATCAACAAGTTGTCTACATACAGTACTCTTGATAATCTCCTGGTAGATATAGAACTTATCAACAAGTTGTCTACATACAGTACTCTTGATAATCTCCTGGTAGATATAGAACTTATCAACAAGTTGTCTACATACCATACTCTTGATAATCTCCTGGTAGATATAGAACTTATCAACAAGTTGTCTACATACAGTACTCTTGATAATCTCCTGGTAGATATAGAACTTATCAACAAGTTGTCTACATACAGTACTCTTGATAATCTCCTGGTAGATATAGAACTTATCAACAAGTTGTCTACATGCAGTACTCTTGATAATCTCCTGGTAGATATAGAACTTATCACCAAGTTGTCTACATACAGTACTCTTGATAATCTCCTGGTAGATATAGAACTTATCACCAAGTTGTCTACATACAGTACTGTTGATAATCTCCTGGTAGATATAGAACTTATCACCAAGTTGTCTACATACAGTACTCTTGATAATCTCCAGGTAGATATAGAACTTATCACCAAGTTGTCTACATACAGTACTCTTGATAATCTCCTGGTAGATATAGAACTTATCAACAAGTTGTCTACATACAGTACTCTTGATAATCTCCTGGTAGATATAGAACTTATCAACAAGTTGTCTACATACAGTACTCTTGATAATCTCCTGGTAGATATAGAACTTATCACCAAGTTGTCTACATACAGTACTCTTGATAATCTCCTGGTAGATATAGAACTTATCACCAAGTTGTCTACATACAGTACTCTTGATAATCTCTGGGTAGATATAGAACTTATCACCAAGTTGTCTACATACAGTACTCTTGATAATCTCCTGGTAGATATAGAACTTATCAACAAGTTGTCTACATAGCATACTCTTGATAATCTCCTGGTAGATATAGAACTTATCAACAAGTTGTCTACATACCATACTCTTGATATTCCCCTTGTAGATATAGAACTTATCAACAAGTTGTCTACATACAGTACTCTTGATAATCTCCGGGTAGATATAGAACTTATCAACAAGTTCTCTACATACAGTACTCTTGATAATCTCCTGGTAGATATAGAACTTATCACCAAGTTGTCTACATAGCATACTCTTGATAATCTCCTGGTAGATATAGAACTTATCAACAAGTTGTCTACATACCATACTCTTGATAATCCCCTGGTAGATATAGAACTTATCAACAAGTTGTCTACATACAGTACTCTTGATAATCCCCTGGTAGATATAGAACTTATCAACAAGTTGTCTACATGCAGTACTCTTGATAATCTCCTGGTAGATATAGAACTTATCAACAAGTTGTCTACATACAGTACTCTTGATAATCTCCTGGTAGATATAGAACTTATCACCAAGTTGTCTACATAGCATACTCTTGATAATCTCCTGGTGGATATAGAACTTATCAACAAGTTGTCTGCTTACAGTACTCTTGATAATCTCCTGGTAGATATAGAACTTATCACCAAATTGTCTACATAGCATACTCTTGATAATCTCCTGGTAGATATAGAACTTATCAACAAGTTGTCTACATACAGTACTCTTGATAATCTCCTGGTAGATATAGAACTTATCAACAAGTTGTCTACATACAGTACTCTTGATAATCCCCTGGTAGATATAGAACTTATCACCAAGTTGTCTACATACAGTACTCTTGATAATCCCCTGGTAGATATAGAACTTATCACCAAGTTGTCTACATACAGTACACTTGATAATCTCCTGGTAGATATAGAACTTAACAACAAGTTGTCTACATACCATACTCTTGATAATCTCCTGGTAGATATAGAACTTATCACCAAGTTGTCTACATACCATACTCTTGATAATCTCCTGGTAGATATAGAACTTATCAACAAGTTGTCTACATACAGTACTCTTGATAATCTCCGGGTAGATATAGAACTTATCAACAAGTTGTCTACATACAGTACTCTTGATAATCTCCTGGTAGATATAGAACTTATCAACAAGTTGTCTACATACAGTACTCTCATAATCTCCTGGTAGTTATAGAACTTATCAACAAGTTGTCTACATACCATACTCTTGATAATCTCCTGGTAGATATAGAACTTATCACCAAATTGTCTACATACAGTACTCTTGATAACCCCCTGGGAGATATAGAACTTATCACCAAATTGTCTACATACAGTACTCTTGATAATCTCCTGGTAGTTATAGAACTTATCACCCAATTGTCTACATACCATACTCTTGATAAACCCCTGGTAGATATAGAACTTATCACCCAATTGTCTACATACCATACTCTTGATAATCCCCTGGTAGATATAGAGCTTATCAGCAAGTTGTCTACATACCATACTCTTGATAATCCCCTGGTAGATATAGAACTTATCAGCAAGTTGTCTACATACAGTACTCTTGATAATCTCCTGGTAGATATAGAACTTATCACCAAGTTGTCTACATACAGTACTCTTGATAATCTCCTGGTAGATATAGAACTTATCACCAAATTGTCTACATACCATACTCTTGATAAACCCCTGTTAGATATAGAACTTATCACCAAATTGTCTACATACCATACTCTTGATAAACCCCTGGTAGATATAGAACTTAGCACCAAATTATCTACACACCATACTCTTGATAATCCCCTGGTAGATATAGAACTTATCACCAATGTTCTACATACAGTACTCTTGATAATACCCTGGTAGATGTAGAACTTATCACCAAGTTATCTACACACGGTACTCTTGATAAACCCCTGGTAGATATAGAACTTATCACCAAATTGTCTACATACCATACTCTTGATAATCCCCTGGTAGAAATAGAACTTACCAACAAGTTGTCTGCATACAGTGCTCTTGATAATTCCCTGGTAGATATAGAACTTATCACCAAGTTGTCTACATACAGTACTCTTGATAATCCCCTGGTACATATAGAACTTATCACCAATTTGTCTACATACAGTACTCTTGATAATCCCCTGGTAGATATAGAACGTATCACCAATTTGTCTACATACAGTGCTCTTGATAATTCCCTGGTAGATATAAAACTTATCACCAATCTGTCTACATATAGTACTCTTGATAATCCCCTGGTAGATATAGAACTTATCAGCAATTTGTCTACATACAGTACTCTTGATAATCCCTTGGTAGATATAGAACTTATCACCAATTTGTCTACATACAGTACTCTTGATAATCCCCTGGTAAATATAGAACTTATCACCAAGTTGTCTACATACCATACTGTTGATAATCTCCTGGTAGATATAGAACTTATCACCAAGTTGTCTACATACAGTACTCTTGATAATCCCCTGGTAGATGTAGAACTTATATCCAAGTTGTCTACATACCATACTCTTGATAATCTCCTGGTAGATGTAGAACTTATCACCAAGTTGTCTACATACAGTACTCTTGCTAATCCCCTGGTAGATATAGAACTTATCACCAATTTGTCTACATACAGTACTCTTGAGAATCCGCTGGTAGATATAGAACTTATCACCAAGTTGTCTACATACAGTACTCTTGATAGTCTGCTGGTAGATATAGAACTTATCACCAATTTGTCTACATACAGTACTCTTGCTAATCCCCCGGTAGATATAGAACTTATCACCAAGTTGTCTACATACAGTACTCTTGATAATCTCCTGGTGGATATAGACCTTATGATCAAGTTGTCTACATACAGTACTCTTGTTAATCTCCTGGTAGATATAGAACTTATCACCAAGTTGTCTACATACAGTACTCTTGATAATCTCGTGGTAGATGTAGAACTTATCACCAAGGTTCTACATACAGTACTCTTGATAATCCCCTGGTAGATATAGAACTTATCACCAAGTTGTCTACATACGGTACTCTTGATAATCTCCTGGTAGATATAGAACTTATCAACAAGTTGTCTACATACAGTACTCTTGATAATCCCCTGGTAGATATAGAACTTATCACCAAGTTGTCTACATACAGTACTCTTGATAATCTCCTGGTAGATATAGAACTTATCAACAAGTTGTCTACATACAGTACTCTTGATAATCCCCTGGTAGATATAGAACTTATCACCAAGTTGTCTACATACAGTACTCTTGATAATCTCGTGGTAGATGTAGAACTTATCACCAAGGTTCTACATACAGTACTCTTGATAATCCCCTGGTAGATATAGAACTTATCAACAAGTTGTCTACATACAGTACTCTTGATAATCTCCTGGTAGATATAGAACTTATCACCAAGTTGTCTACATACAGTACTCTTGATAATCTCCTGGTAGATATAGAACTTATCAACAAGTTGTCTACATACAGTACTCTTGATAATCCCCTGGTACATATAGAACTTATCAACAAGTTGTCTACATACAGTACTCTTGATAATCCCCTGGTAGATATAGAACTTATCACCAAGTTGTCTACATACAGTACTCTTGATAATCTCCTGGTAGATATAGAACTTATCACCAAGTTGTCTACGTACAGTACTCTTGATAATCCCTTGGTAGATATAGAACTTATCACCAAGTTGTCTACATACAGTACTCTTGATAATTTCTGGTAGATGTAGAACTTATCACCAAGTTGTCTACATACAGTATTCTTGATAATCCCCTGGTGGATGTAGAACTTATCACCAAGTTGACTACATACAGTACTCTTGATAATCTCCTGGTAGATGTAGAACTTATCACCAAGTTGTCTACATACCATACTCTTAATAATCTCCTGGTAGATGTAGAACTTATCACCAAGTTGTCTACATACAGTACTCTTGATAATGCCCTGGTAGATATAGAACTTATCACCAAATTGTCTACATAGAGTACTCTTGATAATCCCCTGGTAGATGTAGAACTTATCACCCATTTGTGTACATACAGTACTCTTGATAATCCCCTGGTAGATATAGAACTTATCACCAATTTGTCTACATACAGTACTCTTGATAAACCCCTGGTAGATGTAGAACTTATTACCAAGTTGTCTACATAGAGTACTCTTAATAATCCCCTGGTAGATGTAGAACTTATCACCAATTTGTGTACATACAGTACTCTTGATAATCCCCTGGTAGATATAGAACTTATCACCAATTTGTCTACATACAGTACTCTTGATAATCCCCCGGTAGATATAGAACTTATCACCAAGTTGTCTACATACCATACTCTTGATAACCTCCTGGTAGATATAGAACTTATCACCAAGTTGTCTACATACCATACTCTTGATAAACCCCTGGTAGATATAGAACTTATCAACAAGATGTCTACATACCATACTCTTGATAATCTCCTGGTAGATATAGAACTTATCATCAAGTTGTCTTCATACAGTACTGTTGATAATCCCCTGGTAGATATAGAACTTATCACCAAGTTGTCTTCATACAGTACTGTTGATAATCCCCTGGTAGATATAGAACTTATCACCAAGTTGTCTTCATACAGTACTGTTGATAATCCCCTGGTAGATGTAGAACTTATCACCAAGTTGTCTACATACAGTACTCTTGATAATCCCCTGTTAGATATAGAACTTATCGCCAAGTTGTCTACATACAGTACTGTTGATAATTCCCTGGTAGATATAGAACTTATCACCAAGTTGTCTACATACAGTACTCTTGATAATTCCCTGGTAGATATAGAAGTTACCAACAAGTTGTCTACATACAGTACTCTTGATAATCCCCTGGTAGATATAGAACTTACCAACAAGTTGTCTACATACAGTACTGTTGATAATTCCCTGGTAGATATAGAACTTATCACCAAGTTGTCTACATACAGTACTCTTGATAATTCCCTGGTAGATATAGAAGTTACCAACAAGTTGTCTACATACAGTACTCTTGATAATCTCCTGGTAGATATAGAACTTATCAACAAGTTGTCTACATACAGTACTCTTGATAATTCCCTGGTAGATATAGAAGTTACCAACAAGTTGTCTACATACAGTACTCTTGATAATCCCCTGGTATATATAGAACTTACCAACAAGTTGTCTACATACAGTACTCTTGATAATTCTCTGGTAGATGTAGAACTTATCACCAAGTTGTCTACATACAGTACTCTTGATAATTCTCTGGTAGATGTAGAACTTACCAACAAGTTGTCTACATACAGTACTGTTGATAATTCCCTGGTAGATATAGAACTTATCACCAAGTTGTCTACATACAGTACTCTTGATAATCCCCTGGTATATATAGAACTTATCGCCAAGTTGTCTACATACAGTACTGTTGATAATTCCCTGGTAGATATAGAACTTATCACCAAGTTGTCTACATACAGTACTCTTGATAATTCCCTGGTAGATATAGAACTTACCAACAAGTTGTCTACATACAGTACTCTTGATAATCCCCTGGTAGATATAGAACCTATTACCAAGTTGTCTACATACAGTACTCTTGATAATCCCCTGGTAGATATAGAACTTATCACCAAATTGTCTACATACAGTACTCTTGATAATTCCCTGGTAGATATAGAACTTATCACCAGGTTGTCTACATACAGTACTCTTGATAATCCCCTGGTAGATATAGAACTTATCACCAAGTTGTCTACATACAGTACTCTTGATAATTCCCTGGTAGATATAGAACTTACCAACAAGTTGTCTACATACAGTACTCTTGATAATTCCCTGGTGGATATGGAACTTATCACCAAGTTGTCTACATACAGTACTCTTGATAATCCCCTGGTAGATATAGAGCTTATCACCAAGTTGTCTACATACAGTACTCTTGATAATTCCCTGGTGGATATGGAACTTATCACCAAGTTGTCTACATACAGTACTCTTGATAATCCCCTGGTAGATATAGAACTTATCACCAAGTTGTCTACATACAGTACTCTTGATAATTCCCTGGTAGATATAGAACTTACCAACAAGTTGTCTACATACAGTACTCTTGATAATTCCCTGGTGGATATGGAACTTATCACCAAGTTGTCTACATACAGTACTCTTGATAATCCCCTGGTAGATATGGATTTTACCAACAAGTTGTCTACATACAGTACTCTTGATAATCCCCTGGTAGATATAGAACTTACCAACAAGTTTTCTACATACAGTACTCTTGATAATTCCCTGGTAGATATAGAAGTTATCACCACGTTGTCTACATACAGTACTCTTGATAATTCCCTGGTAGATATAGAAGTTACCAACAAGTTGTCTACATACAGTACTGTTGATAATTCCCTGGTAGATATAGAACTTATCACCAAGTTATCTATATACAGTACTCCTGATAATTTCCTGGTAGATATAGAACTTATCACCAAGTTGTCTACATACAGTGCTCTTGATAATCCCCTGGTAGATATAGAACTTATCACCAAGTTGTCTACATACAGTACTCTTGATAATCCCCTGGTAGATGTAGAACTTATCACCAAGTTGTCTACATACCATACTCTTCATTATCTCCTGGTAGATGTAGAACTTATCACCAAGTTGTCTACATACAGTACTCTTGATAATCCCCTGGTATATATAGAACTTATCACCTAGTTGTCTACATACAGTACTCTTGATAATCCCCTGGTAGATATAGAACTTATCACCAAGTTGTCTACATACAGTACTCTTGATAATCCCCTGGTAGATATAGAACTTATCACCAAGTTGTCTACATACAGTACTCTTGATAATCCCCTGGTAGATATAGAAGTTACCAACAAGTTGTCTACATACAGTACTCTTGATAATCCCCTGGTAGATATAGAACTTAGCACCAAGTGGTCTACATACAGTACTCTTGATAATCCCCTGGTAGATATAGAACTTATCAACAAATTTTTTTACATACAGTACTTTTGATAATTCCCTGGTAGATGTGGAACTTATCACCAAGTTGTCTACATACAGTACTCTTGATAATTCTCTGGTAGATGTAGAACTTATCACCAAGTTGTCTACATACAGTACTCTTGATAATTCTCTGGTAGATGTAGAACTTACCAACAAGTTGTCTACATACAGTACTCTTGATAATTCTCTGGTAGATGTAGAACTTATCACCAAGTTGTCTACATACAGTACTCTTGATAATTCTCTGGTAGATGTAGAACTTACCAACAAGTTGTCTACATACAGTACTCTTGATAATTCCCTGGTAGATAAAGAACTTATCACCAAGTTGTCTACATACAGTACTCTTGACAATTCCCTGGTAGATATGGAACTTACCAACAAGTTGTCTACATACAGTACTCTTGATAATTCCCTGGTAGATATGGAACTTATCACCAAGTTGTCTACATACAGTACTCTTGATAATCCCCTGGTAGATATAGAACTTATCACCAAGTTGTCTACATACAGTACTCTTGATAATCCCCTGGTAGATATAGAACTTATCACCAAGTTGTCTACATACAGTACTCTTGATAATCCCCTGGTAGATATAGAACTTATCACCAAGTTGTCTACATACAGTACTCTTGATAATCGCCTGGTAGATGTAGAACTTATCACCAAGTTGTCTACATACCATACTCTTCATAATCTCCTGGGAGATGTAGAACTTATCACCAAGTTGTCTACATACAGTACTCTTGATAATCCCCTGGTAGATGTTGAACTTATCACCAATTTGTCTACTTACAGTACTCTGGATAATCCTCTGGTAGATATAGAACTTATCACCAATTTGTCTACATACAGTACTCTTGATAATCCCCTGGTATATATAGAACTTATCACCAAGTTGTCTACATACAGTACTCTTGATAATCCCCTGGTAGATATAGAACTTATCACCAAGTTGTCTACATACAGTACTCTTGATAATCCCCTGGTAGATATAGAACTTATCACCAAGTTGTCTACATACAGTACTCTTGATAATCCCCTGGTAGATATAGAACTTATCACCAAGTTGTCTACATACAGTACTCTTGATAATCCCCTGGTAGATATAGAACTTATCACCAAGATGTCTACATACAATACTCTTGATAATCCCCTGGTAGATATAGAACTTATCAACAAATTGTCTACTTACAGTACTCTTGATAATCCCCTGGTAGATATAGAACTTATCACCAAGTTGTCTACATAGAGTACTCTTGATAATCCCCTGGTAGATATAGAACTTATCAACAAGTTGTCTACATACCATACGCTTGATAATCCCCTGGTAGATATAGAACTTATCAACAAATTTTTTTACATACAGTACTTTTGATAATTCCCTGGTAGATGTAGAACTTATCACCAAGTTGTCTACATACAGTACTCTTGATAATTCTCTGGTAGATGTAGAACTTATCACCAAGTTGTCTACATACAGTACTCTTGATAATTCTCTGGTAGATGTAGAACTTACCAACAAGTTGTCTACATACAGTACTCTTGATAATTCCCTGGTAGATAAAGAACTTATCACCAAGTTGTCTACATACAGTACTCTTGACAATTCCCTGGTAGATATGGAACTTACCAACAAGTTGTCTACATACAGTACTTTTGATAATTCCCTGGTAGATATGGAACTTATCACCAAGTTGTCTACATACAGTACTCTTGATACTCCCCTGGTAGATATAGAACTTATCACCAAGTTGTCTACATACAGTACTCTTGATAATCCCCTGGTAGATATAGAACTTATCACCAAGTTGTCTACATACAGTACTCTTGATAATCCCCTGGTAGATATAGAACTTATCACCAAGTTGTCTACATACAGTACTCTTGATAATCGCCTGGTAGATGTAGAACTTATCACCAAGTTGTCTACATACCATACTCTTCATAATCTCCTGGGAGATGTAGAACTTATCACCAAGTTGTCTACATACAGTACTCTTGATAATCCCCTGGTAGATGTTGAACTTATCACCAATTTGTCTACATACAGTACTCTTGATAATCCCCTGGTAGATGTTGAACTTATCACCAATTTGTCTACATACAGTACTCTGGATAATCCTCTGGTAGATATAGAACTTATCACCAAGTTGTCTACATACAGTACTCTTGATAATCCCCTGGTAGATATAGAACTTATCACCAAGTTGTCTACATACAGTACTCTTGATAATCCCCTGGTAGATATAGAACTTATCACCAAGTTGTCTACATACAGTACTCTTGATAATCCCCTGGTAGATATAGAACTTATCACCAAGTTGTCTACATACAGTACTCTTGATAATCCCCTGGTAGATATAGAACTTATCAACAAATTGTCTACATACAGTACTCTTGATAATCCCCTGGTAGATATAGAACTTATCACCAAGATGTCTACATACAGTACTCTTGATAATCCCCTGGTAGATATAGAACTTATCAACAAGTTGTCTACATACCATACTCTTGATAATCCCCTGGTAGATATAGAACTTATCAACAATTTTTTTTACATACAGTACTTTTGATAATTCCCTGGTAGATGTAGAACTTATCACCAAGTTGTCTACATACAGTACTCTTGATAATTCTCTGGTAGATGTAGAACTTATCACCAAGTTGTCTACATACAGTACTCTTGATAATTCTCTGGTAGTTGTAGAACTTACCAGCAAGTTGTCTACATACAGTACTCTTGATAATCCCCTGGTAGATATAGAACTTATCGCCAAGTTGTCTACATACAGTACTCTCGATAATTCCCTGGTAGATATAGAACTTATCACCAAGTTGTCTACATACAGTACTCTTGACAATTCCCTGGTAGATGTGGAACTTACCAACAAGTTGTCTACATACAGTACTCTTGATAATTCCCTGGTAGATATGGAACTTATCACCAAGTTGTCTACATACAGTACTCTTGATAATCCCCTGGTAGATATAGAACTTATCACCAAGTTGTCTACATACAGTACTCTTGATAATCCCCTGGTAGATATAGAACTTATCACCAAGTTGTCTACATACAGTACTCTTGATAATTCCCTGGTAGATATATAACTTACCAACAAGTTCTCTACATACAGTACTCTTGATAGTTCCCTGGTAGATATAGAACTTATCACCAAGTTGTCTACATACAGTACTCTTGATAATCCCCTAGTAGAAATAGAACTTACCCACAAGTTGTCTACATACAGTACTCTTTATAATCCCCTGGTAGATATAGAACTTACCAACAAGTTGTGTACATACAGTACTCTTGATAATTCCCTGGTAGATATAGAAGTTATCACCAAGTTGTCCACATACAGTACTCTTGATAATTCCCTGGTAGATATAGAAGTTATCACCAAGTTGTCTACATACAGTACTCTTGATAATTCCCTGGTAGATATTGAAGTTACCAACAGGTTGTCTACATACACTACTCTTGATAATTCCCTGGTAGATATAGAACTTATCACCAATTTGTCTACATACGGTACTCTTGATAATCCCCCGGTAGATATAGAACTTATCACCAAGTTGTCTACATACAGTACTCCTGATAATTCCCTGGTAGATATAGAACTTACCAACAAGTTGTCTACATACAGTACTCTTGATAATTCCCTGGTAGATATAGAACTTATCACCAAGTTGTCTACATACAGTACTCTTGATAAACCCCTGGTAGATGAGAGATGTCAGTGTTGCAATTCACAATATTCTGTTAATATCTGGAATGAAAGCTTTCAAATGTAATTATCTAAAAACTGTGCTTTTTGAGTTGTTTTAGGGGTGCGAACTAATGCTTTTGCTACACCTTCCCCAAATAAATTGTCATCAATTTTATTCTATTCTGTTCTTCCTTTTTGCACCTATATGACTCTATCCTCACCTCTATATTTGTCTGTTTCATCTCACTGCTGACAGTGGAAAATGTCTATTACTGAGTCCCATTTTCATTATTTCAAATTCTGTAACAATATTGCTTGAAGACAAACTACACCTTGTCCATTTTTGTTTTGAAATGTAAATTCCCGTAGAGTATCATTACCTTTCACTCCATTACAAGTCAGTAGATTATTTTCTTCACAAAAATCTAATAATGTAGATCCTACATTTCTTATGTTTGCTATTCTGCCTCAGAATCTCCATACTGTCTTTGTTACATATTATTGCTCCCCATGATAACAAATTCTATATCCAGGCACTTATTCCTTATCTCTTGTTAGTGTATTAAACAAAACCTGCTTACAAACTTCTCCCATAAATCCCTTACATAATGATCACTTCTCTCTTCAACCATTTTAACCTCCAGATCCTTCTACTTGATGCACAACCTTTCATCTTCTCGTTCATTGCCGATTTACCAAAGTAGTGAAACCACTTAACTTTTCAATAATGTCTCCAGGACCACAGTAATGTCAGTCTAGCAACTTGTTACCACGTTCTAGCACAATAGACCAAACTGATCTAATCTTACTGCAACTCTTCTTTGTACAGGTCCTTCCCTGTGATGACTCCTGTCTTCTAGTCCCACAATGCTTAAGGCTTCAGTATTCCATAATTTCAAACTGGCTGCAGTGCCCCTTGCCAATCTCGTTGATTCCTCACTTAAATAAGCCGGTGGATCTACAACTCTTGTAGCTGTTTCATTCTACGACGTTCTTCACTCCTCCCCCCTCTACTGATGCTGGTGTCACATTGAGTTTGTTTCGTTCATCTATCCATGCTTTAATTTCCCCAACTAAGGCCTTCTTTTTGTGTTCTTTGGCTTTTTGCATTTCAATAAAATATGTTTCCTAATTCCCTTTCTTTTTCTGATAGTGTTGCTCTTTGGAGATTTTTGTTCCCCTTAGTTTTGATGCATTGTAGCCAATTTGAGTGATATTGGCTGTAAAGAAGTCCGACACCTCCCAGTCCTGTAGCTTCAATGCTGATTTCACCTTTTCCAGGCCCTTGTCCCCATCTTTCTTTACAACCAAAGATAATTAAGTTTCTTTTTTTCTGTGCATTTTCCAAACATGTCACTCTCTTGTCTTAACTCCAAGAGCTTTCTTCAGTATGACTTGTTACCAAGTTATTATTCTCTGTTGCATCATATCCTCCACAGCATTGACTTGGTCCAGTATCAGTAGACACTTTATCACCAAAGAAACCTTCTTCCTTCCAATTAGCATTAACTTTGAATAAAGTGATTCTTCGCAGCAACAGGTCTCATTAATACATCCCCAGGTATCAAACATATTTATACATTATGTTGTGTGCTGTGGCAGTACTTGAGCGAGTTGTCATCAAAGTATTAATAAAACAGTTTCAGTTTTACATATTCTCATTTACACATTTTTTGTCCTTTGAAAACTTATAACTAAGACCATACTATAATTTAACATAATGGAATTGTAAGTGCAATGTGACAGAATATGGGATTTAAACAATAAATACAACTTCATCATTCACTAAAGGCTAGTTCACAATAGCCCGAGGATGGGAAGCAAAGCAGCATATAAGATTTTGGTTCACAGCAGCCTGGTAATTAGAAGAGGAATGCATATCAACCACAAAGAGGGAAGTCAATTCTGCGCATTTGTTTTTAACTCAGCAATGATATTTATTCACCTGCTTCCAATTCAGCCAATATAATGCGGGTTAACCAATGTCAAAATTGAATAGAGGAAACGTTATGTAAATGCATAGCCATTCCTCTAGTTGTACTATCTGTCATTGCTTTATTTAATGGCATGCATTAAAGTTGTTCTTTGGTAATGTCTACTGGTTTTTGCTGTTCTTTGTAGCTTTTGAGACAACAGCCAGTTATGAGTTGCATATAAACCCTTACACTCAATGGATCTGTGGGTGTCAGGATCTGTGGGTGTCAGGATCTGTGGCTGTCAGGATCTGTGCGTGTCAGGATCTGTGCGTGTCAGGATCTGTGGGTGTCAGGATCTGTGGGTGTCAGGATCTGTGGGTGTCAGGATCTGTGGGTGTCAGGATCTGGTAAGACGCACATATGCTACTGATTTCTTCCAATTTCGTTTCCAGCTGTTTTATGTCATGGCTGCCTAAAATAACCTCTACATTGAAGAGTCTAATATGCCATGCACGGCAATGAGAACGAAAGAGTGAAAACTTGGCAAAGTCATCTTTCTGGAGCCTGGGAAAGCTTCCTGTCGATTGTGAATGCTCCCATTAGAATACATGTATTTCAACTTTGTCTCAGTTGTTGTAGCCTTAAACATTGCTATATCAAGCACTAAGAACTCAGCGATTTACCAGATTCTTTGGTAAACTAAACACGGAATATGTGCAGAAAAACCAAGACTAAAGGAACACTTAAGAAATTTAAAACTTAAGCAGATATAAGACAAATGTGCAGTAACATAACAGGAAACAAAGCTTTTAAAATACCAGCAGAACTCGCATCAGCACACAGAGTAATGAATTGCACTAGTTGATGAGTTGCCCACTGAGGGATCCAGATGGAGACAAACATCTTTGAAACATGTTCTGAGCAAAACCATAGTGAAGGAAACTGAACTGTCTTTAAGGATTTCTATCATGAAGCGAAGACATTATGTTTTAACTAATCTTTTATAATATTTGCAAATAATGTCTGCATCCAATGGTTCTAAATTCACATTTTGCTAGACAAGTATATCAACTCTATATTTATTTGTGTAATAATAATTTAAATTCAGAACAGAAACAGCTCAAAGGTGATATCTCTACTCAATAGGATACACATATCACAATAAGGTTTATGACTCAATAATTAACAAACAAAATATTATAATATGGTTCAGAAATTATCTTTGGTGTCACATATTTGCTAAAGTTATCTTATAAGAGTACATGTGTTGTGAACAGGTTACGAGACTTGTTGGCTGCACCTCTCCTTGACTGCAGAACAAGCCCTAAGGCATACCTCGTAAAAGAGTGGCAACACATCTATATTACAGATACAAAAGAGTAACAATCTGAACAAGACTCTTCATAACATACTTTCCAACTTTTATGGTTTGTCCATGAAAGACAAAGACATTTTTATGGCTTTATGCGTGGATTAAAAGTGTTTTCATTTTAACCATGGACATGACATAACATTCAATTATATTGTAACTTAAGATTACAACTGAATGGTATATAGTGTTATGATAGACCAGAGCTTATCTGTGTGTCTATCCTTCATCATGATCATGGTCCCTTCTCTGGGCTACAACAAAATGTATAGCATCACTAGTGACCTCTAGTAAATAGTATACAGTACTATGATAGACCAGAGCGTATCGTGTGTCTATCCTTCATCATGATCATGGTCCCCCTTCTCTGGGCTACAACAAAATGTATAGCATAACTAGTGACCTCTAGTAAATAGTATACAGTACTATGATAGACCAGAGCCTATCGTGTGTCTATCCTTCATCATGATCATGGTCCCCCTTCTCTGGGCTACAACAAAATGTATAGCATCACTAGTGACCTCTAGTAAATAGTATACAGTGCTATGATAGACCAGAGCCTATTGTGTGTCTATCCTTCATTATGATCATGGTCCCCCTTCTCTGGGCTACAACAAAATGTATACCATCACTAGTGACCTCTAGTAAATAGTATACAGTACTATGATAGACCAGAGCTTATCGTGTGTCTATCCTTCATCATGATCATGGTCCCCCTTCTCTGGGCTACAACAAAATGTATAGCATCACTAGTGACCTCTAGTAAATAGTATACAGTACTATGATAGACCAGAGCTTATCGTGTGTCTATCCTTCATCATGATCATGGTCCCCCTTCTCTGGGCTACAACAAAATGTATAGCATCACTAGTGACCTCTAGTAAATAGTATACAGTACTATGATAGACCAGAGCTTATCGTGTGTCTATCCTTCATCATGATCATGGTCCCCCTTCTCTGGGCTACAACAAAATGTATAGCACCACTAGTGACCTCTAGTAAATGGTATACAGTACTATGATAGACCAGAGCTTATCTGTGTGTCTATCCTTCATCATGATCATGGTCCCCCTTCACTGGGCTGCAACAATATGTATAGCATCACTAGTGACCTCTAGTAAATAGTATACAGTGCTATGATAGACCAGAGCTTCTCTGTGTGTCTATCCTTCATCATGATCATGGTCCCTCTTCACTGAGCTGCAACAATATGTATAGCACCACTAGTGACCTCTAGTAAATGGTATACAGTACTATGATAGACCAGAGCTTATCTGTGTGTCTGTCCTTCATCATGATCATGGTCCCTCTTCACTGAGCTGCAACAATATGTATAGCACCACTAGTGACCTCTAGTAAATGGTATACAGTACTATGATAGACCAGAGCTTATCTGTGTGTCTATCCTTCATCATGATCATGGTCCCTCTTCACTGAGCTGCAACATAATGTATAGCACCACTAGTGACCTCTAGTAAATGGTATACAGTACTATGATAGACCAGAGCTTATCTGTGTGTCTATCCTTCATCATGATCATGGTCCCTCTTCACTGAGCTGCAACAATATGTATAGCACCACTAGTGACCTCTAGTAAATGTTATGCAGTACTATGATAGACCAGAGCTTATCTGTATGTCTATCCTCCATCATGATCATGGTCCCTCTTCACTGGGCTACAACAATATGTATAGCACCACTAGTGACCTCTAGTAAATGGTATACAGTACTATGATAGACCAGAGCTTATCTGTGTGTCTATCCTTCATCATGATCATGGTCCCCCTTCACTGGGCTGCAACAAAATGTATAGCACCATTAGTGACCTCTAGTAAATGGTATACAGTGCTATGATACACCAGAGCTTATCTGTGTGTCTATCCTTCATCATGATCATGGTCCCCCTTCACTGAGCTGCAACAAAATGTATAGCACCATTAGTGACCTCTACTAAAGGGTATACAGTACTATGATAGACCAGAGCTTATCTGTGTGTCTATCCTTCATCATGATCATGGTCCCTCTTCACTGGGCTACAACAATATGTATAGCACCATTAGTGACCTCTACTAAAGGGTATACAGTACTATGATAGACCAGAGCTTATCTGTGTGTCTATCCTTCATCATGTAATGTAATGTAATGTAATGCGTTTATTGCCAATAGACTGCAAGCAGTTTCTGACATTGTCAGTTCCATTTTACAAATATTTACATATGTACATTCCACAATACAATTAGACAATTTACCTATTAATTACAATTCTTCAATGGTATACAAAGCCTTATATATTAAATATCTTCTAAGCTCCTTCTTAAATGTACTTTTTGATTCAAATTGCTTTACCGAATTTGGTAACTTATTGTACAGAATTAACCCCATTACACTTGGATCTTTAATGCTACACCTTATTCTAAAACCTTGTCTGAAGAAATTATTGTTATGTCGAGTGTTATAATGATGTATATCACTATTTCTTAAATTATCCTTCCCTAACACATAAGTTATTTATGTATTGTAATGAAAAGAAGCTAGAAACAGTGATGTGTATTGAATTTATTTAAAGGTGAGTCGAAATTGTAACACTAACATCACTTAAGTTTACTCACTTAACATGTTTCGGGAAACCGTTGTTCCCATCCTCAGAAGGTTAACTCGACTGGCCCGTGTTGTTGGTGTTTCCGTTTTTTGGACTGGATCCTGTGGTGGCATCTTGTGGTGGAGAAATGTACTTCCAGAGAGGATTTGGTGGCGGCAAATCAAAATTCATTAGATGTGTGTTGTGTTTTAGAATGGTGATCTTCTCCCATGCATCTAATTCGGCTGCAAATTTGGCTGGTTTGACTAATGTAATATTGGGTTTGATGTTGTGATTAGTGATCCAAAAATGGTGTGAAACTGCAGATTTGTCCATTTGTTTGTATTTAATACATCTCATGTGCTCCTTTAGCCTAGTTTCTAAGTTTCTTTTTGTCTTACCAATGTATACTTTATTGCAATCTGAACAATTGATTTTATAGATTCCAGCTTTTTTGTCTTGTGGAATGGGGTCTTTTAACTTGTTACAAAGTAATTTCTCTATGTTAAATTTGTTCTGTGGAGCTAGGCTGATGTTATGTTTCATGAAAATCTTCTTAAATTTGTGAAATGTTCCTGGGTGGTATGTGAATTTCTTGAACTTTAGTTCTTTATCTTGCTGGCTGAGATTAGTTGTGTTTCTGATGTGCATCTGTCGTTTGAATTTTGCAATTTTTTGTCAATAGTTGCTTTGTTGTACCCATTATGTATTGCTGTGTCTACTATATGCTGGTATTCTAACTGGTATTCTTTTTTATTTAAGGGGGTATATACCAGTCTATGTGTTAGGCTGTTTAGTACTGCATGTTTGTGTGTGGTTGGATTGAAACTCTTATTTTTTATGTAATTAGTAGAGTGTGTTGGCTTCCTGTATATGCCAAAGATTAGGTTCTTTTGTTCTCTGATGATTTTTAGGTCTAAAAATGGTAGCATGCTTTCTTTTTCTATTTCTATGGTGAATTTTATTGATTGGTTCTGTAGGTTTAGTAAGGCTAAGGAGTCTTGTATGAACCTATTAGGGACAACAGCGAAGATGTCGTCAACATATCTGTACCAAACTTTAAACATGTATGGAAAGGAAGTTGTTATGTGTATTTCTAAGTAGCTCATAAATAAATCTGCCAAGAAGGGTGAAAGTGGGTTGCCCATGGTTAGACCAGTTGGTTGTTGATAGAACTTCTTATTGAAACTAAAACAATTTTGTCCAATGCATAAATTGGTAAGTTGTATGAGGTCTTCTATTTCTTCTTCAAGTAGGTTAGTCTGCTGTAGCCATTTCTTTAATTGACGCAGGAGTTGATCTGTAGGGACACTTGGAAATAGTGCAGTGACATCAAAGGAAACTAATCTGTCTTCTGGTTCGAGTTCCAGGGATTTTATCTTCTGTATTAAATCTTCTGAATTCATTATGTTTTTGCTGTTGAATTTTGGTAGTGAAGAGAATCTCTGTACTAACCATTTTGCCAGTTTGTAGGTAGGAGAATCAATATTGCTGACGATTGGTCTCATCTTATTACCCAGTTTGTGTATTTTAGGTAGAGCATACATTCTTGGTAAAATGGGGTGGTCTGGTTTTAATCTAGATTTATCAGTGTCTGTTATAGTTTTGCTTTCCTGGATGGTTTGATTGAAGGCTTTTAAATGTGATTTTAATGGGTCTTCTTGAATTTGTATGTAATTTTCTTGTTGCAGCATATTTTCTACTCTGGTAATATAATCATCTTTTTGAAGTACAACTAGTTTATTTCCCTTGTCAGCTTTTGTGTATACTACTGGTTTTGATTTTAATGTTTTGATCACATGTTTGGTTGGGAAATTGTTATGTTTATCTGCTTGTATTTCTTGGAGAACTATTTCACATTCTTTTTTTATAGTGGTTTTACTATTTTCATTTAGGTTGTAAGTAACAATCTCAATGTCTGCGACTATTTCATCGGTTGTTTTTGTGTAGCCAACACATGTTTTTAGGCCAAGGTTTAATACCGATAATTCTGCTTTGGTGAAAGTTACATTTGAAAGATTAATTACGTCAGAGTATGGCGTCGTTTTTTCATTTTTTAGGTTAGGTTTATATGAATGTTGCTTCCGGCGTAGTATGTCTTGTTTTTTTCTTTAATTTCAGCGTTTTTGTTTTCATCCTGTAGCTAAGAATAGTGAGGAATTTTGATTGCATGTTTTGCCAAAGTGGATAGCCGAGTGTGTCCGTTAATTTAAGGTGAAAAGAATATAATTCCAGTTCCAATTTTTGTAATTTTGCGTAGTGGTTGTTTCTCTCAATTATTATTACTTTTTTATCGGCTGATGTTTGGTGTTTGCTGTTTTTGTCGTATTTTACAATTCTCCTTACAAACTTTGGTGTGACTTTGCTTTGTATGCATAGGTTTAAAAAACGGATGTCCGCAAATGTGTTTTTTCTTTTTTCTTCAATTTTTTGGTATCTTTTGATGTCACTTTTTATTCCACTGAAATCTGTATTGAAATTTAGGGTTTCTAATCTTACCTTGTTTTTTGCCATGACTTGCATCTTTTCCACTTGGTGGCCAATTATAAATTTTGCTTCTTGTGACTTGTTGGTCAAAATTACGTATGTATTGTAATGAAAAGAAGCTAGAAACAGTGATGTGTACTGAATTTATTTAAAGGTGAGTCGAAATTGTAACACTAACATCACTTAAGTTTACTCACTTAACATGTTTCGGGAAACCGTTGTTCCCATCCTCAGAAGGTTAACTCGACTGGCCCGTGTTGTTGGTGTTTCCGTTTTTTGGACTGGATCCTGTGGTGGCATCTTGTGGTGGAGAAATGTACTTCCAGAGAGGATTTGGTGGCGGCAAATCAAAATTCATTAGATGTGTGTTGTGTTTTAGAATGGTGATCTTCTCCCATGCATCTAATTCGGCTGCAAATTTGGCTGGTTTGACTAATGTAATATTGGGTTTGATGTTGTGATTAGTGATCCAAAAATGGTGTGAAACTGCAGATTTGTCCATTTGTTTGTATTTAATACATCTCATGTGCTCCTTTAGCCTAGTTTCTAAGTTTCTTTTTGTCTTACCAATGTATACTTTATTGCAATCTGAACAATTGATTTTATAGATTCCAGCTTTTTTGTCTTGTGGAATGGGGTCTTTTAACTTGTTACAAAGTAATTTCTCTATGTTAAATTTGTTCTGTGGAGCTAGGCTGATGTTATGTTTCATGAAAATCTTCTTAAATTTGTGAAATGTTCCTGGGTGGTATGTGAATTTCTTGAACTTTAGTTCTTTATCTTGCTGGCTGAGATTAGTTGTGTTTCTGATGTGCATCTGTCGTTTGAATTTTGCAATTTTTTTGTCAATAGTTGCTTTGTTGTACCCATTATGTATTGCTGTGTCTACTATATGCTGGTATTCTAACTGGTATTCTTTTTTATTTAAGGGGGTATATACCAGTCTATGTGTTAGGCTGTTTAGTACTGCATGTTTGTGTGTGGTTGGATTGAAACTCTTATTTTTTATGTAATTAGTAGAGTGTGTTGGCTTCCTGTATATGCCAAAGGTTAGGTTCTTTTGTTCTCTGATGATTTTTAGGTCTAAAAATGGTAGCATACTTTCTTTTTCTATTTCTATGGTGAATTTTATTGATTGGTTCTGTAGGTTTAGTAAGGCTAAGGAGTCTTGTATGAACCTATTAGGGACAACAGCGAAGATGTCGTCAACATATCTGTACCAAACTTTAAACATGTATGGAAAGGAAGTTGTTATGTGTATTTCTAAGTAGCTCATAAATAAATCTGCCAAGAAGGGTGAAAGTGGGTTGCCCATGGTTAGACCAGTTGGTTGTTGATAGAACTTCTTATTGAAACTAAAACAATTTTGTCCAATGCATAAATTGGTAAGTTGTATGAGGTCTTCTATTTCTTCTTCAAGTAGGTTAGTCTGCTGTAGCCATTTCTTTAATTGACGCAGGAGTTGATCTGTAGGGACACTTGGAAATAGTGCAGTGACATCAAAGGAAACTAATCTGTCTTCTGGTTCGAGTTCCAGGGATTTTATCTTCTGTATTAAATCTTCTGAATTCATTATGTTTTTGCTGTTGAATTTTGGTAGTGAAGAGAATCTCTGTACTAACCATTTTGCCAGTTTGTAGGTAGGAGAATCAATATTGCTGACGATTGGTCTCATCTTATTACCCGGTTTGTGTATTTTAGGTAGAGCATACATTCTTGGTAAAATGGGGTGGTCTGGTTTTAATCTAGATTTATCAGTGTCTGTTATAGTTTTGCTTTCCTGGATGGTTTGATTGAAGGCTTTTAAATGTGATTTTAATGGGTCTTCTTGAATTTGTATGTAATTTTCTTGTTGCAGCATATTTTCTACTCTGGTAATATAATCATCTTTTTGAAGTACAACTAGTTTATTTCCCTTGTCAGCTTTTGTGTATACTACTGGTTTTGATTTTAATGTTTTGATCACATGTTTGGTTGGGAAATTGTTATGTTTATCTGCTTGTTCTCCAAGAAATAGTTCTCCAAGAAATACAAGCAGATAAACATAACAATTTCCCAACCAAACATGTGATCAAAACATTAAAATCAAAACCAGTAGTATACACAAAAGCTGACAAGGGAAATAAACTAGTTGTACTTCAAAAAGATGATTATATTACCAGAGTAGAAAATATGCTGCAACAAGAAAATTACATACAAATTCAAGAAGACCCATTAAAATCACATTTAAAAGCCTTCAATCAAACCATCCAGGAAAGCAAAACTATAACAGACACTGATAAATCTAGATTAAAACCAGACCACCCCATTTTACCAAGAATGTATGCTCTACCTAAAATACACAAACCGGGTAATAAGATGAGACCAATCGTCAGCAATATTGATTCTCCTACCTACAAACTGGCAAAATGGTTAGTACAGAGATTCTCTTCACTACCAAAATTCAACAGCAAAAACATAATGAATTCAGAAGATTTAATACAGAAGATAAAATCCCTGGAACTCGAACCAGAAGACAGATTAGTTTCCTTTGATGTCACTGCACTATTTCCAAGTGTCCCTACAGATCAACTCCTGCGTCAATTAAAGAAATGGCTACAGCAGACTAACCTACTTGAAGAAGAAATAGAAGACCTCATACAACTTACCAATTTATGCATTGGACAAAATTGTTTTAGTTTCAATAAGAAGTTCTATCAACAACCAACTGGTCTAACCATGGGCAACCCACTTTCACCCTTCTTGGCAGATTTATTTATGAGCTACTTAGAAATACACATAACAACTTCCTTTCCATACATGTTTAAAGTTTGGTACAGATATGTTGACGACATCTTCGCTGTTGTCCCTAATAGGTTCATACAAGACTCCTTAGCCTTACTAAACCTACAGAACCAATCAATAAAATTCACCATAGAAATAGAAAAAGAAAGCATGCTACCATTTTTAGACCTAAAAATCATCAGAGAACAAAAGAACCTAACCTTTGGCATATACAGGAAGCCAACACACTCTACTAATTACATAAAAAAATAAGAGTTTCAATCCAACCACACACAAACATGCAGTACTAAACAGCCTAACACATAGACTGGTATATACCCCCTTAAATAAAAAAGAATACCAGTTAGAATACCAGCATATAGTAGACACATCAATACATAATGGGTACAACAAAGCAACTATTGACAAAAAAATTGCAAAATTCAAACGACAGATGCACATCAGAAACACAACTAATCTCAGCCAGCAAGATAAAGAACTAAAGTTCAAGAAATTCACATACCACCCAGGAACATTTCACAAATTTAAGAAGATTTTCATGAAACATAACATCAGCCTAGCTCCACAGAACAAATTTAACATAGAGAAATTACTTTGTAACAAGTTAAAAGACCCCATTCCACAAGACAAAAAAGCTGGAATCTATAAAATCAATTGTTCAGATTGCAATAAAGTATACATTGGTAAGACAAAAAGAAACTTAGAAACTAGGCTAAAGGAGCACATGAGATGTATTAAATACAAACAAATGGACAAATCTGCAGTTTCACACCATTTTTGGATCACTAATCACAACATCAAACCCAATATTACATTAGTCAAACCAGCCAAATTTGCAGCCGAATTAGATGCATGGGAGAAGATCAGCATTCTAAAACACAACACACATCTAATGAATTTTGATTTGCCGCCACCAAATCCTCTCTGGAAGTACATTTCTCCACCACAAGATGCCACCACAGGATCCAGTCCAAAAAACGGAAACACCAACAACACGGGCCAGTCGAGTTAACCTTCTGAGGATGGGAACAACGGTTTCCCGAAACATGTTAAGTGAGTAAACTTAAGTGATGTTAGTGTTACAATTTCGACTCACCTTTAAATAAAAACATAAGTTATTACTCTGTAAACATATAAAGAAAAAACTGTAAAAATTTGCTTCTCCCTAAAATATTGCCTACAGGAATCCCTATAGTTCAGGTGATACATTATTCTAATTGCTTTCTTTTGTAATATCAATACTCTTTCCATATTAGATTTTGCGCTGCACCCCCAGATCTCAAGCCCATAAATCAGATGGGGAAAAATGACACCATAGTAGATCATTTTTAGTTCTTTTTCTTCAAGAAGGTTGGAAAAGTGCCTAAGCAAGTACAGAGATTTACTGATTTTCCCACAGATATATTGAATGTGTTCCGTCCATGTAAGTTTTGGATCCATTATAATACCCAAAAATTTATGTTTATTTGTAGCATTTATGTTGTAGTTCAATATATGTATAGGGTCGTGTTATCATAGTCCCCCTTCACTGGGCTATAACAATATGTATAGCACCACTAGTGACCTCTAGTAAATGGTATACAGTACTATGATAGACCAGAACTTATCTGTGTGTCTATCCTTCATCATGATCGTGGTCCCCCTTCACTGGGCTGCAACAATATGTATAGCACCATTAGTGACCTATAGTAAATGGTATACAGTACTATGATAGACCAGAGCTTATCTGTGTGTCTTTCCTTCATCATGATCATGGTCCCCCTTCACTGGGCTGCAACAATATGTATAGCACCATTAGTGACCTATAGTAAATGGTATACAGTGCTATGATAGACCAGAGCTTATCTGTGTGTCTATCCTTCATCATGATCATGGTCCCCCTTCACTGGGCTGCAACAATATGTATAGCACCATTAGTGACCCATAGTAAATGGTATACAGTGCTATGATAGACCAGAGCTTATCTGTGTGTCTATCCTTCATCATGATCATGGTCCCCCTTCACTGGGCTGCAACAATATGTATAGCACCATTAGTGACCTCTAGTAAATAGTATACAGTGCTATGATAGACCAGAGCTTATCGTGTGTCTATCCTTCATCATGATCATGGTCCCCCTTCACTGGACTGCAACAAAATGTATAGTATCACTAGTGACCTCTAGTAAATAGTATACAGTGCTATGATAGACCAGAGCTTATCGTGTGTCTATCCTTCATCATGATCATGGTCCCCCTTCTCTGGGCTACAACAAAATGTATAGCATCACTAGTGACCTCTAGTAAATAGTATACAGTGCTATGATAGACCAGAGCTTATCGTGTGTCTATCCATCATCATGATCATGGTCCCCCTTCACTGGACTGCAACAAAATGTATAGCATCACTAGTGACCTCTAGTAAATAGTATACAGTGCTATGATAGACCAGAGCTTATCGTGTGTCTATCCTTCATCATGATCATGGTCCCCCTTCACTGGACTGCAACAAAATGTATAGCATCACTAGTGACCTCTAGTAAATAGTATACAGTGTTATGATAGACCAGAGCTTATCGTGTGTCTATCCATCATCATGATCATGGTCCCCCTTCACTGGGCTACAACAAAATGTATAGCACCATTAGTGACCTCTACTAAAGGGTGTACAGTACTATGATAGACCAGAGCTTATCTGTGTGTCTATCCTTCATCATGATCATGGTCCCCCTTCACTGGGCTACAACAAAATGTATAGCACCATTAGTGACCTCTACTAAAGGGTGTACAGTACTATGATAGACCAGAGCTTATCTGTGTGTCTATCCTTCATCATGATCATGGTCCCCCTTCACTGGGCTACAACAAAATGTATAGCACCATTAGTGACCTCTACTAAAGGGTGTACAGTACTATGATAGACCAGAGCTTATCTGTGTGTCTATCCTTAATCATGATCATGGTCCCCCTTCACTGGACTGCAACAAAATGTATAGCATCACTAGTGACCTCTAGTAAATAGTATACAGTGCTATGATAGATCAGAGCTTATCGTGTGTCTATCCATCATCATGATCATGGTCCCCCTTCACTGGGCTACAACAAAATGTACAGCATCACTAGTGACCTCTAGTAAATAGTATACAGTGCTATGATAGATCAGAGCTTATCGTGTGTCTATCCATCATGATCATGGTCCCCCTTCACTGGGCTACAACAAAATGTATAGCACCACTAGTGACCTCTAGTAAATGATATACAGTGCTATGATAGATCAGAGCTTATCGTGTGTCTATCCATCATCATGATCATGGTCCCCCTTCACTGGGCTACAACAAAATGTATAGCATCACTAGTGACCTCTAGTAAATAGTATATAGTACTATGATAGACCAGAGCTTATCGTGTGTCTATCCATCATCATGATCATGGTCCCCCTTCACTGGGCTGCAACAATATGTATAGCACTATTAGTGACCCATAGTAAATGGTATACAGTGCTATGATAGACCAGAGCTTATCTGTGTGTCTATCCTTCATCATGATCATGGTCCCCCTTCACTGGGCTGCAACAATATGTATAGCACCATTAGTGACCTCTAGTAAATGGTATACAGTGCTATGATAGACCAGAGCTTATCTGTGTGTCTACCCTTCATCATGATCATGGTCCCCCTTCACTGAGCTGCAACAAAATGTATAGCACCATTAGTGACCTCTACTAAGGGGTATACAGTACTATGATAGACCAGAGCTTATCTGTGTGTCTATACTTCATCATGATCATGGTCCCCCTTCACTGAGCTGCAACAAAATGTATAGCACCATTAGTGACCTCTACTAAAGGGTATACAGTACTATGATAGACCAGAGCTTATCTGTGTGTCTATCCATCATGATCATAGTCTCCCTTTCACTGGGCTACAACAAAATGTATAGCATCACTAGTGACCTCTACTAAAGGGTATACAGTACTATGATAGACCAGAGCTTATCTGTGTGTCTATCCTTCATCATGATCATGGTCCTCCTTCTCTGGGCTACAACAAAATGTATAGCATCACTAGTGACCTCTAGTAAATAGTATACAGTACTATGATAGACCAGAGCTTATCGTGTGTCTATCCTTCATCATGATCATGGTCCCCCTTCACTGGGCTGCAACAATATGTATAGCACCACTAGTGACCTCTAGTAAATGGTATACGGTGCTATGATAGACAAGAGCTTATCGTGTGTCTATCCTTCATCATGATCATGGTCCCCCTTCACTGGGTTGCAACAATGTGTATGGCATCACTAGTGACCTCTAGTAAATAGTATACGGTGCTATGATACACCAGAGCTTATCGTGTGTCTATCCTTCATCATGATCATGATCCCCCTTCACTGGGCTACAACAAAATGTATAGCATCACTAGTGACCTCTAGTAAATAGTATACAGTAGACCAGAGCTTATCTGTGTGTCTATCCTTCATCATGATCATGGTCCCCCTTCTCTGGGCTACAACAAAATGTATAGCATCACTAGTGAACTCTAGTAAATAGTATACGGTGCTATGATACACCAGAGCTTATCGTGTGTCTATCCTTCATCATGATCATGGTCCCCCTTCTCTGGGCTACAACAAAATGTATAGCATCACTAGTGACCTCTAGTAAATAGTATACAGTACTATGATAGACCAGAGCTTATCGTGTGTCTATCCTTCATCATGATCATGGTCCCCCTTCTCTGGGCTACAACAAAATGTATAGCATCACTAGTGACCTCTAGTAAATAGTATACAGTACTATGATAGACCAGAGCTTATCGTGTGTCTATCCTTCATCATGATCATGGTCCCCCTTCTCTGGGCTACAACAAAATGTATAGCATCACTAGTGACCTCTAGTAAATAGTATACAGTGCTATGATAGACCAGAGCTTATCGTGTGTCTATCCTTCATCATGATCATGGTCCCCCTTCTCTGGGCTACAACAAAATGTATAGCATCACTAGTGACCTCTAGTAAATAGTATACAGTACTATGATAGACCAGAGCTTATCTGTGTGTTTAACCTTCATCATGATCATGGTCCCTCTTCACTGGGCTTTAACAAAATGTATAGCACCACTAGTGACCTCTAGTAAATGGTATATAGTACTATGATAGACCAGAGCTTATCTGTGTGTCTAACCTTCATCATGATCATGGTCCCTCTTCACTGGGCTTTAACAAAATGTATAGCACCACTAGTGACCTCTAGTAAATGGTGTATAGTGTTATGATAGACCAGAGCTTATCTGTGTCTCTATCCTTCATCATGATCATGGTCCCCCTTCACTGGGCTACAACAAAATGTATAGCATCACTAGTGACCTCTAGTAAATGGTATACAGTGCTATGATAGACCAGAGCTTATCGTGTGTCTATCCATCATCATGATCATGGTCCCCCTTCACTGGACTGCAACAAAATGTATAGCATCACTAGTGTCCTCTAGTAAATAGTATACAGTTCTATGATAGACCAGAGCTTTTCGTGTGTCTATCCTTCGTCATGATCATGGTCCCCCTTCTCTGGGCTACAACAAAATGTATAGCATCACTAGTGACCTCTAGTAAATAGTATACAGTGCTATGATAGACCAGAGCTTATCGTGTGTCTATCCATCATCATGATCATGGTCCCCCTTCACTGGACTGCAACAAAATGTATAGCATCACTAGTGACCTCTAGTAAATAGTATACAGTGTTATGATAGACCAGAGCTTATCGTGTGTCTATCCATCATCATGATCATGGTCCCCCTTCACTGGGCTACAACAAAATGTATAGCACCATTAGTGACCTCTACTAACGGGTGTACAGTACTATGATAGACCAGAGCTTATCTGTGTGTCTATCCATCATCATGATCATGGTCCCCCTTCACTGGACTGCAACAAAATGTATAGCATCACTAGTGACCTCTAGTAAATAGTATACAGTGCTATGATAGATCAGAGCTTATCGTGTGTCTATCCATCATCATGATCATGGTCCCCCTTCACTGGGCTACAACAAAATGTATAGCACCATTAGTGACCTCTACTAAGGGGTATACAGTACTATGATAGACCAGAGCTTATCTGTGTGTCTATCCTTCATCATGATCATGGTCCCCCTTCACTGGACTGCAACAAAATGTATAGCACCATTATTGACCTCTACTAAAGGGTATACAGTACTAGGATAGACCAGAGCTTATCTGTTTGTCTATCCTTCTTCATGATCATGGTCCCCCTTCACTGGACTGTAACAAAATGTATAGCACCATTAGTGACCTCTACTAAAGGGTATACAGTACTATGATAGACCAGAGCTTATCTGTGTGTCTATCCTTCATCATGATCATGGTCCCCCTTCACTGGACTGCAACAAAATGTATAGCACCATTAGTGACCTCTACTAAAGGGTATACAGTACTATGATAGACCAGAGCTTATCGTGTGTCTATCCATCATGATCATAGTCCCCCTTCACTGGACTGCAACAAAATGTATAGCACCACTAGTGACCCCTAGTAAATGTATATAGTACTATGATAGACCAGAGCTTATCTGTGTTTCTAACGTTCATCATGATCATGGTCCCTCTTCACTGGGCTTTAACAAAATGTATAGCACCACTAGTGACCTCTAGTAAATGGTGTATAGTGTTATGATAGACCAGAGCTTATCTGTGTCTCTATCCTTAATCATGATCATGGTCCCCCTTCATTGGGCTACAACAAAATGTATAGCCCCACTAGTGACCTCTAGTAAATGATATACAGTACTATGATAGACCAGAGCTTATCTGTTTGTCTATCCTTCATCATGATCATGGTCCCCCTTCACTGGGCTACAACAATATGTATAGCACCACTAGTGACCTCTAGTAAATGGTATACAGTACTGTGATAGACCAGAGGTTATCTGTGTGTCTATCCATCATGGTCATGGTCCCTCTTCACTGGGATACAACAATATGTATAGCACCACTAGTGACCACTAGTAAATGGTATACAGTACTGTGATAGACCAGAGCTTATCTGTGTGTCTATCCTTCATCATGATCATGGTCCCCCTTCACTGGACTGTAACAATATGTATAGCACCATTAGTGACCTCTAGTAAAGGGTATACAGTACTGTGATAGACCAGAGCTTATGTGTGTGTCTATCCATCATGATCGAAGTCCCCCTTCACTGGACTGTAACAAAATGTATAGCACCATTAGTGACCTCTAGTAAAGGGTATACAGTACTATGATAGACCAGAGCTTATCTGTGTGTCTATCCATCATGATCGAGGTCCCCCTTCACTGGACTGTAACAAAATGTATAGCACCATTAGTGACCTCTAGTAAAGGGTATACAGTACTATGATAGACCAGAGCTTATCTGTGTGTCTATCCATCATGATCTAAGTCCCCCTTCACTGGACTGTAACCAAATGTATAGCACCATTAGTGACCTCTAGTAAATAGTATACAGTACTATGATGGACCAGAGCTTATCGTGTGTCTATCCATCATGATCAAAGTCCTCCTTCACTGGGCTACAACAAAATGTATAGCACCATTAGTGACCCCTAGTAAATGGTATATAGTGCTATAATAGACCAGAGCTTATCTGACTGTCTATCCTTCATCATGATCGTGGTCCACCTTTACTGGGCTGTAGCAAAATGTATAGCACCACTAGTGACCCATAGTAAATGGTATACAGTGCTATGATAGACCAGAGCTTATCTGTGTGTCTATCCTTCATCATGATCATGGTCCCCCTTCACTGGGCTGCAACAATATGTATAGCACCATTAGTGACCTCTAGTAAATGGTATACAGTGCTATGATAGACCAGAGCTTATCTGTGTGTCTATCCTTCATCATGATCATGGTCCCCCTTCACTGAGCTGCAACAAAATGTATAGCACCATTAGTGACCTCTACTAAAGGGTATACAGTACTATGATAGACCAGAGCTTATCTGTGTGTCTATCCTTCATCATGATCATGGTCCCCCTTCACTGGGCTGCAACAAAATGTATAGCACCATTAGTGACCTCTACTAAAGGGTATACAGTACTATGATAGACCAGAGCTTATCAGTGTGTCTATCCTTCATCATGATCATGGTCCCCCTTCACTGGACTGCAACAAAATGTATAGCACCATTAGTGACCTCTACTAAGGGGTATACAGTACTATGATAGATCAGAGCTTATTGTGTGTCTATCCATCATCATGATCATGGTCCCCCTTCACTGAGCTGCAACAAAATGTATAGCACCATTAGTGACCTCTACTAAAGGGTGTACAGTACTATGATAGACCAGAGCTTATCTGTGTGTCTATCCATCATGATCATAGTCTCCCTTTCACTGGGCTACAACAAAATGTATAGCATCACTAGTGACCTCTACTAAAGGGTATACAGTACTATGATAGAACAGAGCTTATCTGTGTGTCTATCCTTCATCATGATCATGGTCCTCCTTCTCTGGGCTACAACAAAATGTATAGCATCACTAGTGACCTCTAGTAAATAGTATACAGTACTATGATAGACCAGAGCTTATCGTGTGTCTATCCATCATGATCATGGTCCCCCTTCACTGGGCTACAACAAAATGTATAGCACCACTAGTGACCTCTAGTAAATGATATACAGTGCTATGATAGATCAGAGCTTATCGTGTGTCTATCTATCATCATGATCATGGTCCCCCTTCACTGGGCTACAACAAAATGTATAGCATCACTAGTGACCTCTAGTAAATAGTATATAGTACTATGATAGACCAGAGCTTATCGTGTGTCTATCCATCATCATGATCATGGTCCCCCTTCACTGGGCTGCAACAATATGTATAGCACCATTAGTGACCCATAGTAAATGGTATACAGTGCTATGATAGACCAGAGCTTATCTGTGTGTCTATCCTTCATCATGATCATGGTCCCCCTTCACTGGGCTGCAACAATATGTATAGCACCATTAGTGACCTCTAGTAAATGGTATACAGTGCTATGATAGACCAGAGCTTATCTGTGTGTCTACCCTTCATCATGATCATGGTCCCCCTTCACTGAGCTGCAACAAAATGTATAGCACCATTAGTGACCTCTACTAAAGGGTATACAGTACTATGATAGACCAGAGCTTATCTGTGTGTCTATCCTTCATCATGATCATGGTCCCCCTTCACTGGGCTGCAACAAAATGTATAGCACCATTAGTGACCTCTACTAAAGGGTATACAGTACTATGATAGACCAGAGCTTATCTGTGTGCCTATCCTTCATCATGATCATGGTCCCCCTTCACTGAGCTGCAACAAAATGTATAGCACCATTAGTGACCTCTACTAAGGGGTATACAGTAGTATGATAGACCAGACCTTATCTGTGTGTCTATACTTCATCATGATCATGGTCCCCCTTCACTGAGCTGCAGCAAAATGTATAGCACCATTAGTGACCTCTACTAAAGGGTGTACAGTACTATGATAGACCAGAGCTTATCTGTGTGTCTATCCATCATGATCATAGTCTCCCTTTCACTGGGCTACAACAAAATGTATAGCATCACTAGTGACCTCTACTAAAGGGTATACAGTACTATGATAGAACAGAGCTTATCTGTGTGTCTATCCTTCATCATGATCATGGTCCTCCTTCTCTGGGCTACAACAAAATGTATAGCATCACTAGTGACCTCTAGTAAATAGTATACAGTACTATGATAGATCAGAGCTTATCGTGTGTCTATCCTTCATCATGATCATGGTCCCCCTTCACTGGGCTGCAACAATATGTATAGCACCACTAGTGACCTCTAGTAAATGGTATACGGTGCTATGATAGACCAGAGCTTATCGTGTGTCTATCCTTCATCATGATCATTGTCCCCCTTCACTGGGCTGCAACAATGTGTATGGCATCACTAGTGACCTCTAGTAAATAGTATACGGTGCTATGATACACCAGAGCTTATCGTGTGTGTATCCTTCATCATGATCATGGTCCCCCTTCTCTGGGCTACAACAAAATGTATAGCATCACTAGTGACCTCTAGTAAATAGTATACAGTACTATGATAGACCAGAGCTTATCGTGTGTCTATCCTTCATCATGATCATGGTCCCCCTTCTCTGGGCTACAACAAAATGTATAGCATCACTAGTGACCTCTAGTAAATAGTATACAGTACTATGATATACCAGAGCTTATCGTGTGTCTATCCTTCATCATGATCATGGTCCCCCTTCTCTGGGCTACAACAAAATGTATAGCATCACTAGTGACCTCTAGTAAATAGTATACAGTACTATGATAGACCAGAGCTTATCGTGTGTCTATCCTTCATCATGATCATGGTCCCCCTTCTCTGGGCTACAACAAAATGTATAGCATCACTAGTGACCTCTAGTAAATAGTATACAGTGCTATGATAGACCAGAGCTTATCGTGTGTCTATCCTTCATCATGATCATGGTCCCTCTTCACTGGGCTTTAACAAAATGTATAGCACCACTAGTGACCTCTAGTAAATGGTATATATTACTATGATAGACCAGAGCTTATCTGTGTGTATAACCTTCATCATGATCATGGTCCCTCTTCACTGGGCTTTAACAAAATTTATAGCACCACTAGTGACCTCTAGTAAATGGTGTATAGTGTTATGATAGACCAGAGCTTATCTGTGTCTCTATCCTTCATCATGATCATGGTCCCCCTTCATTGGGCTGCAACAAAATGTATAGCATCACTAGTGACCTCTAGTAAATAGTATACAGTGCTATGATAGACCAGAGCTTATCGTGTGTCTATCCATCATCATGATCATGGTCCCCCTTCACTGGACTGCAACAAAATGTATAGCATCACTGGTGTCCTCTAGTAAATAGTATACAGTGCTATGATAGACTAGAGCTTATCGTGTGTCTATCCTTCATCATGATCATGGTCCCCCTTCTCTGGGCTACAACAAAATGTATAGCATCACTAGTGACCTCTAGTAAATAGTATACAGTGCTATGTTAGACCAGAGCTTATCGTGTGTCTATCCATCATCATGATCATGGTCCCCCTTCACTGGACTGCAACAAAATGTATAGCATCACTAGTGACCTCTAGTAAATAGTATACAGTGCTATGATAGACCAGAGCTTATTATGTGTCTATCCTTCATCATGATCATGGTCCCCCTTCACTGGACTGACACAAAATGTATAGCATCACTAGTGACCTCTAGTAAATAGTATACAGTGTTATGATAGACCAGAGCTTATCGTGTGTCTATCCATCATCATGATCATGGTCCCCCTTCACTGGGCTACAACAAAATGTATAGCACCATTAGTGACCTCTACTAAAGGGTGTACAGTACTGTGATAGACCAGAGCTTATCTGTGTGTCTATCCTTCATCATGATCATGGTCCCCCTTCACTGGACTGCAACAAAATGTATAGCACCACTAGTGACCTCTAGTAAATAGTATACAGTGCTATGATAGATCAGAGCTTATCGTGTGTCTATCCATCATCATGATCATGGTCCGCCTTCACTGGGCTACAACAAAATGTACAGCATCACTAGTGACCTCTAGTAAATAGTATACAGTGCTATGATAGATCAGAGCTTATCGTGTGTCTATCCATCATGATCATGGTCCCCCTTCACTGGGCTACAACAAAATGTATAGCACCACTAGTGACCTCTAGTAAATGGTGTATAGTGTTATGATAGACCAGAGCTTATCTGTGTCTCTATCCTTCAACATGATCATGGTCCCCCTTCATTGGGCTACAACAAAATGTATAGCCCCACTAGTGACCTCTAGTAAATGATATACAGTACTATGATAGACCAGAGCTTATCTGTTTGTCCATCCTTCATAATGATCATGGTCCCTCTTCACTGGGATACAACAATATGTATAGCACCACTAGTGACCACTAGTAAATGCTATACAGTACTGTGATAGACCCGAGCTTATCTGTGTGTCTATCCTTCATAATGATCATGGTCCCCCTTTACTGGACTGTAACAATATGTATATCACCATTAGTGACCTCTAGTAAAGGGTATACAGTACTGTGATAGACCAGAGCTTATCTGTGTGTCTATCCATCATGATCGAAGTCCCCCTTCACTGGGCTACAACAAAATGTATAGCACCATTAGTGACCCCTAGTAAATGGTATATAGTGCTATAATAGACCAGAGCTTATCTGACTGTCTATCCTTCATCATGATCGTGGTCCACCTTAATTGGTCTGTAGCAAAATGTATAGCACCACTAGTGACCCATAGTAAATCGTATACAGTGCTATGATAGACCAGAGCATATCTGTGTGTCTATCCTTCATCATGATCATGGTCCCCCTTCACTGGGCTGCAACAATATGTATAGCACCATTAGTGACCTCTAGTAAATGGTATACAGAGCTATGATAGACCAGAGCTTATCTGTGTGTCTATCCTTCATCATGATCATGGTCCCCCTTCACTGAGCTGCAACAAAATGTATAGCACCATTAGTGACCTCTACTAAAGGGTATACAGTACTATGATAGACCAGAGCTTATCTGTGTGTCTATCCTTCATCATGATCATGGTCCCCCTTCACTGGGCTGCAACAAAATGTATAGCACCATTAGTGACCTCTACTAAAGGGTATACAGTACTATGATAGACCAGAGCTTATCTGTGTGTCTATCCTTCATCATGATCATGGTCCCCCTTCACTGAGCTGCAACAAAATGTATAGCACCATTAGTGATCTCTACTAAGGGGTATACACTACTATGATACACCAGAGCTTATCTGTGTGTCTATACTTCATCATGATCATGGTCCCCCTTCACTGAGCTGCAACAAAATGTATAGCACCATTAGTGACCTCTACTAAAGGGTATACAGTACTATGATAGACCAGAGCTTATCTGTGTGTCTATCCATCATGATCATAGTCTCCCTTTCACTGGGCTACAACAAAATGTATAGCATCACTAGTGACCTCTACTAAAGGGTATACAGTACTATGATAGACCAGAGCTTATCTGTGTGTCTATCCTTCATCATGATCATGGTCCTCCTTCTCTGGGCTACAACAAAATGTATAGCATCACTAGTGACCTCTAGTAAATAGTATACAGTGCTATGATAGTCCAGAGCTTATCGTGTGTCTATCCTTCATCATTATCATGGTCCCCCTTCACTGGGCTTGCAACAATATGTATAGCACCACTAGTGACCCCTAGTAAATGGTATAGAGTGCTCTGATAGACCAGAGCTTATCGTGTGTCTATCCTTCATCATGATCATGGTCCCCCTTCACTGGGCTGGAACAATATGTATGGCATCACTAGTGACCTCTAGTAAATAGTATACAGTACTATGATAGACCAGAGCTTATCGTGTGTCTATCCTTCATCATGATCATGGTCCGCCTTCTCTGGGCTACAACAAAATGTATAGCATCACTAGTGACCTCTAGTAAATAGTATACAGTACTATGATAGACCAGAGCTTATCGTGTGTCTATCCTTCATCATGATCATGGTCCCCTTTCACTGGGCTACAACAAAATCTATAGCATCACTAGTGACCTCTACTAAAGGGTATACAGTACTATGATAGAACAGAGCTTATCTGTGTGTCTATCCTTCATCATGATCATGGTCCTCCTTCTCTGGGCTACAACAAAATGTATAGCATCACTAGTGACCTCTAGTAAATAGTATACAGTACTATGATAGACCAGAGCTTATCGTGTGTCTATCCTTCATCATGATCATGGTCCCCCTTCACTGGGCTGCAACAATATGTATAGCACCACTAGTGACCCCTAGTAAATGGTATACGGTGCTATGATAGACCAGAGCTTATCGTGTGTCTATCCTTCATCATGATCATGGTCCCCCTTCACTGGGCTGCAACAATGTGTATGGCATCACTAGTGACCTCTAGTAAATAGTATACGGTGCTATGATACACCAGAGCTTATCGTGTGTCTATCCTTCATCATGATAATGGTCCCCCTTCTCTGGGCTACAACAAAATGTATAGCATCACTAGTGACCTCTAGTAAATAGTATACAGTACTATGATAGACCAGAGCTTATCGTGTGTCTATCCTTCATCATGATCATGGTCCCCCTTCTCTGGGCTACAACAAAATGTATAGCATCACTAGTGACCTCTAGTAAATAGTATACAGTACTATGATAGACCAGAGCTTATCGTGTGTCTATCCTTCATCATGATCATGGTCCCCCTTCTCTGGGCTACAACAAAATGTATAGCATCACTAGTGACCTCTAGTAAATAGTATACAGTGCTATGATAGACCAGAGCTTATCGTGTGTCTATCCTTCATCATGATCATGGTCCCTCTTCACTGGGCTTTAACAAAATGTATAGAATCACTAGTGACCTCTAGTAAATGCTATATAGTACTATGATAGACCAGAGCTTATCTGTGTGTATAACCTTCATCATGATCATGGTCCCTCTTCACTGGGCTTTAACAAAATTTATAGCACCACTAGTGACCTCTAGTAAATGGTGTATATTGTTATGATAGACCAGAGCTTATCTGTGTCTCTATCCTTCATCATGATCATGGTCCCCCTTCACTGGGCTACAACAAAATGTATAGCATCACTAGTGACCTCTAGTAAATAGTATACAGTACTATGATAGACCAGAGCTTATCGTGTGTCTATCCATCATCATGATCATGGTCCCCCTTCACTGGACTGCAACAAAATGTATAGCATCACTAGTGTCCTATAGTAAATAGTATACAGTGCTATGATAGACCAGAGCTTATCGTGTGTCTATCCTTCATCATCATCATGGTCCCCCTTCTCTGGGCTACAACAAAATGTATAGCATCACTAGTGACCTCTAGTAAATAGTATACAGTGCTATGATAGACCAGAGCTTATTATGTGTCTATCCTTCATCATGATCATGGTCCCCCTTCACTGGACTGACACAAAATGTATAGCATCACTAGTGACCTCTAGTAAATAGTATACAGTGTTATGATAGACCAGAGCTTATCGTGTGTCTATCCATCATCATGATCATGGTCCCCCTTCACTGGGCTACAACAAAATGTATAGCACCATTAGTGACCTCTACTAAAGGGTGTACAGTACTGTGATAGACCAGAGCTTATCTGTGTGTCTATCCTTCATCATGATCATGGTCCCCCTTCACTGGACTGCAACAAAATGTATAGCACCACTAGTGACCTCTAGTAAATAGTATACAGTGCTATGATAGATCAGAGCTTATCGTGTGTCTATCCATCATCATGATCATGGTCCGCCTTCACTGGGCTACAACAAAATGTACAGCATCACTAGTGACCTCTAGTAAATAGTATACAGTGCTATGATAGATCAGAGCTTATCGTGTGTCTATCCATCATGATCATGGTCCCCCTTCACTGGGCTACAACAAAATGTATAGCACCACTAGTGACCTCTAGTAAATGGTGTATAGTGTTATGATAGACCAGAGCTTATCTGTGTCTCTATCCTTCAACATGATCATGGTCCCCCTTCATTGGGCTACAACAAAATGTATAGCCCCACTAGTGACCTCTAGTAAATGATATACAGTACTATGATAGACCAGAGCTTATCTGTTTGTCCATCCGTCATAATGATCATGGTCCCTCTTCACTGGGATACAACAATATGTATAGCACCACTAGTGACCACTAGTAAATGCTATACAGTACTGTGATAGACCCGAGCTTATCTGTGTGTCTATCCTTCATAATGATCATGGTCCCCCTTCACTGGACTGTAACAATATGTATAGCACCATTAGTGACCTCTAGTAAAGGGTATACAGTACTGTGATAGACCAGAGCTTATCTGTGTGTCTATCCATCATGATCGAAGTCCCCCTTCACTGGGCTACAACAAAATGTATAGCACCATTAGTGACCCCTAGTAAATGGTATATAGTGCTATAATAGACCAGAGCTTATCTGACTGTCTATCCTTCATCATGATCGTGGTCCACCTTAATTGGTCTGTAGCAAAATGTATAGCACCACTAGTGACCCATAGTAAATCGTATACAGTGCTATGATAGACCAGAGCATATCTGTGTGTCTATCCTTCATCATGATCATGGTCCCCCTTCACTGGGCTGCAACAATATGTATAGCACCATTAGTGACCTCTAGTAAATGGTATACAGAGCTATGATAGACCAGAGCTTATCTGTGTGTCTATCCTTCATCATGATCATGGTCCCCCTTCACTGAGCTGCAACAAAATGTATAGCATCATTAGTGACCTCTACTAAAGGGTATACAGTACTATGATAGACCAGAGCTTATCTGTGTGTCTATCCTTCATCATGATCATGGTCCCCCTTCACTGGGCTGCAACAAAATGTATAGCACCATTAGTGACCTCTACTAAAGGGTATACAGTACTATGATAGACCAGAGCTTATCTGTGTGTCTATCCTTCATCATGATCATGGTCCCCCTTCACTGAGCTGCAACAAAATGTATAGCACCATTAGTGATCTCTACTAAGGGGTATACAGTACTATGATACACCAGAGCTTATCTGTGTGTCTATACTTCATCATGATCATGGTCCCCCTTCACTGAGCTGCAACAAAATGTATAGCACCATTAGTGACCTCTACTAAAGGGTATACAGTACTATGATAGACCAGAGCTTATCTGTGTGTCTATCCATCATGATCATAGTCTCCCTTTCACTGGGCTACAACAAAATATATAGCATCACTAGTGACCTCTACTAAAGGGTATACAGTACTATGATAGACCAGAGCTTATCTGTGTGTCTATCCTTCATCATGATCATGGTCCTCCTTCTCTGGGCTACAACAAAATGTATAGCATCACTAGTGACCTCTAGTAAATAGTATACAGTGCTATGATAGTCCAGAGCTTATCGTGTGTCTATCCTTCATCATTATCATGGTCCCCCTTCACTGGGCTTGCAACAATATGTATAGCACCACTAGTGACCCCTAGTAAATGGTATAGAGTGCTATGATAGACCAGAGCTTATCGTGTGTCTATCCTTCATCATGATCATGGTCCCCCTTCACTGGGCTGGAACAATATGTATGGCATCACTAGTGACCTCTAGTAAATAGTATACAGTACTATGATAGACCAGAGCTTATCGTGTGTCTATCCTTCATCATGATCATGGTCCGCCTTCTCTGGGCTACAACAAAATGTATAGCATCACTAGTGACCTCTAGTAAATAGTATACAGTACTATGATAGACCAGAGCTTATCGTGTGTCTATCCTTCATCATGATCATGGTCCCCCTTCACTGAGCTGCAACAAAATGTATAGCACCATTAGTGACCTCTACTAAGGGGTATACAGTACTATGATAGACCAGAGCTTATCTGTGTGTCTATACTTCATCATGATCATGGTCCCCCTTCACTGAGCTACATCAAAATGTATAGCACCATTAGTGACCTCTACTAAAGGGTATACAGTACTATGATAGACCAGAGCTTATCTGTGTGTCTATCCATCATGATCATAGTCTCCCTTTCACTGGGCTACAACAAAATCTATAGCATCACTAGTGACCTCTACTAAAGGGTATACAGTACTATGATAGAACAGAGCTTATCTGTGTGTCTATCCTTCATCATGATCATGGTCCTCCTTCTCTGGGCTACAACAAAATGTATAGCATCACTAGTGACCTCTAGTAAATAGTATACAGTACTATGATAGACCAGAGCTTATCGTGTGTCTATCCTTCATCATGATCATGGTCCCCCTTCACTGGGCTGCAACAATATGTATAGCACCACTAGTGACCCCTAGTAAATGGTATACGGTGCTATGATAGACCAGAGCTTATCGTGTGTCTATCCTTCATCATGATCATGGTCCCCCTTCACTGGGCTGCAACAATGTGTATGGCATCACTAGTGACCTCTAGTAAATAGTATACGGTGCTATGATACACCAGAGCTTATCGTGTGTCTATCCTTCATCATGATAATGGTCCCCCTTCTCTGGGCTACAACAAAATGTATAGCATCACTAGTGACCTCTAGTAAATAGTATACAGTACTATGATAGACCAGAGCTTATCGTGTGTCTATCCTTCATCATGATCATGGTCCCCCTTCTCTGGGCTACAACAAAATGTATAGCATCACTAGTGACCTCTAGTAAATAGTATACAGTACTATGATAGACCAGAGCTTATCGTGTGTCTATCCTTCATCATGATCATGGTCCCCCTTCTCTGGGCTACAACAAAATGTATAGCATCACTAGTGACCTCTAGTAAATAGTATACAGTGCTATGATAGACCAGAGCTTATCGTGTGTCTATCCTTCATCATGATCATGGTCCCTCTTCACTGGGCTTTAACAAAATGTATAGAATCACTAGTGACCTCTAGTAAATGCTATATAGTACTATGATAGACCAGAGCTTATCTGTGTGTATAACCTTCATCATGATCATGGTCCCTCTTCACTGGGCTTTAACAAAATTTATAGCACCACTAGTGACCTCTAGTAAATGGTGTATATTGTTATGATAGACCAGAGCTTATCTGTGTCTCTATCCTTCATCATGATCATGGTCCCCCTTCACTGGGCTGAAACAAAATGTATAGCATCACTAGTGACCTCTAGTAAATAGTATACAGTACTATGATAGACCAGAGCTTATCGTGTGTCTATCCATCATCATGATCATGGTCCCCCTTCACTGGACTGCAACAAAATGTATAGCATCACTAGTGTCCTATAGTAAATAGTATACAGTGCTATGATAGACCAGAGCTTATCGTGTGTCTATCCTTCATCATCATCATGGTCCCCCTTCTCTGGGCTACAACAAAATGTATAGCATCACTAGTGACCTCTAGTAAATAGTATACAGTGCTATGATAGACCAGAGCTTATTATGTGTCTATCCTTCATCATGATCATGGTCCCCCTTCACTGGACTGACACAAAATGTATAGCATCACTAGTGACCTCTAGTAAATAGTATACAGTGTTATGATAGACCAGAGCTTATCGTGTGTCTATCCATCATCATGATCATGGTCCCCCTTCACTGGGCTACAACAAAATGTATAGCACCATTAGTGACCTCTACTAAAGGGTGTACAGTACTGTGATAGACCAGAGCTTATCTGTGTGTCTATCCTTCATCATGATCATGGTCCCCCTTCACTGGACTGCAACAAAATGTATAGCACCACTAGTGACCTCTAGTAAATAGTATACAGTGCTATGATAGATCAGAGCTTATCGTGTGTCTATCCATCATCATGATCATGGTCCGCCTTCACTGGGCTACAACAAAATGTACAGCATCACTAGTGACCTCTAGTAAATAGTATACAGTGCTATGATAGATCAGAGCTTATCGTGTGTCTATCCATCATGATCATGGTCCCCCTTCACTGGGCTACAACAAAATGTATAGCACCACTAGTGACCTCTAGTAAATGGTGTATAGTGTTATGATAGACCAGAGCTTATCTGTGTCTCTATCCTTCAACATGATCATGGTCCCCCTTCATTGGGCTACAACAAAATGTATAGCCCCACTAGTGACCTCTAGTAAATGATATACAGTACTATGATAGACCAGAGCTTATCTGTTTGTCCATCCGTCATAATGATCATGGTCCCTCTTCACTGGGATACAACAATATGTATAGCACCACTAGTGACCACTAGTAAATGCTATACAGTACTGTGATAGACCCGAGCTTATCTGTGTGTCTATCCTTCATAATGATCATGGTCCCCCTTCACTGGACTGTAACAATATGTATAGCACCATTAGTGACCTCTAGTAAAGGGTATACAGTACTGTGATAGACCAGAGCTTATCTGTGTGTCTATCCATCATGATCGAAGTCCCCCTTCACTGGGCTACAACAAAATGTATAGCACCATTAGTGACCCCTAGTAAATGGTATATAGTGCTATAATAGACCAGAGCTTATCTGACTGTCTATCCTTCATCATGATCGTGGTCCACCTTAATTGGTCTGTAGCAAAATGTATAGCACCACTAGTGACCCATAGTAAATCGTATACAGTGCTATGATAGACCAGAGCATATCTGTGTGTCTATCCTTCATCATGATCATGGTCCCCCTTCACTGGGCTGCAACAATATGTATAGCACCATTAGTGACCTCTAGTAAATGGTATACAGAGCTATGATAGACCAGAGCTTATCTGTGTGTCTATCCTTCATCATGATCATGGTCCCCCTTCACTGAGCTGCAACAAAATGTATAGCACCATTAGTGACCTCTACTAAAGGGTATACAGTACTATGATAGACCAGAGCTTATCTGTGTGTCTATCCTTCATCATGATCATGGTCCCCCTTCACTGGGCTGCAACAAAATGTATAGCACCATTAGTGACCTCTACTAAAGGGTATACAGTACTATGATAGACCAGAGCTTATCTGTGTGTCTATCCTTCATCATGATCATGGTCCCCCTTCACTGAGCTGCAACAAAATGTATAGCACCATTAGTGATCTCTACTAAGGGGTATACAGTACTATGATACACCAGAGCTTATCTGTGTGTCTATACTTCATCATGATCATGGTCCCCCTTCACTGAGCTGCAACAAAATGTATAGCACCATTAGTGACCTCTACTAAAGGGTGTACAGTACTATGATAGACCAGAGCTTATCTGTGTGTCTATCCATCATGATCATAGTCTCCCTTTCACTGGGCTACAACAAAATGTATAGCATCACTAGTGACCTCTACTAAAGGGTATACAGTACTATGATAGACCAGAGCTTATCTGTGTGTCTATCCTTCATCATGATCATGGTCCTCCTTCTCTGGGCTACAACAAAATGTATAGCATCACTAGTGACCTCTAGTAAATAGTATACAGTGCTATGATAGTCCAGAGCTTATCGTGTGTCTATCCTTCATCATTATCATGGTCCCCCTTCACTGGGCTTGCAACAATATGTATAGCACCACTAGTGACCCCTAGTAAATGGTATAGAGTGCTATGATAGACCAGAGCTTATCGTGTGTCTATCCTTCATCATGATCATGGTCCCCCTTCACTGGGCTGGAACAATATGTATGGCATCACTAGTGACCTCTAGTAAATAGTATACAGTACTATGATAGACCAGACCTTATCGTGTGTCTATCCTTCATCATGATCATGGTCCGCCTTCTCTGGGCTACAACAAAATGTATAGCATCACTAGTGACCTCTAGTAAATAGTATACAGTACTATGATAGACCAGAGCTTATCGTGTGTCTATCCTTCATCATGATCATGGTCCCCCTTCACTGAGCTGCAACAAAATGTATAGCACCATTAGTGACCTCTACTAAGGGGTATACAGTACTATGATAGACCAGAGCTTATCTGTGTGTCTATACTTCATCATGATCATGGTCCCCCTTCACTGAGCTACATCAAAATGTATAGCACCATTAGTGACCTCTACTAAAGGGTATACAGTACTATGATAGACCAGAGCTTATCTGTGTGTCTATCCATCATGATCATAGTCTCCCTTTCACTGGGCTACAACAAAATCTATAGCATCACTAGTGACCTCTACTAAAGGGTATACAGTACTATGATAGAACAGAGCTTATCTGTGTGTCTATCCTTCATCATGATCATGGTCCTCCTTCTCTGGGCTACAACAAAATGTATAGCATCACTAGTGACCTCTAGTAAATAGTATACAGTACTATGATAGACCAGAGCTTATCGTGTGTCTATCCTTCATCATGATCATGGTCCCCCTTCACTGGGCTGCAACAATATGTATAGCACCACTAGTGACCCCTAGTAAATGGTATACGGTGCTATGATAGACCAGAGCTTATCGTGTGTCTATCCTTCATCATGATCATGGTCCCCCTTCACTGGGCTGCAACAATGTGTATGGCATCACTAGTGACCTCTAGTAAATAGTATACGGTGCTATGATACACCAGAGCTTATCGTGTGTCTATCCTTCATCATGATAATGGTCCCCCTTCTCTGGGCTACAACAAAATGTATAGCATCACTAGTGACCTCTAGTAAATAGTATACAGTACTATGATAGACCAGAGCTTATCGTGTGTCTATCCTTCATCATGATCATGGTCCCCCTTCTCTGGGCTACAACAAAATGTATAGCATCACTACTGACCTCTAGTAAATAGTATACAGTACTATGATAGACCAGAGCTTATCGTGTGTCTATCCTTCATCATGATCATGGTCCCCCTTCTCTGGGCTACAACAAAATGTATAGCATCACTAGTGACCTCTAGTAAATAGTATACAGTACTATGATAGACCAGAGCTTATCGTGTGTCTATCCTTCATCATGATCATGGTCCCCCTTCTCTGGGCTACAACAAAATGTATAGCATCACTAGTGACCTCTAGTAAATAGTATACAGTGCTATGATAGACCAGAGCTTATCGTGTGTCTATCCTTCATCATGATCATGGTCCCTCTTCACTGGGCTTTAACAAAATGTATAGAATCACTAGTGACCTCTAGTAAATGCTATATAGTACTATGATAGACCAGAGCTTATCTGTGTGTATAACCTTCATCATGATCATGGTCCCTCTTCACTGGGCTTTAACAAAATTTATAGCACCACTAGTGACCTCTAGTAAATGGTGTATAGTGTTATGATAGACCAGAGCTTATCTGTGTCTCTATCCTTCATCATGATCATGGTCCCCCTTCACTGGGCTACAACAAAATGTATAGCATCACTAGTGACCTCTAGTAAATAGTATACAGTACTATGATAGACCAGAGCTTATCGTGTGTCTATCCATCATCATGATCATGGTCCCCCTTCACTGGACTGCAACAAAATGTATAGCATCACTAGTGTCCTATAGTAAATAGTATACAGTGCTATGATAGACCAGAGCTTATCGTGTGTCTATCCATCATCATCATGGTCCCCCTTCTCTGGGCTACAACAAAATGTATAGCATCACTAATGACCTCTAGTAAATAGTATACAGTGCTATGATAGACCAGAGCTTATCGTGTGTCTATCCATCATCATGATCATGGTCCCCCTTCACTGGACTGCAACAAAATGTATAGCATCACTAGTGAACTCTAGTAAATAGTATACAGTGCTATGATAGACCAGAGCTTATTATGTGTCTATCCTTCATCATGATCATGGTCCCCCTTCACTGGACTGCAACAAAATGTATAGCATCACTAGTGACCTCTAGTAAATAGTATACAGTGTTATGATAGACCAGAGCTTATCGTGTGTCTATCCATCATCATGATCATGGTCCCCCTTCACTGGGCTATAACAAAATGTATAGCACCATTAGTGACCTCTACTAAAGGGTGTACAGTACTATGATAGACCAGAGCTTATATGTGTGTCTATCCTTCATCATGATCATGGTCCCCCTTCACTGGACTGCAACAAAATGTATAGCATCACTAGTGACCTCTAGTAAATAGTATACAGTGCTATGATAGATCAGAGCTTATCGTGTGTCTATCCATCATCATGATCATGGTCCGCCTTCACTGGGCTACAACAAAATGTACAGCATCACTAGTGACCTCTAGTAAATAGTATACAGTGCTATGATAGATCAGAGCTTATCGTGTGTCTATCCATCATGATCATGGTCCCCCTTCACTGGGCTACAACAAAATGTATAGCACCACTAGTGACCTCTAGTAAATGGTGTATAGTGTTATGATAGACCAGAGCTTATCTGTGTCTCTATCCTTCATCATGATCATGGTCCCCCTTCATTGGGCTACAACAAAATGTATAGCTCCACTAGTGACCTCTAGTAAATGGTATACAGTACTGTGATAGACCAGAGCTTATCTGTGTGTCTATCCATCATGATCATGGTCCCTCTTCACTGGGCTACAACAATATGTATAGCACCACTAGTGACCTCTAGTAAATGGTATACAGTACTGTGATAGACCAGAGCTTATCTGTGTGTCTATCCTTCATCATGATCATGGTCCCCCTTTACTGGACTGTAACAATATGTATAGCTCCATTAGTGACCTCTAGTAAAGGGTATATAGTACTGTGATAGACCAGAGCTTATCTGTGTGTCTATCCATCATGATCGAAGTCCCCCTTCACTGGACTGTAACAAAATGTATAGCACCATTAGTGACCTCTAGTAAAGGGTATACGGTGCTATGATAGACCAGAGCTTATCTGTGTGTCTATCCATCATGATCGAAGTCCCCCTTCACTGGACTGTAACAAAATGTATAGCACCACTAGTGACCCATAGTAAATGGTATACAGTGCTATGATAGACCAGAGCTTATCGTGTGTCTATCCATCATGATCATGGTCCCCCTTCACTGGGCTACAACAAAATGTATAGCACCACTAGTGACCTCTAGTAAATGATATACAGTACTATGATAGACCAGAGCTTATCTGTTTGTCTATCCTTCATCATGATCATGGTCCCCCTTCACTGGGCTACAACAATATGTATAGCACCACTAGTGACCTCTAGTAAATGGTATACAGTACTGTGATAGACCAGAGGTTATCTGTGTGTCTATCCATCATGGTCATGGTCCCTCTTCACTGGGATACAACAATATGTATAGCACCACTAGTGACCACTAGTAAATGGTATACAGTACTGTGATAGACCAGAGCTTATCTGTGTGTCTATCCTTCATCATGATCATGGTCCCCCTTCACTGGACTGTAACAATATGTATAGCACCATTAGTGACCTCTAGTAAAGGGTATACAGTACTGTGATAGACCAGAGCTTATGTGTGTGTCTATCCATCATGATCGAAGTCCCCCTTCACTGGACTGTAACAAAATGTATAGCACCATTAGTGACCTCTAGTAAAGGGTATACAGTACTATGATAGACCAGAGCTTATCTGTGTGTCTATCCATCATGATCGAGGTCCCCCTTCACTGGACTGTAACAAAATGTATAGCACCATTAGTGACCTCTAGTAAAGGGTATACAGTACTATGATAGACCAGAGCTTATCTGTGTGTCTATCCATCATGATCTAAGTCCCCCTTCACTGGACTGTAACCAAATGTATAGCACCATTAGTGACCTCTAGTAAATAGTATACAGTACTATGATGGACCAGAGCTTATCGTGTGTCTATCCATCATGATCAAAGTCCTCCTTCACTGGGCTACAACGAAATGTATAGCACCATTAGTGACCCCTAGTAAATGGTATATAGTGCTATAATAGACCAGAGCTTATCTGACTGTCTATCCTTCATCATGATCGTGGTCCACCTTTACTGGGCTGTAGCAAAATGTATAGCACCACTAGTGACCCATAGTAAATGGTATACAGTGCTATGATAGACCAGAGCTTATCTGTGTGTCTATCCTTCATCATGATCATGGTCCCCCTTCACTGGGCTGCAACAATATGTATAGCACCATTAGTGACCTCTAGTAAATGGTATACAGTGCTATGATAGACCAGAGCTTATCTGTGTGTCTATCCTTCATCATGATCATGGTCCCCCTTCACTGAGCTGCAACAAAATGTATAGCACCATTAGTGACCTCTACTAAAGGGTATACAGTACTATGATAGACCAGAGCTTATCTGTGTGTCTATCCTTCATCATGATCATGGTCCCCCTTCACTGGGCTGCAACAAAATGTATAGCACCATTAGTGACCTCTACTAAAGGGTATACAGTACTATGATAGACCAGAGCTTATCAGTGTGTCTATCCTTCATCATGATCATGGTCCCCCTTCACTGGACTGCAACAAAATGTATAGCACCATTAGTGACCTCTACTAAGGGGTATACAGTACTATGATAGATCAGAGCTTATTGTGTGTCTATCCATCATCATGATCATGGTCCCCCTTCACTGAGCTGCAACAAAATGTATAGCACCATTAGTGACCTCTACTAAAGGGTGTACAGTACTATGATAGACCAGAGCTTATCTGTGTGTCTATCCATCATGATCATAGTCTCCCTTTCACTGGGCTACAACAAAATGTATAGCATCACTAGTGACCTCTACTAAAGGGTATACAGTACTATGATAGAACAGAGCTTATCTGTGTGTCTATCCTTCATCATGATCATGGTCCTCCTTCTCTGGGCTACAACAAAATGTATAGCATCACTAGTGACCTCTAGTAAATAGTATACAGTACTATGATAGACCAGAGCTTATCGTGTGTCTATCCATCATGATCATGGTCCCCCTTCACTGGGCTACAACAAAATGTATAGCACCACTAGTGACCTCTAGTAAATGATATACAGTGCTATGATAGATCAGAGCTTATCGTGTGTCTATCTATCATCATGATCATGGTCCCCCTTCACTGGGCTACAACAAAATGTATAGCATCACTAGTGACCTCTAGTAAATAGTATATAGTACTATGATAGACCAGAGCTTATCGTGTGTCTATCCATCATCATGATCATGGTCCCCCTTCACTGGGCTGCAACAATATGTATAGCACCATTAGTGACCCATAGTAAATGGTATACAGTGCTATGATAGACCAGAGCTTATCTGTGTGTCTATCCTTCATCATGATCATGGTCCCCCTTCACTGGGCTGCAACAATATGTATAGCACCATTAGTGACCTCTAGTAAATGGTATACAGTGCTATGATAGACCAGAGCTTATCTGTGTGTCTACCCTTCATCATGATCATGGTCCCCCTTCACTGAGCTGCAACAAAATGTATAGCACCATTAGTGACCTCTACTAAAGGGTATACAGTACTATGATAGACCAGAGCTTATCTGTGTGTCTATCCTTCATCATGATCATGGTCCCCCTTCACTGGGCTGCAACAAAATGTATAGCACCATTAGTGACCTCTACTAAAGGGTATACAGTACTATGATAGACCAGAGCTTATCTGTGTGCCTATCCTTCATCATGATCATGGTCCCCCTTCACTGAGCTGCAACAAAATGTATAGCACCATTAGTGACCTCTACTAAGGGGTATACAGTAGTATGATAGACCAGACCTTATCTGTGTGTCTATACTTCATCATGATCATGGTCCCCCTTCACTGAGCTGCAGCAAAATGTATAGCACCATTAGTGACCTCTACTAAAGGGTGTACAGTACTATGATAGACCAGAGCTTATCTGTGTGTCTATCCATCATGATCATAGTCTCCCTTTCACTGGGCTACAACAAAATGTATAGCATCACTAGTGACCTCTACTAAAGGGTATACAGTACTATGATAGAACAGAGCTTATCTGTGTGTCTATCCTTCATCATGATCATGGTCCTCCTTCTCTGGGCTACAACAAAATGTATAGCATCACTAGTGACCTCTAGTAAATAGTATACAGTACTATGATAGATCAGAGCTTATCGTGTGTCTATCCTTCATCATGATCATGGTCCCCCTTCACTGGGCTGCAACAATATGTATAGCACCACTAGTGACCTCTAGTAAATGGTATACGGTGCTATGATAGACCAGAGCTTATCGTGTGTCTATCCTTCATCATGATCATTGTCCCCCTTCACTGGGCTGCAACAATGTGTATGGCATCACTAGTGACCTCTAGTAAATAGTATACGGTGCTATGATACACCAGAGCTTATCGTGTGTGTATCCTTCATCATGATCATGGTCCCCCTTCTCTGGGCTACAACAAAATGTATAGCATCACTAGTGACCTCTAGTAAATAGTATACAGTACTATGATAGACCAGAGCTTATCGTGTGTCTATCCTTCATCATGATCATGGTCCCCCTTCTCTGGGCTACAACAAAATGTATAGCATCACTAGTGACCTCTAGTAAATAGTATACAGTACTATGATATACCAGAGCTTATCGTGTGTCTATCCTTCATCATGATCATGGTCCCCCTTCTCTGGGCTACAACAAAATGTATAGCATCACTAGTGACCTCTAGTAAATAGTATACAGTACTATGATAGACCAGAGCTTATCGTGTGTCTATCCTTCATCATGATCATGGTCCCCCTTCTCTGGGCTACAACAAAATGTATAGCATCACTAGTGACCTCTAGTAAATAGTATACAGTGCTATGATAGACCAGAGCTTATCGTGTGTCTATCCTTCATCATGATCATGGTCCCTCTTCACTGGGCTTTAACAAAATGTATAGCACCACTAGTGACCTCTAGTAAATGGTATATATTACTATGATAGACCAGAGCTTATCTGTGTGTATAACCTTCATCATGATCATGGTCCCTCTTCACTGGGCTTTAACAAAATTTATAGCACCACTAGTGACCTCTAGTAAATGGTGTATAGTGTTATGATAGACCAGAGCTTATCTGTGTCTCTATCCTTCATCATGATCATGGTCCCCCTTCATTGGGCTGCAACAAAATGTATAGCATCACTAGTGACCTCTAGTAAATAGTATACAGTGCTATGATAGACCAGAGCTTATCGTGTGTCTATCCATCATCATGATCATGGTCCCCCTTCACTGGACTGCAACAAAATGTATAGCATCACTGGTGTCCTCTAGTAAATAGTATACAGTGCTATGATAGACTAGAGCTTATCGTGTGTCTATCCTTCATCATGATCATGGTCCCCCTTCTCTGGGCTACAACAAAATGTATAGCATCACTAGTGACCTCTAGTAAATAGTATACAGTGCTATGTTAGACCAGAGCTTATCGTGTGTCTATCCATCATCATGATCATGGTCCCCCTTCACTGGACTGCAACAAAATGTATAGCATCACTAGTGACCTCTAGTAAATAGTATACAGTGCTATGATAGACCAGAGCTTATTATGTGTCTATCCTTCATCATGATCATGGTCCCCCTTCACTGGACTGACACAAAATGTATAGCATCACTAGTGACCTCTAGTAAATAGTATACAGTGTTATGATAGACCAGAGCTTATCGTGTGTCTATCCATCATCATGATCATGGTCCCCCTTCACTGGGCTACAACAAAATGTATAGCACCATTAGTGACCTCTACTAAAGGGTGTACAGTACTGTGATAGACCAGAGCTTATCTGTGTGTCTATCCTTCATCATGATCATGGTCCCCCTTCACTGGACTGCAACAAAATGTATAGCACCACTAGTGACCTCTAGTAAATAGTATACAGTGCTATGATAGATCAGAGCTTATCGTGTGTCTATCCATCATCATGATCATGGTCCGCCTTCACTGGGCTACAACAAAATGTACAGCATCACTAGTGACCTCTAGTAAATAGTATACAGTGCTATGATAGATCAGAGCTTATCGTGTGTCTATCCATCATGATCATGGTCCCCCTTCACTGGGCTACAACAAAATGTATAGCACCACTAGTGACCTCTAGTAAATGGTGTATAGTGTTATGATAGACCAGAGCTTATCTGTGTCTCTATCCTTCAACATGATCATGGTCCCCCTTCATTGGGCTACAACAAAATGTATAGCCCCACTAGTGACCTCTAGTAAATGATATACAGTACTATGATAGACCAGAGCTTATCTGTTTGTCCATCCTTCATAATGATCATGGTCCCTCTTCACTGGGATACAACAATATGTATAGCACCACTAGTGACCACTAGTAAATGCTATACAGTACTGTGATAGACCCGAGCTTATCTGTGTGTCTATCCTTCATAATGATCATGGTCCCCCTTTACTGGACTGTAACAATATGTATATCACCATTAGTGACCTCTAGTAAAGGGTATACAGTACTGTGATAGACCAGAGCTTATCTGTGTGTCTATCCATCATGATCGAAGTCCCCCTTCACTGGGCTACAACAAAATGTATAGCACCATTAGTGACCCCTAGTAAATGGTATATAGTGCTATAATAGACCAGAGCTTATCTGACTGTCTATCCTTCATCATGATCGTGGTCCACCTTAATTGGTCTGTAGCAAAATGTATAGCACCACTAGTGACCCATAGTAAATCGTATACAGTGCTATGATAGACCAGAGCATATCTGTGTGTCTATCCTTCATCATGATCATGGTCCCCCTTCACTGGGCTGCAACAATATGTATAGCACCATTAGTGACCTCTAGTAAATGGTATACAGAGCTATGATAGACCAGAGCTTATCTGTGTGTCTATCCTTCATCATGATCATGGTCCCCCTTCACTGAGCTGCAACAAAATGTATAGCACCATTAGTGACCTCTACTAAAGGGTATACAGTACTATGATAGACCAGAGCTTATCTGTGTGTCTATCCTTCATCATGATCATGGTCCCCCTTCACTGGGCTGCAACAAAATGTATAGCACCATTAATGACCTCTACTAAAGGGTATACAGTACTATGATAGACCAGAGCTTATCTGTGTGTCTATCCTTCATCATGATCATGGTCCCCCTTCACTGAGCTGCAACAAAATGTATAGCACCATTAGTGATCTCTACTAAGGGGTATACACTACTATGATACACCAGAGCTTATCTGTGTGTCTATACTTCATCATGATCATGGTCCCCCTTCACTGAGCTGCAACAAAATGTATAGCACCATTAGTGACCTCTACTAAAGGGTATACAGTACTATGATAGACCAGAGCTTATCTGTGTGTCTATCCATCATGATCATAGTCTCCCTTTCACTGGGCTACAACAAAATGTATAGCATCACTAGTGACCTCTACTAAAGGGTATACAGTACTATGATAGACCAGAGCTTATCTGTGTGTCTATCCTTCATCATGATCATGGTCCTCCTTCTCTGGGCTACAACAAAATGTATAGCATCACTAGTGACCTCTAGTAAATAGTATACAGTGCTATGATAGTCCAGAGCTTATCGTGTGTCTATCCTTCATCATTATCATGGTCCCCCTTCACTGGGCTTGCAACAATATGTATAGCACCACTAGTGACCCCTAGTAAATGGTATAGAGTGCTCTGATAGACCAGAGCTTATCGTGTGTCTATCCTTCATCATGATCATGGTCCCCCTTCACTGGGCTGGAACAATATGTATGGCATCACTAGTGACCTCTAGTAAATAGTATACAGTACTATGATAGACCAGAGCTTATCGTGTGTCTATCCTTCATCATGATCATGGTCCGCCTTCTCTGGGCTACAACAAAATGTATAGCATCACTAGTGACCTCTAGTAAATAGTATACAGTACTATGATAGACCAGAGCTTATCGTGTGTCTATCCTTCATCATGATCATGGTCCCCTTTCACTGGGCTACAACAAAATCTATAGCATCACTAGTGACCTCTACTAAAGGGTATACAGTACTATGATAGAACAGAGCTTATCTGTGTGTCTATCCTTCATCATGATCATGGTCCTCCTTCTCTGGGCTACAACAAAATGTATAGCATCACTAGTGACCTCTAGTAAATAGTATACAGTACTATGATAGACCAGAGCTTATCGTGTGTCTATCCTTCATCATGATCATGGTCCCCCTTCACTGGGCTGCAACAATATGTATAGCACCACTAGTGACCCCTAGTAAATGGTATACGGTGCTATGATAGACCAGAGCTTATCGTGTGTCTATCCTTCATCATGATCATGGTCCCCCTTCACTGGGCTGCAACAATGTGTATGGCATCACTAGTGACCTCTAGTAAATAGTATACGGTGCTATGATACACCAGAGCTTATCGTGTGTCTATCCTTCATCATGATAATGGTCCCCCTTCTCTGGGCTACAACAAAATGTATAGCATCACTAGTGACCTCTAGTAAATAGTATACAGTACTATGATAGACCAGAGCTTATCGTGTGTCTATCCTTCATCATGATCATGGTCCCCCTTCTCTGGGCTACAACAAAATGTATAGCATCACTAGTGACCTCTAGTAAATAGTATACAGTACTATGATAGACCAGAGCTTATCGTGTGTCTATCCTTCATCATGATCATGGTCCCCCTTCTCTGGGCTACAACAAAATGTATAGCATCACTAGTGACCTCTAGTAAATAGTATACAGTGCTATGATAGACCAGAGCTTATCGTGTGTCTATCCTTCATCATGATCATGGTCCCTCTTCACTGGGCTTTAACAAAATGTATAGAATCACTAGTGACCTCTAGTAAATGCTATATAGTACTATGATAGACCAGAGCTTATCTGTGTGTATAACCTTCATCATGATCATGGTCCCTCTTCACTGGGCTTTAACAAAATTTATAGCACCACTAGTGACCTCTAGTAAATGGTGTATATTGTTATGATAGACCAGAGCTTATCTGTGTCTCTATCCTTCATCATGATCATGGTCCCCCTTCACTGGGCTACAACAAAATGTATAGCATCACTAGTGACCTCTAGTAAATAGTATACAGTACTATGATAGACCAGAGCTTATCGTGTGTCTATCCATCATCATGATCATGGTCCCCCTTCACTGGACTGCAACAAAATGTATAGCATCACTAGTGTCCTATAGTAAATAGTATACAGTGCTATGATAGACCAGAGCTTATCGTGTGTCTATCCTTCATCATCATCATGGTCCCCCTTCTCTGGGCTACAACAAAATGTATAGCATCACTAGTGACCTCTAGTAAATAGTATACAGTGCTATGATAGACCAGAGCTTATTATGTGTCTATCCTTCATCATGATCATGGTCCCCCTTCACTGGACTGACACAAAATGTATAGCATCACTAGTGACCTCTAGTAAATAGTATACAGTGTTATGATAGACCAGAGCTTATCGTGTGTCTATCCATCATCATGATCATGGTCCCCCTTCACTGGGCTACAACAAAATGTATAGCACCATTAGTGACCTCTACTAAAGGGTGTACAGTACTGTGATAGACCAGAGCTTATCTGTGTGTCTATCCTTCATCATGATCATGGTCCCCCTTCACTGGACTGCAACAAAATGTATAGCACCACTAGTGACCTCTAGTAAATAGTATACAGTGCTATGATAGATCAGAGCTTATCGTGTGTCTATCCATCATCATGATCATGGTCCGCCTTCACTGGGCTACAACAAAATGTACAGCATCACTAGTGACCTCTAGTAAATAGTATACAGTGCTATGATAGATCAGAGCTTATCGTGTGTCTATCCATCATGATCATGGTCCCCCTTCACTGGGCTACAACAAAATGTATAGCACCACTAGTGACCTCTAGTAAATGGTGTATAGTGTTATGATAGACCAGAGCTTATCTGTGTCTCTATCCTTCAACATGATCATGGTCCCCCTTCATTGGGCTACAACAAAATGTATAGCCCCACTAGTGACCTCTAGTAAATGATATACAGTACTATGATAGACCAGAGCTTATCTGTTTGTCCATCCGTCATAATGATCATGGTCCCTCTTCACTGGGATACAACAATATGTATAGCACCACTAGTGACCACTAGTAAATGCTATACAGTACTGTGATAGACCCGAGCTTATCTGTGTGTCTATCCTTCATAATGATCATGGTCCCCCTTCACTGGACTGTAACAATATGTATAGCACCATTAGTGACCTCTAGTAAAGGGTATACAGTACTGTGATAGACCAGAGCTTATCTGTGTGTCTATCCATCATGATCGAAGTCCCCCTTCACTGGGCTACAACAAAATGTATAGCACCATTAGTGACCCCTAGTAAATGGTATATAGTGCTATAATAGACCAGAGCTTATCTGACTGTCTATCCTTCATCATGATCGTGGTCCACCTTAATTGGTCTGTAGCAAAATGTATAGCACCACTAGTGACCCATAGTAAATCGTATACAGTGCTATGATAGACCAGAGCATATCTGTGTGTCTATCCTTCATCATGATCATGGTCCCCCTTCACTGGGCTGCAACAATATGTATAGCACCATTAGTGACCTCTAGTAAATGGTATACAGAGCTATGATAGACCAGAGCTTATCTGTGTGTCTATCCTTCATCATGATCATGGTCCCCCTTCACTGAGCTGCAACAAAATGTATAGCATCATTAGTGACCTCTACTAAAGGGTATACAGTACTATGATAGACCAGAGCTTATCTGTGTGTCTATCCTTCATCATGATCATGGTCCCCCTTCACTGGGCTGCAACAAAATGTATAGCACCATTAGTGACCTCTACTAAAGGGTATACAGTACTATGATAGACCAGAGCTTATCTGTGTGTCTATCCTTCATCATGATCATGGTCCCCCTTCACTGAGCTGCAACAAAATGTATAGCACCATTAGTGATCTCTACTAAGGGGTATACAGTACTATGATACACCAGAGCTTATCTGTGTGTCTATACTTCATCATGATCATGGTCCCCCTTCACTGAGCTGCAACAAAATGTATAGCACCATTAGTGACCTCTACTAAAGGGTATACAGTACTATGATAGACCAGAGCTTATCTGTGTGTCTATCCATCATGATCATAGTCTCCCTTTCACTGGGCTACAACAAAATATATAGCATCACTAGTGACCTCTACTAAAGGGTATACAGTACTATGATAGACCAGAGCTTATCTGTGTGTCTATCCTTCATCATGATCATGGTCCTCCTTCTCTGGGCTACAACAAAATGTATAGCATCACTAGTGACCTCTAGTAAATAGTATACAGTGCTATGATAGTCCAGAGCTTATCGTGTGTCTATCCTTCATCATGATCATGGTCCCCCTTCACTGGGCTTGCAACAATATGTATAGCACCACTAGTGACCCCTAGTAAATGGTATAGAGTGCTATGATAGACCAGAGCTTATCGTGTGTCTATCCTTCATCATGATCATGGTCCCCCTTCACTGGGCTGGAACAATATGTATGGCATCACTAGTGACCTCTAGTAAATAGTATACAGTACTATGATAGACCAGAGCTTATCGTGTGTCTATCCTTCATCATGATCATGGTCCGCCTTCTCTGGGCTACAACAAAATGTATAGCATCACTAGTGACCTCTAGTAAATAGTATACAGTACTATGATAGACCAGAGCTTATCGTGTGTCTATCCTTCATCATGATCATGGTCCCCCTTCACTGAGCTGCAACAAAATGTATAGCACCATTAGTGACCTCTACTAAGGGGTATACAGTACTATGATAGACCAGAGCTTATCTGTGTGTCTATACTTCATCATGATCATGGTCCCCCTTCACTGAGCTACATCAAAATGTATAGCACCATTAGTGACCTCTACTAAAGGGTATACAGTACTATGATAGACCAGAGCTTATCTGTGTGTCTATCCATCATGATCATAGTCTCCCTTTCACTGGGCTACAACAAAATCTATAGCATCACTAGTGACCTCTACTAAAGGGTATACAGTACTATGATAGAACAGAGCTTATCTGTGTGTCTATCCTTCATCATGATCATGGTCCTCCTTCTCTGGGCTACAACAAAATGTATAGCATCACTAGTGACCTCTAGTAAATAGTATACAGTACTATGATAGACCAGAGCTTATCGTGTGTCTATCCTTCATCATGATCATGGTCCCCCTTCACTGGGCTACAACAAAATGTATAGCATCACTAGTGACCTCTAGTAAATAGTATACAGTACTATGATAGACCAGAGCTTATCGTGTGTCTATCCTTCATCATGATCATGGTCCCCCTTCTCTGGGCTACAACAAAATGTATAGCATCACTAGTGACCTCTAGTAAATAGTATACAGTACTATGATAGACCAGAGCTTATCGTGTGTCTATCCTTCATCATGATCATGGTCCCCCTTCTCTGGGCTACAACAAAATGTATAGCATCACTAGTGACCTCTAGTAAATAGTATACAGTGCTATGATAGACCAGAGCTTATCGTGTGTCTATCCTTCATCATGATCATGGTCCCTCTTCACTGGGCTTTAACAAAATGTATAGAATCACTAGTGACCTCTAGTAAATGCTATATAGTACTATGATAGACCAGAGCTTATCTGTGTGTATAACCTTCATCATGATCATGGTCCCTCTTCACTGGGCTTTAACAAAATTTATAGCACCACTAGTGACCTCTAGTAAATGGTGTATATTGTTATGATAGACCAGAGCTTATCTGTGTCTCTATCCTTCATCATGATCATGGTCCCCCTTCACTGGGCTACAACAAAATGTATAGCATCACTAGTGACCTCTAGTAAATAGTATACAGTACTATGATAGACCAGAGCTTATCGTGTGTCTATCCATCATCATGATCATGGTCCCCCTTCACTGGACTGCAACAAAATGTATAGCATCACTAGTGTCCTATAGTAAATAGTATACAGTGCTATGATAGACCAGAGCTTATCGTGTGTCTATCCTTCATCATCATCATGGTCCCCCTTCTCTGGGCTACAACAAAATGTATAGCATCACTAGTGACCTCTAGTAAATAGTATACAGTGCTATGATAGACCAGAGCTTATTATGTGTCTATCCTTCATCATGATCATGGTCCCCCTTCACTGGACTGACACAAAATGTATAGCATCACTAGTGACCTCTAGTAAATAGTATACAGTGTTATGATAGACCAGAGCTTATCGTGTGTCTATCCATCATCATGATCATGGTCCCCCTTCACTGGGCTACAACAAAATGTATAGCACCATTAGTGACCTCTACTAAAGGGTGTACAGTACTGTGATAGACCAGAGCTTATCTGTGTGTCTATCCTTCATCATGATCATGGTCCCCCTTCACTGGACTGCAACAAAATGTAAAGCACCACTAGTGACCTCTAGTAAATAGTATACAGTGCTATGATAGATCAGAGCTTATCGTGTGTCTATCCATCATCATGATCATGGTCCGCCTTCACTGGGCTACAACAAAATGTACAGCATCACTAGTGACCTCTAGTAAATAGTATACAGTGCTATGATAGATCAGAGCTTATCGTGTGTCTATCCATCATGATCATGGTCCCCCTTCACTGGGCTACAACAAAATGTATAGCACCACTAGTGACCTCTAGTAAATGGTGTATAGTGTTATGATAGACCAGAGCTTATCTGTGTCTCTATCCTTCAACATGATCATGGTCCCCCTTCATTGGGCTACAACAAAATGTATAGCCCCACTAGTGACCTCTAGTAAATGATATACAGTACTATGATAGACCAGAGCTTATCTGTTTGTCCATCCGTCATAATGATCATGGTCCCTCTTCACTGGGATACAACAATATGTATAGCACCACTAGTGACCACTAGTAAATGCTATACAGTACTGTGATAGACCCGAGCTTATCTGTGTGTCTATCCTTCATAATGATCATGGTCCCCCTTCACTGGACTGTAACAATATGTATAGCACCATTAGTGACCTCTAGTAAAGGGTATACAGTACTGTGATAGACCAGAGCTTATCTGTGTGTCTATCCATCATGATCGAAGTCCCCCTTCACTGGGCTACAACAAAATGTATAGCACCATTAGTGACCCCTAGTAAATGGTATATAGTGCTATAATAGACCAGAGCTTATCTGACTGTCTATCCTTCATCATGATCGTGGTCCACCTTAATTGGTCTGTAGCAAAATGTATAGCACCACTAGTGACCCATAGTAAATCGTATACAGTGCTATGATAGACCAGAGCATATCTGTGTGTCTATCCTTCATCATGATCATGGTCCCCCTTCACTGGGCTGCAACAATATGTATAGCACCATTAGTGACCTCTAGTAAATGGTATACAGAGCTATGATAGACCAGAGCTTATCTGTGTGTCTATCCTTCATCATGATCATGGTCCCCCTTCACTGAGCTGCAACAAAATGTATAGCACCATTAGTGACCTCTACTAAAGGGTATACAGTACTATGATAGACCAGAGCTTATCTGTGTGTCTATCCTTCATCATGATCATGGTCCCCCTTCACTGGGCTGCAACAAAATGTATAGCACCATTAGTGACCTCTACTAAAGGGTATACAGTACTATGATAGACCAGAGCTTATCTGTGTGTCTATCCTTCATCATGATCATGGTCCCCCTTCACTGAGCTGCAACAAAATGTATAGCACCATTAGTGATCTCTACTAAGGGGTATACAGTACTATGATACACCAGAGCTTATCTGTGTGTCTATACTTCATCATGATCATGGTCCCCCTTCACTGAGCTGCAACAAAATGTATAGCACCATTAGTGACCTCTACTAAAGGGTGTACAGTACTATGATAGACCAGAGCTTATCTGTGTGTCTATCCATCATGATCATAGTCTCCCTTTCACTGGGCTACAACAAAATGTATAGCATCACTAGTGACCTCTACTAAAGGGTATACAGTACTATGATAGACCAGAGCTTATCTGTGTGTCTATCCTTCATCATGATCATGGTCCTCCTTCTCTGGGCTACAACAAAATGTATAGCATCACTAGTGACCTCTAGTAAATAGTATACAGTGCTATGATAGTCCAGAGCTTATCGTGTGTCTATCCTTCATCATTATCATGGTCCCCCTTCACTGGGCTTGCAACAATATGTATAGCACCACTAGTGACCCCTAGTAAATGGTATAGAGTGCTATGATAGACCAGAGCTTATCGTGTGTCTATCCTTCATCATGATCATGGTCCCCCTTCACTGGGCTGGAACAATATGTATGGCATCACTAGTGACCTCTAGTAAATAGTATACAGTACTATGATAGACCAGACCTTATCGTGTGTCTATCCTTCATCATGATCATGGTCCGCCTTCTCTGGGCTACAACAAAATGTATAGCATCACTAGTGACCTCTAGTAAATAGTATACAGTACTATGATAGACCAGAGCTTATCGTGTGTCTATCCTTCATCATGATCATGGTCCCCCTTCACTGAGCTGCAACAAAATGTATAGCACCATTAGTGACCTCTACTAAGGGGTATACAGTACTATGATAGACCAGAGCTTATCTGTGTGTCTATACTTCATCATGATCATGGTCCCCCTTCACTGAGCTACATCAAAATGTATAGCACCATTAGTGACCTCTACTAAAGGGTATACAGTACTATGATAGACCAGAGCTTATCTGTGTGTCTATCCATCATGATCATAGTCTCCCTTTCACTGGGCTACAACAAAATCTATAGCATCACTAGTGACCTCTACTAAAGGGTATACAGTACTATGATAGAACAGAGCTTATCTGTGTGTCTATCCTTCATCATGATCATGGTCCTCCTTCTCTGGGCTACAACAAAATGTATAGCATCACTAGTGACCTCTAGTAAATAGTATACAGTACTATGATAGACCAGAGCTTATCGTGTGTCTATCCTTCATCATGATCATGGTCCCCCTTCACTGGGCTGCAACAATATGTATAGCACCACTAGTGACCCCTAGTAAATGGTATACGGTGCTATGATAGACCAGAGCTTATCGTGTGTCTATCCTTCATCATGATCATGGTCCCCCTTCACTGGGCTGCAACAATGTGTATGGCATCACTAGTGACCTCTAGTAAATAGTATACGGTGCTATGATACACCAGAGCTTATCGTGTGTCTATCCTTCATCATGATAATGGTCCCCCTTCTCTGGGCTACAACAAAATGTATAGCATCACTAGTGACCTCTAGTAAATAGTATACAGTACTATGATAGACCAGAGCTTATCGTGTGTCTATCCTTCATCATGATCATGGTCCCCCTTCTCTGGGCTACAACAAAATGTATAGCATCACTACTGACCTCTAGTAAATAGTATACAGTACTATGATAGACCAGAGCTTATCGTGTGTCTATCCTTCATCATGATCATGGTCCCCCTTCTCTGGGCTACAACAAAATGTATAGCATCACTAGTGACCTCTAGTAAATAGTATACAGTACTATGATAGACCAGAGCTTATCGTGTGTCTATCCTTCATCATGATCATGGTCCCCCTTCTCTGGGCTACAACAAAATGTATAGCATCACTAGTGACCTCTAGTAAATAGTATACAGTGCTATGATAGACCAGAGCTTATCGTGTGTCTATCCTTCATCATGATCATGGTCCCTCTTCACTGGGCTTTAACAAAATGTATAGAATCACTAGTGACCTCTAGTAAATGCTATATAGTACTATGATAGACCAGAGCTTATCTGTGTGTATAACCTTCATCATGATCATGGTCCCTCTTCACTGGGCTTTAACAAAATTTATAGCACCACTAGTGACCTCTAGTAAATGGTGTATAGTGTTATGATAGACCAGAGCTTATCTGTGTCTCTATCCTTCATCATGATCATGGTCCCCCTTCACTGGGCTACAACAAAATGTATAGCATCACTAGTGACCTCTAGTAAATAGTATACAGTACTATGATAGACCAGAGCTTATCGTGTGTCTATCCATCATCATGATCATGGTCCCCCTTCACTGGACTGCAACAAAATGTATAGCATCACTAGTGTCCTATAGTAAATAGTATACAGTGCTATGATAGACCAGAGCTTATCGTGTGTCTATCCATCATCATCATGGTCCCCCTTCTCTGGGCTACAACAAAATGTATAGCATCACTAATGACCTCTAGTAAATAGTATACAGTGCTATGATAGACCAGAGCTTATCGTGTGTCTATCCATCATCATGATCATGGTCCCCCTTCACTGGACTGCAACAAAATGTATAGCATCACTAGTGAACTCTAGTAAATAGTATACAGTGCTATGATAGACCAGAGCTTATTATGTGTCTATCCTTCATCATGATCATGGTCCCCCTTCACTGGACTGCAACAAAATGTATAGCATCACTAGTGACCTCTAGTAAATAGTATACAGTGTTATGATAGACCAGAGCTTATCGTGTGTCTATCCATCATCATGATCATGGTCCCCCTTCACTGGGCTATAACAAAATGTATAGCACCATTAGTGACCTCTACTAAAGGGTGTACAGTACTATGATAGAACAGAGCTTATATGTGTGTCTATCCTTCATCATGATCATGGTCCCCCTTCACTGGACTGCAACAAAATGTATAGCATCACTAGTGACCTCTAGTAAATAGTATACAGTGCTATGATAGATCAGAGCTTATCGTGTGTCTATCCATCATCATGATCATGGTCCGCCTTCACTGGGCTACAACAAAATGTACAGCATCACTAGTGACCTCTAGTAAATAGTATACAGTGCTATGATAGATCAGAGCTTATCGTGTGTCTATCCATCATGATCATGGTCCCCCTTCACTGGGCTACAACAAAATGTATAGCACCACTAGTGACCTCTAGTAAATGGTGTATAGTGTTATGATAGACCAGAGCTTATCTGTGTCTCTATCCTTCATCATGATCATGGTCCCCCTTCATTGGGCTACAACAAAATGTATAGCTCCACTAGTGACCTCTAGTAAATGGTATACAGTACTGTGATAGACCAGAGCTTATCTGTGTGTCTATCCATCATGATCATGGTCCCTCTTCACTGGGCTACAACAATATGTATAGCACCACTAGTGACCTCTAGTAAATGGTATACAGTACTGTGATAGACCAGAGCTTATCTGTGTGTCTATCCTTCATCATGATCATGGTCCCCCTTTACTGGACTGTAACAATATGTATAGCTCCATTAGTGACCTCTAGTAAAGGGTATATAGTACTGTGATAGACCAGAGCTTATCTGTGTGTCTATCCATCATGATCGAAGTCCCCCTTCACTGGACTGTAACAAAATGTATAGCACCATTAGTGACCTCTAGTAAAGGGTATACGGTGCTATGATAGACCAGAGCTTATCTGTGTGTCTATCCATCATGATCGAAGTCCCCCTTCACTGGACTGTAACAAAATGTATAGCACCACTAGTGACCCATAGTAAATGGTATACAGTGCTATGATAGACCAGAGCTTATCGTGTGTCTATCCATCATGATCATGGTCCCCCTTCACTGGGCTACAACAAAATGTATAGCACCACTAGTGACCTCTAGTAAATGATATACAGTGCTATGATAGATCAGAGCTTATCGTGTGTCTATCCATCATCATGATCATGGTCCCCCTTCACTGGGCTACAACAAAATGTATAGCATCACTAGTGACCTCTAGTAAATAGTATATAGTACTATGATAGACCAGAGCTTATCGTGTGTCTATCCATCATCATGATCATGGTCCCCCTTCACTGGGCTGCAACAATATGTATAGCACCATTAGTGACCCATAGTAAATGGTATACAGTGCTATGATAGACCAGAGCTTATCTGTGTGTCTATCCTTCATCATGATCATGGTCCCCCTTCACTGGGCTGCAACAATATGTATAGCACCATTAGTGACCTCTAGTAAATGGTATACAGTGCTATGATAGACCAGAGCTTATCTGTGTGTCTACCCTTCATCATGATCATGGTCCCCCTTCACTGAGCTGCAACAAAATGTATAGCACCATTAGTGACCTCTACTAAAGGGTATACAGTACTATGATAGACCAGAGCTTATCTGTGTGTCTATCCTTCATCATGATCATGGTCCCCCTTCACTGGGCTGCAACAAAATGTATAGCACCATTAGTGACCTCTACTAAAGGGTATACAGTACTATGATAGACCAGAGCTTATCTGTGTGCCTATCCTTCATCATGATCATGGTCCCCCTTCACTGAGCTGCAACAAAATGTATAGCACCATTAGTGACCTCTACTAAGGGGTATACAGTAGTATGATAGACCAGACCTTATCTGTGTGTCTATACTTCATCATGATCATGGTCCCCCTTCACTGAGCTGCAGCAAAATGTATAGCACCATTAGTGACCTCTACTAAAGGGTGTACAGTACTATGATAGACCAGAGCTTATCTGTGTGTCTATCCATCATGATCATAGTCTCCCTTTCACTGGGCTACAACAAAATGTATAGCATCACTAGTGACCTCTACTAAAGGGTATACAGTACTATGATAGAACAGAGCTTATCTGTGTGTCTATCCTTCATCATGATCATGGTCCTCCTTCTCTGGGCTACAACAAAATGTATAGCATCACTAGTGACCTCTAGTAAATAGTATACAGTACTATGATAGATCAGAGCTTATCGTGTGTCTATCCTTCATCATGATCATGGTCCCCCTTCACTGGGCTGCAACAATATGTATAGCACCACTAGTGACCTCTAGTAAATGGTATACGGTGCTATGATAGACCAGAGCTTATCGTGTGTCTATCCTTCATCATGATCATTGTCCCCCTTCACTGGGCTGCAACAATGTGTATGGCATCACTAGTGACCTCTAGTAAATAGTATACGGTGCTATGATACACCAGAGCTTATCGTGTGTGTATCCTTCATCATGATCATGGTCCCCCTTCTCTGGGCTACAACAAAATGTATAGCATCACTAGTGACCTCTAGTAAATAGTATACAGTACTATGATAGACCAGAGCTTATCGTGTGTCTATCCTTCATCATGATCATGGTCCCCCTTCTCTGGGCTACAACAAAATGTATAGCATCACTAGTGACCTCTAGTAAATAGTATACAGTACTATGATATACCAGAGCTTATCGTGTGTCTATCCTTCATCATGATCATGGTCCCCCTTCTCTGGGCTACAACAAAATGTATAGCATCACTAGTGACCTCTAGTAAATAGTATACAGTACTATTATAGACCAGAGCTTATCGTGTGTCTATCCTTCATCATGATCATGGTCCCCCTTCTCTGGGCTACAACAAAATGTATAGCATCACTAGTGACCTCTAGTAAATAGTATACAGTGCTATGATAGACCAGAGCTTATCGTGTGTCTATCCTTCATCATGATCATGGTCCCTCTTCACTGGGCTTTAACAAAATGTATAGCACCACTAGTGACCTCTAGTAAATGGTATATAGTACTATGATAGACCAGAGCTTATCTGTGTGTATAACCTTCATCATGATCATGGTCCCTCTTCACTGGGCTTTAACAAAATTTATAGCACCACTAGTGACCTCTAGTAAATGGTGTATAGTGTTATGATAGACCAGAGCTTATCTGTGTCTCTATCCTTCATCATGATCATGGTCCCCCTTCATTGGGCTGCAACAAAATGTATAGCATCACTAGTGACCTCTAGTAAATAGTATACAGTGCTATGATAGACCAGAGCTTATCGTGTGTCTATCCATCATCATGATCATGGTCCCCCTTCACTGGACTGCAACAAAATGTATAGCATCACTGGTGTCCTCTAGTAAATAGTATACAGTGCTATGATAGACCAGAGCTTATCGTGTGTCTATCCTTCATCATGATCATGGTCCCCCTTCTCTGGGCTACAACAAAATGTATAGCATCACTAGTGACCTCTAGTAAATAGTATACAGTGCTATGTTAGACCAGAGCTTATCGTGTGTCTATCCATCATCATGATCATGGTCCCCCTTCACTGGACTGCAACAAAATGTATAGCATCACTAGTGACCTCTAGTAAATAGTATACAGTGCTATGATAGACCAGAGCTTATTATGTGTCTATCCTTCATCATGATCATGGTCCCCCTTCACTGGACTGACACAAAATGTATAGCATCACTAGTGACCTCTAGTAAATAGTATACAGTGTTATGATAGACCAGAGCTTATCGTGTGTCTATCCATCATCATGATCATGGTCCCCCTTCACTGGGCTACAACAAAATGTATAGCACCATTAGTGACCTCTACTAAAGGGTGTACAGTACTGTGATAGACCAGAGCTTATCTGTGTGTCTATCCTTCATCATGATCATGGTCCCCCTTCACTGGACTGCAACAAAATGTATAGCACCACTAGTGACCTCTAGTAAATAGTATACAGTGCTATGATAGATCAGAGCTTATCGTGTGTCTATCCATCATCATGATCATGGTCCGCCTTCACTGGGCTACAACAAAATGTACAGCATCACTAGTGACCTCTAGTAAATAGTATACAGTGCTATGATAGATCAGAGCTTATCGTGTGTCTATCCATCATGATCATGGTCCCCCTTCACTGGGCTACAACAAAATGTATAGCACCACTAGTGACCTCTAGTAAATGGTGTATAGTGTTATGATAGACCAGAGCTTATCTGTGTCTCTATCCTTCAACATGATCATGGTCCCCCTTCATTGGGCTACAACAAAATGTATAGCCCCACTAGTGACCTCTAGTAAATGATATACAGTACTATGATAGACCAGAGCTTATCTGTTTGTCCATCCTTCATAATGATCATGGTCCCTCTTCACTGGGATACAACAATATGTATAGCACCACTAGTGACCACTAGTAAATGCTATACAGTACTGTGATAGACCCGAGCTTATCTGTGTGTCTATCCTTCATAATGATCATGGTCCCCCTTTACTGGACTGTAACAATATGTATATCACCATTAGTGACCTCTAGTAAAGGGTATACAGTACTGTGATAGACCAGAGCTTATCTGTGTGTCTATCCATCATGATCGAAGTCCCCCTTCACTGGGCTACAACAAAATGTATAGCACCATTAGTGACCCCTAGTAAATGGTATATAGTGCTATAATAGACCAGAGCTTATCTGACTGTCTATCCTTCATCATGATCGTGGTCCACCTTAATTGGTCTGTAGCAAAATGTATAGCACCACTAGTGACCCATAGTAAATCGTATACAGTGCTATGATAGACCAGAGCATATCTGTGTGTCTATCCTTCATCATGATCATGGTCCCCCTTCACTGGGCTGCAACAATATGTATAGCACCATTAGTGACCTCTAGTAAATGGTATACAGAGCTATGATAGACCAGAGCTTATCTGTGTGTCTATCCTTCATCATGATCATGGTCCCCCTTCACTGAGCTGCAACAAAATGTATAGCACCATTAGTGACCTCTACTAAAGGGTATACAGTACTATGATAGACCAGAGCTTATCTGTGTGTCTATCCTTCATCATGATCATGGTCCCCCTTCACTGGGCTGCAACAAAATGTATAGCACCATTAGTGACCTCTACTAAAGGGTATACAGTACTATGATAGACCAGAGCTTATCTGTGTGTCTATCCTTCATCATGATCATGGTCCCCCTTCACTGAGCTGCAACAAAATGTATAGCACCATTAGTGATCTCTACTAAGGGGTATACACTACTATGATACACCAGAGCTTATCTGTGTGTCTATACTTCATCATGATCATGGTCCCCCTTCACTGGGCTGCAACAATATGTATAGCACCATTAGTGACTTCTAGTAAATGGTATACAGAGCTATGATAGACCAGAGCTTATCTGTGTGTCTATCCTTCATCATGATCATGGTCCCCCTTCACTGAGCTGCAACAAAATGTATAGCACCATTAGTGACCTCTACTAAAGGGTATACAGTACTATGATAGACCAGAGCTTATCTGTGTGTCTATCCTTCATCATGATCATGGTCCCCCTTCACTGGGCTGCAACAAAATGTATAGCACCATTAGTGACCTCTACTAAAGGGTATACAGTACTATGATAGACCAGAGCTTATCTGTGTGTCTATCCTTCATCATGATCATGGTCCCCCTTCACTGAGCTGCAACAAAATGTATAGCACCATTAGTGATCTCTACTAAGGGGTATACAGTACTATGATACACCAGAGCTTATCTGTGTGTCTATACTTCATCATGATCATGGTCCCCCTTCACTGAGCTGCAACAAAATGTATAGCACCATTAGTGACCTCTACTAAAGGGTGTACAGTACTATGATAGACCAGAGCTTATCTGTGTGTCTATCCTTCATCATGATCATGGTCCTCCTTCTCTGGGCTACAACAAAATGTATAGCATCACTAGTGACCTCTAGTAAATAGTATACAGTACTATGATAGACCAGAGCTTATCGTGTGTCTATCCTTCATCATGATCATGGTCCCCTTTCACTGGGCTACAACAAAATCTATAGCATCACTAGTGACCTCTACTAAAGGGTATACAGTACTATGATAGAACAGAGCTTATCTGTGTGTCTATCCTTCATAATGATCATGGTCCCCCTTCACTGGACTGTAACAATATGTATAGCACCATTAGTGACCTCTAGTAAAGGGTATACAGTACTGTGATAGACCAGAGCTTATCTGTGTGTCTATCCATCATGATCGAAGTCCCCCTTCACTGGGCTACAACAAAATGTATAGCACCATTAGTGACCCCTAGTAAATGGTATATAGTGCTATAATAGACCAGAGCTTGTCTGACTGTCTATCCTTCATCATGATCGTGGTCCACCTTAATTGGTCTGTAGCAAAATGTATAGCACCACTAGTGACCCATAGTAAATCGTATACAGTGCTATGATAGACCAGAGCATATCTGTGTGTCTATCCTTCATCATGATCATGGTCCCCCTTCACTGGGCTGCAACAATATGTATAGCACCATTAGTGACCTCTAGTAAATGGTATACAGAGCTATGATAGACCAGAGCTTATCTGTGTGTCTATCCTTCATCATGATCATGGTCCCCCTTCACTGAGCTGCAACAAAATGTATAGCACCATTAGTGACCTCTACTAAAGGGTATACAGTACTATGATAGACCAGAGCTTATCTGTGTGTCTATCCTTCATCATGATCATGGTCCCCCTTCACTGGGCTGCAACAAAATGTATAGCACCATTAGTGACCTCTACTAAAGGGTATACAGTACTATGATAGACCAGAGCTTATCTGTGTGTCTATCCTTCATCATGATCATGGTCCCCCTTCACTGAGCTGCAACAAAATGTATAGCACCATTAGTGATCTCTACTAAGGGGTATACAGTACTATGATACACCAGAGCTTATCTGTGTGTCTATACTTCATCATGATCATGGTCCCCCTTCACTGAGCTGCAACAAAATGTATAGCACCATTAGTGACCTCTACTAAAGGGTATACAGTACTATGATAGACCAGAGCTTATCTGTGTGTCTATCCATCATGATCATAGTCTCCCTTTCACTGGGCTACAACAAAATGTATAGCATCACTAGTGACCTCTACTAAAGGGTATACAGTACTATGATAGACCAGAGCTTATCTGTGTGTCTATCCTTCATCATGATCATGGTCCTCCTTCTCTGGGCTACAACAAAATGTATAGCATCACTAGTGACCTCTAGTAAATAGTATAAAGTGCTATGATAGTCCAGAGCTTATCGTGTGTCTATCCTTCATCATTATCATGGTCCCCCTTCACTGGGCTTGCAACAATATGTATAGCACCACTAGTGACCCCTAGTAAATGGTATAGAGTGCTATGATAGACCAGAGCTTATCGTGTGTCTGTCCTTCATCATGATCATGGTCCCCCTTCACTGGGCTGGAACAATATGTATGGCATCACTAGTGACCTCTAGTAAATAGTATACAGTACTATGATAGACCAGAGCTTATCGTGTGTCTATCCTTCATCATGATCATGGTCCGCCTTCTCTGGGCTACAACAAAATGTATAGCATCACTAGTGACCTCTAGTAAATAGTATACAGTACTATGATAGACCAGAGCTTATCGTGTGTCTATCCTTCATCATGATCATGGTCCCCCTTCACTGAGCTGCAACAAAATGTATAGCACCATTAGTGACCTCTACTAAGGGGTATACAGTACTATGATAGACCAGAGCTTATCTGTGTGTCTATACTTCATCATGATCATGGTCCCCCTTCACTGAGCTACATCAAAATGTATAGCACCATTAGTGACCTCTACTAAAGGGTATACAGTACTATGATAGACCAGAGCTTATCTGTGTGTCTATCCATCATGATCATAGTCTCCCTTTCACTGGGCTACAACAAAATCTATAGCATCACTAGTAACCTCTACTAAAGGGTATACAGTACTATGATAGAACAGAGCTTATCTGTGTGTCTATCCTTCATCATGATCATGGTCCTCCTTCTCTGGGCTACAACAAAATGTATAGCATCACTAGTGACCTCTAGTAAATAGTATACAGTACTATGATAGACAAAAGCTTATCGTGTGTCTATCCTTCATCATGATCATGGTCCCCCTTCACTGGGCTGCAACAATATGTATAGCACCACTAGTGACCCCTAGTAAATGGTATACGGTGCTATGATAGACCAGAGCTTATCGTGTGTCTATCCTTCATCATGATCATGGTCCCCCTTCACTGGGCTGCAACAATGTGTATGGCATCACTAGTGACCTCTAGTAAATAGTATACGGTGCTATGATACACCAGAGCTTATCGTGTGTCTATCCTTCATCATGATAATGGTCCCCCTTCTCTGGGCTACAACAAAATGTATAGCATCACTAGTGACCTCTAGTAAATAGTATACAGTACTATGATAGACCAGAGCTTATCGTGTGTCTATCCTTCATCATGATCATGGTCCCCCTTCTCTGGGCTACAACAAAATGTATAGCATCACTAGTGACCTCTAGTAAATAGTATACAGTACTATGATAGACCAGAGCTTATCGTGTGTCTATCCTTCATCATGATCATGGTCCCCCTTCTCTGGGCTACAACAAAATGTATAGCATCACTAGTGACCTCTAGTAAATAGTATACAGTGCTATGATAGACCAGAGCTTATCGTGTGTCTATCCTTCATCATGATCATGGTCCCTCTTCACTGGGCTTTAACAAAATGTATAGAATCACTAGTGACCTCTAGTAAATGCTATATAGTACTATGATAGACCAGAGCTTATCTGTGTGTATAACCTTCATCATGATCATGGTCCCTCTTCACTGGGCTTTAACAAAATTTATAGCACCACTAGTGACCTCTAGTAAATGGTGTATATTGTTATGATAGACCAGAGCTTATCTGTGTCTCTATCCTTCATCATGATCATGGTCCCCCTTCACTGGGCTACAACAAAATGTATAGCATCACTAGTGACCTCTAGTAAATAGTATACAGTACTATGATAGACCAGAGCTTATCGTGTGTCTATCCATCATCATGATCATGGTCCCCCTTCACTGGACTGCAACAAAATGTATAGCATCACTAGTGTCCTATAGTAAATAGTATACAGTGCTATGATAGACCAGAGCTTATCGTGTGTCTATCCTTCATCATCATCATGGTCCCCCTTCTCTGGGCTACAACAAAATGTATAGCATCACTAGTGACCTCTAGTAAATAGTATACAGTGCTATGATAGACCAGAGCTTATTATGTGTCTATCCTTCATCATGATCATGGTCCCCCTTCACTGGACTGACACAAAATGTATAGCATCACTAGTGACCTCTAGTAAATAGTATACAGTGTTATGATAGACCAGAGCTTATCGTGTGTCTATCCATCATCATGATCATGGTCCCCCTTCACTGGGCTACAACAAAATGTATAGCACCATTAGTGACCTCTACTAAAGGGTGTACAGTACTGTGATAGACCAGAGCTTATCTGTGTGTCTATCCTTCATCATGATCATGGTCCCCCTTCACTGAGCTGCAACAAAATGTACAGCATCACTAGTGACCTCTAGTAAATAGTATACAGTGCTATGATAGATCAGAGCTTATCGTGTGTCTATCCATCATGATCATGGTCCCCCTTCACTGGGCTACAACAAAATGTATAGCACCACTAGTGACCTCTAGTAAATGGTGTATAGTGTTATGATAGACCAGAGCTTATCTGTGTCTCTATCCTTCAACATGATCATGGTCCCCCTTCATTGGGCTACAACAAAATGTATAGCCCCACTAGTGACCTCTAGTAAATGATATACAGTACTATGATAGACCAGAGCTTATCTGTTTGTCCATCCGTCATAATGATCATGGTCCCTCTTCACTGGGATACAACAATATGTATAGTACCACTAGTGACCACTAGTAAATGCTATACAGTACTGTGATAGACCCGAGCTTATCTGTGTGTCTATCCTTCATAATGATCATGGTCCCCCTTCACTGGACTGTAACAATATGTATAGCACCATTAGTGACCTCTAGTAAAGGGTATACAGTACTGTGATAGACCAGAGCTTATCTGTGTGTCTATCCATCATGATCGAAGTCCCCCTTCACTGGGCTACAACAAAATGTATAGCACCATTAGTGACCCCTAGTAAATGGTATATAGTGCTATAATAGACCAGAGCTTATCTGACTGTCTATCCTTCATCATGATCGTGGTCCACCTTAATTGGTCTGTAGCAAAATGTATAGCACCACTAGTGACCCATAGTAAATCGTATACAGTGCTATGATAGACCAGAGCATATCTGTGTGTCTATCCTTCATCATGATCATGGTCCCCCTTCACTGGGCTGCAACAATATGTATAGCACCATTAGTGACTTCTAGTAAATGGTATACAGAGCTATGATAGACCAGAGCTTATCTGTGTGTCTATCCTTCATCATGATCATGGTCCCCCTTCACTGAGCTGCAACAAAATGTATAGCACCATTAGTGACCTCTACTAAAGGGTATACAGTACTATGATAGACCAGAGCTTATCTGTGTGTCTATCCTTCATCATGATCATGGTCCCCCTTCACTGGGCTGCAACAAAATGTATAGCACCATTAGTGACCTCTACTAAAGGGTATACAGTACTATGATAGACCAGAGCTTATCTGTGTGTCTATCCTTCATCATGATCATGGTCCCCCTTCACTGAGCTGCAACAAAATGTATAGCACCATTAGTGATCTCTACTAAGGGGTATACAGTACTATGATACACCAGAGCTTATCTGTGTGTCTATACTTCATCATGATCATGGTCCCCCTTCACTGAGCTGCAACAAAATGTATAGCACCATTAGTGACCTCTACTAAAGGGTGTACAGTACTATGATAGACCAGAGCTTATCTGTGTGTCTATCCTTCATCATGATCATGGTCCTCCTTCTCTGGGCTACAACAAAATGTATAGCATCACTAGTGACCTCTACTAAAGGGTATACAGTACTATGATAGACCAGAGCTTATCTGTGTGTCTATCCTTCATCATGATCATGGTCCTCCTTCTCTGGGCTACAACAAAATGTATAGCATCACTAGTGACCTCTAGTAAATAGTATACAGTGCTATGATAGTCCAGAGCTTATCGTGTGTCTATCCTTCATCATTATCATGGTCCCCCTTCACTGGGCTTGCAACAATATGTATAGCACCACTAGTGACCCCTAGTAAATGGTATAGAGTGCTATGATAGACCAGAGCTTATCGTGTGTCTATCCTTCATCATGATCATGGTCCCCCTTCACTGGGCTGGAACAATATGTATGGCATCACTAGTGACCTCTAGTAAATAGTATACAGTACTATGATAGACCAGAGCTTATCGTGTGTCTATCCTTCATCATGATCATGGTCCGCCTTCTCTGGGCTACAACAAAATGTATAGCATCACTAGTGACCTCTAGTAAATAGTATACAGTACTATGATAGACCAGAGCTTATCGTGTGTCTATCCTTCATCATGATCATGGTCCCCCTTCACTGAGCTGCAACAAAATGTATAGCACCATTAGCGACCTCTACTAAGGGGTATACAGTACTATGATAGACCAGAGCTTATCTGTGTGTCTATACTTCATCATGATCATGGTCCCCCTTCACTGAGCTACATCAAAATGTATAGCACCATTAGTGACCTCTACTAAAGGGTATACAGTACTATGATAGACCAGAGCTTATCTGTGTGTCTATCCATCATGATCATAGTCTCCCTTTCACTGGGCTACAACAAAATCTATAGCATCACTAGTGACCTCTACTAAAGGGTATACAGTACTATGATAGAACAGAGCTTATCTGTGTGTCTATCCTTCATCATGATCATGGTCCTCCTTCTCTGGGCTACAACAAAATGTATAGCATCACTAGTGACCTCTAGTAAATAGTATACAGTACTATGATAGACCAGAGCTTATCGTGTGTCTATCCTTCATCATGATCATGGTCCCCCTTCACTGGGCTGCAACAATATGTATAGCACCACTAGTGACCCCTAGTAAATGGTATACGGTGCTATGATAGACCAGAGCTTATCGTGTGTCTATCCTTCATCATGATCATGGTCCCCCTTCACTGGGCTGCAACAATGTGTATGGCATCACTAGTGACCTCTAGTAAATAGTATACGGTGCTATGATACACCAGAGCTTATCGTGTGTCTATCCTTCATCATGATAATGGTCCCCCTTCTCTGGGCTACAACAAAATGTATAGCATCACTAGTGACCTCTAGTAAATAGTATACAGTACTATGATAGACCAGAGCTTATCGTGTGTCTATCCTTCATCATGATCATGGTCCCCCTTCTCTGGGCTACAACAAAATGTATAGCATCACTAGTGACCTCTAGTAAATAGTATACAGTACTATGATAGACCAGAGCTTATCGTGTGTCTATCCTTCATCATGATCATGGTCCCGCTTCTCTGGGCTACAACAAAATGTATAGCATCACTAGTGACCTCTAGTAAATAGTATACAGTACTATGATAGACCAGAGCTTATCGTGTGTCTATCCTTCATCATGATCATAATCCCCCTTCTCTGGGCTACAACAAAATGTATAGCATCACTAGTGACCTCTAGTAAATAGTATACAGTGCTATGATAGACCAGAGCTTATCGTGTGTCTATCCTTCATCATGATCATGGTCCCTCTTCACTGGGCTTTAACAAAATGTATAGAATCACTAGTGACCTCTAGTAAATGCTATATAGTACTATGATAGACCAGAGCTTATCTGTGTGTATAACCTTCATCATGATCATGGTCCCTCTTCACTGGGCTTTAACAAAATTTATAGCACCACTAGTGACCTCTAGTAAATGGTGTATAGTGTTATGATAGACCAGAGCTTATCTGTGTCTCTATCCTTCATCATGATCATGGTCCCCCTTCACTGGGCTACAACAAAATGTATAGCATCACTAGTGACCTCTAGTAAATAGTATACAGTACTATGATAGACCAGAGCTTATCGTGTGTCTATCCATCATCATGATCATGGTCCCCCTTCACTGGACTGCAACAAAATGTATAGCATCACTAGTGTCCTATAGTAAATAGTATACAGTGCTATGATAGACCAGAGCTTATCGTGTGTCTATCCTTCATCATCATCATGGTCCCCCTTCTCTGGGCTACAACAAAATGTATAGCATCACTAGTGACCTCTAGTAAATAGTATACAGTGCTATGATAGACCAGAGCTTATCGTGTGTCTATCCATCATCATGATCATGGTCCCCCTTCACTGGACTGCAACAAAATGTATAGCATCACTAGTGAACTCTAGTAAATAGTATACAGTGCTATGATAGACCAGAGCTTATTATGTGTCTATCCTTCATCATGATCATGGTCCCCCTTCACTGGACTGCAACAAAATGTATAGCATCACTAGTGACCTCTAGTAAATAGTATACAGTGTTATGATAGACCAGAGCTTATCGTGTGTCTATCCATCATCATGATCATGGTCCCCCTTCACTGGGCTATAACGAAATGTATAGCACCATTAGTGACCTCTACTAAAGGGTGTACAGTACTATGATAGACCAGAGCTTATATGTGTGTCTATCCTTCATCATGATCATGGTCCCCCTTCACTGGACTGCAACAAAATGTATAGCATCACTAGTGACCTCTAGTAAATAGTATACAGTGCTATGATAGATCAGAGCTTATCGTGTGTCTATCCATCATCATGATCATGGTCCGCCTTCACTGGGCTACAACAAAATGTACAGCATCACTAGTGACCTCTAGTAAATAGTATACAGTGCTATGATAGATCAGAGCTTATCGTGTGTCTATCCATCATGATCATGGTCCCCCTTCACTGGGCTACAACAAAATGTATAGCACCACTAGTGACCTCTAGTAAATGGTGTATAGTGTTATGATAGACCAGAGCTTATCTGTGTCTCTATCCTTCATCATGATCATGGTCCCCCTTCATTGGGCTACAACAAAATGTATAGCTCCACTAGTGACCTCTAGTAAATGGTATACAGTACTGTGATAGACCAGAGCTTATCTGTGTGTCTATCCATCATGATCATGGTCCCTCTTCACTGGGCTACAACAATATGTATAGCACCACTAGTGACCTCTAGTAAATGGTATACAGTACTGTGATAGACCAGAGCTTATCTGTGTGTCTATCCTTCATCATGATCATGGTCCCCCTTTACTGGACTGTAACAATATGTATAGCTCCATTAGTGACCTCTAGTAAAGGGTATACAGTACTGTGATAGACCAGAGCTTATCTGTGTGTCTATCCATCATGATCGAAGTCCCCCTTCACTGGACTGTAACAAAATGTATAGCACCATTAGTGACCTCTAGTAAAGGGTATACGGTGCTATGATAGACCAGAGCTTATCAGTGTGTCTATCCATCATGATCGAAGTCCCCCTTCACTGGACTGTAACAAAATGTATAGCACCACTAGTGACCCATAGTAAATGGTATACAGTGCTATGATAGACCAGAGCTTATCTGTGTGTCTATCCTTCATCATGATCATGGTCCCCCTTCACTGGGCTGCAACAATATGTATAGCACCATTAGTGACCTCTAGTAAATGGTATACAGTGCTATGATAGACCAGAGCTTATCTGTGTGTCTATCCTTCATCATGATCATGGTCCCCCTTCACTGAGCTGCAACAAAATGTATAGCACCATTAGTGACCTCTACTAAAGGGTATACAGTACTATGATAGACCAGAGCTTATCTGTGTGTCTATCCTTCATCATGATCATGGTCCCCCTTCACTGGGCTGCAACAAAATGTATAGCACCATTAGTGACCTCTACTAAAGGGTATACAGTACTATGATAGACCAGAGCTTATCTGTGTGTCTATCCTTCATCATGATCATGGTCCCCCTTCACTGAGCTGCAACAAAATGTATAGCACCATTAGTGATCTCTACTAAGGGGTATACAGTACTATGATAGACCAGAGCTTATCTGTGTGTCTATACTTCATCATGATCATGGTCCCCCTTCACTGAGCTGCAGCAAAATGTATAGCACCATTAGTGACCTCTACTAAAGGGTATACAGTACTATGATAGACCAGAGCTTATCTGTGTGTCTATCCATCATGATCATGGTCTCCCTTTCACTGGGCTACAACAAAATGTATAGCATCACTAGTGACCTCTACTAAAGGGTATATAGTACTATGATAGACCAGAGCTTATCTGTGTGTCTATCCTTCATCATGATCATGGTCCTCCTTCTCTGGGCTACAACAAAATGTATAGCATCACTAGTGACCTCTAGTAAATAGTATACAGTGCTATGATAGTCCAGAGCTTATCGTGTGTCTATCCTTCATCATGATCATGGTCCCCCTTCACTGGGCTGCAACAATATGTATAGCACCACTAGTGACCTCTAGTAAATGGTATAGAGTGCTATGATAGACCAGAGCTTATCGTGTGTCTATCCTTCATCATGATCATGGTCCCCCTTCACTGGGCTGGAACAATATGTATAGCATCACTAGTGACCTCTAGTAAATAGTATACAGTACTATGATAGACCGGAGCTTATCGTGTGTCTATCCTTCATCATGATCATGGTCCGCCTTCTCTGGGCTACAACAAAATGTATAGCATCACTAGTGACCTCTAGTAAATAGTATAGAGTACTATGATAGACCAGAGCTTATCATGTGTCTATCCTTCATCATGATCATGGTCCCCCTTCTCTGGGCTACAACAAAATGTATAGCATCACTAGTGACCTCTAGTAAATAGTATACAGTACTATGATAGACCAGAGCTTATCGTGCGTCTATCCTTCATCATGATCATGGTCCCCCTTCTCTGGGCTACAACAAATTGTATAGCATCACTAGTGCCCTCTAGTAAATGGTATACAGAGCTATGATAGACCAGAGCTTATCTGTGTGTCTATCCTTCATCATGATCATGGTCCCCCTTCTCTGGGCTACAACAAAATGTATAGCATCACTAGTGACCTCTAGTAAATAGTATACAGTACTATGATAGACCAGAGCTTATCTGTGTGTCTAACCTTCATCATGATCATGGTCCCCCTTCACTGGGCTACAACAATATGTATAGCACCACTAGTGACCTCTAGTAAATGGTATACAGTACTGTGATAGACCAGAGCTTATCTGTGTATCTATCCATCATGATCATGGTCCCTCTTCACTGGGCTACAACAATATGTATAGCACCACTAGTGACCTCTAGTAAATGGTATACAGTACTGTGATAGACCAGAGCTTATCTGTGTGTCTATCCTTCATCATGATCATCGTCCCCCTTTACTGGACTGTAACAATATGTATAGCACCATTAGTGACCTCTAGTAAAGGGTATACAGTACTATGATAGACCAGAGCTTATCGTGTGTCTATCCTTCATCATGATCATGGTCCCCCTTCTCTGGGCTACAACAAAATGTATAGCATCACTAGTGACCTCTAGTAAATAGTATACAGTGCTATGATAGACCAGAGCTTATCGTGTGTCTATCCTTCATCATGATCATGGTCCCTCTTCACTGGGCTTTAACCAAATGTATAGAATCACTAGTGACCTCTAGTAAATGCTATATAGTACTATGATAGACCAGAGCTTATCTGTGTGTATAACCTTCATCATGATCATGGTCCCTCTTCACTGGGCTTTAACAAAATTTATAGCACCACTAGTGACCTCTAGTAAATGGTGTATATTGTTATGATAGACCAGAGCTTATCTGTGTCTCTATCCTTCATCATGATCATGGTCCCCCTTCACTGGGCTACAACAAAATGTATAGCATCACTAGTGACCTCTAGTAAATAGTATACAGTACTATGATAGACCAGAGCTTATCGTGTGTCTATCCATCATCATGATCATGGTCCCCCTTCACTGGACTGCAACAAAATGTATAGCATCACTAGTGTCCTATAGTAAATAGTATACAGTGCTATGATAGACCAGAGCTTATCGTGTGTCTATCCTTCATCATCAACATGGTCCCCCTTCTCTGGGCTACAACAAAATGTATAGCATCACTAGTGACCTCTAGTAAATAGTATACAGTGCTATGATAGACCAGAGCTTATTATGTGTCTATCCTTCATCATGATCATGGTCCCCCTTCACTGGACTGACACAAAATGTATAGCATCACTAGTGACCTCTAGTAAATAGTATACAGTGTTATGATAGACCAGAGCTTATCGTGTGTCTATCCATCATCATGATCATGGTCCCCCTTCACTGGGCTACAACAAAATGTATAGCACCATCAGTGACCTCTACTAAAGGGTGTACAGTACTGTGATAGACCAGAGCTTATCTGTGTGTCTATCCTTCATCATGATCATGGTCCCCCTTCACTGGACTGCAACAAAATGTATAGCACCACTAGTGACCTCTAGTAAATAGTATACAGTGCTATGATAGATCAGAGCTTATCGTGTGTCTATCCATCATCATGATCATGGTCCGCCTTCACTGGGCTACAACAAAATGTACAGCATCACTAGTGACCTCTAGTAAATAGTATACAGTGCTATGATAGATCAGAGCTTATCGTGTGTCTATCCATCATGATCATGGTCCCCCTTCACTGGGCTACAACAAAATGTATAGCACCACTAGTGACCTCTAGTAAATGGTGTATAGTGTTATGATAGACCAGAGCTTATCTGTGTCTCTATCCTTCAACATGATCATGGTCCCCCTTCATTGGGATACAACAAAATGTATAGCCCCACTAGTGACCTCTAGTAAATGATATACAGTACTATGATAGACCAGAGCTTATCTGTTTGTCCATCCGTCATAATGATCATGGTCCCTCTTCACTGGGATACAACAATATGTATAGCACCACTAGTGACCACTAGTAAATGCTATACAGTACTGTGATAGACCCGAGCTTATCTGTGTGTCTATCCTTCATAATGATCATGGTCCCCCTTCACTGGACTGTAACAATATGTATAGCACCATTAGTGACCTCTAGTAAAGGGTATACAGTACTGTGATAGACCAGAGCTTATCTGTGTGTCTATCCATCATGATCGAAGTCCCCCTTCACTGGGCTACAACAAAATGTATAGCACCATTAGTGACCCCTAGTAAATGGTATATAGTGCTATAATAGACCAGAGCTTATCTGACTGTCTATCCTTCATCATGATCGTGGTCCACCTTAATTGGTCTGTAGCAAAATGTATAGCACCACTAGTGACCCATAGTAAATCATATACAGTGCTATGATAGACCAGAGCATATCTGTGTGTCTATCCTTCATCATGATCATGGTCCCCCTTCACTGGGCTGCAACAATATGTATAGCACCATTAGTGACCTCTAGTAAATGGTATACAGAGCTATGATAGACCAGAGCTTATCTGTGTGTCTATCCTTCATCATGATCATGGTCCCCCTTCACTGAGCTGCAACAAAATGTATAGCACCATTAGTGACCTCTACTAAAGGGTATACAGTACTATGATAGACCAGAGCTTATCTGTGTGTCTATCCTTCATCATGATCATGGTCCCCCTTCACTGGGCTGCAACAAAATGTATAGCACCATTAGTGACCTCTACTAAAGGGTATACAGTACTATGATAGACCAGAGCTTATCTGTGTGTCTATCCTTCATCATGATCATGGTCCCCCTTCACTGAGCTGCAACAAAATGTATAGCACCATTAGTGATCTCTACTAAGGGGTATACAGTACTATGATACACCAGAGCTTATCTGTGTGTCTATACTTCATCATGATCATGGTCCCCCTTCACTGAGCTGCAACAAAATGTATAGCACCATTAGTGACCTCTACTAAAGGGTGTACAGTACTATGATAGACCAGAGCTTATCTGTGTGTCTATCCTTCATCATGATCATGGTCCTCCTTCTCTGGGCTACAACAAAATGTATAGCATCACTAGTGACCTCTACTAAAGGGTATACAGTACTATGATAGACCAGAGCTTATCTGTGTGTCTATCCTTCATCATGATCATGGTCCTCCTTCTCTGGGCTACAACAAAATGTATAGCATCACTAGTGACCTCTAGTAAATAGTATACAGTGCTATGATAGTCCAGAGCTTATCGTGTGTCTATCCTTCATCATTATCATGGTCCCCCTTCACTGGGCTTGCAACAATATGTATAGCACCACTAGTGACCCCTAGTAAATGGTATAGAGTGCTATGATAGACCAGAGCTTATCGTGTGTCTATCCTTCATCATGATCATGGTCCCCCTTCACTGGGCTGGAACAATATGTATGGCATCACTAGTGACCTCTAGTAAATAGTATACAGTACTATGATAGACCAGAGCTTATCGTGTGTCTATCCTTCATCATGATCATGGTCCGCCTTCTCTGGGCTACAACAAAATGTATAGCATCACTAGTGACCTCTAGTAAATAGTATACAGTACTATGATAGACCAGAGCTTATCGTGTGTCTATCCTTCATCATGATCATGGTCCCCCTTCACTGAGCTGCAACAAAATGTATAGCACCATTAGCGACCTCTACTAAGGGGTATACAGTACTATGATAGACCAGAGCTTATCTGTGTGTCTATACTTCATCATGATCATGGTCCCTCTTCACTGAGCTACATCAAAATGTATAGCACCATTAGTGACCTCTACTAAAGGGTATACAGTACTATGATAGACCAGAGCTTATCTGTGTGTCTATCCATCATGATCATAGTCTCCCTTTCACTGGGCTACAACAAAATCTATAGCATCACTAGTGACCTCTACTAAAGGGTATACAGTACTATGATAGAACAGAGCTTATCTGTGTGTCTATCCTTCATCATGATCATGGTCCTCCTTCTCTGGGCTACAACAAAATGTATAGCATCACTAGTGACCTCTAGTAAATAGTATACAGTACTATGATAGACCAGAGCTTATCGTGTGTCTATCCTTCATCATGATCATGGTCCCCCTTCACTGGGCTGCAACAATATGTATAGCACCACTAGTGACCCCTAGTAAATGGTATACGGTGCTATGATAGACCAGAGCTTATCGTGTGTCTATCCTTCATCATGATCATGGTCCCCCTTCACTGGGCTGCAACAATGTGTATGGCATCACTAGTGACCTCTAGTAAATAGTATACGGTGCTATGATACACCAGAGCTTATCGTGTGTCTATCCTTCATCATGATAATGGTCCCCCTTCTCTGGGCTACAACAAAATGTATAGCATCACTAGTGACCTCTAGTAAATAGTATACAGTACTATGATAGACCAGAGCTTATCGTGTGTCTATCCTTCATCATGATCATGGTCCCCCTTCTCTGGGCTACAACAAAATGTATAGCATCACTAGTGACCTCTAGTAAATAGTATACAGTACTATGATAGACCAGAGCTTATCGTGTGTCTATCCTTCATCATGATCATGGTCCCGCTTCTCTGGGCTACAACAAAATGTATAGCATCACTAGTGACCTCTAGTAAATAGTATACAGTACTATGATAGACCAGAGCTTATCGTGTGTCTATCCTTCATCATGATCATGGTCCCCCTTCTCTGGGCTACAACAAAATGTATAGCATCACTAGTGACCTCTAGTAAATAGTATACAGTGCTATGATAGACCAGAGCTTATCGTGTGTCTATCCTTCATCATGATCATGGTCCCTCTTCACTGGGCTTTAACAAAATGTATAGAATCACTAGTGACCTCTAGTAAATGCTATATAGTACTATGATAGACCAGAGCTTATCTGTGTGTATAACCTTCATCATGATCATGGTCCCTCTTCACTGGGCTTTAACAAAATTTATAGCACCACTAGTGACCTCTAGTAAATGGTGTATAGTGTTATGATAGACCAGAGCTTATCTGTGTCTCTATCCTTCATCATGATCATGGTCCCCCTTCACTGGGCTACAACAAAATGTATAGCATCACTAGTGACCTCTAGTAAATAGTATACAGTACTATGATAGACCAGAGCTTATCGTGTGTCTATCCATCATCATGATCATGGTCCCCCTTCACTGGACTGCAACAAAATGTATAGCATCACTAGTGTCCTATAGTAAATAGTATACAGTGCTATGATAGACCAGAGCTTATCGTGTGTCTATCCTTCATCATCATCATGGTCCCCCTTCTCTGGGCTACAACAAAATGTATAGCATCACTAGTGACCTCTAGTAAATAGTATACAGTGCTATGATAGACCAGAGCTTATCGTGTGTCTATCCATCATCATGATCATGGTCCCCCTTCACTGGACTGCAACAAAATGTATAGCATCACTAGTGAACTCTAGTAAATAGTATACAGTGCTATGATAGACCAGAGCTTATTATGTGTCTATCCTTCATCATGATCATGGTCCCCCTTCACTGGACTGCAACAAAATGTATAGCATCACTAGTGACCTCTAGTAAATAGTATACAGTGTTATGATAGACCAGAGCTTATCGTGTGTCTATCCATCATCATGATCATGGTCCCCCTTCACTGGGCTATAACGAAATGTATAGCACCATTAGTGACCTCTACTAAAGGGTGTACAGTACTATGATAGACCAGAGCTTATATGTGTGTCTATCCTTCATCATGATCATGGTCCCCCTTCACTGGACTGCAACAAAATGTATAGCATCACTAGTGACCTCTAGTAAATAGTATACAGTGCTATGATAGATCAGAGCTTATCGTGTGTCTATCCATCATCATGATCATGGTCCGCCTTCACTGGGCTACAACAAAATGTACAGCATCACTAGTGACCTCTAGTAAATAGTATACAGTGCTATGATAGATCAGAGCTTATCGTGTGTCTATCCATCATGATCATGGTCCCCCTTCACTGGGCTACAACAAAATGTATAGCACCACTAGTGACCTCTAGTAAATGGTGTATAGTGTTATGATAGACCAGAGCTTATCTGTGTCTCTATCCTTCATCATGATCATGGTCCCCCTTCATTGGGCTACAACAAAATGTATAGCTCCACTAGTGACCTCTAGTAAATGGTATACAGTACTGTGATAGACCAGAGCTTATCTGTGTGTCTATCCATCATGATCATGGTCCCTCTTCACTGGGCTACAACAATATGTATAGCACCACTAGTGACCTCTAGTAAATGGTATACAGTACTGTGATAGACCAGAGCTTATCTGTGTGTCTATCCTTCATCATGATCATGGTCCCCCTTTACTGGACTGTAACAATATGTATAGCTCCATTAGTGACCTCTAGTAAAGGGTATACAGTACTGTGATAGACCAGAGCTTATCTGTGTGTCTATCCATCATGATCGAAGTCCCCCTTCACTGGACTGTAACAAAATGTATAGCACCATTAGTGACCTCTAGTAAAGGGTATATGGTGCTATGATAGACCAGAGCTTATCTGTGTGTCTATCCATCATGATCGAAGTCCCCCTTCACTGGACTGTAACAAAATGTATAGCACCACTAGTGACCCATAGTAAATGGTATACAGTGCTATGATAGACCAGAGCTTATCTGTGTGTCTATCCTTCATCATGATCATGGTCCCCCTTCACTGGGCTGCAACAATATGTATAGCACCATTAGTGACCTCTAGTAAATGGTATACAGTGCTATGATAGACCAGAGCTTATCTGTGTGTCTATCCTTCATCATGATCATGGTCCCCCTTCACTGAGCTGCAACAAAATGTATAGCACCATTAGTGACCTCTACTAAAGGGTATACAGTACTATGATAGACCAGAGCTTATCTGTGTGTCTATCCTTCATCATGATCATGGTCCCCCTTCACTGGGCTGCAACAAAATGTATAGCACCATTAGTGACCTCTACTAAAGGGTATACAGTACTATGATAGACCAGAGCTTATCTGTGTGTCTATCCTTCATCATGATCATGGTCCCCCTTCACTGAGCTGCAACAAAATGTATAGCACCATTAGTGATCTCTACTAAGGGGTATACAGTACTATGATAGACCAGAGCTTATCTGTGTGTCTATACTTCATCATGATCATGGTCCCCCTTCACTGAGCTGCAGCAAAATGTATAGCACCATTAGTGACCTCTACTAAAGGGTATACAGTACTATGATAGACCAGAGCTTATCTGTGTGTCTATCCATCATGATCATGGTCTCCCTTTCACTGGGCTACAACAAAATGTATAGCATCACTAGTGACCTCTACTAAAGGGTATATAGTACTATGATAGACCAGAGCTTATCTGTGTGTCTATCCTTCATCATGATCATGGTCCTCCTTCTCTGGGCTACAACAAAATGTATAGCATCACTAGTGACCTCTAGTAAATAGTATACAGTGCTATGATAGTCCAGAGCTTATCGTGTGTCTATCCTTCATCATGATCATGGTCCCCCTTCACTGGGCTGCAACAATATGTATAGCACCACTAGTGACCTCTAGTAAATGGTATAGAGTGCTATGATAGACCAGAGCTTATCGTGTGTCTATCCTTCATCATGATCATGGTCCCCCTTCACTGGGCTGGAACAATATGTATAGCATCACTAGTGACCTCTAGTAAATAGTATACAGTACTATGATAGACCGGAGCTTATCGTGTGTCTATCCTTCATCATGATCATGGTCCGCCTTCTCTGGGCTACAACAAAATGTATAGCATCACTAGTGACCTCTAGTAAATAGTATAGAGTACTATGATAGACCAGAGCTTATCATGTGTCTATCCTTCATCATGATCATGGTCCCCCTTCTCTGGGCTACAACAAAATGTATAGCATCACTAGTGACCTCTAGTAAATAGTATACAGTACTATGATAGACCAGAGCTTATCGTGTGTCTATCCATCATCATGATCATGGTCCCCCTTCACTGGACTGCAACAAAATGTATAGCATCACTAGTGTCCTATAGTAAATAGTATACAGTGCTATGATAGACCAGAGCTTATCGTGTGTCTATCCATCATCATCATGGTCCCCCTTCTCTGGGCTACAACAAAATGTATAGCATCACTAATGACCTCTAGTAAATAGTATACAGTGCTATGATAGACCAGAGCTTATCGTGTGTCTATCCATCATCATGATCATGGTCCCCCTTCACTGGACTGCAACAAAATGTATAGCATCACTAGTGAACTCTAGTAAATAGTATACAGTGCTATGATAGACCAGAGCTTATTATGTGTCTATCCTTCATCATGATCATGGTCCCCCTTCACTGGACTGCAACAAAATGTATAGCATCACTAGTGACCTCTAGTAAATAGTATACAGTGTTATGATAGACCAGAGCTTATCGTGTGTCTATCCATCATCATGATCATGGTCCCCCTTCACTGGGCTATAACAAAATGTATAGCACCATTAGTGACCTCTACTAAAGGGTGTACAGTACTATGATAGAACAGAGCTTATATGTGTGTCTATCCTTCATCATGATCATGGTCCCCCTTCACTGGACTGCAACAAAATGTATAGCATCACTAGTGACCTCTAGTAAATAGTATACAGTGCTATGATAGATCAGAGCTTATCGTGTGTCTATCCATCATCATGATCATGGTCCGCCTTCACTGGGCTACAACAAAATGTACAGCATCACTAGTGACCTCTAGTAAATAGTATACAGTGCTATGATAGATCAGAGCTTATCGTGTGTCTATCCATCATGATCATGGTCCCCCTTCACTGGGCTACAACAAAATGTATAGCACCACTAGTGACCTCTAGTAAATGGTGTATAGTGTTATGATAGACCAGAGCTTATCTGTGTCTCTATCCTTCATCATGATCATGGTCCCCCTTCATTGGGCTACAACAAAATGTATAGCTCCACTAGTGACCTCTAGTAAATGGTATACAGTACTGTGATAGACCAGAGCTTATCTGTGTGTCTATCCATCATGATCATGGTCCCTCTTCACTGGGCTACAACAATATGTATAGCACCACTAGTGACCTCTAGTAAATGGTATACAGTACTGTGATAGACCAGAGCTTATCTGTGTGTCTATCCTTCATCATGATCATGGTCCCCCTTTACTGGACTGTAACAATATGTATAGCTCCATTAGTGACCTCTAGTAAAGGGTATATAGTACTGTGATAGACCAGAGCTTATCTGTGTGTCTATCCATCATGATCGAAGTCCCCCTTCACTGGACTGTAACAAAATGTATAGCACCATTAGTGACCTCTAGTAAAGGGTATACGGTGCTATGATAGACCAGAGCTTATCTGTGTGTCTATCCATCATGATCGAAGTCCCCCTTCACTGGACTGTAACAAAATGTATAGCACCACTAGTGACCCATAGTAAATGGTATACAGTGCTATGATAGACCAGAGCTTATCGTGTGTCTATCCATCATGATCATGGTCCCCCTTCACTGGGCTACAACAAAATGTATAGCACCACTAGTGACCTCTAGTAAATGATATACAGTGCTATGATAGATCAGAGCTTATCGTGTGTCTATCCATCATCATGATCATGGTCCCCCTTCACTGGGCTACAACAAAATGTATAGCATCACTAGTGACCTCTAGTAAATAGTATATAGTACTATGATAGACCAGAGCTTATCGTGTGTCTATCCATCATCATGATCATGGTCCCCCTTCACTGGGCTGCAACAATATGTATAGCACCATTAGTGACCCATAGTAAATGGTATACAGTGCTATGATAGACCAGAGCTTATCTGTGTGTCTATCCTTCATCATGATCATGGTCCCCCTTCACTGGGCTGCAACAATATGTATAGCACCATTAGTGACCTCTAGTAAATGGTATACAGTGCTATGATAGACCAGAGCTTATCTGTGTGTCTACCCTTCATCATGATCATGGTCCCCCTTCACTGAGCTGCAACAAAATGTATAGCACCATTAGTGACCTCTACTAAAGGGTATACAGTACTATGATAGACCAGAGCTTATCTGTGTGTCTATCCTTCATCATGATCATGGTCCCCCTTCACTGGGCTGCAACAAAATGTATAGCACCATTAGTGACCTCTACTAAAGGGTATACAGTACTATGATAGACCAGAGCTTATCTGTGTGCCTATCCTTCATCATGATCATGGTCCCCCTTCACTGAGCTGCAACAAAATGTATAGCACCATTAGTGACCTCTACTAAGGGGTATACAGTAGTATGATAGACCAGACCTTATCTGTGTGTCTATACTTCATCATGATCATGGTCCCCCTTCACTGAGCTGCAGCAAAATGTATAGCACCATTAGTGACCTCTACTAAAGGGTGTACAGTACTATGATAGACCAGAGCTTATCTGTGTGTCTATCCATCATGATCATAGTCTCCCTTTCACTGGGCTACAACAAAATGTATAGCATCACTAGTGACCTCTACTAAAGGGTATACAGTACTATGATAGAACAGAGCTTATCTGTGTGTCTATCCTTCATCATGATCATGGTCCTCCTTCTCTGGGCTACAACAAAATGTATAGCATCACTAGTGACCTCTAGTAAATAGTATACAGTACTATGATAGATCAGAGCTTATCGTGTGTCTATCCTTCATCATGATCATGGTCCCCCTTCACTGGGCTGCAACAATATGTATAGCACCACTAGTGACCTCTAGTAAATGGTATACGGTGCTATGATAGACCAGAGCTTATCGTGTGTCTATCCTTCATCATGATCATTGTCCCCCTTCACTGGGCTGCAACAATGTGTATGGCATCACTAGTGACCTCTAGTAAATAGTATACGGTGCTATGATACACCAGAGCTTATCGTGTGTGTATCCTTCATCATGATCATGGTCCCCCTTCTCTGGGCTACAACAAAATGTATAGCATCACTAGTGACCTCTAGTAAATAGTATACAGTACTATGATAGACCAGAGCTTATCGTGTGTCTATCCTTCATCATGATCATGGTCCCCCTTCTCTGGGCTACAACAAAATGTATAGCATCACTAGTGACCTCTAGTAAATAGTATACAGTACTATGATATACCAGAGCTTATCGTGTGTCTATCCTTCATCATGATCATGGTCCCCCTTCTCTGGGCTACAACAAAATGTATAGCATCACTAGTGACCTCTAGTAAATAGTATACAGTACTATTATAGACCAGAGCTTATCGTGTGTCTATCCTTCATCATGATCATGGTCCCCCTTCTCTGGGCTACAACAAAATGTATAGCATCACTAGTGACCTCTAGTAAATAGTATACAGTGCTATGATAGACCAGAGCTTATCGTGTGTCTATCCTTCATCATGATCATGGTCCCTCTTCACTGGGCTTTAACAAAATGTATAGCACCACTAGTGACCTCTAGTAAATGGTATATAGTACTATGATAGACCAGAGCTTATCTGTGTGTATAACCTTCATCATGATCATGGTCCCTCTTCACTGGGCTTTAACAAAATTTATAGCACCACTAGTGACCTCTAGTAAATGGTGTATAGTGTTATGATAGACCAGAGCTTATCTGTGTCTCTATCCTTCATCATGATCATGGTCCCCCTTCATTGGGCTGCAACAAAATGTATAGCATCACTAGTGACCTCTAGTAAATAGTATACAGTGCTATGATAGACCAGAGCTTATCGTGTGTCTATCCATCATCATGATCATGGTCCCCCTTCACTGGACTGCAACAAAATGTATAGCATCACTGGTGTCCTCTAGTAAATAGTATACAGTGCTATGATAGACCAGAGCTTATCGTGTGTCTATCCTTCATCATGATCATGGTCCCCCTTCTCTGGGCTACAACAAAATGTATAGCATCACTAGTGACCTCTAGTAAATAGTATACAGTGCTATGTTAGACCAGAGCTTATCGTGTGTCTATCCATCATCATGATCATGGTCCCCCTTCACTGGACTGCAACAAAATGTATAGCATCACTAGTGACCTCTAGTAAATAGTATACAGTGCTATGATAGACCAGAGCTTATTATGTGTCTATCCTTCATCATGATCATGGTCCCCCTTCACTGGACTGACACAAAATGTATAGCATCACTAGTGACCTCTAGTAAATAGTATACAGTGTTATGATAGACCAGAGCTTATCGTGTGTCTATCCATCATCATGATCATGGTCCCCCTTCACTGGGCTACAACAAAATGTATAGCACCATTAGTGACCTCTACTAAAGGGTGTACAGTACTGTGATAGACCAGAGCTTATCTGTGTGTCTATCCTTCATCATGATCATGGTCCCCCTTCACTGGACTGCAACAAAATGTATAGCACCACTAGTGACCTCTAGTAAATAGTATACAGTGCTATGATAGATCAGAGCTTATCGTGTGTCTATCCATCATCATGATCATGGTCCGCCTTCACTGGGCTACAACAAAATGTACAGCATCACTAGTGACCTCTAGTAAATAGTATACAGTGCTATGATAGATCAGAGCTTATCGTGTGTCTATCCATCATGATCATGGTCCCCCTTCACTGGGCTACAACAAAATGTATAGCACCACTAGTGACCTCTAGTAAATGGTGTATAGTGTTATGATAGACCAGAGCTTATCTGTGTCTCTATCCTTCAACATGATCATGGTCCCCCTTCATTGGGCTACAACAAAATGTATAGCCCCACTAGTGACCTCTAGTAAATGATATACAGTACTATGATAGACCAGAGCTTATCTGTTTGTCCATCCTTCATAATGATCATGGTCCCTCTTCACTGGGATACAACAATATGTATAGCACCACTAGTGACCACTAGTAAATGCTATACAGTACTGTGATAGACCCGAGCTTATCTGTGTGTCTATCCTTCATAATGATCATGGTCCCCCTTTACTGGACTGTAACAATATGTATATCACCATTAGTGACCTCTAGTAAAGGGTATACAGTACTGTGATAGACCAGAGCTTATCTGTGTGTCTATCCATCATGATCGAAGTCCCCCTTCACTGGGCTACAACAAAATGTATAGCACCATTAGTGACCCCTAGTAAATGGTATATAGTGCTATAATAGACCAGAGCTTATCTGACTGTCTATCCTTCATCATGATCGTGGTCCACCTTAATTGGTCTGTAGCAAAATGTATAGCACCACTAGTGACCCATAGTAAATCGTATACAGTGCTATGATAGACCAGAGCATATCTGTGTGTCTATCCTTCATCATGATCATGGTCCCCCTTCACTGGGCTGCAACAATATGTATAGCACCATTAGTGACCTCTAGTAAATGGTATACAGAGCTATGATAGACCAGAGCTTATCTGTGTGTCTATCCTTCATCATGATCATGGTCCCCCTTCACTGAGCTGCAACAAAATGTATAGCACCATTAGTGACCTCTACTAAAGGGTATACAGTACTATGATAGACCAGAGCTTATCTGTGTGTCTATCCTTCATCATGATCATGGTCCCCCTTCACTGGGCTGCAACAAAATGTATAGCACCATTAGTGACCTCTACTAAAGGGTATACAGTACTATGATAGACCAGAGCTTATCTGTGTGTCTATCCTTCATCATGATCATGGTCCCCCTTCACTGAGCTGCAACAAAATGTATAGCACCATTAGTGATCTCTACTAAGGGGTATACACTACTATGATACACCAGAGCTTATCTGTGTGTCTATACTTCATCATGATCATGGTCCCCCTTCACTGAGCTGCAACAAAATGTATAGCACCATTAGTGACCTCTACTAAAGGGTATACAGTACTATGATAGACCAGAGCTTATCTGTGTGTCTATCCATCATGATCATAGTCTCCCTTTCACTGGGCTACAACAAAATGTATAGCATCACTAGTGACCTCTACTAAAGGGTATACAGTACTATGATAGACCAGAGCTTATCTGTGTGTCTATCCTTCATCATGATCATGGTCCTCCTTCTCTGGGCTACAACAAAATGTATAGCATCACTAGTGACCTCTAGTAAATAGTATACAGTGCTATGATAGTCCAGAGCTTATCGTGTGTCTATCCTTCATCATTATCATGGTCCCCCTTCACTGGGCTTGCAACAATATGTATAGCACCACTAGTGACCCCTAGTAAATGGTATAGAGTGCTCTGATAGACCAGAGCTTATCGTGTGTCTATCCTTCATCATGATCATGGTCCCCCTTCACTGGGCTGGAACAATATGTATGGCATCACTAGTGACCTCTAGTAAATAGTATACAGTACTATGATAGACCAGAGCTTATCGTGTGTCTATCCTTCATCATGATCATGGTCCGCCTTCTCTGGGCTACAACAAAATGTATAGCATCACTAGTGACCTCTAGTAAATAGTATACAGTACTATGATAGACCAGAGCTTATCGTGTGTCTATCCTTCATCATGATCATGGTCCCCTTTCACTGGGCTACAACAAAATCTATAGCATCACTAGTGACCTCTACTAAAGGGTATACAGTACTATGATAGAACAGAGCTTATCTGTGTGTCTATCCTTCATAATGATCATGGTCCCCCTTCACTGGACTGTAACAATATGTATAGCACCATTAGTGACCTCTAGTAAAGGGTATACAGTACTGTGATAGACCAGAGCTTATCTGTGTGTCTATCCATCATGATCGAAGTCCCCCTTCACTGGGCTACAACAAAATGTATAGCACCATTAGTGACCCCTAGTAAATGGTATATAGTGCTATAATAGACCAGAGCTTGTCTGACTGTCTATCCTTCATCATGATCGTGGTCCACCTTAATTGGTCTGTAGCAAAATGTATAGCACCACTAGTGACCCATAGTAAATCGTATACAGTGCTATGATAGACCAGAGCATATCTGTGTGTCTATCCTTCATCATGATCATGGTCCCCCTTCACTGGGCTGCAACAATATGTATAGCACCATTAGTGACCTCTAGTAAATGGTATACAGAGCTATGATAGACCAGAGCTTATCTGTGTGTCTATCCTTCATCATGATCATGGTCCCCCTTCACTGAGCTGCAACAAAATGTATAGCACCATTAGTGACCTCTACTAAAGGGTATACAGTACTATGATAGACCAGAGCTTATCTGTGTGTCTATCCTTCATCATGATCATGGTCCCCCTTCACTGGGCTGCAACAAAATGTATAGCACCATTAGTGACCTTTACTAAAGGGTATACAGTACTATGATAGACCAGAGCTTATCTGTGTGTCTATCCTTCATCATTATCATGGTCCCCCTTCACTGAGCTGCAACAAAATGTATAGCACCATTAGTGATCTCTACTAAGGGGTATACAGTACTATGATACACCAGAGCTTATCTGTGTGTCTATACTTCATCATGATCATGGTCCCCCTTCACTGAGCTGCAACAAAATGTATAGCACCATTAGTGACCTCTACTAAAGGGTATACAGTACTATGATAGACCAGAGCTTATCTGTGTGTCTATCCATCATGATCATAGTCTCCCTTTCACTGGGCTACAACAAAATGTATAGCATCACTAGTGACCTCTACTAAAGGGTATACAGTACTATGATAGACCAGAGCTTATCTGTGTGTCTATCCTTCATCATGATCATGGTCCTCCTTCTCTGGGCTACAACAAAATGTATAGCATCACTAGTGACCTCTAGTAAATAGTATAAAGTGCTATGATAGTCCAGAGCTTATCGTGTGTCTATCCTTCATCATTATCATGGTCCCCCTTCACTGGGCTTGCAACAATATGTATAGCACCACTAGTGACCCCTAGTAAATGGTATAGAGTGCTATGATAGACCAGAGCTTATCGTGTGTCTATCCTTCATCATGATCATGGTCCCCCTTCACTGGGCTGGAACAATATGTATGGCATCACTAGTGACCTCTAGTAAATAGTATACAGTACTATGATAGACCAGAGCTTATCGTGTGTCTATCCTTCATCATGATCATGGTCCGCCTTCTCTGGGCTACAACAAAATGTATAGCATCACTAGTGACCTCTAGTAAATAGTATACAGTACTATGATAGACCAGAGCTTATCGTGTGTCTATCCTTCATCATGATCATGGTCCCCCTTCACTGAGCTGCAACAAAATGTATAGCACCATTAGTGACCTCTACTAAGGGGTATACAGTACTATGATAGACCAGAGCTTATCTGTGTGTCTATACTTCATCATGATCATGGTCCCCCTTCACTGAGCTACATCAAAATGTATAGCACCATTAGTGACCTCTACTAAAGGGTATACAGTACTATGATAGACCAGAGCTTATCTGTGTGTCTATCCATCATGATCATAGTCTCCCTTTCACTGGGCTACAACAAAATCTATAGCATCACTAGTAACCTCTACTAAAGGGTATACAGTACTATGATAGAACAGAGCTTATCTGTGTGTCTATCCTTCATCATGATCATGGTCCTCCTTCTCTGGGCTACAACAAAATGTATAGCATCACTAGTGACCTCTAGTAAATAGTATACAGTACTATGATAGACAAAAGCTTATCGTGTGTCTATCCTTCATCATGATCATGGTCCCCCTTCACTGGGCTGCAACAATATGTATAGCACCACTAGTGACCCCTAGTAAATGGTATACGGTGCTATGATAGACCAGAGCTTATCGTGTGTCTATCCTTCATCATGATCATGGTCCCCCTTCACTGGGCTGCAACAATGTGTATGGCATCACTAGTGACCTCTAGTAAATAGTATACGGTGCTATGATACACCAGAGCTTATCGTGTGTCTATCCTTCATCATGATAATGGTCCCCCTTCTCTGGGCTACAACAAAATGTATAGCATCACTAGTGACCTCTAGTAAATAGTATACAGTACTATGATAGACCAGAGCTTATCGTGTGTCTATCCTTCATCATGATCATGGTCCCCCTTCTCTGGGCTACAACAAAATGTATAGCATCACTAGTGACCTCTAGTAAATAGTATACAGTACTATGATAGACCAGAGCTTATCGTGTGTCTATCCTTCATCATGATCATGGTCCCCCTTCTCTGGGCTACAACAAAATGTATAGCATCACTAGTGACCTCTAGTAAATAGTATACAGTGCTATGATAGACCAGAGCTTATCGTGTGTCTATCCTTCATCATGATCATGGTCCCTCTTCACTGGGCTTTAACAAAATGTATAGAATCACTAGTGACCTCTAGTAAATGCTATATAGTACTATGATAGACCAGAGCTTATCTGTGTGTATAACCTTCATCATGATCATGGTCCCTCTTCACTGGGCTTTAACAAAATTTATAGCACCACTAGTGACCTCTAGTAAATGGTGTATATTGTTATGATAGACCAGAGCTTATCTGTGTCTCTATCCTTCATCATGATCATGGTCCCCCTTCACTGGGCTACAACAAAATGTATAGCATCACTAGTGACCTCTAGTAAATAGTATACAGTACTATGATAGACCAGAGCTTATCGTGTGTCTATCCATCATCATGATCATGGTCCCCCTTCACTGGACTGCAACAAAATGTATAGCATCACTAGTGTCCTATAGTAAATAGTATACAGTGCTATGATAGACCAGAGCTTATCGTGTGTCTATCCTTCATCATCATCATGGTCCCCCTTCTCTGGGCTACAACAAAATGTATAGCATCACTAGTGACCTCTAGTAAATAGTATACAGTGCTATGATAGACCAGAGCTTATTATGTGTCTATCCTTCATCATGATCATGGTCCCCCTTCACTGGACTGACACAAAATGTATAGCATCACTAGTGACCTCTAGTAAATAGTATACAGTGTTATGATAGACCAGAGCTTATCGTGTGTCTATCCATCATCATGATCATGGTCCCCCTTCACTGGGCTACAACAAAATGTATAGCACCATTAGTGACCTCTACTAAAGGGTGTACAGTACTGTGATAGACCAGAGCTTATCTGTGTGTCTATCCTTCATCATGATCATGGTCCCCCTTCACTGAGCTGCAACAAAATGTACAGCATCACTAGTGACCTCTAGTAAATAGTATACAGTGCTATGATAGATCAGAGCTTATCGTGTGTCTATCCATCATGATCATGGTCCCCCTTCACTGGGCTACAACAAAATGTATAGCACCACTAGTGACCTCTAGTAAATGGTGTATAGTGTTATGATAGACCAGAGCTTATCTGTGTCTCTATCCTTCAACATGATCATGGTCCCCCTTCATTGGGCTACAACAAAATGTATAGCCCCACTAGTGACCTCTAGTAAATGATATACAGTACTATGATAGACCAGAGCTTATCTGTTTGTCCATCCGTCATAATGATCATGGTCCCTCTTCACTGGGATACAACAATATGTATAGTACCACTAGTGACCACTAGTAAATGCTATACAGTACTGTGATAGACCCGAGCTTATCTGTGTGTCTATCCTTCATAATGATCATGGTCCCCCTTCACTGGACTGTAACAATATGTATAGCACCATTAGTGACCTCTAGTAAAGGGTATACAGTACTGTGATAGACCAGAGCTTATCTGTGTGTCTATCCATCATGATCGAAGTCCCCCTTCACTGGGCTACAACAAAATGTATAGCACCATTAGTGACCCCTAGTAAATGGTATATAGTGCTATAATAGACCAGAGCTTATCTGACTGTCTATCCTTCATCATGATCGTGGTCCACCTTAATTGGTCTGTAGCAAAATGTATAGCACCACTAGTGACCCATAGTAAATCGTATACAGTGCTATGATAGACCAGAGCATATCTGTGTGTCTATCCTTCATCATGATCATGGTCCCCCTTCACTGGGCTGCAACAATATGTATAGCACCATTAGTGACCTCTAGTAAATGGTATACAGAGCTATGATAGACCAGAGCTTATCTGTGTGTCTATCCTTCATCATGATCATGGTCCCCCTTCACTGAGCTGCAACAAAATGTATAGCACCATTAGTGACCTCTACTAAAGGGTATACAGTACTATGATAGACCAGAGCTTATCTGTGTGTCTATCCTTCATCATGATCATGGTCCCCCTTCACTGGGCTGCAACAAAATGTATAGCACCATTAGTGACCTCTACTAAAGGGTATACAGTACTATGATAGACCAGAGCTTATCTGTGTGTCTATCCTTCATCATGATCATGGTCCCCCTTCACTGAGCTGCAACAAAATGTATAGCACCATTAGTGATCTCTACTAAGGGGTATACAGTACTATGATACACCAGAGCTTATCTGTGTGTCTATACTTCATCATGATCATGGTCCCCCTTCACTGAGCTGCAACAAAATGTATAGCACCATTAGTGACCTCTACTAAAGGGTGTACAGTACTATGATAGACCAGAGCTTATCTGTGTGTCTATCCTTCATCATGATCATGGTCCTCCTTCTCTGGGCTACAACAAAATGTATAGCATCACTAGTGACCTCTACTAAAGGGTATACAGTACTATGATAGACCAGAGCTTATCTGTGTGTCTATCCTTCATCATGATCATGGTCCTCCTTCTCTGGGCTACAACAAAATGTATAGCATCACTAGTGACCTCTAGTAAATAGTATACAGTGCTATGATAGTCCAGAGCTTATCGTGTGTCTATCCTTCATCATTATCATGGTCCCCCTTCACTGGGCTTGCAACAATATGTATAGCACCACTAGTGACCCCTAGTAAATGGTATAGAGTGCTATGATAGACCAGAGCTTATCGTGTGTCTATCCTTCATCATGATCATGGTCCCCCTTCACTGGGCTGGAACAATATGTATGGCATCACTAGTGACCTCTAGTAAATAGTATACAGTACTATGATAGACCAGAGCTTATCGTGTGTCTATCCTTCATCATGATCATGGTCCGCCTTCTCTGGGCTACAACAAAATGTATAGCATCACTAGTGACCTCTAGTAAATAGTATACAGTACTATGATAGACCAGAGCTTATCGTGTGTCTATCCTTCATCATGATCATGGTCCCCCTTCACTGAGCTGCAACAAAATGTATAGCACCATTAGCGACCTCTACTAAGGGGTATACAGTACTATGATAGACCAGAGCTTATCTGTGTGTCTATACTTCATCATGATCATGGTCCCCCTTCACTGAGCTACATCAAAATGTATAGCACCATTAGTGACCTCTACTAAAGGGTATACAGTACTATGATAGACCAGAGCTTATCTGTGTGTCTATCCATCATGATCATAGTCTCCCTTTCACTGGGCTACAACAAAATCTATAGCATCACTAGTGACCTCTACTAAAGGGTATACAGTACTATGATAGAACAGAGCTTATCTGTGTGTCTATCCTTCATCATGATCATGGTCCTCCTTCTCTGGGCTACAACAAAATGTATAGCATCACTAGTGACCTCTAGTAAATAGTATACAGTACTATGATAGACCAGAGCTTATCGTGTGTCTATCCTTCATCATGATCATGGTCCCCCTTCACTGGGCTGCAACAATATGTATAGCACCACTAGTGACCCCTAGTAAATGGTATACGGTGCTATGATAGACCAGAGCTTATCGTGTGTCTATCCTTCATCATGATCATGGTCCCCCTTCACTGGGCTGCAACAATGTGTATGGCATCACTAGTGACCTCTAGTAAATAGTATACGGTGCTATGATACACCAGAGCTTATCGTGTGTCTATCCTTCATCATGATAATGGTCCCCCTTCTCTGGGCTACAACAAAATGTATAGCATCACTAGTGACCTCTAGTAAATAGTATACAGTACTATGATAGACCAGAGCTTATCGTGTGTCTATCCTTCATCATGATCATGGTCCCCCTTCTCTGGGCTACAACAAAATGTATAGCATCACTAGTGACCTCTAGTAAATAGTATACAGTACTATGATAGACCAGAGCTTATCGTGTGTCTATCCTTCATCATGATCATGGTCCCGCTTCTCTGGGCTACAACAAAATGTATAGCATCACTAGTGACCTCTAGTAAATAGTATACAGTACTATGATAGACCAGAGCTTATCGTGTGTCTATCCTTCATCATGATCATGGTCCCCCTTCTCTGGGCTACAACAAAATGTATAGCATCACTAGTGACCTCTAGTAAATAGTATACAGTGCTATGATAGACCAGAGCTTATCGTGTGTCTATCCTTCATCATGATCATGGTCCCTCTTCACTGGGCTTTAACAAAATGTATAGAATCACTAGTGACCTCTAGTAAATGCTATATAGTACTATGATAGACCAGAGCTTATCTGTGTGTATAACCTTCATCATGATCATGGTCCCTCTTCACTGGGCTTTAACAAAATTTATAGCACCACTAGTGACCTCTAGTAAATGGTGTATAGTGTTATGATAGACCAGAGCTTATCTGTGTCTCTATCCTTCATCATGATCATGGTCCCCCTTCACTGGGCTACAACAAAATGTATAGCATCACTAGTGACCTCTAGTAAATAGTATACAGTACTATGATAGACCAGAGCTTATCGTGTGTCTATCCATCATCATGATCATGGTCCCCCTTCACTGGACTGCAACAAAATGTATAGCATCACTAGTGTCCTATAGTAAATAGTATACAGTGCTATGATAGACCAGAGCTTATCGTGTGTCTATCCTTCATCATCATCATGGTCCCCCTTCTCTGGGCTACAACAAAATGTATAGCATCACTAGTGACCTCTAGTAAATAGTATACAGTGCTATGATAGACCAGAGCTTATCGTGTGTCTATCCATCATCATGATCATGGTCCCCCTTCACTGGACTGCAACAAAATGTATAGCATCACTAGTGAACTCTAGTAAATAGTATACAGTGCTATGATAGACCAGAGCTTATTATGTGTCTATCCTTCATCATGATCATGGTCCCCCTTCACTGGACTGCAACAAAATGTATAGCATCACTAGTGACCTCTAGTAAATAGTATACAGTGTTATGATAGACCAGAGCTTATCGTGTGTCTATCCATCATCATGATCATGGTCCCCCTTCACTGGGCTATAACGAAATGTATAGCACCATTAGTGACCTCTACTAAAGGGTGTACAGTACTATGATAGACCAGAGCTTATATGTGTGTCTATCCTTCATCATGATCATGGTCCCCCTTCACTGGACTGCAACAAAATGTATAGCATCACTAGTGACCTCTAGTAAATAGTATACAGTGCTATGATAGATCAGAGCTTATCGTGTGTCTATCCATCATCATGATCATGGTCCGCCTTCACTGGGCTACAACAAAATGTACAGCATCACTAGTGACCTCTAGTAAATAGTATACAGTGCTATGATAGATCAGAGCTTATCGTGTGTCTATCCATCATGATCATGGTCCCCCTTCACTGGGCTACAACAAAATGTATAGCACCACTAGTGACCTCTAGTAAATGGTGTATAGTGTTATGATAGACCAGAGCTTATCTGTGTCTCTATCCTTCATCATGATCATGGTCCCCCTTCATTGGGCTACAACAAAATGTATAGCTCCACTAGTGACCTCTAGTAAATGGTATACAGTACTGTGATAGACCAGAGCTTATCTGTGTGTCTATCCATCATGATCATGGTCCCTCTTCACTGGGCTACAACAATATGTATAGCACCACTAGTGACCTCTAGTAAATGGTATACAGTACTGTGATAGACCAGAGCTTATCTGTGTGTCTATCCTTCATCATGATCATGGTCCCCCTTTACTGGACTGTAACAATATGTATAGCTCCATTAGTGACCTCTAGTAAAGGGTATACAGTACTGTGATAGACCAGAGCTTATCTGTGTGTCTATCCATCATGATCGAAGTCCCCCTTCACTGGACTGTAACAAAATGTATAGCACCATTAGTGACCTCTAGTAAAGGGTATACGGTGCTATGATAGACCAGAGCTTATCAGTGTGTCTATCCATCATGATCGAAGTCCCCCTTCACTGGACTGTAACAAAATGTATAGCACCACTAGTGACCCATAGTAAATGGTATACAGTGCTATGATAGACCAGAGCTTATCTGTGTGTCTATCCTTCATCATGATCATGGTCCCCCTTCACTGGGCTGCAACAATATGTATAGCACCATTAGTGACCTCTAGTAAATGGTATACAGTGCTATGATAGACCAGAGCTTATCTGTGTGTCTATCCTTCATCATGATCATGGTCCCCCTTCACTGAGCTGCAACAAAATGTATAGCACCATTAGTGACCTCTACTAAAGGGTATACAGTACTATGATAGACCAGAGCTTATCTGTGTGTCTATCCTTCATCATGATCATGGTCCCCCTTCACTGGGCTGCAACAAAATGTATAGCACCATTAGTGACCTCTACTAAAGGGTATACAGTACTATGATAGACCAGAGCTTATCTGTGTGTCTATCCTTCATCATGATCATGGTCCCCCTTCACTGAGCTGCAACAAAATGTATAGCACCATTAGTGATCTCTACTAAGGGGTATACAGTACTATGATAGACCAGAGCTTATCTGTGTGTCTATACTTCATCATGATCATGGTCCCCCTTCACTGAGCTGCAGCAAAATGTATAGCACCATTAGTGACCTCTACTAAAGGGTATACAGTACTATGATAGACCAGAGCTTATCTGTGTGTCTATCCATCATGATCATGGTCTCCCTTTCACTGGGCTACAACAAAATGTATAGCATCACTAGTGACCTCTACTAAAGGGTATATAGTACTATGATAGACCAGAGCTTATCTGTGTGTCTATCCTTCATCATGATCATGGTCCTCCTTCTCTGGGCTACAACAAAATGTATAGCATCACTAGTGACCTCTAGTAAATAGTATACAGTGCTATGATAGTCCAGAGCTTATCGTGTGTCTATCCTTCATCATGATCATGGTCCCCCTTCACTGGGCTGCAACAATATGTATAGCACCACTAGTGACCTCTAGTAAATGGTATAGAGTGCTATGATAGACCAGAGCTTATCGTGTGTCTATCCTTCATCATGATCATGGTCCCCCTTCACTGGGCTGGAACAATATGTATAGCATCACTAGTGACCTCTAGTAAATAGTATACAGTACTATGATAGACCGGAGCTTATCGTGTGTCTATCCTTCATCATGATCATGGTCCGCCTTCTCTGGGCTACAACAAAATGTATAGCATCACTAGTGACCTCTAGTAAATAGTATAGAGTACTATGATAGACCAGAGCTTATCATGTGTCTATCCTTCATCATGATCATGGTCCCCCTTCTCTGGGCTACAACAAAATGTATAGCATCACTAGTGACCTCTAGTAAATAGTATACAGTACTATGATAGACCAGAGCTTATCGTGTGTCTATCCTTCATCATGATCATGGTCCCCCTTCTCTGGGCTACAACAAATTGTATAGCATCACTAGTGCCCTCTAGTAAATGGTATACAGAGCTATGATAGACCAGAGCTTATCTGTGTGTCTATCCTTCATCATGATCATGGTCCCCCTTCTCTGGGCTACAACAAAATGTATAGCATCACTAGTGACCTCTAGTAAATAGTATACAGTACTATGATAGACCAGAGCTTATCTGTGTGTCTAACCTTCATCATGATCATGGTCCCCCTTCACTGGGCTACAACAATATGTATAGCACCACTAGTGACCTCTAGTAAATGGTATACAGTACTGTGATAGACCAGAGCTTATCTGTGTATCTATCCATCATGATCATGGTCCCTCTTCACTGGGCTACAACAATATGTATAGCACCACTAGTGACCTCTAGTAAATGGTATACAGTACTGTGATAGACCAGAGCTTATCTGTGTGTCTATCCTTCATCATGATCATCGTCCCCCTTTACTGGACTGTAACAATATGTATAGCACCATTAGTGACCTCTAGTAAAGGGTATACAGTACTATGATAGACCAGAGCTTATCGTGTGTCTATCCTTCATCATGATCATGGTCCCCCTTCTCTGGGCTACAACAAAATGTATAGCATCACTAGTGACCTCTAGTAAATAGTATACAGTGCTATGATAGACCAGAGCTTATCGTGTGTCTATCCTTCATCATGATCATGGTCCCTCTTCACTGGGCTTTAACCAAATGTATAGAATCACTAGTGACCTCTAGTAAATGCTATATAGTACTATGATAGACCAGAGCTTATCTGTGTGTATAACCTTCATCATGATCATGGTCCCTCTTCACTGGGCTTTAACAAAATTTATAGCACCACTAGTGACCTCTAGTAAATGGTGTATATTGTTATGATAGACCAGAGCTTATCTGTGTCTCTATCCTTCATCATGATCATGGTCCCCCTTCACTGGGCTACAACAAAATGTATAGCATCACTAGTGACCTCTAGTAAATAGTATACAGTACTATGATAGACCAGAGCTTATCGTGTGTCTATCCATCATCATGATCATGGTCCCCCTTCACTGGACTGCAACAAAATGTATAGCATCACTAGTGTCCTATAGTAAATAGTATACAGTGCTATGATAGACCAGAGCTTATCGTGTGTCTATCCTTCATCATCAACATGGTCCCCCTTCTCTGGGCTACAACAAAATGTATAGCATCACTAGTGACCTCTAGTAAATAGTATACAGTGCTATGATAGACCAGAGCTTATTATGTGTCTATCCTTCATCATGATCATGGTCCCCCTTCACTGGACTGACACAAAATGTATAGCATCACTAGTGACCTCTAGTAAATAGTATACAGTGTTATGATAGACCAGAGCTTATCGTGTGTCTATCCATCATCATGATCATGGTCCCCCTTCACTGGGCTACAACAAAATGTATAGCACCATTAGTGACCTCTACTAAAGGGTGTACAGTACTGTGATAGACCAGAGCTTATCTGTGTGTCTATCCTTCATCATGATCATGGTCCCCCTTCACTGGACTGCAACAAAATGTATAGCACCACTAGTGACCTCTAGTAAATAGTATACAGTGCTATGATAGATCAGAGCTTATCGTGTGTCTATCCATCATCATGATCATGGTCCGCCTTCACTGGGCTACAACAAAATGTACAGCATCACTAGTGACCTCTAGTAAATAGTATACAGTGCTATGATAGATCAGAGCTTATCGTGTGTCTATCCATCATGATCATGGTCCCCCTTCACTGGGCTACAACAAAATGTATAGCACCACTAGTGACCTCTAGTAAATGGTGTATAGTGTTATGATAGACCAGAGCTTATCTGTGTCTCTATCCTTCAACATGATCATGGTCCCCCTTCATTGGGATACAACAAAATGTATAGCCCCACTAGTGACCTCTAGTAAATGATATACAGTACTATGATAGACCAGAGCTTATCTGTTTGTCCATCCGTCATAATGATCATGGTCCCTCTTCACTGGGATACAACAATATGTATAGCACCACTAGTGACCACTAGTAAATGCTATACAGTACTGTGATAGACCCGAGCTTATCTGTGTGTCTATCCTTCATAATGATCATGGTCCCCCTTCACTGGACTGTAACAATATGTATAGCACCATTAGTGACCTCTAGTAAAGGGTATACAGTACTGTGATAGACCAGAGCTTATCTGTGTGTCTATCCATCATGATCGAAGTCCCCCTTCACTGGGCTACAACAAAATGTATAGCACCATTAGTGACCCCTAGTAAATGGTATATAGTGCTATAATAGACCAGAGCTTATCTGACTGTCTATCCTTCATCATGATCGTGGTCCACCTTAATTGGTCTGTAGCAAAATGTATAGCACCACTAGTGACCCATAGTAAATCGTATACAGTGCTATGATAGACCAGAGCATATCTGTGTGTCTATCCTTCATCATGATCATGGTCCCCCTTCACTGGGCTGCAACAATATGTATAGCACCATTAGTGACCTCTAGTAAATGGTATACAGAGCTATGATAGACCAGAGCTTATCTGTGTGTCTATCCTTCATCATGATCATGGTCCCCCTTCACTGAGCTGCAACAAAATGTATAGCACCATTAGTGACCTCTACTAAAGGGTATACAGTACTATGATAGACCAGAGCTTATCTGTGTGTCTATCCTTCATCATGATCATGGTCCCCCTTCACTGGGCTGCAACAAAATGTATAGCACCATTAGTGACCTCTACTAAAGGGTATACAGTACTATGATAGACCAGAGCTTATCTGTGTGTCTATCCTTCATCATGATCATGGTCCCCCTTCACTGAGCTGCAACAAAATGTATAGCACCATTAGTGATCTCTACTAAGGGGTATACAGTACTATGATACACCAGAGCTTATCTGTGTGTCTATACTTCATCATGATCATGGTCCCCCTTCACTGAGCTGCAACAAAATGTATAGCACCATTAGTGACCTCTACTAAAGGGTGTACAGTACTATGATAGACCAGAGCTTATCTGTGTGTCTATCCTTCATCATGATCATGGTCCTCCTTCTCTGGGCTACAACAAAATGTATAGCATCACTAGTGACCTCTACTAAAGGGTATACAGTACTATGATAGACCAGAGCTTATCTGTGTGTCTATCCTTCATCATGATCATGGTCCTCCTTCTCTGGGCTACAACAAAATGTATAGCATCACTAGTGACCTCTAGTAAATAGTATACAGTGCTATGATAGTCCAGAGCTTATCGTGTGTCTATCCTTCATCATTATCATGGTCCCCCTTCACTGGGCTTGCAACAATATGTATAGCACCACTAGTGACCCCTAGTAAATGGTATAGAGTGCTATGATAGACCAGAGCTTATCGTGTGTCTATCCTTCATCATGATCATGGTCCCCCTTCACTGGGCTGGAACAATATGTATGGCATCACTAGTGACCTCTAGTAAATAGTATACAGTACTATGATAGACCAGAGCTTATCGTGTGTCTATCCTTCATCATGATCATGGTCCGCCTTCTCTGGGCTACAACAAAATGTATAGCATCACTAGTGACCTCTAGTAAATAGTATACAGTACTATGATAGACCAGAGCTTATCGTGTGTCTATCCTTCATCATGATCATGGTCCCCCTTCACTGAGCTGCAACAAAATGTATAGCACCATTAGCGACCTCTACTAAGGGGTATACAGTACTATGATAGACCAGAGCTTATCTGTGTGTCTATACTTCATCATGATCATGGTCCCCCTTCACTGAGCTACATCAAAATGTATAGCACCATTAGTGACCTCTACTAAAGGGTATACAGTACTATGATAGACCAGAGCTTATCTGTGTGTCTATCCATCATGATCATAGTCTCCCTTTCACTGGGCTACAACAAAATCTATAGCATCACTAGTGACCTCTTTTAAAGGGTATACAGTACTATGATAGAACAGAGCTTATCTGTGTGTCTATCCTTCATCATGATCATGGTCCTCCTTCTCTGGGCTACAACAAAATGTATAGCATCACTAGTGACCTCTAGTAAATAGTATACAGTACTATGATAGACCAGAGCTTATCGTGTGTCTATCCTTCATCATGATCATGGTCCCCCTTCACTGGGCTGCAACAATATGTATAGCACCACTAGTGACCCCTAGTAAATGGTATACGGTGCTATGATAGACCAGAGCTTATCGTGTGTCTATCCTTCATCATGATCATGGTCCCCCTTCACTGGGCTGCAACAATGTGTATGGCATCACTAGTGACCTCTAGTAAATAGTATACGGTGCTATGATACACCAGAGCTTATCGTGTGTCTATCCTTCATCATGATAATGGTCCCCCTTCTCTGGGCTACAACAAAATGTATAGCATCACTAGTGACCTCTAGTAAATAGTATACAGTACTATGATAGACCAGAGCTTATCGTGTGTCTATCCTTCATCATGATCATGGTCCCCCTTCTCTGGGCTACAACAAAATGTATAGCATCACTAGTGACCTCTAGTAAATAGTATACAGTACTATGATAGACCAGAGCTTATCGTGTGTCTATCCTTCATCATGATCATGGTCCCGCTTCTCTGGGCTACAACAAAATGTATAGCATCACTAGTGACCTCTAGTAAATAGTATACAGTACTATGATAGACCAGAGCTTATCGTGTGTCTATCCTTCATCATGATCATGGTCCCCCTTCTCTGGGCTACAACAAAATGTATAGCATCACTAGTGACCTCTAGTAAATAGTATACAGTGCTATGATAGACCAGAGCTTATCGTGTGTCTATCCTTCATCATGATCATGGTCCCTCTTCACTGGGCTTTAACAAAATGTATAGAATCACTAGTGACCTCTAGTAAATGCTATATAGTACTATGATAGACCAGAGCTTATCTGTGTGTATAACCTTCATCATGATCATGGTCCCTCTTCACTGGGCTTTAACAAAATTTATAGCACCACTAGTGACCTCTAGTAAATGGTGTATAGTGTTATGATAGACCAGAGCTTATCTGTGTCTCTATCCTTCATCATGATCATGGTCCCCCTTCACTGGGCTACAACAAAATGTATAGCATCACTAGTGACCTCTAGTAAATAGTATACAGTACTATGATAGACCAGAGCTTATCGTGTGTCTATCCATCATCATGATCATGGTCCCCCTTCACTGGACTGCAACAAAATGTATAGCATCACTAGTGTCCTATAGTAAATAGTATACAGTGCTATGATAGACCAGAGCTTATCGTGTGTCTATCCTTCATCATCATCATGGTCCCCCTTCTCTGGGCTACAACAAAATGTATAGCATCACTAGTGACCTCTAGTAAATAGTATACAGTGCTATGATAGACCAGAGCTTATCGTGTGTCTATCCATCATCATGATCATGGTCCCCCTTCACTGGACTGCAACAAAATGTATAGCATCACTAGTGAACTCTAGTAAATAGTATACAGTGCTATGATAGACCAGAGCTTATTATGTGTCTATCCTTCATCATGATCATGGTCCCCCTTCACTGGACTGCAACAAAATGTATAGCATCACTAGTGACCTCTAGTAAATAGTATACAGTGTTATGATAGACCAGAGCTTATCGTGTGTCTATCCATCATCATGATCATGGTCCCCCTTCACTGGGCTATAACGAAATGTATAGCACCATTAGTGACCTCTACTAAAGGGTGTACAGTACTATGATAGACCAGAGCTTATATGTGTGTCTATCCTTCATCATGATCATGGTCCCCCTTCACTGGACTGCAACAAAATGTATAGCATCACTAGTGACCTCTAGTAAATAGTATACAGTGCTATGATAGATCAGAGCTTATCGTGTGTCTATCCATCATCATGATCATGGTCCGCCTTCACTGGGCTACAACAAAATGTACAGCATCACTAGTGACCTCTAGTAAATAGTATACAGTGCTATGATAGATCAGAGCTTATCGTGTGTCTATCCATCATGATCATGGTCCCCCTTCACTGGGCTACAACAAAATGTATAGCACCACTAGTGACCTCTAGTAAATGGTGTATAGTGTTATGATAGACCAGAGCTTATCTGTGTCTCTATCCTTCATCATGATCATGGTCCCCCTTCATTGGGCTACAACAAAATGTATAGCTCCACTAGTGACCTCTAGTAAATGGTATACAGTACTGTGATAGACCAGAGCTTATCTGTGTGTCTATCCATCATGATCATGGTCCCTCTTCACTGGGCTACAACAATATGTATAGCACCACTAGTGACCTCTAGTAAATGGTATACAGTACTGTGATAGACCAGAGCTTATCTGTGTGTCTATCCTTCATCATGATCATGGTCCCCCTTTACTGGACTGTAACAATATGTATAGCTCCATTAGTGACCTCTAGTAAAGGGTATACAGTACTGTGATAGACCAGAGCTTATCTGTGTGTCTATCCATCATGATCGAAGTCCCCCTTCACTGGACTGTAACAAAATGTATAGCACCATTAGTGACCTCTAGTAAAGGGTATATGGTGCTATGATAGACCAGAGCTTATCTGTGTGTCTATCCATCATGATCGAAGTCCCCCTTCACTGGACTGTAAGAAAATGTATAGCACCACTAGTGACCCATAGTAAATGGTATACAGTGCTATGATAGACCAGAGCTTATCTGTGTGTCTATCCTTCATCATGATCATGGTCCCCCTTCACTGGGCTGCAACAATATGTATAGCACCATTAGTGACCTCTAGTAAATGGTATACAGTGCTATGATAGACCAGAGCTTATCTGTGTGTCTATCCTTCATCATGATCATGGTCCCCCTTCACTGAGCTGCAACAAAATGTATAGCACCATTAGTGACCTCTACTAAAGGGTATACAGTACTATGATAGACCAGAGCTTATCTGTGTGTCTATCCTTCATCATGATCATGGTCCCCCTTCACTGGGCTGCAACAAAATGTATAGCACCATTAGTGACCTCTACTAAAGGGTATACAGTACTATGATAGACCAGAGCTTATCTGTGTGTCTATCCTTCATCATGATCATGGTCCCCCTTCACTGAGCTGCAACAAAATGTATAGCACCATTAGTGATCTCTACTAAGGGGTATACAGTACTATGATAGACCAGAGCTTATCTGTGTGTCTATACTTCATCATGATCATGGTCCCCCTTCACTGAGCTGCAGCAAAATGTATAGCACCATTAGTGACCTCTACTAAAGGGTATACAGTACTATGATAGACCAGAGCTTATCTGTGTGTCTATCCATCATGATCATGGTCTCCCTTTCACTGGGCTACAACAAAATGTATAGCATCACTAGTGACCTCTACTAAAGGGTATATAGTACTATGATAGACCAGAGCTTATCTGTGTGTCTATCCTTCATCATGATCATGGTCCTCCTTCTCTGGGCTACAACAAAATGTATAGCATCACTAGTGACCTCTAGTAAATAGTATACAGTGCTATGATAGTCCAGAGCTTATCGTGTGTCTATCCTTCATCATGATCATGGTCCCCCTTCACTGGGCTGCAACAATATGTATAGCACCACTAGTGACCTCTAGTAAATGGTATAGAGTGCTATGATAGACCAGAGCTTATCGTGTGTCTATCCTTCATCATGATCATGGTCCCCCTTCACTGGGCTGGAACAATATGTATAGCATCACTAGTGACCTCTAGTAAATAGTATACAGTACTATGATAGACCGGAGCTTATCGTGTGTCTATCCTTCATCATGATCATGGTCCGCCTTCTCTGGGCTACAACAAAATGTATAGCATCACTAGTGACCTCTAGTAAATAGTATAGAGTACTATGATAGACCAGAGCTTATCATGTGTCTATCCTTCATCATGATCATGGTCCCCCTTCTCTGGGCTACAACAAAATGTATAGCATCACTAGTGACCTCTAGTAAATAGTATACAGTACTATGATAGACCAGAGCTTATCGTGTGTCTATCCTTCATCATGATCATGGTCCCCCTTCTCTGGGCTACAACAAATTGTATAGCATCACTAGTGCCCTCTAGTAAATGGTATACAGAGCTATGATAGACCAGAGCTTATCTGTGTGTCTATCCTTCATCATGATCATGGTCCCCCTTCTCTGGGCTACAACAAAATGTATAGCATCACTAGTGACCTCTAGTAAATAGTATACAGTACTATGATAGTCCAGAGCTTATCTGTGTGTCTAACCTTCATCATGATCATGGTCCCCCTTCACTGGGCTACAACAATATGTATAGCACCACTAGTGACCTCTAGTAAATGGTATACAGTACTGTGATAGACCAGAGCTTATCTGTGTATCTATCCATCATGATCATGGTCCCTCTTCACTGGGCTACAACAATATGTATAGCACCACTAGTGAGCTCTAGTAAATGGTATACAGTACTGTGATAGACCAGAGCTTATCTGTGTGTCTATCCTTCATCATGATCATCGTCCCCCTTTACTGGACTGTAACAATATGTATAGCACCATTAGTGACCTCTAGTAAAGGGTATACAGTACTATGATAGACCAGAGCTTATCGTGTGTCTATCCTTCATCATGATCATGGTCCCCCTTCTCTGGGCTACAACAAAATGTATAGCATCACTAGTGACCTCTAGTAAATAGTATACAGTGCTATGATAGACCAGAGCTTATCGTGTGTCTATCCTTCATCATGATCATGGTCCCTCTTCACTGGGCTTTAACCAAATGTATAGAATCACTAGTGACCTCTAGTAAATGCTATATAGTACTATGATAGACCAGAGCTTATCTGTGTGTATAACCTTCATCATGATCATGGTCCCTCTTCACTGGGCTTTAACAAAATTTATAGCACCACTAGTGACCTCTAGTAAATGGTGTATATTGTTATGATAGACCAGAGCTTATCTGTGTCTCTATCCTTCATCATGATCATGGTCCCCCTTCACTGGGCTACAACAAAATGTATAGCATCACTAGTGACCTCTAGTAAATAGTATACAGTACTATGATAGACCAGAGCTTATCGTGTGTCTATCCATCATCATGATCATGGTCCCCCTTCACTGGACTGCGACAAAATGTATAGCATCACTAGTGTCCTATAGTAAATAGTATACAGTGCTATGATAGACCAGAGCTTATCGTGTGTCTATCCTTCATCATCATCATGGTCCCCCTTCTCTGGGCTACAACAAAATGTATAGCATCACTAGTGACCTCTAGTAAATAGTATACAGTGCTATGATAGACCAGAGCTTATTATGTGTCTATCCTTCATCATGATCATGGTCCCCCTTCACTGGACTGACACAAAATGTATAGCATCACTAGTGACCTCTAGTAAATAGTATACAGTGTTATGATAGACCAGAGCTTATCGTGTGTCTATCCATCATCATGATCATGGTCCCCCTTCACTGGGCTACAACAAAATGTATAGCACCATTAGTGACCTCTACTAAAGGGTGTACAGTACTGTGATAGACCAGAGCTTATCTGTGTGTCTATCCTTCATCATGATCATGGTCCCCCTTCACTGGACTGCAACAAAATGTATAGCACCACTAGTGACCTCTAGTAAATAGTATACAGTGCTATGATAGATCAGAGCTTATCGTGTGTCTATCCTTCATCATGATCATGGTCCCCCTTCACTGGACTGCAACAAAATGTATAGCACCACTAGTGACCTCTAGTAAATAGTATACAGTGCTATGATAGATCAGAGCTTATCGTGTGTCTATCCATCATGATCATGGTCCCCCTTCACTGGGCTACAACAAAATGTATAGCACCACTAGTGACCTCTAGTAAATGGTGTATAGTGTTATGATAGACCAGAGCTTATCTGTGTCTCTATCCTTCAACATGATCATGGTCCCCCTTCATTGGGATACAACAAAATGTATAGCCCCACTAGTGACCTCTAGTAAATGATATACAGTACTATGATAGACCAGAGCTTATCTGTTTGTCCATCCGTCATAATGATCATGGTCCCTCTTCACTGGGATACAACAATATGTATAGCACCACTAGTGACCACTAGTAAATGCTATACAGTACTGTGATAGACCCGAGCTTATCTGTGTGTCTATCCTTCATAATGATCATGGTCCCCCTTCACTGGACTGTAACAATATGTATAGCACCATTAGTGACCTCTAGTAAAGGGTATACAGTACTGTGATAGACCAGAGCTTATCTGTGTGTCTATCCATCATGATCGAAGTCCCCCTTCACTGGGCTACAACAAAATGTATAGCACCATTAGTGACCCCTAGTAAATGGTATATAGTGCTATAATAGACCAGAGCTTATCTGACTGTCTATCCTTCATCATGATCGTGGTCCACCTTAATTGGTCTGTAGCAAAATGTATAGCACCACTAGTGACCCATAGTAAATCGTATACAGTGCTATGATAGACCAGAGCATATCTGTGTGTCTATCCTTCATCATGATCATGGTCCCCCTTCACTGGGCTGCAACAATATGTATAGCACCATTAGTGACCTCTAGTAAATGGTATACAGAGCTATGATAGACCAGAGCTTATCTGTGTGTCTATCCTTCATCATGATCATGGTCCCCCTTCACTGAGCTGCAACAAAATGTATAGCACCATTAGTGACCTCTACTAAAGGGTATACAGTACTATGATAGACCAGAGCTTATCTGTGTGTCTATCCTTCATCATGATCATGGTCCCCCTTCACTGGGCTGCAACAAAATGTATAGCACCATTAGTGACCTCTACTAAAGGGTATACAGTACTATGATAGACCAGAGCTTATCTGTGTGTCTATCCTTCATCATGATCATGGTCCCCCTTCACTGAGCTGCAACAAAATGTATAGCACCATTAGTGATCTCTACTAAGGGGTATACAGTACTATGATACACCAGAGCTTATCTGTGTGTCTATACTTCATCATGATCATGGTCCCCCTTCACTGAGCTGCAACAAAATGTATAGCACCATTAGTGACCTCTACTAAAGGGTATACAGTACTATGATAGACCAGAGCTTATCTGTGTGTCTATCCATCATGATCATAGTCTCCCTTTCACTGGGCTACAACAAAATGTATAGCATCACTAGTGACCTCTACTAAAGGGTATACAGTACTATGATAGACCAGAGCTTATCTGTGTGTCTATCCTTCATCATGATCATGGTCCTCCTTCTCTGGGCTACAACAAAATGTATAGCATCACTAGTGACCTCTAGTAAATAGTATACAGTGCTATGATAGTCCAGAGCTTATCGTGTGTCTATCCTTCATCATTATCATGGTCCCCCTTCACTGGGCTTGCAACAATATGTATAGCACCACTAGTGACCCCTAGTAAATGGTATAGAGTGCTATGATAGACCAGAGCTTATCGTGTGTCTATCCTTCATCATGATCATGGTCCCCCTTCACTGGGCTGGAACAATATGTATGGCATCACTAGTGACCTCTAGTAAATAGTATACAGTACTATGATAGACCAGAGCTTATCGTGTGTCTATCCTTCATCATGATCATGGTCCGCCTTCTCTGCGCTACAACAAAATGTATAGCATCACTAGTGACCTCTAGTAAATAGTATACAGTACTATGATAGACCAGAGCTTATCGTGTGTCTATCCTTCATCATGATCATGGTCCCCCTTCACTGAGCTGCAACAAAATGTATAGCACCATTAGTGACCTCTACTAAGGGGTATACAGTACTATGATAGACCAGAGCTTATCTGTGTGTCTATACTTCATCATGATCATGGTCCCCCTTCACTGAGCTACATCAAAATGTATAGCACCATTAGTGACCTCTACTAAAGGGTATACAGTACTATGATAGACCAGAGCTTATCTGTGTGTCTATCCATCATGATCATAGTCTCCCTTTCACTGGGCTACAACAAAATCTATAGCATCACTAGTGACCTCTACTAAAGGGTATACAGTACTATGATAGACCAGAGCTTATCTGTGTGTCTATCCTTCATCATGATCATGGTCCTCCTTCTCTGGGCTACAACAAAATGTATAGCATCACTAGTGACCTCTAGTAAATAGTATACAGTACTATGATAGACCAGAGCTTATCGTGTGTCTATCCTTCATCATGATCATGGTCCCCCTTCACTGGGCTGCAACAATATGTATAGCACCACTAGTGACCCCTAGTAAATGGTATACGGTGCTATGATAGACCAGAGCTTATCGTGTGTCTATCCTTCATCATGATCATGGTCCCCCTTCACTGGGCTGCAACAATGTGTATGGCATCACTAGTGACCTCTAGTAAATAGTATACGGTGCTATGATACACCAGAGCTTATCGTGTGTCTATCCTTCATCATGATAATGGTCCCGCTTCTCTGGGCTACAACAAAATGTATAGCATCACTAGTGACCTCTAGTAAATAGTATACAGTACTATGATAGACCAGAGCTTATCGTGTGTCTTATCCTTCATCATGATCATGGTCCCCCTTCTCTGGGCTACAACAAAATGTATAGCATCACTAGTGACCTCTAGTAAATAGTATACAGTACTATGATAGACCAGAGCTTATCGTGTGTCTATCCTTCATCATGATCATGGTCCCCCTTCTCTGGGCTACAACAAAATGTATAGCATCACTAGTGACCTCTAGTGAATAGTATACAGTACTATGATAGACCAGAGCTTATCGTGTGTCTATCCTTCATCATGATCATGGTCCCCCTTCTCTGGGCTACAACAAAATGTATAGCATCACTAGTGACCTCTAGTAAATAGTATACAGTGCTATGATAGACCAGAGCTTATCGTGTGTCTATCCTTCATCATGATCATGGTCCCTCTTCACTGGGCTTTAACAAAATGTATAGAATCACTAGTGACCTCTAGTAAATGCTATATAGTACTATGATAGACCAGAGCTTATCTGTGTGTATAACCTTCATCATGATCATGGTCCCTCTTCACTGGGCTTTAACAAAATTTATAGCACCACTAGTGACCTCTAGTAAATGGTGTATAGTGTTATGATAGACCAGAGCTTATCTGTGTCTCTATCCTTCATCATGATCATGGTCCCCCTTCACTGGGCTACAACAAAATGTATAGCATCACTAGTGACCTCTAGTAAATAGTATACAGTACTATGATAGACCAGAGCTTATCGTGTGTCTATCCATCATCATGATCATGGTCCCCCTTTACTGGACTGCAACAAAATGTATAGCATCACTAGTGTCCTATAGTAAATAGTATACAGTGCTATGATAGACCAGAGCTTATCGTGTGTCTATCCTTCATCATCATCATGGTCCCCCTTCTCTGGGCTACAACAAAATGTATAGCATCACTAGTGACCTCTAGTAAATAGTATACAGTGCTATGATAGACCAGAGCTTATCGTGTGTCTATCCATCATCATGATCATGGTCCCCCTTCACTGGACTGCAACAAAATGTATAGCATCACTAGTGACCTCTAGTAAATAGTATACAGTGTTATGATAGACCAGAGCTTATCGTGTGTCTATCCATCATCATGATCATGGTCCCCCTTCACTGGGCTATAACAAAATGTATAGCACCATTAGTGACCTCTACTAAAGGGTGTACAGTACTATGATAGACCAGAGCTTATATGTGTGTCTATCCTTCATCATGATCATGGTCCCCCTTCACTGGACTGCAACAAAATGTATAGCATCACTAGTGACCTCTAGTAAATAGTATACAGTGCTATGATAGATCAGAGCTTATCGTGTGTCTATCCATCATCATGATCATGGTCCGCCTTCACTGGGCTACAACAAAATGTACAGCATCACTAGTGACCTCTAGTAAATAGTATACAGTGCTATGATAGATCAGAGCTTATCGTGTGTCTATCCATCATGATCATGGTCCCCCTTCACTGGGCTACAACAAAATGTATAGCACCACTAGTGACCTCTAGTAAATGGTGTATAGTGTTATGATAGACCAGAGCTTATCTGTGTCTCTATCCTTCATCATGATCATGGTCCCCCTTCATTGGGCTACAACAAAATGTATAGCTCCACTAGTGACCTCTAGTAAATGGTATACAGTACTGTGATAGACCAGAGCTTATCTGTGTGTCTATCCATCATGATCATGGTCCCTCTTCACTGGGCTACAACAATATGTATAGCACCACTAGTGACCTCTAGTAAATGGTATACAGTACTGTGATAGACCAGAGCTTATCTGTGTGTCTATCCTTCATCATGATCATGGTCCCCCTTTACTGGACTGTAACAATATGTATAGCTCCATTAGTGACCTCTAGTAAAGGGTATACAGTACTGTGATAGACCAGAGCTTATCTGTGTGTCTATCCATCATGATCGAAGTCCCCCTTCACTGGACTGTAACAAAATGTATAGCACCATTAGTGACCTCTAGTAAAGGGTATACGGTGCTATGAGAGACCAGAGCTTATCTGTGTGTCTATCCATCATGATCGAAGTCCCCCTTCACTGGACTGTAACAAAATGTATAGCACCACTAGTGACCCATAGTAAATGGTATACAGTGCTATGATAGACCAGAGCTTATCTGTGTGTCTATCCTTCATCATGATCATGGTCCCCCTTCACTGGGCTGCAACAATATGTATAGCACCATTAGTGACCTCTAGTAAATGGTATACAGTGCTATGATAGACCAGAGCTTATCTGTGTGTCTATCCTTCATCATGATCATGGTCCCCCTTCACTGAGCTGCAACAAAATGTATAGCACCATTAGTGACCTCTACTAAAGGGTATACAGTACTATGATAGACCAGAGCTTATCTGTGTGTCTATCCTTCATCATGATCATGGTCCCCCTTCACTGGGCTGCAACAAAATGTATAGCACCATTAGTGACCTCTACTAAAGGGTATACAGTACTATGATAGACCAGAGCTTATCTGTGTGTCTATCCTTCATCATGATCATGGTCCCCCTTCACTGAGCTGCAACAAAATGTATAGCACCATTAGTGATCTCTACTAAGGGGTATACAGTACTATGATAGACCAGAGCTTATCTGTGTGTCTATACTTCATCATGATCATGGTCCCCCTTCACTGAGCTGCAGCAAAATGTATAGCACCATTAGTGACCTCTACTAAAGGGTATACAGTACTATGATAGACCAGAGCTTATCTGTGTGTCTATCCATCATGATCATGGTCTCCCTTTCACTGGGCTACAACAAAATGTATAGCATCACTAGTGACCTCTACTAAAGGGTATATAGTACTATGATAGACCAGAGCTTATCTGTGTGTCTATCCTTCATCATGATCATGGTCCTCCTTCTCTGGGCTACAACAAAATGTATAGCATCACTAGTGACCTCTAGTAAATAGTATACAGTGCTATGATAGTCCAGAGCTTATCGTGTGTCTATCCTTCATCATGATCATGGTCCCCCTTCACTGGGCTGCAACAATATGTATAGCACCACTAGTGACCTCTAGTAAATGGTATAGAGTGCTATGATAGACCAGAGCTTATCGTGTGTCTATCCTTCATCATGATCATGGTCCCCCTTCACTGGGCTGGAACAATATGTATGGCATCACTAGTGACCTCTAGTAAATAGTATACAGTACTATGATAGACCAGAGCTTATCGTGTGTCTATCCTTCATCATGATCATGGTCCGCCTTCTCTGGGCTACAACAAAATGTATAGCATCACTAGTGACCTCTAGTAAATAGTATAGAGTACTATGATAGACCAGAGCTTATCATGTGTCTATCCTTCATCATGATCATGGTCCCCCTTCTCTGGGCTACAACAAAATGTATAGCATCACTAGTGACCTCTAGTAAATAGTATACAGTACTATGATAGACCAGAGCTTATCGTGTGTCTATCCTTCATCATGATCATGGTCCCCCTTCTCTGGGCTACAACAAATTGTATAGCATCACTAGTGCCCTCTAGTAAATGGTATACAGAGCTATGATAGACCAGAGCTTATCTGTGTGTCTATCCTTCATCATGATCATGGTCCCCCTTCTCTGGGCTACAACAAAATGTATAGCATCACTAGTGACCTCTAGTAAATAGTATACAGTACTATGATAGACCAGAGCTTATCTGTGTGTCTAACCTTCATCATGATCATGGTCCCCCTTCACTGGGCTACAACAATATGTATAGCACCACTAGTGACCTCTAGTAAATGGTATACAGTACTGTGATAGACCAGAGCTTATCTGTGTGTCTATCCATCATGATCATGGTCCCTCTTCACTGGGCTACAACAATATGTATAGCACCACTAGTGACCTCTAGTAAATGGTATACAGTACTGTGATAGACCAGAGCTTATCTGTGTGTCTATCCTTCATCATGATCATCGTCCCCCTTTACTGGACTGTAACAATATGTATAGCACCATTAGTGACCTCTAGTAAAGGGTATACAGTACTGTGATAGACCAGAGCTTATCTGTGTGTCTATCCATCATGATCGAAGTCCCCCTTCACTGGACTGTAACAAAATGTATAGCACCATTAGTGACCTCTAGTAAAGGGTATACGGTACTATGATAGACCAGAGCTTATCTGTGCGTCTATCCATCATGATCGAAGTCCCCCTTCACTGGACTGTAACAAAATGTATAGCACCATTAGTGACCTCTAGTAAAGGGTATACAGTACTATGATAGACCAGAGCTTATCTGTGTGTCTATCCATAATGATCTAAGTCCCCCTTCACTGGACTGTAACAAAATGTATAGCACCATTAGTGACCTCTAGTAAAGGGTATACAGTACTATGATAGACCAGAGCTTATCGTGTGTCTATCCATCATGATCGTGGTCCACCTTTACTGGGCTGTAGCAAAATGTATAGCACCACTAGTGACCCCTAGTAAATGGTATATAGTGCTATAATAGACCAGAGCTTATCTGAATGTCTATCCTTCTTCATGATCGTGGTCCACCTTTACTGGGCTGTAGCAAAATGTATAGCACCACTAGTGACCCCTAGTAAATGGTATATAGTGCTATGATAGACCAGAGCTTATGTGTGTGTCTGTCCATCATGATCATAGTCCCCCTTCACTGGACTGTAACAAAATGTATAGCACCATTAGTGACCCCTAGTAAATGGTATACAGTGCTATGATAGACCAGATCTTATCTGTGTGTCTGTCCATCATGATCATAGTCCCCCTTCACTGGACTGTAACAAAATGTATAGCACCACTAGTGACCTCTAGTAAATGGTATATAGTACTATGATAGACCTGAGCTTATGTGTGTCTATCCTTCATCATGATCATGGTCCCTCTTCACTGGGCTCTAACAAAGTGTATAGCTCCATTAGTGACCTATAGTAAATGGTATAGAGTGCTATGATAGACCAGAGCTTAACTGTGTGTCTATCCTTCATCATGATCATGGTCCCCCTTCACTGGGCTGTAACAAATTGAATAGCACCATTAGTGACCCCTAGTAAATGGTATACAGTGCTATGTTAGACCAGAGCTTATCTGTGTGTCTATCCTTCATCATGATCATGGTCCCCCTTCACTGGGCTGTAACAAAATGAATAGCACCATTAGTGACCTCTAGTAAATGGTATACAGTGCTATGATAGACCAGAGCTTATCTGTGTGACTATCCTTCATCATGATCATGGTCCCTCTTCACTGGGCTGTAACAAAATGAATAGCACCATTAGTGACCCCTAGTAAATGGTATACAGTGCTATGATAGACCAGAGTTTATCTGTGTGACTATCCTTCATCATGATCATGGTCCCCCTTCACTGGACTGCAACAAAATGTATAGCATCACTAGTGACCTCTAGTAAATAGTATACAGTGTTATGATAGACCAGAGCTTATCGTGTGTCTATCCATCATCATGATCATGGTCCCCCTTCACTGGGCTACAACAAAATGTATAGCACCATTAGTGACCTCTACTAAAGGGTGTACAGTACTATGATAGACCAGAGCTTATCTGTGTGTCTATTTTTCATCATGAACATGGTCCCCCTTCACTGGACTGCAACAAAATGTATAGCATCACTAGTGACCTCTAGTAAATAGTATACAATGCTATGATAGATCAGAGCTTATCGTGTGTCTATCCATCATCATGATCATGGTCCCCCTTCACTGGGCTACAACAAAATGTACAGCATCACTAGTGACCTCTAGTAAATAGTATACAGTGCTATGATAGATCAGAGCTTATCGTGTGTCTATCCATCATGATCATGGTCCCCCTTCACTGGGCTACAACAAAATGTATAGCACCACCAGTGACCTCTAGTAAATGATATACAGTGCTATGATAGATCAGAGCTTATCGTGTGTCTATCCATCATCATGATCATGGTCCCCCTTCACTGGGCTACAACAAAATGTATAGCATCACTAGTGACCTCTAGTAAATAGTATATAGTACTATGATAGACCAGAGCTTATCGTGTGTCTATCCTTCATCATGATCATGGTCCCCCTTCACTGGGCTACAACAAAATGTATAGCATCACTAGTGACCTCTAGTAAATAGTATATAGTACTATGATAGATCAGAGCTTATCGTGTGTCTATCCATCATCATGATCATGGTCCCCCTTCACTGGGCTACAACAAAATGTATAGCACCATTAGTGACCTCTACTAAGGTGTATACAGTACTATGATAGACCAGAGCTTATCTGTGTGTCTATCCTTCATCATGATCATGGTCCCCCTTCACTGGACTGCAACAAAATGTATAGCACCATTAGTGACCTCTACTAAAGGGTACACAGTACTATGATAGACCAGAGCTTATCTGTGTGTCTATCCTTCATCATGATCATGGTCCCCCTTCACTGGACTGCCACAAAATGTATAGCACCATTAGTGACCTCTACTAAAGGGTATACAGTACTATGATAGACCAGAGCTTATCTGTGTGTCTATCCTTCATCATAATCATGGTCCCCCTTCACTGGACTGCAACAAAATGTATAGCACTATTAGTCACCTCTACTAAAGGGTATACAGTACTATGATAGACCAGAGCTTATCGTGTGTCTATCCATCATGATCATAGTCCCCCTTCACTGGACTGCAGCAAAATGTATAGCACCACTAGTGACCCTAGTAAATGTATATAGTACTATGATAGACCAGAGCTTATCTGTGTTTCTAACCTTCATCATGATCATGGTCCCTCTTCACTGGGCTTTAACAAAATGTATAGCACCACTAGTGACCTCTAGTAAATGGTGTATAGTGTTATGATAGACCAGAGCTTATCTGTGTCTCTATCCTTCATCATGATCATGGTCCCCCTTCATTGGGCTACAACAAAATGTATAGCCCCACTAGTGACCTCTAGTAAATGATATACAGTACTATGATAGACCAGAGCTTATCTGTTTGTCTATCCTTCATCATGATCATGGTCCCCCTTCACTGGGCTACAACAATATGTATAGCACCACTAGTGACCTCTAGTAAATGGTATACAGTACTGTGATAGACCAGAGCTTTTCTGTGTGTCTATCCATCATGATCATGGTCCCTCTTCACTGGGATACAACAATATGTATAGCACCACTAGTGACCACTAGTAAATGGTATACAGTACTGTGATAGACCAGAGCTTATCTGTGTGTCTATCCTTCATCATGATCATGGTCCCCCTTCACTGGACTGTAGCAATATGTATAGCACCATTAGTGACCTCTAGTAAAGGGTATACAGTACTGTGATAGACCAGAGCTTATCTGTGTGTCTATCCATCATGATCGAAGTCCCCCTTCACTGGACTGTAACAAAATGTATAGCACCATTAGTGATCTCTAGTAAAGGGTATACAGTACTATGATAGACCAGTGCTTATCTGTGTGTCTATCCATCATGATCTAAGTCCCCCTTCACTGGACTGTAACAAAATGTATAGCACCATTAGTGACCTCTAGTAAAGGGTATACAGTACTATGATAGACCAGAGCTTATCGTGTGTCTATCCATCATGATCGAAGTCCCCCTTCACTGGGCTACAACAAAATGTATAGCACCATTAGTGACCGCTAGTAAATGGTATATAGTGCTATGATAGACCAGAGCTTATCTGACTGTCTATCCTTCATCATGATCGTGGTCCACCTTTACTGGGCTGTAGCAAAATGTATAGCACCACTAGTGACCCATAGTAAATGGTATACAGTGCTATGATAGACCAGAGCTTATCTGTGTGTCTATCCTTCATCATGTACATGGTCCCCCTTCACTGGGCTGCAGCAATATGTATAGCACCATTAGTGACCTCTAGTAAATGGTATACAGTGCTATGATAGAACCAGAGCTTATCTGTGTGTCTATCCTTCATCATGATCATGGTCCCCCTTCACTGAGCTGCAACAAAATGTATAGCACCATTAGTGACCTCTACTAAGGGGTATACAGTACTATGATAGACCAGAGCTTATCTGTGTGTCTATACTTCATCATGATCATGGTCCCCCTTCACTGGGCTGCAACAAAATGTATAGCACCATTAGTGACCTCTACTAAAGGGTATACAGTACTATGATAGACCAGAGCTTATCTGTGTGTCTATCCATCATGATCATAGTCTCCCTTTCACTGGGCTACAACAAAATGTATAGCATCACTAGTGACCTCTACTAAAGGGTATACAGTACTATGATAGACCAGAGCTTATCTGTGTGTCTATCCTTCATCATGATCATGGTCCTCCTTCTCTGGGCTACAACAAAATGTATAGCATCACTAGTGACCTCTAGTAAATAGTATACAGTGCTATGATAGACCAGAGCTTATCGTGTGTCTATCCTTCATCATGATCATGGTCCCCCTTCACTGGGCTGCAACAATATGTATAGCACCACTAGTGACCTCTAGTAAATGGTATACAGTGCTATGATAGACCAGAGCTTATCGTGTGTCTATCCTTCATCATGATCATGGTCCCCCTTCACTGGGCTGCAACAATATGTATGGCATCACTAGTGACCTCTAGTAAATAGTATACAGTACTATGATAGACCAGAGCTTATCGTGTGTCTATCCTTCATCATGATCATGGTCCCCCTTCTCTGGGCTACAACAAAATGTATAGCATCACTAGTGACCTCTAGTAAATAGTATACAGTACTATGATAGACCAGAGCTTATCGTGTGTCTATCCTTCATCATGATCATGGTCCCCCTTCTCTGGGCTACAACAAATTGTATAGCATCACTAGTGACCTCTAGTAAATAGTATACAGTGCTATGATAGACCAGAGCTTATCGTGTGTCTATCCTTCATCATGATCATGGTCCCCCTTCTCTGGGCTACAACAAAATGTATAGCATCACTAGTGACCTCTAGTAAATAGTATACAGTACTATGATAGACCAGAGCTTATCTGTGTGTCTAACCTTCATCATGATCATGGTCCCCCTTCACTGGGCTACAACAATATGTATAGCACCCTAGTGACCTCTAGTAAATGGTATACAGTACTGTGATAGACCAGAGCTTATCTGTGTGTCTATCCATCATGATCATGGTCCCTCTTCACTGGGCTACAACAATATGTATAGCACCACTAGTGACCTCTAGTAAATGGTATACAGTACTGTGATAGACCAGAGCTTATCTGTGTGTCTATCCATCATGATCATGGTCCTTCTTCACTGGGATACAACAATATGTATAGCACCACTAGTGACCACTAGTAAATGCTATACAGTACTGTGATAGACCAGAGCTTATCTGTGTGTCTTACCTTCATAATGATCATGGTCCCCCTTCACTGGACTGTAACAATATGTATAGCACCATTAGTGACCTCTAGTAAAGGGTATACGGTACTATGATAGACCAGAGCTTATCTGTGTGTCTATCCATCATGATCGAAGTCCCCCTTCACTGGACTGTAACAAAATGTATAGCACCATTAGTGACCTCTAGTAAAGGGTATACAGTACTATGATAGACCAGAGCTTATCTGTGTGTCTATCCATCATGATCTAAGTCCCCCTTCACTGGACTGTAACAAAATGTATAGCACCATTAGTGACCTCTAGTAAAGGGTATACAGTACTATGATAGACCAGAGCTTATCGTGTGTCTATCCATCATGATCGAAGTCCCCCTTCACTGGGCTACAACAAAATGTATAGCACCATTAGTGACCCCAAGTAAATGGTATATAGTGCTATGATAGACCAGAGCTTATCTGTGTGTCTGTCCTTCTTCATGATCGTGGTCCACCTTTACTGGGCTGTAGCAAAATGTATAGCACCACTAGTGACCCCTAGTAAATGGTATATAGTGCTATAATAGACCAGAGCTTATCTGAATGTCTATCCTTCTTCATGATCGTGGTCCACGTTTACTGGGCTGTAGCAAAATGTATAGCACCACTAGTGACCCCTAGTAAATGGTATATAGTGCTATGATAGACCAGAGCTTATCTGTGTGTCTGTCCATCATGATCATAGTCCCCCTTCACTGGACTGTAACAAAATGTATAGCTCCATTAGTGACCCCTAGTAAATGGTATACAGTGCTATGATAGACCAGATCTTATCTGTGTGTCTGTCCATCATGATCATAGTCCCCCTTCACAGGACTGTAACAAAATGTATAGCACCACTAGTGACCTCTAGTAAATGGTATATAGTACTATGATAGACCTGAGCTTATCTGTGTGTCTATCCTTCATCATGATCATGGTCCCTCTTCACTGGGCTGTAACAAAATGTATAGCTCCATTAGTGACCTATAGTAAATGGTATAGAGTGCTATGATAGACCAGAGCTTAACTGTGTGTCTATCCTTCATCATGATCATGGTCCCCCTTCACTGGGCTGTAAGAAATTGAATAGCACCATTAGTGACCCCTAGTAAATGGTATACAGTGCTATGATAGACCAGAGCTTAACTGTGTGACTATCCTTCATCATGATCATAGTCCCCCTTCACTGGACTGTAACAAAATGTATAGCACCACTAGTGACCTCTAGTAAATGGTATATAGTACTATGATAGATCTGAGCTTATCTGTGTGTCTATCCTTCATCATGATCATGGTCCCTCTTCACTGGGCTGTAACAAAATGTATAGCTCCATTAGTGACCTATAGTAAATGGTATACAGTGTTATGATAAACCAGAGCTTAACTGTGTGTCTATCCTTCATCATGATCATGGTCCCCCTTCACTGGGCTGTAACAAATTGAATAGCACCATTAGTGACCCCTAGTAAATGGTATATAGCACTATGATAGACCAGATCTTATCTGTGTGTCTGTCCATCATGATCATAGTCCCCCTTCACTGGACTGTAACAAAATGTATAGCACCACTAGTGACCTCTAGTAAATGGTATATAGTACTATGATAGACCTGAGGTTATCTGTGTGTCTATCCTTCATCATGATCATGGTCCCTCTTCACTGGGCTGTAACAAAATGTATAGCTCCATTAGTGACCTATAGTAAATGGTATAGAGTGCTATGATAGACCAGAGCTTAACTGTGTGTCTATCCTTCATCATGATCATGGTCCCCCTTCACTGGGCTGTAACAAATTGAATAGCACCATTAGTGACCCCTAGTAAATGGTATACAGTGCTATGATAGACCAGAGCTTATCTATGTGACTATCCTTCATCATGATCATGGTCCCCCTTCACTGGGCTGTAACAAAATGAATAGCACCACTAGTGACCTCTAGTAAATGTTATACGGTGTTATGATAGACCAGAGCTTATCTGTGTGACAATCCTTCATCATGATCATGGTCCCTCTTCACTGGGCTGTAACAAAATGTATAGCACCACTAGTGACCTCTAGTAAATGGTATACAGTGCTATGATAGACCAGAGCTTATCTTTGTATCTCTCCTTCATCATGATCATGGTCCCTCTTCACTGAGCTGCAACAAAATGTATAGCACCACTAGTGACCTCTAGTAAATGGTATACAGTGCTATGATAGACCAGAGCTTATCTTTGTATCTCTCCTTCATCATGATCATGGTCCCTCTTCACTGAGCTGCAACATAATGTATAGCACCACTAGTGACCTCTAGTAAATGGTATACAGTGCTATGATAGACCAGAGCTTATCTGTGTGACTATCCTTCATCATGATCATGGTCCCCCTTCACTGGGCTGTAACAAAATGAATAGCACCACTAGTGACCCCTAGTAAATGGTATATAGTGCTATAATAGACCAGAGCTTATCTGAATGTCTATCCTTCTTCATGATCGTGGTCCACCTTTACTGGGCTGTAGCAAAATGTATAGCACCACTAGTGACCCCTAGTAAATGGTATATAGTGCTATGATAGACCAGAGCTTATCTGTGTGTCTGTCCATCATGATCATAGTCCCCCTTCACTGGACTGTAACAAAATGTATAGCTCCATTAGTGACCCCTAGTAAATGGTATACAGTGCTATGATAGACCAGATCTTATCTGTGTGTCTGTCCATCATGATCATAGTCCCCCTTCACTGGACTGTAACAAAATGTATAGCACCACTAGTGACCTCTAGTAAATGGTATATAGTACTATAATAGACCTGAGCTTATCTGTGTGTCTATCCTTCATCATGATCATGGTCCCTCTTCACTGGGCTGTAACAAAATGTATAGCTCCATTAGTGACCTATAGTAAATGGTATAGAGTGCTATGATAGACCAGAGCTTAACTGTGTGTCTATCCTTCATCATGATCATGGTCCCCCTTCACTGGGCTGTAACAAATTGAATAGCACCATTAGTGACCCCTAGTAAATGGTATACAGTGCTATGATAGACCAGAGCTTAACTGTGTGACTATCCTTCATCATGATCATAGTCTCCCTTCACTGGACTGTAACAAAATGTATAGCACCACTAGTGACCTCTAGTAAATGGTATATAGTACTATGATAGACCTGAGCTTATCTGTGTGTCTATCCTTCATCATGATCATGGTCCCTCTTCACTGGGCTGTAACAAAATGTATAGCTCCATTAGTGACCTATAGTAAATGGTATACAGTGTTATGATAAACCAGAGCTTAACTGTGTGTCTATCCTTCATCATGATCATGGTCCCCCTTCACTGGGCTGTAACAAATTGAATAGCACCATTAGTGACCCCTAGTAAATGGTATATAGTACTATGATAGACCAGATCTTATCTGTGTGTCTGTCCATCATGATCATAGTCCCCCTTCACTGGACTGTAACAAAATGTATAGCACCACTAGTGACCTCTAGTAAATGGTATATAGTACTATGATAGACCTGAGCTTATCTGTGTGTCTATCCTTCATCATGATCATGGTCCCTCTTCACTGGGCTGTAACAAAATGTATAGCTCCATTAGAGACCTATAGTAAATGGTATAGAGTGCTATGATAGACCAGAGCTTAACTGTGTGTCTATCCTTCATCATGATCATGGTCCCCCTTCACTGGGCTGTAACAAATTGAATAGCACCATTAGTGACCCCTAGTAAATGGTATACAGTGCTATGATAGACCAGAGCTTATCTATGTGACTATCCTTCATCATGATCATGGTCCCCCTTCACTGGGCTGTAACAAAATGAATAGCACCACTAGTGACCTCTAGTAAATGTTATACAGTGTTATGATAGACCAGAGCTTATCTGTGTGACAATCCTTCATCATGATCATGGTCCCTCTTCACTGGGCTGTAACAAAATGTATAGCACCACTAGTGACCTCTAGTAAATGGTATACAGTGCTATGATAGACCAGAGCTTATCTTTGTATCTCTCCTTCATCATGATCATGGTCCCTCTTCACTGAGCTGCAACAGAATGTATAGCACCACTAGTGACCTCTAGTAAATGGTATACAGTGCTATGATAGACCAGAGCTTATCTTTGTATCTCTCCTTCATCATGATCATGGTCCCTCTTCACTGAGCTGCAACAGAATGTATAGCACCACTAGTGACCTCTAGTAAATGGTATACAGTGCTATGATAGACCAGAGCTTATCTGTGTGACTATCCTTCATCATGATCATGGTCCCCCTTCACTGGGCTGTAACAAAATGAATAGCACCACTAGTGACCCCTAGTAAATGGTATACAGTGCTATGATAGACCAGAGCTTATCTGTGTGACTATCCTTCATCATGATCATGGTCCCCCTTCACTGGGCTGTAACAAAGTGTATAGCACCACTAGTGACCCCTAGTAAATGGTATACAGTGCTATGATAGACCAGAGCTTATCTGTGTGACTATCCTTCGTCATGATCATGGTCCCCCTTCACTGGGCTGTAACAAAATGAATAGCACCATTAGTGACCCCTAGTAAATGGTATACAGTACTATGATAGACCAGAGCTTATCTGTGTGACTATCCTTCATCATGATCATGGTCCCCCTTCACTGGGCTGTAACAAAATGAATAGCACCATTAGTGACCCCAGTAAATGGTATACAGGGTTATGATAGAGCAGAGCTTATCTGTGTGTCTATCCTTCATCATGATCATGGCCCCCCTTCACTGGGCTCTAACAATATGTATAACATTTGTTTATTTAAAATTTAATCGTACCACTACTAACGAGGACACAAACCCTCAGTGGTGAGGGATGATGTTAATTGTTTCACTTATTTAGTTGTGTGGCTGCGAGATATGTTTCCTAATTATGTAATGAAGATTTACATTTCAGGGGTGATGTCTATGGTCCGCATTGGGGTGGTCTGGTTTTATATATCGTGGTCGACCTTCCTGGTGCATTGCTTTTTTCGGGGGTTACTCCAGGTCGCTAGACGAATGCTAGGAAGCATCGTTGCATCCCTGAATTTCTTGTCCCACCATTTCAGTTACAGTTGTTGTTCCATTTGTGTGGTCTCTTTTAGGGTTGCGTCGCGAGTAGGTCTCGGCCTGAGCAAGGTAGGTAAAAGGATGCTCTGAGTAAATCTTGAATCCCCCGAATGGGGGATGTGCAAGCCCACAGGAGGTTGAGCCAGCTGCTATCCAGAGAGATTAAGTCTGGCTGGTGTATTGCTCCCTCCTGTGGGCACCCCATCAGGTCCCTACATACAATAGATGTGCATGGGTCGAGCTGCTAAGTGACCGTTTGCTCGTAGTGTAAGTCTGTGTGTAGCCTAGAAAGTGGTGCTCTTTGCTATAGCGTGTGTTTTTTGTAGTACCAGGAAGAATTTCAGAATGAAACAGTTCTACAGAGTCTTCAGGGATTCTTATAAAAGAAAACTCTTGTTTATTTTACATAGAATTGTGTTATATTCACTGCAGTGAACATTTTACACATTCTAAATTTCATGCCGTTGCAAAATTATTAATCATTGCTTGACGAGGAAAATATTTACGGGCATCAATTTCATGAAGTTAGCAAGTATGTCAATGTTAATGCTGTCTTTAATGAATATACTTGTGACTGTATTTTATAGATAACTTGAGTATATGATTTCAAAGCCATTTTGCTGATTATTTTGTTTCAGACGACCAAATATCTGCAGGACACTCCCTGTAGCACACAAACTCCAGAAGTGATAAACAAGTTTCTGAAAGCACTGGAACCTTTTAAATTAACTAAAGCAGAGAAAGTGATGCTATTGAACAATCCACCAACCACAGCCCTGGAGATACAGCTGGTAAGTTTTCGTATTGAGCTTAGCACACCTTTTTCTTTTGGGATTCAGAAAATGTCTATTTGCAGTGAAATGTCGACATTGAAGATTTGGTTGGAATGTACAACACAATGATGGCTGTGCACACTGTCTACTAGACGGAGGCGGGTGTGACTCTTGTGTTACATAGTCATGAATAATGTAGCCGACGAGCTGTAAGTTGGCACTGGCTTATTAGAAAAAAAAGAAGTACTCGTCTCCTTCTTTCTAAGCCATCCCTCTTTTATGGTGAACCAGGTAGGGCAGAAACTCCTGTTTGTTCTTCATCCTCCCAATTTGGTTCTTGTTCCCTTTGCACTTCATTGTCAGAAATTTCAAAATGTTCCTTATTTTCACTATCTGAATCATCTTCTAAATTAATTGTTAACGTATCACTAATTGCATCTATTAATCCATCTCTTTCCCAATAAAACTTTTCAACATGTTCACAAGCTCGCCGCCAGTTTTGCTTGGTCACTTCACCTACTGCACTATCAAACAACGTTTTTATGTCACTAGGCATATGTTGTGTTTTGTGTTTTTCTATCCGCCCCCATATAAGTTCTATAGCTTTTAAATCGCAATGATAAGGAGGTAGTCAAATTACACTGTGATGATGTATTTGCGCTATGTGATCTATTTGAGACTGCCTTTTTTCAGCTTTATTAGTTCATATAATGCAGCTTTGCTGCAATGCAGATCAAATTCACATTACTGATTTAGGTGATGATGATATGCATGGAATAATGAGATGTGGGGAACATTAGGTAAGAACTGTTTAATAAACCAATTTTTAAATGTCTCAGTATCCATGATAGCTTTGCTCGATTTTGATTTAAAACTCAGCAGAGAATTGGGATTGAAAGCAGTATGTAGGACCTATCCTTTGCCTTTTGGGGTGCGTAATGGAAATTTGAAGTAGTCCTCTTTGCTTTTCCATACTGTATTTATACTGATGCATGTTTCATCTAAGTAAATAATAGCGGCACCAAAAGCTCTTATCTCTTTCACATTTTCTTAGAAACACAAATCTTTTTCCAACAATGATTTATACTGATGCATGTTTCATCTAAGTAAATAATAGCGGCACCAAAAGCTCTTATCTCTTTCACATTTTCTTAGAAACACAAATCTTTTTGCAACAATGATTTATACTGATGCATGTTTCATCTAAGTAAATAATAGCGGCACCAAAAGCTCTTATCTCTTTCACATTTTCTTAGAAACAGAAATCTTTTTGCAACACTGATTTATATTGATGCATGTTTCATCTAAGTGAATAACAGGGGCACCTAAAGCTCTTATCTCTTTCACATTTTCTTAGAAACACAAATCTTTTTGTAACACTGATTTATATTGATTCATGTTTCATCTAAGTAAATAACAGCGGCACCAAAAGCTCTTATCTCTTTCACATTTTCTTACAAACACAAATCTTTTTGCAACAATGATTTATACTAATGCATGTTTCATCTAAGTAAATAACAACAGCACCAAAAGCTCTTATGTCTTTCACATTTTCTTAGAAACACAAATCGTTTTGTAACAATGATTTATACTGATGCATGTTTCATCTAAGTAAATAACAGTGGCACCAAAAGTTCTTATGTCTTTCACATTTTCTTACAAACACAAATCTTTTTGCAACAATGGTTTATACTGATGCATGTTTCATCTAAGTAAATAACAGGGGCACCAAAAGTTTTTATGTCTTTCACATTTTCTTACAAACACAAATCTTTTTGCAATACTGATTTATACTGATGCATGTTTCATCTAAGTAACTAACAGGGGCACCAAAAGCTCTTATCTCTTTCACATTTTCTTAGAAACACAAATATTTTTGCAACAATGATTAATACTGATGCATGTTTCATCTAAGTAAAAAACAGCGGCACCAAAAGCTCTTATCTCTTTCACATTTTCTTGGAAACACAAATCTTTTTGCAACAATGATTTATACTGATGCATGTTTCATCTAAGTAAATAACAGGGGCACCAAAACCTCTTATCTCTTTCACATTTTCTTAGAAACACAAATCTTTTTGCAACAATGATTTATACTGATGCATGTTTCATCTAAGTAAATAACAGCAGCACCAAAAGTTCTTATCTCTTTCACATTTTCTTGGAAACACAAATCTTTTTGCAACAATGATTTATACTGATGCATGTTTCATCTAAGTAAATAACAGCGGCACCAAAAGTTCCTATGTCTTATACATTTTGTTACAAACACAAATCTTTTTGCAACAATGATTTATACTGATGCATGTTTCATCTAAGTAAATAACAGCGGCACCAAAAGTACTTATCTCTTTCACATTTTCTTACAAACACAAATCTTTTTGCAACAATGATTTATACTGATGCATGTTTCATCTAAGTAAATAACAGCAGCACCAAAAGTTCTTATCTCTTTCACATTTTCTTACAAACACAAATCTTTTTGCAACAATGATTTATACTGATGCATGTTTCATCTAAGTGAATAACATCGGCACCAAAAGTTCTTATGTCTTTTCACATTTTCTTACAAACACAAATCCTTTTTGCAACAATGATTTATACTGATGCATGTTTCATCTAAGTAAATAACAGGGGCACCAAAAGTTCTTATGTCTTTTCACATTTTCTTACAAACACAAATCTTTTTGCAACAATGATTTATACTGATGCATGTTTCATCTAAGTAAATAACAGCTGCACCAAAAGCTCTTATGTCTTTCACATGTTCATAGAAACACAAATCTTTTTTAACAATGATTTATACTGATGCATGTTTCATCTAAGTAAATAACAGCGGCACCAAAAGCTCTTATGTCTTTCACATTTTCTTAGAAACACAAATCATTTTGCAACGCTGTATTTATACTGATGCATGTTTCATCTAAGTAAATAACAGGGGCACCAAAAGTTCTTATGTCTTTCACATTTTCTTACAAACACAAATCTTTTTGCAACAATGATTTATACTGATGCATGTTTCATCTAAGTAAATAACAGCTGCACCAAAAGTTCCTATCTCTTTTACATTTTCTTACAAACACAAATCTTTTTGCAACACTGATTTATATTGATGCATGTTTCATCTAAGTAAATAACAGGGGCACCAAAAGCTCTTCTCTCTTTCACATTTTCTTAGCAACACAAATCTTTTTGCAACAATGATTTATATTGATGCATGTTTCATCTAAGTAAATAAAAGGGGCACCAAAAGTTCTCATATCTTTCACATTTTCTTAGAAACACAAATCTTTTTGCAAAAATGATTTATACTGATGCATGTTTCATCTAAGTAAATAACAGGGGCACCAAAAAGTTCTTATCTCTTTCACGTTTTCTTACAAACACAAATCTGTTTGCAACAATGATTTATACTGATGCATGTTTCATCTAAGTAAATAACAACAGCACCAAAAGCTCTTATCTCTTTCACATTTTCTTACAAACACAAATCTTTTTGCAACAATGATTTATACTGATGCATGCTTCATCTAAGTAAATAATAGCGGCACCAAAAGCTCCTATGTCTTTCACATGTTCTTAGAAACACAAATCTTTTTTAACAATGATTTATACTGATGCATGTTTCATCTAAGTAAATAACAGCGGCACCAAAAGCTCTTATGTCTTTCACATTTTCTTAGAAACACAAATCATTTTGCAACGCCGTATTTATACTGATGAATGTTTCATCTAAGTAAATAACAGGGGCACCAAAAGTTCTTATGTCTTTCACTTTTTCTTACAAACACAAATCTTTTTGCAACAATGATTTATACTGATGCATGTTTCATCTAAGTAAATAACAGCTGCACCAAAAGTTCCTATCTCTTTTACATTTTCTTAGAAACACAAATCTTTTTGCAACAATGATTTATATTGATGCATGTTTCATCTAAGTAAATAAAAGGGGCACCAAAAGTTCTCATATCTTTCACATTTTCTTAGAAACACAAATCTTTTTGCAAAAATGATTTATACTGATGCATGTTTCGTCTAAGTAAATAACAGGGGCACCAAAAGTTCTTATCTCTTTTACGTTTTCTTACAAACACAAATCTGTTTGCAACAATGATTTATACTGATGCTTGTTTCATCTAAGTAAATAACAACAGCACCAAAAGCTCTTATCTCTTTCACATTTTCTTACAGACACAAATCTTTTTGCAACAATGATTTATACTGATACATGTTTCATCTAAGTAAATAACAGTGGCACCAAAAGCTCTTATGTCTTTCACATTTTCTTAGAAACACAAATCTTTTTGCAACAATGATTTATACTGATGCATGTTTCATCTAAGTAAATAACAACAGCACCAAAAGCTCTTAACTCTTTCACATTTTCTTACAAACACAAATCTTTTTGCAACAATGATTTATACTGATGCATGTTTCATCTAAGTAAATAACAGCGGCACCAAAAGTTCTTATGTCTTTTCACATTTTCTTACAAACACAAATCCTTTTTGCAACAATAATTTATACTGATGCATGTTTCATCTAAGTAAATAACAGGGGCACCAAAAGTTCTTATGTCTTTCACATTTTCTTACAAACACAAATCTTTTTGCAACAATGATTTATACTGATGCATGTTTCATCTAAGTAAATAATAGCGGCACCAAAAGCTCTTATGTCTTTCACATGTTCTTAGAAACAAAAATCTTTTTTAACAATGATTTATACTGATGCATGTTTCATCTAAGTAAATAACAGCGGCACCAAAGGTCTTATCTCTTTCACATTTTGTTACAAACACAAATCTTTTTGCAACAATGATTTATACTGATACATGTTTCATCTAAGTAAATAACAGCGGCACCAAAAGCTCTTATGTCTTTCACATTTTCTTAGAAACACAAATCTTTTTGCAACACTGTATTTATACTGATGCATTTTTCATCTAAGTAAATAACGGGGACACCAAAAGTTCTTATGTCTTTCAGATTTTCTTACAAACACAAATATTATTGCAACAATGATTTATACTGATGCATGTTTCATCTAAGTAAATAACAGCGGCACCAAATGTTCTTATCTCTCTCACATTTTCTGACAAACACAAATCTTTTTGCAACACTGATTTATTTTGATGCATGTTTCATCTAAGTAAATAACAGTGGCACCAAAAGCTCTTATCTCTTTCACATTTTCTTACAAACACAAATCTTTTTGCAAGAATGATTTACATTGATGCATGTTTCATCTAAGTAAATAACAGGGGCACCAAAAGTTCTCATGTCTTTCACATTTTCTTACAAACACAAATCTTATTGCAACAATGATTTATACTGATGCATGTTTCATCTAAGTAAATAACAACAGCACCAAAAGCTCTTATCTCTTTCACATTTTCTTACAAACACAAATCTTTTTGCAACAATGATTTATATTGATACATGTTTCATCTAAGTAAATAACAGGGGCACCAAAAGCTCTTATGTCTTTCACATTTTCTTAGAAACACGAATCTTTTTCAACAATGATTTATACTGATGCATGTTTCATCTAAGTAAATAACAGGGGCACCAAAAGTTCTTATGTCTTTCACATTTTCTTACAAACACAAATCTTTTTGCAACAATGATTTATACTGATGCATGTTTCATCTAAGTAAATAATAGTGGCACCAAAACTTCTTATCTCTTTCACATTTTCTTACAAACACAAATCTTTTTGCAACACTGATTTATATTGATGCATGTTTAATCTAAGTAAATAACAGTGGCACCAAAAGCTCTTATCTCTTTCACATTTTCTTACAAACACAAATCTTTTTGCAACAATGATTTATACTGATGCATGTTTAATCTAGGTAAATAACAGCACCAAAAGCTCTTATCTCTTTCACATTTTCTTACAAACACAAATCTTTTTGCAACAATGATTTATACTAATACATGTTTCATCTAAGTAAATAACAGGGGCACCAAAAGCTCTTATGTCTTTCACATTTTCTTAGAAACACAAATCTTTATGCAACAATGATTTATACTGATGCATGTTTCATCTAAGTAAATAACAACAGCACCAAAAGCTCTTATCTCTTTCACATTTTCTTAGAAACACGAATCTTTTTGCAACAATGACTTATACTGATGCATGTTTCATCTAAGTAAATAACAACAGCACCAAAAGCTCTTATCTCTCTCACATTTTCTTAGAAACACAAATCCTTTTGCAACAATGATTTATACTGATGCATGTTTCATCTAAGTAAATAACAGCGACACCAAAAGTTCTTATGTCTTTTCACATTTTCTTACAAACACAAATCTTTTTGCAACAATGATTTATACTGATGCATGTTTCATCTAAGTAAATAACAGCAGCACCAAAAGTTCTTATCTCTTTCACATTTTCTTGGAAACACAAATCTTTTTGCAACAATGATTTATACTGATGCATGTTTCATCTAAGTAAATAACAGCGGCACCAAAAGTTCTTATGTCTTTCACATTTTGTTACAAACACAAATCTGTTTGCAACAATGATTTATACTGATGCATGTTTCATCTAAGTGAATAACATCGGCACCAAAAGTTCTTATGTCTTTTCACATTTTCTTACAAACACAAATGCTTTTTGCAACAATAATTTATACTGATGCATGTTTCATCTAAGTAAATAACAGGGGCACCAAAAGTTCTTATGTCTTTCACATTTTCTTACAAACACAAATCTTTTTGCAACAATGATTTATACTGATGCATGTTTCATCTAAGTAAATAATAGCGGCACCAAAAGCTCTTATGTCTTTCACATGTTCTTAGAAACACAAATCTTTTTTAACAATGATTTATACTGATGCATGTTTCATCTAAGTAAATAACAGCGGCACCAAAAGCTCTTATGTCTTTCACATTTTCTTAGAAACACAAATCTTTTTGCAACACTGTATTTATACTGATGCATGTTTCATCTCAGTAAATAACAGGGGCACCAAAAGTTCTTATGTCTTTCACATTTTCTTACAAACACAAATCTTTTTGCAACAATGATTTATACTGATGCATGTTTCATCTAAGTAAATAACAGCTGCACCAAAAGTTCCTATCTCTTTTACATTTTCTTACAAACACAAATCTTTTTGCAACACTGATTTATATTGATGCATGTTTCATCTAAGTAAATAACAGGGGCACCAAAAGCTCTTATCTCTTTCACATTTTCTTAGAAACACAAATCGTTTTGCAACAATGATTTATGTTGATGCATGTTTCATCTAAGTAAATAAAAGGGGCACCAAAAGTTCTCATATCTTTCACATTTTCTTAGAAACACAAATCTTTTTGCAAAAATGATTTATACTGATGCATGTTTCATCTAAGTAAATAACAGGGGCACCAAAAGTTCTTATCTCTTTGACGTTTTCTTACAAACACAAATCTGTTTGCAACAATGATTTATACTGATGCATGTTTCATTTAAGTAAATAACAGGGGCACCAAAAGCTCTTATCTCTTTCACATTTTCTTACAAACACAAATCTTTTTGCAACAATGATTTATACTGATACATATTTCATCTAAGTAAATAACAGGGGCACCAAAAGCTCTTATGGCTTTCACATTTTCTTAGAAACACAAATCTTTTTGCAACAATGATTTATACTGATGCATGTTTCATCTAAGTAAATAACAACAGCACCAAAAGCTCTTATCTCTTTCACATTTTCTTAGGAACACGAATCATTTTGCAACAATGATTTATACTGATGCATGTTTCATCTAACTAATAACAGGGGCACCAAAAGCTCTTATCTCTCTCACATTTTCTTATAAACACAAATCTTTTTGCAACAATGATTTATACTGATGCATGTTTCATCTAAGTAAATAACAGCGGCACCAAAAGTTCTTATGTCTTTTCACATTTTCTTACAAAAACGAATCTTTTTGCAACAATGATTTATACTGATGCATGTTTCATCTAAGTAAATAACAGGGGCACCAAAAGTTCTTATGTCTTTCACATTTTCTTACAAACACAAATCTTTTTGCAGCAATGATTTATACTGATGCATGTTTCATCTAAGTAAATAACAGCGGCACCAAAGGTCTTATCTCTTTCACATTTTCTTACAAACACAAATCTTTTTGCAACAATGATTTATACTGATACATGTTTCATCTAAGTAAATAACAGTGGCACCAAAGGTTCCTATCTCTTTCACGTTTTCTTACAAACACAAATCTTTTTGCAACACTGTATTTATACTGATGCATGTTTCATCTAAGTAAATAACGGGGGCACCAAAAGTTCTTATGTCTTTCACATTTTCTTACAAACACAAATCTTTTTGCAACAATGATTTATACTGATGCATGTTTCATCTAAGTAAATAACAGCGGCACCAAAGGTCTTATCTCTTTCACGTTTTCTTAGAAACACACATATATTTGCAACAATGATTTATACTGATGCATGTTTCATCTAAGTAAATAACAGAGGCACCAAAAGCTCTTATGTCTTTCACATTTTCTTAGAAACACAAATCTTTTTGCAACACTGTATTTATACTGATGCATGTTTCATCTAAGTAAATAACAACAGCACCAAAAGCTCTTATCTCTCTCACATTTTCTTAGAAACACAAATCCTTTTGCAACAATGATTTATACTGATGCATGTTTCATCTAAGTAAATAACAGCGGCACCAAAAGTTCTTATGTCTTTTCACATTTTCTTACAAACACAAATCTTTTTGCAACAATGATTTATACTGATGCATGTTTCATCTAAGTAAATAACAGGGGCACCAAAAGTTCTTATGTCTTTCACATTTTCTTACAAACACAAATCTTTTTGCAACAATGATTTATACTGATGCATGTTTCATCTAAGTAAATAATAGCGGCACCAAAAGTTCTTATGTCTTTCACATTTTCTTACAAACACAAATCTTTTTGCAGCAATGATTTATACTGATGCATGTTTCATCTAAGTAAATAATAGCGGCACCAAAAGTTCTTATGTCTTTCACATTTTCTTAAAAACACAAATTTTTTTGCAACAATGATTTATACTGATGTATGTTTCATCTAAGTAAATAACAGCGGCAGCAAAAGTTCTTATCTCTTTCACATTTTCTTACAAACACAAATTTTTTTGGAACAATGATTTATACTGATACATGTTTCATCTAAGTAAATAACAGCGGCACCAAAAGCTCTTATGTCTTTCACATTTTCTTAGAAACACAAATCAGTTTGCAACACTGTATTTATACTGATGCATGTTTCATCTAAGTAAATAACAGGGGCACCAAAAGTTCTTATGTCTTTCACATTTTCTTACAAACACAAATCTTATTGCAACAATGATTTATACTGATACATGTTTCATCTAAGTAAATAACAACAGCACCAAAAGCTCTTATCTGTTTCACATTTTCTTACAAACACAAATCTTTTTGCAACAATGATTTATACTGATACATGTTTCATCTAAGTAAATAACAGGGGCACCAAAAGCTCTTATGTCTTTCACATTTTCTTAGAAACACAAATCTTTATGCAACAATGATTTATACTGATGCATGTTTCATCTAAGTAAATAACAACAGCACCAAAAGCTCTTATCTCTTTCACATTTTCTTAGAAACACGAATCTTTTTGCAACAATGATTTATACTGATGCATGTTTCATCTAAGTAAATAACAACAGCACCAAAAGCTCTTATCTCTCTCACATTTTCTTAGAAACACAAATCCTTTTGCAACAATGATTTATACTGATGCATGTTTCATCGAAGTAAATAACAGGGGCACCAAAAGTTCTTATGTGTTTCACATTTTCTTACAAACACAAATCTTTTTGCAACAATGATTTATACTGATGCATGTTTCATCTAAGTAAATAATAGCGGCACCAAAAGTTCTTATGTCTTTCACATTTTCTTACAAACACAAATCTTTTTGCAACATTGATTTATACTGATGTATGTTTCAACTAAGTAAATAACAGCGTCACCATAAGTTCTTATCTCTTTCACATTTTCTTACAAACACAAATCTTTTTGCAACACTGATTTATATTGATGCATGTTTCATCTAAGTAAATAACAGGGGCACCAAAAGCTCTTATCTCTTTCACATTTTCTTACAAACACAAATCTTTTTGCAACAATGATTTATATTGATGCATGTTTCATCTAAGTAAATAACATGGGCACCAAAAGTTCTCATGTCTTTCACATTTTCTTACAAACACAAATGTTTTTGCAACAATGGTTTATACTCATGCATGTTTCATCTGAGTAAATAACAGGGGCCCAAAAGTTCTTATCTCTTTCACATTTTCTTACAAACACAAATCTGTTTGCAACAATGATTTATACTGATGCATGTTTCATCTAAGTAAATAACAACAGCACCAAAAGCTCTTATCTCTTTCACATTTTCTTGGAAACACAAATCGTTTTGCAACAATGATTTATAGTAATGCATGTTTCATCTAAGTAAATAACAGGGGCACCAAAAGCTCTTATCTCTTTCACATTTTCTTTGAAACACAAATCTTTTTGCAACAGTGATTTATACTGATGCATGTTTCATTTAAGTAAATAACAACAGCACCAAAAGCTCTTATCTCTTTCACATTTTCTTAGAAACACAAATCTCTTTGAACAATGATTTATACTGATGCATGTTTCATCTAAGTAAATAACAGCGGCACCAAAAGCTCTTATCTCTTTCACATTTTCTTAGAAACACAAATATTTTTGCAACAATGATTTATACTGATGCATGTTTCATCTAAGTAAATAACAGGGGCACCAAAAGCTCTTATCTCTTTCACATTTTCTTAGAAACACAAATCTTTTTGCAACAGTGATTTATATTGATGCATGTTTCATCTAAGTAAATAACAGGGGCACCAAAAGTTCTCATGTCTTTCACATTTTCTTACAACACAAATCTTTTTGCAACAATGATGTATACTGATGCATGTTTCATCTAAGTAAATAACAGGGGCACCAAAAGTTCTTATCTCTTTCACATTTTCTTACAAACACAAATCTGTTTGCAACAATGATTTATACTGATGCATGTATCATCTGAGTAAATAACAACAGCACCAAAAGCTCTTATCTCTTTCACATTTTCTTACAAACACAAATCTGTTTGCAACAATGATTTATACTGATGCATGTTTCATCTAAGTAAATAACAACAGCACCAAAAGCTCTTATCTCTTTCACATTTTCTTACAAACACAAATCTTTTTGCAACAATGATTTATATTGATACATGTTTCATCTAAGTAAGTAACAGGGGCACCAAAAGCTCTTATGTCTTTCACATTTTCTTAGAAACACAAATCTTTTGCAACAATGATTTATACTGATGCATGTTTCATCTAAGTAAATAACAACAGCTCCAAAAGCTCTTATCTCTTTCACATTTTCTTACAAACACAAATCTTTTTGCAACAATGATTTATACTGATGTATGTTTCATCTAAGTAAATAACAACAGCTCCAAAAGCTCTTATCTCTTTCACATTTACTTACAAACACAGATCTTTTTGCAACACTGTATTTATACTGATGCTCGTTTCATCTAAGTAAATAACAGGGGCACCAAACGTTCTTATGTCTTTCACATTTTCTTACAAACACAAATCTTTTTGCAACAATGATTTATACTGATGCATGTTTCATTTAAGTAAATAACAGGGGCACCAAAAGTTCTTATCTCTTTCACGTTTTCTTACAAGCACAAATCTTTTTGCCACAATGATTTATACTGATGCATGTTTCATCTAAGTAAATAACAGCTGCACCAAAAGTTCCTATCTCTTTTACATTTTCTTACAAACACAAATCTTTTTGCACCACTGATTTATATTGATGCATGTTTCATCTAAGTAAATAAAAGGGGCACCAAAAGTTCTCATGTCTTTCACATTTTCTTAGAAACACAAATCTTTTGGCAAAAATGATTTATACTGATGCATGTTTCATCTAAGTAAATAACAGGGGCACCAAAAGTTCTCATGTCTTTCACATTTTCTTACAAGCACAAATCTGTTTGCAACAATGATTTATACTGATGCATGTTTCATCTAAGTAAATAACAACAGCACCAAAAGCTCTTATCTCTTTCACATTTTCTTACAAACACAAATCTTTTTGCAACACTGATTTATATTGAATGCATGTTTCATCTAAGTAAATAACAGGGGCACCAAAAGCTCTTATCTCTTTCACATTTTCTTACAAACACAAATCTTTTTGCAACACTGATTTATATTGATGCATGTTTCATCTAAGTAAATAACAGGGGCACCAAAGGTCTTATCTCTTTCACATTTTCTTAGAAACACGAATCTTTTTGCAAAAATGATTTATACTGATGCATGTTTCATCTAACTAATAACAGGGGCACCAAAAGCTCTTATCTCTCTCATATTTTCTTAGAAACACAAATCTTTTTGCAACAATGATTTATACTGATGCATGTTTCATCTAAGTAAATAACAGCGGTACCAAAAGTTCTTATGTCTTTTCACATGTTCTTACAAACACAAATCTTTTTGCAGCAATGATTTATACTGATGCATGTTTCATCTAAGTAAATAACAGGGGCACCAAAAGTTCTTATGTCTTTCACATTTTCTTACAAGCACAAATCTTTTTGCAACAATGATTTATACTGATGCATGTTTCATCTAAGTAAATAATAGCGGCACCAAAAGTTCTTATGTCTTTCACATTTTCTTACAAACACAAATCTTTTTGCAACAATGATTTATACTGATGCATGTTTCATCTAAGTAAATAACAGCGGCACCAAAGGTCTTATCTCTTTCACATTTTCTTACAAACACAAATCTTTTTGCAACAATGATTTATACTGATACATGTTTCATCTAAGTAAATAACAGCGGCACCAAAAGCTCTTATGTCTTTCACATTTTCTTAGAAACACAAATCTTTTTGCAACACTGTATTTATACTGATGCATGTTTCATCTAAGTAAATAACAGCGGCACCAAAGGTCTTATCTCTTTCACATTTTCTTACAAACACAAATCTTTTTGCAACAATGATTTATACTGATACATGTTTCATCTAAGTAAATAACAGCGGCACCAAAAGCTCTTATGTCTTTCACATTTTCTTAGAAACACAAATCTTTTTGCAACACTGTATTTATACTGATGCATGTTTCATCTAAGTAAATAACAGTGGCACCAAAAGCTCTTATGTCTTTCACATTTTCTTACAAACACAAATCTTTTTGCAACACTGATTTATATTGATGCATGTTTCACCTAAGTAAATAACAGTGGCACCAAAAGCTCTTATCTCTTTCACATTTTCTTACAAACAAAAATCTTTTTGAAAAAATGATTTATATTGATGCATGTTTCATCTAAGTAATTAACAGGGGCACCAAAAGCTCTTATCTCTTTCACATTTTCTTGGAAACACAAATCGTTTTGCAACAATGATTTATACTAATGCATGTTTCATCTAAGTAAATAACAGGGGCACCAAAAGTTTTCATGTCTTTCACATTTTCTTGGAAACACAAATATTTTTGCAACAATGATTTATATTGATGCATGTTTCATCTAAGTAAATAACAGGGGCACCAAAAGTTCTCATGTCTTTCACATTTTCTTACGAACACAAATCTTTTTGCAACAATGATTTATACTGATGCATGTTTCATCTAAGTAAATAACAGGGGCACCAAAAGTTCTTATCTCTTTCACATTTTCTTACAAACACAAATCTGTTTGCAACAATGATTTATACTGATGCATGTTTCATCTAAGTAAATAACAGGGGCACCAAAAGTTCTTATCTCTTTCACATTTTCTTACAAACACAAATCTGTTTGCAACAATGATTTATACTGATGCATGTTTCATCTGAGTAAATAACAACAGCACCAAAAGCTCTTATCTCTTTCACATTTTCTTACAAACACAAATCTGTTTGCAACAATGATTTATACTGATGCATGTTTCATCTAAGTAAATAACAACAGCACCAAAAGCTCTTATCTCTTTCACATTTTCTTACAAACACAAATCTTTTTGCAACAATGATTTATATTGATACATGTTTCATCTAAGTAAGTAACAGGGGCACCAAAAGCTCTTATGTCTTTCACATTTTCTTAGAAACACACATCTTTTTGCAACAATGATTTATACTGATGCATGTTTCATCTAAGTAAATAACAACAGCTCCAAAAGCTCTTATCTCTTTCACTTTTTCTTACAAACACAAATCTTTTTGCAACAATGATTTATACTGATGCATGTTTCATCTAAGTAAATAACATCGGCACCAAAGGTTCTTATGTCTTTTCACATTTTCTTACCAACACAAATCCTTTTTGCAACAATGATTTATACTGATGCATGTTTCATTTAAGTAAATAACAGGGCCACCAAAAGTTCTTATGTCTTTCACATTTTCTTACAAACATAAATCTTTTTGCAACAATGATTTATACTGATGCATGTTTCATCTAAGTAAATAATAGCGGCACCAAAAGCTCTTATGTCTTTCACATGTTCTTAGAAACACAAATCTTTTTTAACAATGATTTATACTGAAGCATGTTTCATCTAAGTAAATAACAGCGGCACCAAAAGCTCTTATGTCTTTCACATTTTCTTGGAAACACAAATCTTTTTGCAACACTATTTATACTGAAGCATGTTTCATCTAAGTAAATAACAGGGGCACCAAACATTCTTATGTCTTTCACATTTTCTTACAAACACAAATCTTTTTGCAACAATGATTTATACTGATGTATGTTTCATCTAAGTAAATAACAGCTGCACCAAAAGTTCCTATCTCTTTTACATTTTCTTACAAACAAATCTTTTTGCAACACTGATTTATATTGATGCATGTTTCATCTAAGTAAATAACAGGGGCACCAAAAGCTCTTATCTCTTTCACATTTTCTTAGAAACACAAATCGTTTTGCAACAATGATTTATATTGATGCATGTTTCATCTAAGTAAATAAAAGGGGCACCAAAAGTTCTCATGTCTTTCACATTTTCTTAGAAACACAAATCGTTTTGCAAAAATGATTTATACTGATGCATGTTTCATCTAAGTAAATAACAGGGGCACCAAAAGTTCTTATCTCTTTCACGTTTTCTTACAAACACAAATCTGTTTGCAACAATGATTTATACTGATGCATGTTTCATCTAAGTAAATAACAACAGCACCAAAAGCTCTTATCTCTTTCACATTTTCTGAGAAACACAAATCTTTTTGCAACAATGATTTATACTGATGCATGTTTCATCTAAGTAAATAACAACAGCACCAAAAGCTCTTATCTCTTACACATTTTCTTAGAAACACAAATCTTTTTGCAACAATGATTTATACTGATGCATGTTTCATCTAACTAATAACAGGGGCACCAAAAGCTCTTATCTCTCTCACATTTTCTTAGAAACACAAATCTTTTTGCAACAATGATTTATACTGATGCATGTTTCATCTAAGTAAATAACAGCGGCACCAAAAGTTCTTATGTCTTTTCACATTTACTTACAAACACAAATCTTTTTGCAACAATGATTTATACTGATGCATGTTTCATCTAAGTAAATAACAGGGGCACCAAAAGGTCTTATGTCTTTCACATTTTCTTACAAGCACAAATCTTTTTGCAACAATGATTTATACTGATGCATGTTTCATCTAAGTAAATAATAGCGGCACCAAAAGTTCTTATGTCTTTCACATTTTCTTACAAACACAAATCTTTTTGCAACAATGATTTATACTGATGCATGTTTCATCTAAGTAAATAACAGCGGCACCAAATGTTCTTATCTCTTTCACATTTTCTTACAAACACAAATCTTTTTGCAACACTGATTTATATTGATGCATGTTTCATCTAAGTAAATAACAGTGGCACCAAAAGCTCTTATGTCTTTCACATTTTCTTACAAACACAAATCTTTTTGCAAGAATGATTTATATTGATGCATGTTTCATCTAAGTAAATAACAGTGGCACCAAAAGCTCTTATCTCTTTCACATTTTCTTACAAACACAAATCTTTTTGCAAGAATGATTTATATTGATGCATGTTTCATCTAAGTAAATAACAGGGGCACCAAAAGTTCTTATCTCTTTCACATTTTCTTACAAACACAAATCTGTTTGCAACAATGATTTATTCTGATGCATGTTTCATCTAAGTAAATAACAACAGCACCAAAAGCTCTTATCTCTTTCACATTTTCTTACAAACACAAATCTTTTTGCAGCAATGATTTATATTGATACATGTTTCATCTAAGTAAATAACAGGGGCACCAAAAGCTCTTATGTCTTTCACATTTTCTTAGAAACACAAATCTTTTTGCAACAATGATTTATACTGATACATGTTTCATCTAAGTAAATAACAGCGGCACCAAAAGCTCTTATGTCTTTCACATTTTCTTAGAAACACAAATCTTTTTGCAACACTGTATTTATACTGATGCATTTTTCATCTAAGTAAATAACGGGGACACCAAAAGTTCTTATGTCTTTCAGATTTTCTTACAAACACAAATATTATTGCAACAATGATTTATACTGATGCATGTTTCATCTAAGTAAATAACAGCGGCACCAAATGTTCTTATCTCTCTCACATTTTCTGACAAACACAAATCTTTTTGCAACACTGATTTATTTTGATGCATGTTTCATCTAAGTAAATAACAGTGGCACCAAAAGCTCTTATCTCTTTCACATTTTCTTACAAACACAAATCTTTTTGCAAGAATGATTTACATTGATGCATGTTTCATCTAAGTAAATAACAGGGGCACCAAAAGTTCTCATGTCTTTCACATTTTCTTACAAACACAAATCTTTTTGCAACAATGATTTATACTGATGCATGTTTCATCTAAGTAAATAACAGGGGCACCAAAAGTTCTTATCTCTTTCACATTTTCTTACAAACACAAATCTTATTGCAACAATGATTTATACTGATGCATGTTTCATCTAAGTAAATAACAACAGCACCAAAAGCTCTTATCTCTTTCACATTTTCTTACAAACACAAATCTTTTTGCAACAATGATTTATATTGATACATGTTTCATCTAAGTAAATAACAGGGGCACCAGAAGCTCTTATGTCTTTCACATTTTCTTAGAAACACAAATCTTTTTGCAACAATGATTTATACTGATGCATGTTTCATCTAAGTAAATAACAACAGCACCAAAAGCTCTTATCTCTTTCACATTTTCTTAGAAACACGAATCTTTTTCAACAATGATTTATACTGATGCATGTTTCATCTAAGTAAATAACAGGGGCACCAAAAGTTCTTATGTCTTTCACATTTTCTTACAAACACAAATCTTTTTGCAACAATGATTTATACTGATGCATGTTTCATCTAAGTAAATAACAGAGGCACCAAAAGCTCTTATGTCTTTCACATTTTCTTACAAACACAAATCTTTTTGCAACAATGATTTATACTGATGCATGTTTAATCTAGGTAAATAACAGCACCAAAAGCTCTTATCTCTTTCACATTTTCTTACAAACACAAATCTTTTTGCAACAATGATTTATACTAATACATGTTTCATCTAAGTAAATAACAGGGGCACCAAAAGCTCTTATGTCTTTCACATTTTCTTAGAAACACAAATCTTTATGCAACAATGATTTATACTGATGCATGTTTCATCTAAGTAAATAACAACAGCACCAAAAGCTCTTATCTCTTTCACATTTTCTTAGAAACACGAATCTTTTTGCAACAATGATTTATACTGATGCATGTTTCATCTAAGTAAATAACAACAGCACCAAAAGCTCTTATCTCTCTCACATTTTCTTAGAAACACAAATCCTTTTGCAACAATGATTTATACTGATGCATGTTTCATCTAAGTAAATAACAGCGACACCAAAAGTTCTTATGTCTTTTCACATTTTCTTACAAACACAAATCTTTTTGCAACAATGATTTATACTGATGCATGTTTCATCTAAGTAAATAACAGCAGCACCAAAAGTTCTTATCTCTTTCACATTTTCTTGGAAACACAAATCTTTTTGCAACAATGATTTATACTGATGCATGTTTCATCTAAGTAAATAACAGCGGCACCAAAAGTTCTTATGTCTTTCACATTTTGTTACAAACACAAATCTGTTTGCAACAATGATTTATACTGATGCATGTTTCATCTAAGTGAATAACATCGGCACCAAAAGTTCTTATGTCTTTTCACATTTTCTTACAAACACAAATGCTTTTTGCAACAATAATTTATACTGATGCATGTTTCATCTAAGTAAATAACAGGGGCACCAAAAGTTCTTATGTCTTTCACATTTTCTTACAAACACAAATCTTTTTGCAACAATGATTTATACTGATGCATGTTTCATCTAAGTAAATAATAGCGGCACCAAAAGCTCTTATGTCTTTCACATGTTCTTAGAAACACAAATCTTTTTTAACAATGATTTATACTGATGCATGTTTCATCTAAGTAAATAACAGCGGCACCAAAAGCTCTTATGTCTTTCACATTTTCTTAGAAACACAAATCTTTTTGCAACACTGTATTTATACTGATGCATGTTTCATCTCAGTAAATAACAGGGGCACCAAAAGTTCTTATGTCTTTCACATTTTCTTACAAACACAAATCTTTTTGCAACAATGATTTATACTGATGCATGTTTCATCTAAGTAAATAACAGCTGCACCAAAAGTTCCTATCTCTTATACATTTTCTTACAAACACAAATCTTTTTGCAACACTGATTTATATTGATGCATGTTTCATCTAAGTAAATAACAGGGGCACCAAAAGCTCTTATCTCTTTCACATTTTCTTAGAAACACAAATCGTTTTGCAACAATGATTTATGTTGATGCATGTTTCATCTAAGTAAATAAAAGGGGCACCAAAAGTTCTCATATCTTTCACATTTTCTTAGAAACACAAATCTTTTTGCAAAAATGATTTATACTGATGTATGTTTCATCTAAGTAAATAACAGGGGCACCAAAAGTTCTTATCTCTTTGACGTTTTCTTACAAACACAAATCTGTTTGCAACAATGATTTATACTGATGCATGTTTCATCTAAGTAAATAACAACAGCACCAAAAGCTCTTATCTCTTTCACATTTTCTTACAAACACAAATCTTTTTGCAACAATGATTTATACTGATACATATTTCATCTAAGTAAATAACAGGGGCACCAAAAGCTCTTATGGCTTTCACATTTTCTTAGAAACACAAATCTTTTTGCAACAATGATTTATACTGATGCATGTTTCATCTAAGTAAATAACAACAGCACCAAAAGCTCTTATCTCTCTCACATTTTCTTAGAAACACAAATCCTTTTGCAACAATGATTTATACTGATGCATGTTTCATCTAAGTAAATAACAGCGACACCAAAAGTTCTTATGTCTTTTCACATTTTCTTACAAACACAAATCTTTTTGCAACAATGATTTATACTGATGCATGTTTCATCTAAGTAAATAACAGCAGCACCAAAGGTCTTATCTCTTTCACATTTTCTTACAAACACAAATCTTTTTGCAACAATGATTTATACTGATACATGTTTCATCTAAGTAAATAACAGTGGCACCAAAGGTTCCTATCTCTTTCACTATTTCTTACAAACACAAATCTTTTTGCAACACTGTATTTATACTGATGCATGTTTCATCTAAGTAAATAACGGGGGCACCAAAAGTTCTTATGTCTTTCACATTTTCTTACAAACACAAATCTTTTTGCAACAATGATTTATACTGATGCATGTTTCATCTAAGTAAATAACAGCGGCACCAAAGGTCTTATGTCTTTCACATTTTCTTAGAAACACAAATCTTTATGCAACAATGATTTATACTGATGCATGTTTCATCTAAGTAAATAACAACAGCACCAAAAGCTCTTATCTCTTTCACATTTTCTTAGAAACACGAATCTTTTTGCAACAATGATTTATACTGATGCATGTTTCATCTAAGTAAATAACAACAGCACCAAAAGCTCTTATCTCTCTCACATTTTCTTAGAAACACAAATCCTTTTGCAACAATGATTTATACTGATGCATGTTTCATCTAAGTAAATAACAGCGACACCAAAAGTTCTTATGTCTTTTCACATTTTCTTACAAACACAAATCTTTTTGCAACAATGATTTATACTGATGCATGTTTCATCTAAGTAAATAACAGCAGCACCAAAAGTTCTTATCTCTTTCACATTTTCTTGGAAACACAAATCTTTTTGCAACAATGATTTATACTGATGCATGTTTCATCTAAGTAAATAACAGCGGCACCAAAAGTTCTTATGTCTTTCACATTTTGTTACAAACAAAAATCTGTTTGCAACAATGATTTATACTGATGCATGTTTCATCTAAGTGAATAACATCGGCACCAAAAGTTCTTATGTCTTTTCACATTTTCTTACAAACACAAATGCTTTTTGCAACAATAATTTATACTGATGCATGTTTCATCTAAGTAAATAACAGGGGCACCAAAAGTTCTTATGTCTTTCACATTTTCTTACAAACACAAATCTTTTTGCAACAATGATTTATACTGATGCATGTTTCATCTAAGTAAATAATAGCGGCACCAAAAGCTCTTATGTCTTTCACATGTTCTTAGAAACACAAATCTTTTTTAACAATGATTTATACTGATGCATGTTTCATCTAAGTAAATAACAGCGGCACCAAAAGCTCTTATGTCTTTCACATTTTCTTAGAAACACAAATCTTTTTGCAACACTGTATTTATACTGATGCATGTTTCATCTCAGTAAATAACAGGGGCACCAAAAGTTCTTATGTCTTTCACATTTTCTTACAAACACAAATCTTTTTGCAACAATGATTTATACTGATGCATGTTTCATCTAAGTAAATAACAGCTGCACCAAAAGTTCCTATCTCTTTTACATTTTCTTACAAACACAAATCTGTTTGCAACACTGATTTATATTGATGCATGTTTCATCTAAGTAAATAACAGGGGCACCAAAAGCTCTTATCTCTTTCACATTTTCTTAGAAACACAAATCGTTTTGCAACAATGATTTATGTTGATGCATGTTTCATCTAAGTAAATAAAAGGGGCACCAAAAGTTCTCATATCTTTCACATTTTCTTAGAAACACAAATCTTTTTGCAAAAATGATTTATACTGATGCATGTTTCATCTAAGTAAATAACAACAGCACCAAAAGCTCTTATCTCTTTCACATTTTCTTACAAACACAAATCTTTTTGCAACAATGATTTATATTGATACATGTTTCATCTAAGTAAATAACAGGGGCACCAGAAGCTCTTATGTCTTTCACATTTTCTTAGAAACACAAATCTTTTTGCAACAATGATTTATACTGATGCATGTTTCATCTAAGTAAATAACAACAGCACCAAAAGCTCTTATCTCTTTCACATTTTCTTAGAAACACGAATCTTTTTCAACAATGATTTATACTGATGCATGTTTCATCTAAGTAAATAACAGGGGCACCAAAAGTTCTTATGTCTTTTACATTTTCTTACAAACACAAATCTTTTTGCAACAATGATTTATACTGATGCATGTTTCATCTAAGTAAATAACAGAGGCACCAAAAGCTCTTATGTCTTTCACATTTTCTTACAAACACAAATCTTTTTGCAACAATGATTTATACTGATGCATGTTTAATCTAGGTAAATAACAGCACCAAAAGCTCTTATCTCTTTCACATTTTCTTACAAACACAAATCTTTTTGCAACAATGATTTATACTAATACATGTTTCATCTAAGTAAATAACAGGGGCACCAAAAGCTCTTATGTCTTTCACATTTTCTTAGAAACACAAATCTTTATGCAACAATGATTTATACTGATGCATGTTTCATCTAAGTAAATAACAACAGCACCAAAAGCTCTTATCTCTTTCACATTTTCTTAGAAACACGAATCTTTTTGCAACAATGATTTATACTGATGCATGTTTCATCTAAGTAAATAACAACAGCACCAAAAGCTCTTATCTCTCTCACATTTTCTTAGAAACACAAATCCTTTTGCAACAATGATTTATACTGATGCATGTTTCATCTAAGTAAATAACAGCGACACCAAAAGTTCTTATGTCTTTTCACATTTTCTTACAAACACAAATCTTTTTGCAACAATGATTTATACTGATGCATGTTTCATCTAAGTAAATAACAGCAGCACCAAAAGTTCTTATCTCTTTCACATTTTCTTGGAAACACAAATCTTTTTGCAACAATGATTTATACTGATGCATGTTTCATCTAAGTAAATAACAGCGGCACCAAAAGTTCTTATGTCTTTCACATTTTGTTACAAACACAAATCTGTTTGCAACAATGATTTATACTGATGCATGTTTCATCTAAGTGAATAACATCGGCACCAAAAGTTCTTATGTCTTTTCACATTTTCTTACAAACACAAATGCTTTTTGCAACAATAATTTATACTGATGCATGTTTCATCTAAGTAAATAACAGGGGCACCAAAAGTTCTTATGTCTTTCACATTTTCTTACAAACACAAATCTTTTTGCAACAATGATTTATACTGATGCATGTTTCATCTAAGTAAATAATAGCGGCACCAAAAGCTCTTATGTCTTTCACATGTTCTTAGAAACACAAATCTTTTTTAACAATGATTTATACTGATGCATGTTTCATCTAAGTAAATAACAGCGGCACCAAAAGCTCTTATGTCTTTCACATTTTCTTAGAAACACAAATCTTTTTGCAACACTGTATTTATACTGATGCATGTTTCATCTCAGTAAATAACAGGGGCACCAAAAGTTCTTATGTCTTTCACATTTTCTTACAAACACAAATCTTTTTGCAACAATGATTTATACTGATGCATGTTTCATCTAAGTAAATAACAGCTGCACCAAAAGTTCCTATCTCTTATACATTTTCTTACAAACACAAATCTTTTTGCAACACTGATTTATATTGATGCATGTTTCATCTAAGTAAATAACAGGGGCACCAAAAGCTCTTATCTCTTTCACATTTTCTTAGAAACACAAATCGTTTTGCAACAATGATTTATGTTGATGCATGTTTCATCTAAGTAAATAAAAGGGGCACCAAAAGTTCTCATATCTTTCACATTTTCTTAGAAACACAAATCTTTTTGCAAAAATGATTTATACTGATGTATGTTTCATCTAAGTAAATAACAGGGGCACCAAAAGTTCTTATCTCTTTGACGTTTTCTTACAAACACAAATCTGTTTGCAACAATGATTTATACTGATGCATGTTTCATCTAAGTAAATAACAACAGCACCAAAAGCTCTTATCTCTTTCACATTTTCTTACAAACACAAATCTTTTTGCAACAATGATTTATACTGATACATATTTCATCTAAGTAAATAACAGGGGCACCAAAAGCTCTTATGGCTTTCACATTTTCTTAGAAACACAAATCTTTTTGCAACAATGATTTATACTGATGCATGTTTCATCTAAGTAAATAACAACAGCACCAAAAGCTCTTATCTCTCTCACATTTTCTTAGAAACACAAATCCTTTTGCAACAATGATTTATACTGATGCATGTTTCATCTAAGTAAATAACAGCGACACCAAAAGTTCTTATGTCTTTTCACATTTTCTTACAAACACAAATCTTTTTGCAACAATGATTTATACTGATGCATGTTTCATCTAAGTAAATAACAGCAGCACCAAAGGTCTTATCTCTTTCACATTTTCTTACAAACACAAATCTTTTTGCAACAATGATTTATACTGATACATGTTTCATCTAAGTAAATAACAGTGGCACCAAAGGTTCCTATCTCTTTCACTATTTCTTACAAACACAAATCTTTTTGCAACACTGTATTTATACTGATGCATGTTTCATCTAAGTAAATAACGGGGGCACCAAAAGTTCTTATGTCTTTCACATTTTCTTACAAACACAAATCTTTTTGCAACAATGATTTATACTGATGCATGTTTCATCTAAGTAAATAACAGCGGCACCAAAGGTCTTATGTCTTTCACATTTTCTTAGAAACACAAATCTTTATGCAACAATGATTTATACTGATGCATGTTTCATCTAAGTAAATAACAACAGCACCAAAAGCTCTTATCTCTTTCACATTTTCTTAGAAACACGAATCTTTTTGCAACAATGATTTATACTGATGCATGTTTCATCTAAGTAAATAACAACAGCACCAAAAGCTCTTATCTCTCTCACATTTTCTTAGAAACACAAATCCTTTTGCAACAATGATTTATACTGATGCATGTTTCATCTAAGTAAATAACAGCGACACCAAAAGTTCTTATGTCTTTTCACATTTTCTTACAAACACAAATCTTTTTGCAACAATGATTTATACTGATGCATGTTTCATCTAAGTAAATAACAGCAGCACCAAAAGTTCTTATCTCTTTCACATTTTCTTGGAAACACAAATCTTTTTGCAACAATGATTTATACTGATGCATGTTTCATCTAAGTAAATAACAGCGGCACCAAAAGTTCTTATGTCTTTCACATTTTGTTACAAACAAAAATCTGTTTGCAACAATGATTTATACTGATGCATGTTTCATCTAAGTGAATAACATCGGCACCAAAAGTTCTTATGTCTTTTCACATTTTCTTACAAACACAAATGCTTTTTGCAACAATAATTTATACTGATGCATGTTTCATCTAAGTAAATAACAGGGGCACCAAAAGTTCTTATGTCTTTCACATTTTCTTACAAACACAAATCTTTTTGCAACAATGATTTATACTGATGCATGTTTCATCTAAGTAAATAATAGCGGCACCAAAAGCTCTTATGTCTTTCACATGTTCTTAGAAACACAAATCTTTTTTAACAATGATTTATACTGATGCATGTTTCATCTAAGTAAATAACAGCGGCACCAAAAGCTCTTATGTCTTTCACATTTTCTTAGAAACACAAATCTTTTTGCAACACTGTATTTATACTGATGCATGTTTCATCTCAGTAAATAACAGGGGCACCAAAAGTTCTTATGTCTTTCACATTTTCTTACAAACACAAATCTTTTTGCAACAATGATTTATACTGATGCATGTTTCATCTAAGTAAATAACAGCTGCACCAAAAGTTCCTATCTCTTTTACATTTTCTTACAAACACAAATCTGTTTGCAACACTGATTTATATTGATGCATGTTTCATCTAAGTAAATAACAGGGGCACCAAAAGCTCTTATCTCTTTCACATTTTCTTAGAAACACAAATCGTTTTGCAACAATGATTTATGTTGATGCATGTTTCATCTAAGTAAATAAAAGGGGCACCAAAAGTTCTCATATCTTTCACATTTTCTTAGAAACACAAATCTTTTTGCAAAAATGATTTATACTGATGCATGTTTCATCTAAGTAAATAACAGGGGCACCAAAAGTTCTTATCTCTTTGACGTTTTCTTACAAACACAAATCTGTTTGCAACAATGATTTATACTGATGCATGTTTCATCTAAGTAAATAACAACAGCACCAAAAGCTCTTATCTCTTTCACATTTTCTTACAAACACAAATCTTTTTGCAACAATGATTTATACTGATACATATTTCATCTAAGTAAATAACAGGGGCACCAAAAGCTCTTATGGCTTTCACATTTTCTTAGAAACACAAATCTTTTTGCAACAATGATTTATACTGATGCATGTTTCATCTAAGTAAATAACAACAGCACCAAAAGCTCTTATCTCTCTCACATTTTCTTAGAAACACAAATCCTTTTGCAACAATGATTTATACTGATGCATGTTTCATCTAAGTAAATAACAGCGACACCAAAAGTTCTTATGTCTTTTCACATTTTCTTACAAACACAAATCTTTTTGCAACAATGATTTATACTGATGCATGTTTCATCTAAGTAAATAACAGCAGCACCAAAGGTCTTATCTCTTTCACATTTTCTTACAAACACAAATCTTTTTGCAACAATGATTTATACTGATACATGTTTCATCTAAGTAAATAACAGTGGCACCAAAGGTTCCTATCTCTTTCACGTTTTCTTACAAACACAAATCTTTTTGCAACACTGTATTTATACTGATGCATGTTTCATCTAAGTAAATAACGGGGGCACCAAAAGTTCTTATGTCTTTCACATTTTCTTACAAACACAAATCTTTTTGCAACAATGATTTATACTGATGCATGTTTCATCTAAGTAAATAACAGCGGCACCAAAGGTCTTATCTCTTTCACGTTTTCTTAGAAACACACATATATTTGCAACAATGATTTATACTGATGCATGTTTCATCTAAGTAAATAACAGAGGCACCAAAAGCTCTTATGTCTTTCACATTTTCTTAGAAACACAAATCTTTTTGCAACACTGTATTTATACTGATGCATGTTTCATCTAAGTAAATAACAACAGCACCAAAAGCTCTTATCTCTCTCACATTTTCTTAGAAACACAAATCCTTTTGCAACAATGATTTATACTGATGCATGTTTCATCTAAGTAAATAACAGCGGCACCAAAAGTTCTTATGTCTTTTCACATTTTCTTACAAACACAAATCTTTTTGCAACAATGATTTATACTGATGCATGTTTCATCTAAGTAAATAACAGGAGCACCAAAAGTTCTTATGTCTTTCACATTTTCTTACAAACACAAATCTTTTTGCAACAATGATTTATACTGATGCATGTTTCATCTAAGTAAATAATAGCGGCACCAAAAGTTCTTATGTCTTTCACATTTTCTTACAAACACAAATCTTTTTGCAGCAATGATTTATACTGATGCATGTTTCATCTAAGTAAATAATAGCGGCACCAAAAGTTCTTATGTCTTTCACATTTTCTTAAAAACACAAATCTTTTTGCAACAATGATTTATACTGATGTATGTTTCATCTAAGTAAATAACAGCGGCAGCAAAAGTTCTTATCTCTTTCACATTTTCTTACAAACACAAATTTTTTTGGAACAATGATTTATACTGATACATGTTTCATCTAAGTAAATAACAGCGGCACCAAAAGCTCTTATGTCTTTCACATTTTCTTAGAAACACAAAGCAGTTTGCAACACTGTATTTATACTGATGCATGTTTCATCTAAGTAAATAACAGGGGCACCAAAAGTTCTTATGTCTTTCACATTTTCTTACAAACACAAATCTTATTGCAACAATGATTTATACTGATACATGTTTCATCTAAGTAAATAACAACAGCACCAAAAGCTCTTATCTGTTTCACATTTTCTTACAAACACAAATCTTTTTGCAACAATGATTTATACTGATACATGTTTCATCTAAGTAAATAACAGGGGCACCAAAAGCTCTTATGTCTTTCACATTTTCTTAGAAACACAAATCTTTATGCAACAATGATTTATACTGATGCATGTTTCATCTAAGTAAATAACAACAGCACCAAAAGCTCTTATCTCTTTCACATTTTCTTAGAAACACGAATCTTTTTGAACAATGATTTATACTGACGCATGTTTCATCTAAGTAAATAACAACAGCACCAAAAGCTCTTATCTCTCTCACATTTTCTTAGAAACACAAATCCTTTTGCAACAATGATTTATACTGATGCAAGTTTCATCTAAGTAAATAACAGCGGCACCAAAAGTTCTTATGTCTTTTCACATTTTCTTACAAACACAAATCTTTTTGCAACAATGATTTATACTGATGCATGTTTCATCTAAGTAAATAACAGGGGCACCAAAAGTTCTTATGTGTTTCACATTTTCTTACAAACACAAATCTTTTTGCAACAATGATTTATACTGATGCATGTTTCATCTAAGTAAATAATAGCGGCACCAAAAGTTCTTATGTCTTTCACATTTTCTTACAAACACAAATCTTTTTGCAACATTGATTTATACTGATGTATGTTTCAACTAAGTAAATAACAGCGTCACCATAAGTTCTTATCTCTTTCACATTTTCTTACAAACACAAATCTTTTTGCAACACTGATTTATATTGATGCATGTTTCATCTAAGTAAATAACAGGGGCACCAAAAGCTCTTATCTCTTTCACATTTTCTTACAAACACAAATCTTTTTGCAACAATGATTTATATTGATGCATGTTTCATCTAAGTAAATAACATGGGCACCAAAAGTTCTCATGTCTTTCACATTTTCTTACAAACACAAATGTTTTTGCAACAGTGGTTTATACTCATGCATGTTTCATCTGAGTAAATAACAGGGGCCCAAAAGTTCTTATCTCTTTCACATTTTCTTACAAACACAAATCTGTTTGCAACAATGATTTATACTGATGCATGTTTCATCTAAGTAAATAACAACAGCACCAAAAGCTCTTATCTCTTTCACATTTTCTTGGAAACACAAATCGTTTTGCAACAATGATTTATACTAATGCATGTTTCATCTAAGTAAATAACAGGGGCACCAAAAGCTCTTATCTCTTTCACATTTTCTTTGAAACACAAATCTTTTTGCAACAGTGATTTATACTGATGCATGTTTCATTTAAGTAAATAACAACAGCACCAAAAGCTCTTATCTCTTTCACATTTTCTTAGAAACACAAATCTTTTTGAACAATGATTTATACTGATGCATGTTTCATCTAAGTAAATAACAGCGGCACCAAAAGCTCTTATCTCTTTCACATTTTCTTAGAAACACAAATATTTTTGCAACAATGATTTATACTGATGCATGTTTCATCTAAGTAAATAACAGGGGCACCAAAAGCTCTTATCTCTTTCACATTTTCTTAGAAACACAAATCTTTTTGCAACAGTGATTTATATTGATGCATGTTTCATCTAAGTAAATAACAGGGGCACCAAAAGTTCTCATGTCTTTCACATTTTCTTACAACACAAATCTTTTTGCAACAATGATGTATACTGATGCATGTTTCATCTAAGTAAATAACAGGGGCACCAAAAGTTCTTATCTCTTTCACATTTTCTTACAAACACAAATCTGTTTGCAACAATGATTTATACTGATGCATGTATCATCTGAGTAAATAACAACAGCACCAAAAGCTCTTATCTCTTTCACATTTTCTTACAAACACAAATCTGTTTGCAACAATGATTTATACTGATGCATGTTTCATCTAAGTAAATAACAACAGCAACAAAAGCTCTTATCTCTTTCACATTTTCTTACAAACACAAATCTTTTTGAACAATGATTTATATTGATACATGTTTCATCTAAGTAAGTAACAGGGGCACCAAAAGCTCTTATGTCTTTCACATTTTCTTAGAAACACAAATCTTTTGCAACAATGATTTATACTGATGCATGTTTCATCTAAGTAAATAACAACAGCTCCAAAAGCTCTTATCTCTTTCACATTTTCTTACAAACACAAATCTTTTTGCAACAATGATTTATACTGATGTATGTTTCATCTAAGTAAATAACAACAGCTCCAAAAGCTCTTATCTCTTTCACATTTACTTACAAACACAGATCTTTTTGCAACACTGTATTTATACTGATGCTCGTTTCATCTAAGTAAATAACAGGGGCACCAAACGTTCTTATGTCTTTCACATTTTCTTACAAACACAAATCTTTTTGCAACAATGATTTATACTGATGCATGTTTCATCTAAGTAAATAACAGCTGCACCAAAAGTTCCTATCTCTTTTACATTTTCTTACAAACACAAATCTTTTTGCACCACTGATTTATATTGATGCATGTTTCATCTAAGTAAATAACAGGGGCACCAAAAGCACTTATCTCTTTCACATTTTCTTAGAAACACAAATCTTTTTGCAACAATGATTTATATTGATGCATGTTTCATCTAAGTAAATAAAAGGGGCACCAAAAGTTCTCATGTCTTTCACATTTTCTTAGAAACACAAATCTTTTTGCAAAAATGATTTATACTGATGCATGTTTCATCTAAGTAAATAACAGGGGCACCAAAAGTTCTTATCTCTTTCACGTTTTCTTACAAGCACAAATCTTTTTGCCACAATGATTTATACTGATGCATGTTTCATCTAAGTAAATAACAGCTGCACCAAAAGTTCCTATCTCTTTTACATTTTCTTACAAACACAAATCTTTTTGCACCACTGATTTATATTGATGCATGTTTCATCTAAGTAAATAAAAGGGGCACCAAAAGTTCTCATGTCTTTCACATTTTCTTAGAAACACAAATCTTTTTGCAAAAATGATTTATACTGATGCATGTTTCATCTAAGTAAATAACAGGGGCACCAAAAGTTCTCATGTCTTTCACATTTTCTTACAAGCACAAATCTGTTTGCAACAATGATTTATACTGATGCATGTTTCATCTAAGTAAATAACAACAGCACCAAAAGCTCTTATCTCTTTCACATTTTCTTACAAACACAAATCTTTTTGCAACACTGATTTATATTGATGCATGTTTCATCTAAGTAAATAACAGGGGCACCAAAAGTTCTCATATCTTTCACATTTTCTTAGAAACACAAATCTGTTTGCAACAATGATTTATACTGATGCATGTTTCATCTAAGTAAATAACAACAGCACCAAAAGCTCTTATCTCTTTCACATTTTCTTACAAACACAAATCGTTTTGCAACAATGATTTATGTTGATGCATGTTTCATCTAAGTAAATAAAAGGGGCACCAAAAGTTCTCATATCTTTCACATTTTCTTAGAAACACAAATCTTTTTGCAAAAATGATTTATTCTGATGCATGTTTCATCTAAGTAAATAACAGGGGCACCAAAAGTTCTTATCTCTTTGACGTTTTCTTACAAACACAAATCTGTTTGCAACAATGATTTATACTGATGCATGTTTCATCTAAGTAAATAACAACAGCACCAAAAGCTCTTATCTCTTTCACATTTTCTTACAAACACAAATCTTTTTGCAACAATGATTTATACTGATACATATTTCATCTAAGTAAATAACAGGGGCACCAAAAGCTCTTATGGCTTTCACATTTTCTTAGAAACACAAATCTTTTTGCAACAATGATTTATACTGATGCATGTTTCATCTAAGTAAATAACAACAGCACCAAAAGCTCTTATCTCTTTCACATTTTCTTAGGAACACGAATCATTTTGCAACAATGATTTATACTGATGCATGTTTCATCTAACTAATAACAGGGGCACCAAAAGCTCTTATCTCTCTCACATTTTCTTATAAACACAAATCTTTTTGCAACAATGATTTATACTGATGCATGTTTCATCTAAGTAAATAACAGCGGCACCAAAAGTTCTTATGTCTTTTCACATTTTCTTACAAAAACAAATCTTTTTGCAACAATGATTTATACTGATGCATGTTTCATCTAAGTAAATAACAGGGGCACCAAAAGTTCTTATGTCTTTCACATTTTCTTACAAACACAAATCTTTTTGCAGCAATGATTTATACTGATGCATGTTTCATCTAAGTAAATAACAGCGGCACCAAAGGTCTTATCTCTTTCACATTTTCTTACAAACACAAATCTTTTTGCAACAATGATTTATACTGATACATGTTTCATCTAAGTAAATAACAGTGGCACCAAAGGTTCCTATCTCTTTCACGTTTTCTTACAAACACAAATCTTTTTGCAACACTGTATTTATACTGATGCATGTTTCATCTAAGTATATAACGGGGGCACCAAAAGTTCTTATGTCTTTCACATTTTCTTACAAACACAAATCTTTTTGCAACAATGATTTATACTGATGCATGTTTCATCTAAGTAAATAACAGCGGCACCAAAGGTCTTATCTCTTTCACGTTTTCTTAGAAACACACATATATTTGCAACAATGATTTATACTGATGCATGTTTCATCTAAGTACATAACAGAGGCACCAAAAGCTCTTATGTCTTTCACATTTTCTTAGAAACACAAATCTTTTTGCAACACTGTATTTATACTGATGCATGTTTCATCTAAGTAAATAACAACAGCACCAAAAGCTCTTATCTCTCTCACATTTTCTTAGAAACACAAATCCTTTTGCAACAATGATTTATACTGATGCATGTTTCATCTAAGTAAATAACAGCGGCACCAAAAGTTCTTATGTCTTTTCACATTTTCTTACAAACACAAATCTTTTTGCAACAATGATTTATACTGATGCATGTTTCATCTAAGTAAATAACAGGGGCACCAAAAGTTCTTATGTCTTTCACATTTTCTTACAAACACAAATCTTTTTGCAACAATGATTTATACTGATGCATGTTTCATCTAAGTAAATAATAGCGGCACCAAAAGTTCTTATGTCTTTCACATTTTCTTACAAACACAAATCTTTTTGCAGCAATGATTTATACTGATGCATGTTTCATCTAAGTAAATAATAGCGGCACCAAAAGTTCTTATGTCTTTCACATTTTCTTAAAAACACAAATCTTTTTGCAACAATGATTTATACTGATGTATGTTTCATCTAAGTAAATAACAGCGGCAGCAAAAGTTCTTATCTCTTTCACATTTTCTTACAAACGCAAATTTTTTTGGAACAATGATTTATACTGATACATGTTTCATCTAAGTAAATAACAGCGGCACCAAAAGCTCTTATGTCTTTCACATTTTCTTAGAAACACAAATCAGTTTGCAACACTGTATTTATACTGATGCATGTTTCATCTAAGTAAATAACAGGGGCACCAAAAGTTCTTATGTCTTTCACATTTTCTTACAAACACAAATCTTATTGCAACAATGATTTATACTGATACATGTTTCATCTAAGTAAATAACAACAGCACCAAAAGCTCTTATCTGTTTCACATTTTCTTACAAACACAAATCTTTTTGCAACAATGATTTATACTGATACATGTTTCATCTAAGTAAATAACAGGGGCACCAAAAGCTCTTATGTCTTTCACATTTTCTTAGAAACACAAATCTTTATGCAACAATGATTTATACTGATGCATGTTTCATCTAAGTAAATAACAACAGCACCAAAAGCTCTTATCTCTTTCACATTTTCTTAGAAACACGAATCTTTTTGCAACAATGATTTATACTGATGCATGTTTCATCTAAGTAAATAACAACAGCACCAAAAGCTCTTATCTCTCTCACATTTTCTTAGAAACACAAATCCTTTTGCAACAATGATTTATACTGATGCATGTTTCATCTAAGTAAATAACAGCGGCACCAAAAGTTCTTATGTCTTTTCACATTTTCTTACAAACACAAATCTTTTTGCAACAATGATTTATACTGATGCATGTTTCATCTAAGTAAATAACAGGGGCACCAAAAGTTCTTATGTGTTTCACATTTTCTTACAAACACAAATCTTTTTGCAACAATCATTTATACTGATGCATGTTTCATCTAAGTAAATAATAGCGGCACCAAAAGTTCTTATGTCTTTCACATTTTCTTACAAACACAAATCTTTTTGCAACATTGATTTATACTGATGTATGTTTCAACTAAGTAAATAACAGCGTCACCATAAGTTCTTATCTCTTTCACATTTTCTTACAAACACAAATCTTTTTGCAACACTGATTTATATTGATGCATGTTTCATCTAAGTAAATAACATGGGCACCAAAAGCTCTTATCTCTTTCACATTTTCTTACAAACACAAATCTTTTTGCAACAATGATTTATATTGATGCATGTTTCATCTAAGTAAATAACATGGGCACCAAAAGTTCTCATGTCTTTCACATTTTCTTACAAACACAAATGTTTTTGCAACAATGGTTTATACTCATGCATGTTTCATCTGAGTAAATAACAGGGGCCCAAAAGTTCTTATCTCTTTCACATTTTCTTACAAACACAAATCTGTTTGCAACAATGATTTATACTGATGCATGTTTCATCTAAGTAAATAACAACAGCACCAAAAGCTCTTATCTCTTTCACATTTTCTTGGAAACACAAATCGTTTTGCAACAATGATTTATACTAATGGATGTTTCATCTAAGTAAATAACAGGGGCACCAAAAGCTCTTATCTCTTTCACATTTTCTTTGAAATACAAATCTTTTTGCAACAGTGATTTATACTGATGCATGTTTCATTTAAGTAAATAACAACAGCACCAAAAGCTCTTATCTCTTTCACATTTTCTTAGAAACACAAATCTTTTTGAACAATGATTTATACTGATGCATGTTTCATCTAAGTAAATAACAGCGGCACCAAAAGCTCTTATCTCTTTCACATTTTCTTAGAAACACAAATATTTTTGCAACAATGATTTACTCTGATGCATGTTTCATCTAAGTAAATAACAGGGGCACCAAAAGCTCTTATCTCTTTCACATTTTCTTAGAAACACAAATCTTTTTGCAACAGTGATTTATATTGATGCATGTTTCATCTAAGTAAATAACAGGGGCACCAAAAGTTCTCATGTCTTTCACATTTTCTTACAACACAAATCTTTTTGCAACAATGATGTATACTGATGCATGTTTCATCTAAGTAAATAACAGGGGCACCAAAAGTTCTTATCTCTTTCACATTTTCTTACAAACACAAATCTGTTTGCAACAATGATTTATACTGATGCATGTATCATCTGAGTAAATAACAACAGCACCAAAAGCTCTTATCTCTTTCACATTTTCTTACAAACACAAATCTGTTTGCAACAATGATTTATACTGATGCATGTTTCATCTAAGTAAATAACAACAGCACCAAAAGCTCTTATCTCTTTCACATTTTCTTACAAACACAAATCTTTTTGCAACAATGATTTATATTGATACATGTTTCATCTAAGTAAGTAACAGGGGCACCAAAAGCTCTTATGTCTTTCACATTTTCTTAGAAACACAAATCTTTTTGCAACAATGATTTATACTGATGCATGTTTCATCTAAGTAAATAACAACAGCTCCAAAAGCTCTTATCTCTTTCACATTTTCTTACAAACACAAATCTTTTTGCAACAATGATTTATACTGATGTATGTTTCATCTAAGTAAATAACAACAGCTCCAAAAGCTCTTATCTCTTTCACATTTACTTACAAACACAGATCTTTTTGCAACACTGTATTTATACTGATGCTCGTTTCATCTAAGTAAATAACAGGGGCACCAAACGTTCTTATGTCTTTCACATTTTCTTACAAACACAAATCTTTTTGCAACAATGATTTATACTGATGCATGTTTCATCTAAGTAAATAACAGCTGCACCAAAAGTTCCTATCTCTTTTACATTTTCTTACAAACACAAATCTTTTTGCACCACTGATTTATATTGATGCATGTTTCATCTAAGTAAATAACAGGGGCACCAAAAGCACTTATCTCTTTCACATTTTCTTAGAAACACAAATCTTTTTGCAACAATGATTTATATTGATGCATGTTTCATCTAAGTAAATAAAAGGGGCACCAAAAGTTCTCATGTCTTTCACATTTTCTTAGAAACACAAATCTTTTTGCAAAAATGATTTATACTGATGCATGTTTCATCTAAGTAAATAACAGGGGCACCAAAAGTTCTTATCTCTTTCACGTTTTCTTACAAGCACAAATCTTTTTGCCACAATGATTTATACTGATGCATGTTTCATCTAAGTAAATAACAGCTGCACCAAAAGTTCCTATCTCTTTTACATTTTCTTACAAACACAAATCTTTTTGCACCACTGATTTATATTGATGCATGTTTCATCTAAGTAAATAAAAGGGGCACCAAAAGTTCTCATGTCTTTCACATTTTCTTAGAAACACAAATCTTTTTGCAAAAATGATTTATACTGATGCATGTTTCATCTAAGTAAATAACAGGGGCACCAAAAGTTCTCATGTCTTTCACATTTTCTTACAAGCACAAATCTGTTTGCAACAATGATTTATACTGATGCATGTTTCATCTAAGTAAATAACAACAGCACCAAAAGCTCTTATCTCTTTCACATTTTCTTACAAACACAAATCTTTTTGCAACACTGATTTATATTGATGCATGTTTCATCTAAGTAAATAACAGGGGCACCAAAAGCTCTTATCTCTTTCACATTTTCTTACAAACACAAATCTTTTTGCAACACTGATTTATATTGATGCATGTTTCATCTAAGTAAATAACAGGGGCACCAAAGGTCTTATCTCTTTCACATTTTCTTAGAAACACGAATCTTTTTGCAAAAATGATTTATACTGATGCATGTTTCATCTAACTAATAACAGGGGCACCAAAAGCTCTTATCTCTCTCACATTTTCTTAGAAACACAAATCTTTTTGCAACAAGGATTTATACTGATGCATGTTTCATCTAAGTAAATAACAGCGGTACCAAAAGTTCTTATGTCTTTTCACATGTTCTTACAAACACAAATCTTTTTGCAGCAATGATTTATACTGATGCATGTTTCATCTAAGTAAATAACAGGGGCACCAAAAGTTCTTATGTCTTTCACATTTTCTTACAAGCACAAATCTTTTTGCAACAATGATTTATACTGATGCATGTTTCATCTAAGTAAATAATAGCGGCACCAAAAGTTCTTATGTCTTTCACATTTTCTTACAAACACAAATCTTTTTGCAACAATGATTTATACTGATGCATGTTTCATCTAAGTAAATAACAGCGGCACCAAAGGTCTTATCTCTTTCACATTTTCTTACAAACACAAATCTTTTTGCAACAATGATTTATACTGATACATGTTTCATCTAAGTAAATAACAGCGGCACCAAAAGCTCTTATGTCTTTCACATTTTCTTAGAAACACAAATCTTTTTGCAACACTGTATTTATACTGATGCATGTTTCATCTAAGTAAATAACAGTGGCACCAAAAGCTCTTATGTCTTTCACATTTTCTTACAAACACAAATCTTTTTGCAACACTGATTTATATTGATGCATGTTTCATCTAAGTAAATAACAGTGGCACCAAAAGCTCTTATCTCTTTCACATTTTCTTACAAACAAAAATCTTTTTGAAAAAATGATTTATATTGATGCATGTTTCATCTAAGTAAATAACAGGGGCACCAAACGTTCTTATGTCTTTCACATTTTCTTACAAACACGAATCTTTTTCAACAATGATTTATACTGATGCATGTTTCATCTAACTAATAACAGGGGCACCAAAAGCTCTTATCTCTCTCACATTTTCTTAGAAACACAAATCTTTTTGCAACAATGATTTATACTGATGCATGTTTCATCTAAGTAAATAACAGCAGCACCAAAGGCTCTTATGTCTTTCACATTTTCTTAGAAACACAAATCATTTTGCAACAATGATTTATACTAATGCATGTTTCATCTAAGTAATTAACAGGGGCACCAAAAGCTCTTATCTCTTTCACATTTTCTTGGAAACACAAATCGTTTTGCAACAATGATTTATACTAATGCATGTTTCATCTAAGTAAATAACAGGGGCACCAAAAGTTTTCATGTCTTTCACATTTTCTTGGAAACACAAATATTTTTGCAACAATGATTTATATTGATGCATGTTTCATCTAAGTAAATAACAGGGGCACCAAAAGTTCTCATGTCTTTCACATTTTCTTACGAACACAAATCTTTTTGCAACAATGATTTATACTGATGCATGTTTCATCTAAGTAAATAACAGGGGCACCAAAAGTTCTTATCTCTTTCACATTTTCTTACAAACACAAATCTGTTTGCAACAATGATTTATACTGATGCATGTTTCATCTAAGTAAATAACAGGGGCACCAAAAGTTCTTATCTCTTTCACATTTTCTTACAAACACAAATCTGTTTGCAACAATGATTTATACTGATGCATGTTTCATCTGAGTAAATAACAACAGCACCAAAAGCTCTTATCTCTTTCACATTTTCTTACAAACACAAATCTGTTTGCAACAATGATTTATACTGATGCATGTTTCATCTAAGTAAATAACAACAGCACCAAAAGCTCTTATCTCTTTCACATTTTCTTACAAACACAAATCTTTTTGCAACAATGATTTATATTGATACATGTTTCATCTAAGTAAGTAACAGGGGCACCAAAAGCTCTTATGTCTTTCACATTTTCTTAGAAACACACATCTTTTTGCAACAATGATTTATACTGATGCATGTTTCATCTAAGTAAATAACAACAGCTCCAAAAGCTCTTATCTCTTTCACTTTTTCTTACAAACACAAATCTTTTTGCAACAATGATTTATACTGATGCATGTTTCATCTAAGTAAATAACATCGGCACCAAAGGTTCTTATGTCTTTTCACATTTTCTTACAAACACAAATCCTTTTTGCAACAATGATTTATACTGATGCATGTTTCATCTAAGTAAATAACAGGGCCACCAAAAGTTCTTATGTCTTTCACATTTTCTTACAAACACAAATCTTTTTGCAACAATGATTTATACTGATACATGTTTCATCTAAGTAAATAACAGCGGCACCAAAAGCTCTTATGTCTTTCACATTTTCTTAGAAACACAAATCTTTTTCCAACACTGTATTTATACTGATGCATGTTTCATCTAAGTAAATAACGGGGGCACCAATTGTTCTTATGTCTTTCACATTTTCTTACAAACACAAATCTTATTGCAACAATGATTTATACTGATGCATGTTTCATCTAAGTAAATAACAGCGGCACCAAATGTTCTTATCTCTTTCACATTTTCTTACAAACACAAATCCTTTTGCAACACTGATTTATATTGATGCATGTTTCATCTAAGTAAATAACAGTGGCACCAAAAGCTCTTATCTCTTTCACATTTTCTTACAAACACAAATCTTTTTGCAAGAATGATTTATATTGATGCATGTTTCATCTAAGTAAATAACAGTGGCACCAAAAGCTCTTATCTCTTTCACATTTTCTTACAAACACAAATCTTTTTGCAAGAATGATTTATATTGATGCATGTTTCATCTAAGTAAATAACAGGGGCACCAAAAGTTCTTATCTCTTTCACATTTTCTTACAAACACAAATCTGTTTGCAACAATGATTTATTCTGATGCATGTTTCATCTAAGTAATTAACAACAGCACCAAAAGCTCTTATCTCTTTCACATTTTCTTACAAACACAAATCTTTTTGCAGCAATGATTTATATTGATACATGTTTCATCTAAGTAAATAACAGGGGCACCAAAAGCTCTTATGTCTTTCACATTTTCTTAGAAACACAAATCCTTTTGCAACAATGATTTATACTGATGTATGTTTCCTCTAAGTAAATAACAGCGGCACCAAAAGCTCTTATGTCTTTCACATTTTCTTAGAAACACAAATCTTTTTGCAACACTGTATTTATACTGATGCATGTTTCATCTAAGTAAATAACAGGGGCACCAAAAGCTCTTATCTCTTTCACATTTTCTTAGAAACACGAATCTTTTTCAACAATGATTTATATTGATGCATGTTTCATCTAAGTAAATAACAGGGGCACCAAAAGTTCTTATGTCTTTCACATTTTCTTACAAACACAAATCTTTTTGCAACAATGATTTATACTGATGCATGTTTCATCTAAGTAAATAACAGCTGCACCAAAAGTTCCTATCTCTTTTACATTTTCTTACAAACACAAATCTTTTTGCAACACTGATTTATATTGATGCATGTTTCATCTAAGTAAATAACAGGGGCACCAAAAGCTCTTATCTCTTTCACATTTTCTTAGAAACACAAATCGTTTTGCAACAATGATTTATGTTGATGCATGTTTCATCTAAGTAAATAAAAGGGGCACCAAAAGTTCTCATATCTTTCACATTTTCTTAGAAACACAAATCTTTTTGCAAAAATGATTTATACTGATGCATGTTTCATCTAAGTAAATAACAGGGGCACCAAAATTATCTCTTTGACGTTTTCTTACAAACACAAATCTGTTTGCAACAATGATTTATACTGATGCATGTTTCATCTAAGTAAATAACAACAGCACCAAAAGCTCTTATCTCTTTCACATTTTCTTACAAACACAAATCTTTTTGCAACAATGATTTATACTGATACATATTTCATCTAAGTAAATAACAGGGGCACCAAAAGCTCTTATGGCTTTCACATTTTCTTAGAAACACAAATCTTTTTGCAACAATGATTTATACTGATGCATGTTTCATCTAAGTAAATAACAACAGCACCAAAAGCTCTTATCTCTTTCACATTTTCTTAGGAACACGAATCATTTTGCAACAATGATTTATACTGATGCATGTTTCATCTAACTAATAACAGGGGCACCAAAAGCTCTTATCTCTCTCACATTTTCTTATAAACACAAATCTTTTTGCAACAATGATTTATACTGATGCATGTTTCATCTAAGTAAATAACAGCGGCACCAAAAGTTCTTATGTCTTTTCACATTTTCTTACAAAAACAAATCTTTTTGCAACAATGATTTATACTGATGCATGTTTCATCTAAGTAAATAACAGGGGCACCAAAAGTCTCTTATGTCTTTCACATTTTCTTACAAACACAAATCTTTTTGCAGCAATGATTTATACTGATGCATGTTTCATCTAAGTAAATGACAGCGGCACCAAAGGTCTTATCTCTTTCACATTTTCTTAGAAACACACATATATTTGCAACAATGATTTATACTGATGCATGTTTCATCTAAGTAAATAACAGAGGCACCAAAAGCTCTTATGTCTTTCACATTTTCCTAGAAACACAAATCTTTTTGCAACACTGTATTTATACTGATGCATGTTTCATCTAAGTAAATAACAACAGCACCAAAAGCTCTTATCTCTCTCACATTTTCTTAGAAACACAAATCCTTTTGCAACAATGATTTATACTGATGCATGTTTCATCTAAGTAAATAACAGCGGCACCAAAAGTTCTTATGTCTTTTCACATTTTCTTACAAACACAAATCTTTTTGCAACAATGATTTATACTGATGCATGTTTCATCTAAGTAAATAACAGGGGCACCAAAAGTTCTTATGTCCTTCACATTTTCTTACAAACACAAATCTTTTTGCAACAATGATTTATACTGATGCATGTTTCATCTAAGTAAATAATAGCGGCACCAAAAGTTCTTATGTCTTTCACATTTTCTTACAAACACAAATCTTTTTGCAGCAATGATTTATACTGATGCATGTTTCATCTAAGTAAATAATAGCGGCACCAAAAGTTCTTATGTCTTTCACATTTTCTTAAAAACACAAATCTTTTTGCAACAATGATTTATACTGATGTATGTTTCATCTAAGTAAATAACAGCGGCACCAAAAGTTCTTATCTCTTTCACATTTTCTTACAAACACAAATTTTTTTGGAACAATGATTTATACTGATACATGTTTCATCTAAGTAAATAACAGCGGCACCAAAAGCTCTTATGTCTTTCACATTTTCTTAGAAACACAAATCAGTTTGCAACACTGTATTTATACTGATGCATGTTTCATCTAAGTAAATAACAGGGGCACCAAAAGTTCTTATGTCTTTCACATTTTCTTACAAACACAAATCTTTTTGGACCACTGATTTATATTGATGCATGTTTCATCTAAGTAAATAAAAGGGGCACCAAAAGTTCTCATGTCTTTCACATTTTCTTAGAAACACAAATCTTTTTGCAAAAATGATTTATACTGATGCATGTTTCATCTAAGTAAATAACAGGAGCACCAAAAGTTCTCATGTCTTTCACATTTTCTTACAAGCACAAATCTGTTTGCAACAATGATTTATACTGATGCATGTTTCATCTAAGTAAATAACAACAGCACCAAAAGCTCTTATCTCTTTCACATTTTCTTAGAAACACGAATCTTTTTGCAACAATGATTTATACTGATGCATGGTTCATCTAAGTAAATAACAACAGCACCAAAAGCTCTTATCTCTCTCACATTTTCTTAGAAACACAAATCCTTTTGCAACAATGATTTATACTGATGCATGTTTCATCTAAGTAAATAACAGCGGCACCAAAAGTTCTTATGTCTTTTCACATTTTCTTACAAACACAAATCTTTTTGCAACAATGATTTATACTGATGCATGTTTCATCTAAGTAAATAACAGGGGCACCAAAAGTTCTTATGTCTTTCACATTTTCTTACAAACACAAATCTTTTTGCAACAATGATTTATACTGATGCATGTTTCATCTAAGTAAATAATAACGGCACCAAAAGTTCTTATGTCTTTCACATTTTCTTACAAACACAAATCTTTTTGCAACATTGATTTATACTGATGTATGTTTCAACTAAGTAAATAACAGCGTCACCATAAGTTCTTATCTCTTTCACATTTTCTTACAAACACAAATCTTTTTGCAACACTGATTTATATTGATGCATGTTTCATCTAAGTAAATAACAGGGGCACCAAAAGCTCTTATCTCTTTCACATTTTCTTACAAACACAAATCTTTTTGCAACAATGATTTATATTGATGCATGTTTCATCTAAGTAAATAACATGGGCACCAAAAGTTCTCATGTCTTTCACATTTTCTTACAAACACAAATGTTTTTGCAACAATGGTTTATACTGATGCATGTTTCATCTGAGTAAATAACAGGGGCCCAAAAGTTCTTATCTCTTTCACATTTTCTTACAAACACAAATCTGTTTGCAACAATGATTTATACTGATGCATGTTTCATCTAAGTAAATAACAACAGCACCAAAAGCTCTTATCTCTTTCACATTTTCTTGGAAACACAAATCGTTTTGCAACAATGATTTATACTAATGCATGTTTCATCTAAGTAAATAATAGGGGCACCAAAAGCTCTTATCTCTTTCACATTTTCTTAGAAACACAAATCTTTTTGCAACAGTGATTTATACTGATGCATGTTTCATTTAAGTAAATAACAACAGCACCAAAAGCTCTTATCTCTTTCACATTTTCTTAGAAACACAAATCTTTTTGAACAATGATTTATACTGATGCATGTTTCATCTAAGTAAATAACAGCGGCACCAAAAGCTCTTATCTCTTTCACATTTTCTTAGAAACACAAATATTTTTGCAACAATGATTTATACTGATGCATGTTTCATCTAAGTAAATAACAACAGCACCAAAAGCTCTTATCTCTTTCACATTTTCTTGGAAACACAAATCGTTTTGCAACAATGATTTATACTAATGCATGTTTCATCTAAGTAAATAACAGGGGCACCAAAAGTTCTCATGTCTTTCACATTTTCTTGGAAACACAAATATTTTTGCAACAATGATTTATATTGATGCATGTTTCATCTAAGTAAATAACAGGGGCACCAAAAGTTCTCATGTCTTTCACATTTTCTTACGAACACAAATCTTTTTGCAACAATGATTTATACTGATGCATGTTTCATCTAAGTAAATAACAGTGGCACCAAAGGTTCCTATCTCTTTCACGTTTTCTTACAAACACAAATCTTTTTGCAACACTGTATTTATACTGATGCATGTTTCATCTAAGTAAATAACGGGGGCACCAAAAGTTCTTATGTCTTTCACATTTTCTTACAAACACAAATCTTTTTGCAACAATGATTTATACTGATGCATGTTTCATCTAAGTAAATAACAGCTGCACCAAAGGTCTTATCTCTTTCACGTTTTCTTAGAAACACACATATATTTGCAACAATGATTTATACTGATGCATGTTTCATCTAAGTAAATAACAGAGGCACCAAAAGCTCTTATGTCTTTCACATTTTCTTACAAACACAAATCTTTTTGCAACAATGATTTATATTGATACATGTTTCATCTAAGTAAGTAACAGGGGCACCAAAAGCTCTTATGTCTTTCACATTTTCTTAGAAACACACATCTTTTTGCAACAATGATTTATACTGATGCATGTTTCATCTAAGTAAATAACAACAGCTCCAAAAGCTCTTATCTCTTTCACTTTTTCTTACAAACACAAATCTTTTTGCAACAATGATTTATACTGATGCATGTTTCATCTAAGTAAATAACATCGGCACCAAAGGTTCTTATGTCTTTTCAGATTTTCTTACAAACACAAATCCTTTTTGCAACAATGATTTATACTGATACATGTTTCATCTAAGTAAATAACAGGGGCACCAAAAGTTCTTATGTCTTTCACATTTTCTTACAAACATAAATCTTTTTGCAACAATGATTTATACTGATGCATGTTTCATCTAAGTAAATAATAGCGGCACAAAAAGCTCTTATGTCTTTCACATGTTCTTAGAAACACAAATCTTTTTTAACAATGATTTATACTGAAGCATGTTTCATCTAAGTAAATAACAGCGGCACCAAAAGCTCTTATGTCTTTCACATTTTCTTAGAAACACAAATCTTTTTGCAACACTGTATTTATACTGAAGCATGTTTCATCTAAGTAAATAACAGGGGCACCAAACATTCTTATGTCTTTCACATTTTCTTACAAACACAAATCTTTTTGCAACAATGATTTATACTGATGTATGTTTCATCTAAGTAAATAACAGCTGCACCAAAAGTTCCTATCTCTTTTACATTTTCTTACAAACAAATCTTTTTGCAACACTGATTTATATTGATGCATGTTTCATCTAAGTAAATAACAGGGGCACCAAAAGCTCTTATCTCTTTCACATTTTCTTAGAAACACAAATCGTTTTGCAACAATGATTTATATTGATGCATGTTTCATCTAAGTAAATAACAACAGCACCAAAAGCTCTTATCTCTTTCACATTTTCTTACAAACACAAATGTTTTTGCAGCAATGATTTATATTGATACATGTTTCATCTAAGTAAATAACAGGGGAACCAAAAGCTCTTATGTCTTTCACATTTTCTTAGAAACACAAATCTTTTTGCAACAATGATTTATACTGATGTATGTTTCCTCTAAGTAAATAACAGCGGCACCAAAAGCTCTTATGTCTTTCACATTTTCTTAGAAACACAAATCTTTTTGCAACACTGTATTTATACTGATGCATGTTTCATCTAAGTAAATAACAGGGGCACCAAAAGCTCTTATCTCTTTCACATTTTCTTAGAAACACGAATCTTTTTCAACAATGATTTATATTGATGCATGTTTCATCTAAGTAAATAACAGCTGCACCAAAAGTTCCTATCTCTTTTACATTTTCTTACAAACACAAATCTTTTTGCATCACTGATTTATATTGATGCATGTTTCATCTAAGTAAATAACAGGGGCACCAAAAGCACTTATCTCTTTCACATTTTCTTAGAAACACAAATCTTTTTGCAACAATGATTTATATTGTTGCATGTTTCATCTAAGTAAATAACAACAGCTCCAAAAGCTCTTATCTCTTTCACATTTACTTACAAACACAGATCTTTTTGCAACACTGTATTTATACTGATGCATGTTTCATCTAAGTAAATAACAGCGGCACCAAAAGTTCTTATGTCTTTCACATTTTGTTACAAACACAAATCTGTTTGCAACAATGATTTATACTGATGCATGTTTCATCTAAGTGAATAACATCGGCACCAAAAGTTCTTATGTCTTTTCACATTTTCTTACAAACACAAATGCTTTTTGCAACAATAATTTATACTGATGCATGTTTCATCTAAGTAAATAACAGGGGCACCAAAAGTTCTTATGTCTTTCACATTTTCTTACAAACACAAATCTTTTTGCAACAATGATTTATACTGATGCATGTTTCTTCTAAGTAAATAATAGCGGCACCAAAAGCTCTTATGTCTTTCACATGTTCTTAGAAACACAAATCCTTTTTAACAATGATTTATACTGATGCATGTTTCATCTAAGTAAATAACAGCGGCACCAAAAGCTCTTATGTCTTTCACATTTTCTTAGAAACACAAATCTTTTTGCAACACTGTATTTATACTGATGCATGTTTCATCTCAGTAAATAACAGGGGCACCAAAAGTTCTTATGTCTTTCACATTTTCTTACAAACACAAATCTTTTTGCAACAATGATTTATACTGATGCATGTTTCATCTAAGTAAATAACAGCTGCACCAAAAGTTCCTATCTCTTTTACATTTTCTTACAAACACAAATCTTTTTGCAACACTGATTTATATTGATGCATGTTTCATCTAAGTAAATAACAGGGGCACCAAAAGCTCTTATCTCTTTCACATTTTCTTAGAAACACAAATCGTTTTGCAACAATGATTTATGTTGATGCATGTTTCATCTAAGTAAATAAAAGGGGCACCAAAAGTTCTCATATCTTTCACATTTTCTTAGAAACACAAATCTTGTTGCAAAAATGATTTATACTGATGCATGTTTCATCTAAGTAAATAACAGGGGCACCAAAAGTTCTTATCTCTTTGACGTTTTCTTACAAACACAAATCTGTTTGCAACAATGATTTATACTGATGCATGTTTCATCTAAGTAAATAAGAACAGCACCAAAAGCTCTTATCTCTTTCACATTTTCTTAAAAACACAAATCTTTTTGCAACAATGATTTATACTGATACATGTTTCATCTAAGTAAATAACAGGGGCACCAAAAGCTCTTATGGCTTTCACATTTTCTTAGAAACACAAATCTTTTTGCAACAATGATTTATACTAATGCATGTTTCATCTAAGTAAATAACAACAGCACCAAAAGCTCTTATCTCTTTCACATTTTCTTGGAAACACAAATCGTTTTGCAACAATGATTTATACTAATGCATGTTTCATCTAAGTAAATAACAGGGGCACCAAAAGCTCTTATCTCTTTCACATTTTCTTACAAACACAAATCTGTTTGCAACAATGATTTATACTGATGCATGTTTCATCTAAGTAAATAACAACAGCACCAAAAGCTCTTATCTCTTTCACATTTTCTTGGAAACACAAATCGTTTTGCAACAATGATTTATACTAATGCATGTTTCATCTAAGTAAATAACAGGGGCACCAAAAGCTCTTATCTCTTTCACATTTTCTTAGAAACACAGATCTTTTTGCAACAGTGATTTATACTGATGCATGTTTCATCTAAGTAAATAACAACAGCACCAAAAGCTCTAATCTCTTTCACATTTTCTTAGAAACACAAATCTTTTTGAACAATGATTTATACTGATGCATGTTTCATCTAAGTAAATAACAGCGGCACCAAAAGCTCTTATCTCTTTCACATTTTCTTAGAAACACAAATCTTTTTGCAACAATGATTTATACTGATGCATGTTTCATCTAAGTAAATAACAGGGGCACCAAAAGCTCTTATCTCTTTCACATTTTCTTAGAAACACAAATTTTTTTGCAACAGTGATTTATATTGATGCATGTTTCATCTAAGTAAATAACAGGGGCACCAAAAGTTCTCATGTCTTTCACATTTTCTTACAAACACAAATCTTTTTGCAACAATGATGTATACTGATGCATGTTTCATCTAAGTAAATAACAGGGGCACCAAAAGTTCTTATCTCTTTCACATTTTCTTACAAACACAAATCTGTTTGCAACAATGATTTATACTGATGCATGTATCATCTGAGTAAATAACAACAGCACCAAAAGCTCTTATCTCTTTCACATTTTCTTACAAACACAAATCTGTTTGCAACAATGATTTATACTGATGCATGTTTCATCTAAGTAAATAACAACAGCACCAAAAGCTCTTATCTCTTTCACATTTTCTTACAAATACAAATCTTTTTGCAACAATGATTTATATTGATACATGTTTCATCTAAGTAAGTAACAGGGGCACCAAAAGCTCTTATGTCTTTCACATTTTCTTAGAAACACAAATCTTTTTGCAACAATGATTTATACTGATGCATGTTTCATCTAAGTAAATAACAACAGCTCCAAAAGCTCTTATCTCTTTCACATTTACTTACAAACAGAGATCTTTTTGCAACACTGTATTTATACTGATGCATGTTTCATCTAAGTAAATAACAGGGGCACCAAACGTTCTTATGTCTTTCACATTTTCTTACAAACACAAATCTTTTTGCAACAATGATTTATACTGATGCATGTTTCATCTAAGTAAATAACAGCTGCACCAAAAGTTCCTATCTCTTTTACATTTTCTTACAAACACAAATCTTTTTGCATCACTGATTTATATTGATGCATGTTTCATCTAAGTAAATAACAGGGGCACCAAAAGTTCTCATGTCTTTCACATTTTCTTACAAACACAAATCTGTTTGCAACAATGATTTATACTGATACATGTTTCATCTAAGTAAATAACATCGGCACCAAAGGTCTTATTTCTTTCACATTTTCTTACAAACACAAATCTGTTTGCAACAATGATTTATACTGATACATGTTTCATCTAAGTAAATAACAGCTGCACCAAAAGTTCCTATCTCTTTTACATTTTCTTACAAACACAAATCTTTTTGCACCACTGATTTATATTGATGCATGTTTCATCTAAGTAAATAACAGCTGCACCAAAAGTTCCTATCTCTTTTACATTTTCTTACAAACACAAATCTTTTTGCAGCAATGATTTATACTGATGCATGTTTCATCTAAGTAAATAACAGGGGCACCAAAAGCACTTATGTCTTTCACATTTTCTTAGAAACACAAATCTTTTTGCAACAATGATTTATATTGATGCATGTTTCATCTAAGTAAATAACAGGGGCACCAAAAGTTCTCATGTCTTTCACATATTCTTACAAGCACAAATCTGTTTGCAACAATGATTTATACTGATGCATGTTTCATCTAAGTAAATAACAACAGCACCAAAAGCTCTTATCTCTTTCACATTTTCTTGGAAACACAAATCTTTTTGCAGCAATGATTTATACTGATGCATGTTTCATCTAAGTAAATAACAGCGGCACCAAAGGTCTTATCTCTTTCACATTTTCTTGGAAACACAAATCTTTTTGCAACAATGATTTATACTGATGCATGTTTCATCTAAGTAAATAACAGCGGCACCAAAAGTTCTTATGTCTTTTCACATTTTCTTACAAAAACAAATCTTTTTGCAACAATGATTTATACTGATGCATGTTTCATCTAAGTAAATAACAGGGGCACCAAAAGTTCTTATGTCTTTCACATTTTCTTACAAACACAAATCTTTTTGCAGCAATGATTTATACTGATGCATGTTTCATCTAAGTAAATAACAGGGGCACCAAAAGCTCTTATGGCTTTCACATTTTCTTAGAAACACAAATCTTTTTGCAACAATGATTTATACTGATGCATGTTTCATCTAAGTAAATAACAACAGCACCAAAAGCTCTTATCTCTTTCACATTTTCTTAGGAACACGAATCATTTTGCAACAATGATTTATACTGATGCATGTTTCATCTAACTAATAACAGGGGCACCAAAAGCTCTTATCTCTCTCACATTTTCTTATAAACACAAATCTTTTTGCAACAATGATTTATACTGATGCATGTTTCATCTAAGTAAATAACAGCGGCACCAAAAGTTCTTATGTCTTTTCACATTTTCTTACAAAAACAAATCTTTTTGCAACAATGATTTATACTGATGCATGTTTCATCTAAGTAAATAACAGGGGCACCAAAAGTTCTTATGTCTTTCACATTTTCTTACAAACACAAATCTTTTTGCAGCAATGATTTATACTGATGCATGTTTCATCTAAGTAAATAACAGCGGCACCAAAGGTCTTATCTCTTTCACATTTTCTTACAAACACAAATCTTTTTGCAACAATGATTTATACTGATACATGTTTCATCTAAGTAAATAACAGTGGCACCAAAGGTTCCTATGTCTTTCACGTTTTCTTACAAACGCAAATCTTTTTGCAACACTGTATTTATACTGATGCATGTTTCATCTAAGTAAATAACGGGGGCACCAAAAGTTCTTATGTCTTTCACATTTTCTTACAAACACAAATCTTTTTGCAACAATGATTTATACTGATGCATGTTTCATCTAAGTAAATAACAGCGGCACCAAAGGTCTTATCTCTTTCACGTTTTCTTAGAAACACACATATATTTGCAACAATGATTTATACTGATGCATGTTTCATCTAAGTAAATAACAGCGGCACCAAAAGCTCTTATGTCTTTCACATTTTCTTAGAAACACAAATCTTTTTGCAACACTGTATTTATACTGATGCATGTTTCATCTAAGTAAATAACAACAGCACCAAAAGCTCTTATCTCTCTCACATTTTCTTAGAAACACAAATCCTTTTGCAACAATGATTTATACTGATGCATGTTTCATCTAAGTAAATAACAGCGGCACCAAAAGTTCTTATGTCTTTTCACATTTTCTTACAAGCACAAATCTGTTTGCAACAATGATTTATACTGATGCATGTTTCATCTAAGTAAATAACAGGGGCACCAAAAGTTCTTATGTCTTTCACATTTTCTTATAAACACAAATCTTTTTGCAACAATGATTTATACTGATGCATGTTTCATCTAAGTAAATAATAGCGGCACCAAAAGTTCTTATGTCTTTCACATTTTCTTACAAACACAAATCTTTTTGCAACAGTGATTTATATTGATGCATGTTTCATCTAAGTAAATAACAGGGGCACCAAAAGTTCTCATGTCTTTCACATTTTCTTACAAACACAAATCTTTTTGCAACAATGATGTATACTGATGCATGTTTCATCTAAGTAAATAACAGGGGCACCAAAAGTTCTTATCTCTTTCACATTTTCTTACAAACACAAATCTGTTTGCAACAATGATTTATACTGATGCATGTATCATCTGAGTAAATAACAACAGCACCAAAAGCTCTTATCTCTTTCACATTTTCTTACAAACACAAATCTGTTTGCAACAATGATTTATACTGATGCATGTTTCATCTAAGTAAATAACAACAGCACCAAAAGCTCTTATCTCTTTCACATTTTCTTACAAACACAAATCTTTTTGCAACAATGATTTATATTGATACATGTTTCATCTAAGTAAGTAACAGGGGCACCAAAAGCTCTTATGTCTTTCACATTTTCTTAGAAACACAAATCTTTTGCAACAATGATTTATACTGATGCATGTTTCATCTAAGTAAATAACAACAGCTCCAAAAGCTCTTATCTCTTTCACATTTTCTTACAAACACAAATCTTTTTGCAACAATGATTTATACTGATGCATGTTTCATCTAAGTAAATAACAACAGCTCCAAAAGCTCTTATCTCTTTCACATTTACTTACAAACAGAGATCTTTTTGCAACACTGTATTTATACTGATGCATGTTTCATCTAAGTAAATAACAGGGGCACCAAACGTTCTTATGTCTTTCACATTTTCTTACAAACACAAATCTTTTTGCAACAATGATTTATACTGATGCATGTTTCATCTAGGTAAATAACAGCTGCACCAAAAGTTCCTATCTCTTTTAAATTTTCTTACAAACACAAATCTTTTTGCATCACTGATTTATATTGATGCATGTTTCATCTAAGTAAATAACAGGGGCACCAAAAGCACTTATCTCTTTCACATTTTCTTAGAAACACAAATCTTTTTGCAACAATGATTTATATTGATGCATGTTTCATCTAAGTAAATAAAAGGGGCACCAAAAGTTCTCATGTCTTTCACATTTTCTTAGAAACACAAATCTTTTTGCAAAAATGATTTATACTGATGAATGTTTCATCTAAGTAAATAACAGGGGCACCAAAAGTTCTTATCTCTTTCACGTTTTCTTACAAGCACAAATCTTTTTGCAACAATGATTTATACTGATGCATGTTTCATCTAAGTAAATAACAGCTGCACCAAAAGTTCCTATCTCTTTTACATTTTCTTACAAACACAAATCTTTTTGCACCACTGATTTATATTGATGCATGTTTCATCTAAGTAAATAACAGCTGCACCAAAAGTTCCTATCTCTTTTACATTTTCTTACAAACACAAATCTTTTTGCAGCAATGATTTATACTGATGCATGTTTCATCTAAGTAAATAACAGGGGCACCAAAAGCACTTATGTCTTTCACATTTTCTTAGAAACACAAATCTTTTTGCAACAATGATTTATATTGATGCATGTTTCATCTAAGTAAATAACAGGGGCACCAAAAGTTCTCATGTCTTTCACATATTCTTACAAGCACAAATCTGTTTGCAACAATGATTTATACTGATGCATGTTTCATCTAAGTAAATAACAACAGCACCAAAAGCTCTTATCTCTTTCACATTTTCTTGGAAACACAAATCTTTTTGCAGCAATGATTTATACTGATGCATGTTTCATCTAAGTAAATAACAGCGGCACCAAAGGTCTTATCTCTTTCACATTTTCTTGGAAACACAAATCTTTTTGCAACAATGATTTATACTGATGCATGTTTCATCTAAGTAAATAACAGCGGCACCAAAAGTTCTTATGTCTTTTCACATTTTCTTACAAAAACAAATCTTTTTGCAACAATGATTTATACTGATGCATGTTTCATCTAAGTAAATAACAGGGGCACCAAAAGTTCTTATGTCTTTCACATTTTCTTACAAACACAAATCTTTTTGCAGCAATGATTTATACTGATGCATGTTTCATCTAAGTAAATAACAACAGCACCAAAAGCTCTTATCTCTTTCACATTTTCTTAGAAACACGAATCTTTTTGAACAATGATTTATACTGACGCATGTTTCATCTAAGTAAATAACAACAGCACCAAAAGCTCTTATCTCTCTCACATTTTCTTAGAAACACAAATCCTTTTGCAACAATGATTTATACTGATGCAAGTTTCATCTAAGTAAATAACAGCGGCACCAAAAGTTCTTATGTCTTTTCACATTTTCTTACAAACACAAATCTTTTTGCAACAATGATTTATACTGATGCATGTTTCATCTAAGTAAATAACAGGGGCACCAAAAGTTCTTATGTGTTTCACATTTTCTTACAAACACAAATCTTTTTGCAACAATGATTTATACTGATGCATGTTTCATCTAAGTAAATAATAGCGGCACCAAAAGTTCTTATGTCTTTCACATTTTCTTACAAACACAAATCTTTTTGCAGCAATGATTTATACTGATGCATGTTTCATCTAAGTAAATAACAGCGGCACCAAAGGTCTTATCTCTTTCACATTTTCTTACAAACACAAATCTTTTTGCAACAATGATTTATACTGATACATGTTTCATCTAAGTAAATAACAGTGGCACCAAAGGTTCCTATGTCTTTCACGTTTTCTTACAAACGCAAATCTTTTTGCAACACTGTATTTATACTGATGCATGTTTCATCTAAGTAAATAACGGGGGCACCAAAAGTTCTTATGTCTTTCACATTTTCTTACAAACACAAATCTTTTTGCAACAATGATTTATACTGATGCATGTTTCATCTAAGTAAATAACAGCGGCACCAAAGGTCTTATCTCTTTCACGTTTTCTTAGAAACACACATATATTTGCAACAATGATTTATACTGATGCATGTTTCATCTAAGTAAATAACAGCGGCACCAAAAGCTCTTATGTCTTTCACATTTTCTTAGAAACACAAATCTTTTTGCAACACTGTATTTATACTGATGCATGTTTCATCTAAGTAAATAACAGCGGCACCAAAGGTCTTATCTCTTTCACGTTTTCTTAGAAACACACATATATTTGCAACAATGATTTATACTGATGCATGTTTCATCTAAGTAAATAACAGCGGCACCAAAAGCTCTTATGTCTTTCACATTTTCTTAGAAACACAAATCTTTTTGCAACACTGTATTTATACTGATGCATGTTTCATCTAAGTAAATAACAACAGCACCAAAAGCTCTTATCTCTCTCACATTTTCTTAGAAACACAAATCCTTTTGCAACAATGATTTATACTGATGCATGTTTCATCTAAGTAAATAACAGCGGCACCAAAAGTTCTTATGTCTTTTCACATTTTCTTACAAGCACAAATCTGTTTGCAACAATGATTTATACTGATACATGTTTCATCTAAGTAAATAACAACAGCACCAAAAGCTCTTATCTCTTTCACATTTTCTTAGAAACACGAATCTTTTTGAACAATGATTTATACTGACGCATGTTTCATCTAAGTAAATAACAACAGCACCAAAAGCTCTTATCTCTCTCACATTTTCTTAGAAACACAAATCCTTTTGCAACAATGATTTATACTGATGCAAGTTTCATCTAAGTAAATAACAGCGGCACCAAAAGTTCTTATGTCTTTTCACATTTTCTTACAAACACAAATCTTTTTGCAACAATGATTTATACTGATGCATGTTTCATCTAAGTAAATAACAGGGGCACCAAAAGTTCTTATGTGTTTCACATTTTCTTACAAACACAAATCTTTTTGCAACAATGATTTATACTGATGCATGTTTCATCTAAGTAAATAATAGCGGCACCAAAAGTTCTTATGTCTTTCACATTTTCTTACAAACACAAATCTTTTTGCAGCAATGATTTATACTGATGCATGTTTCATCTAAGTAAATAACAGCGGCACCAAAGGTCTTATCTCTTTCACATTTTCTTACAAACACAAATCTTTTTGCAACAATGATTTATACTGATACATGTTTCATCTAAGTAAATAACAGTGGCACCAAAGGTTCCTATGTCTTTCACGTTTTCTTACAAACGCAAATCTTTTTGCAACACTGTATTTATACTGATGCATGTTTCATCTAAGTAAATAACGGGGGCACCAAAAGTTCTTATGTCTTTCACATTTTCTTACAAACACAAATCTTTTTGCAACAATGATTTATACTGATGCATGTTTCATCTAAGTAAATAACAGCGGCACCAAAGGTCTTATCTCTTTCACGTTTTCTTAGAAACACACATATATTTGCAACAATGATTTATACTGATGCATGTTTCATCTAAGTAAATAACAGCGGCACCAAAAGCTCTTATGTCTTTCACATTTTCTTAGAAACACAAATCTTTTTGCAACACTGTATTTATACTGATGCATGTTTCATCTAAGTAAATAACAGCGGCACCAAAGGTCTTATCTCTTTCACGTTTTCTTAGAAACACACATATATTTGCAACAATGATTTATACTGATGCATGTTTCATCTAAGTAAATAACAGCGGCACCAAAAGCTCTTATGTCTTTCACATTTTCTTAGAAACACAAATCTTTTTGCAACACTGTATTTATACTGATGCATGTTTCATCTAAGTAAATAACAACAGCACCAAAAGCTCTTATCTCTCTCACATTTTCTTAGAAACACAAATCCTTTTGCAACAATGATTTATACTGATGCATGTTTCATCTAAGTAAATAACAGCGGCACCAAAAGTTCTTATGTCTTTTCACATTTTCTTACAAGCACAAATCTGTTTGCAACAATGATTTATACTGATACATGTTTCATCTAAGTAAATAACAACAGCACCAAAAGCTCTTATCTCTTTCACATTTTCTTAGAAACACGAATCTTTTTGAACAATGATTTATACTGACGCATGTTTCATCTAAGTAAATAACAACAGCACCAAAAGCTCTTATCTCTCTCACATTTTCTTAGAAACACAAATCCTTTTGCAACAATGATTTATACTGATGCAAGTTTCATCTAAGTAAATAACAGCGGCACCAAAAGTTCTTATGTCTTTTCACATTTTCTTACAAACACAAATCTTTTTGCAACAATGATTTATACTGATGCATGTTTCATCTAAGTAAATAACAGGGGCACCAAAAGTTCTTATGTGTTTCACATTTTCTTACAAACACAAATCTTTTTGCAACAATGATTTATACTGATGCATGTTTCATCTAAGTAAATAATAGCGGCACCAAAAGTTCTTATGTCTTTCACATTTTCTTACAAACACAAATCTTTTTGCAGCAATGATTTATACTGATGCATGTTTCATCTAAGTAAATAACAGCGGCACCAAAGGTCTTATCTCTTTCACATTTTCTTACAAACACAAATCTTTTTGCAACAATGATTTATACTGATACATGTTTCATCTAAGTAAATAACAGTGGCACCAAAGGTTCCTATGTCTTTCACGTTTTCTTACAAACGCAAATCTTTTTGCAACACTGTATTTATACTGATGCATGTTTCATCTAAGTAAATAACATCGGCACCAAAGGTCTTATTTCTTTCACATTTTCTTACAAACACAAATCTGTTTGCAACAATGATTTATACTGATACATGTTTCATCTAAGTAAATAACATCGGCACCAAAGGTCTTATTTCTTTCACATTTTCCTACAAACACAAATCTGTTTGCAACAATGATTTATACTGATACATGTTTCATCTAAGTAAATAACATCGGCACCAAAGGTCTTATTTCTTTCACATTTTCTTACAAACACAAATCTTTTTGCAACAATGATTTATACTGATACATGTTTCATGTAAGTAAATAACATCGGCAACAAAAGCTCTTATCTCTTTCACATTTTCTTAGAAACACAAATCTTTTTGCAACAATGATTTATACTGATACATGTTTCATCTAAGTAAATAACATCGGCACCAAAGGTCTTATTTCTTTCACATTTTCTTACAAACACAAATCTGTTTGCAACAATGATTTATACTGATACATGTTTCATCTAAGTAAATAACAACAGCTCCAAAAGCTCTTATCTCTTTCACATTTTCTTAGAAACACAAATCTGTTTGCAACAATGATTTATACTGATGCATGTTTCATCTAAGTAAATAACATCGGCACCAAAGGTCTTATTTCTTTCACATTTTCTTACAAACACAAATCTGTTTGCAACAATGATTTATACTGATACATGTTTCATCTAAGTAAATAACAGGGGCACCAAAAGTTCTCATGTCTTTCACATTTTCTTACAAACACAAATCTGTTTGCAACAATGATTTATACTGATACATGTTTCATGTAAGTAAATAACAACAGCACCAAAAGCTCTTATCTCTTTCACATTTTCTTAGAAACACGAATCTTTTTCAACAATGATTTATATTGATGCATGTTTCATCTAAGTAAATAACAGCGGCACCAAAAGCTCTTATGTCTTTCACATTTTCTTAGAAACACAAATCTTTTTGCAACACTGTATTTATACTGATGCATGTTTCATCTAAGTAAATAACAACAGCACCAAAAGTTCTTATCTCTTTCACATTTTCTTACAAACACAAATCTGTTTGCAACAATGATTTATACTGATGCATGTTTCATCTAAGTAAATAACAACAGCACCAAAAGTTCTTATCTCTTTCACATTTTCTTACAAACACAAATCTTTTTGCAACAATGATTTATACTGATGCATGTTTCATCTAAGTGTATAACAACAGCACCAAAAGTTCTTATCTCTTTCACATTTTCTTACAAACACAAATCTTTTTGCAACAATGATTTATACTGATACATGTTTCATCTAAGTAAATAACAGGGGCACCAAAAGCTCTTATGTCTTTCACATTTTCTTAGAAACACAAATCTTTATGCAACAATGATTTATACTGATGCATGTTTCATCTAAGTAAATAACAACAGCACCAAAAGCTCTTATCTCTTTCACATTTTCTTAGAAACACGAATCTTTTTGCAACAATGATTTATACTGATGCATGTTTCATCTAAGTAAATAACAACAGCACCAAAAGCTCTTATCTCTCTCACATTTTCTTAGAAACACAAATCCGTTTGCAACAATGATTTATACTGATGCATGTTTCATCTAAGTAAATAACAGCGGCACCAAAAGTTCTTATGTCTTTTCACATTTTCTTACAAACACAAATCTTTTTGCAACAATGATTTATACTGATGCATGTTTCATCTAAGTAAATAACAGGGGCACCAAAAGCTCTTATCTCTTTCACATTTTCTTAGAAACACAGATCTTTTTGCAACAGTGATTTATACTGATGCATGTTTAATCTAAGTAAATAACAACAGCACCAAAAGCTCTAATCTCTTTCACATTTTCTTAGAAACACAAATCTTTTTGAACAATGATTTATACTGATGCATGTTTCATCTAAGTAAATAACAGCGGCACCAAAAGCTCTTATCTCTTTCACATTTTCTTAGAAACACAAATCTTTTTGCAATAATGATTTATACTGATGCATGTTTCATCTAAGTAAATAACAGGGGCACCAAAAGCTCTTATCTCTTTCACATTTTCTTAGAAACACAAATTTTTTTGCAACAGTGATTTATATTGATGCATGTTTCATCTAAGTAAATAACAGGGGCACCAAAAGTTCTCATGTCTTTCACATTTTCTTACAAACACAAATCTTTTTGCAACAATGATGTATACTGATGCATGTTTCATCTAAGTAAATAACAGGGGCACCAAAAGTTCTTATCTCTTTCACATTTTCTTACAAACACAAATCTGTTTGCAACAATGATTTATACTGATGCATGTATCATCTGAGTAAATAACAACAGCACCAAAAGCTCTTATCTCTTTCACATTTTCTTACAAACACAAATCTGTTTGCAACAATGATTTATACTGATGCATGTTTCATCTAAGTAAATAACAACAGCACCAAAAGCTCTTATCTCTTTCACATTTTCTTACAAACACAAATCTTTTTGCAACAATGATTTATATTGATACATGTTTCATCTAAGTAAGTAACAGGGGCACCAAAAGCTCTTATGTCTTTCACATTTTCTTAGAAACACAAATCTTTTGCAACAATGATTTATACTGATGCATGTTTCATCTAAGTAAATAACAACAGCTCCAAAAGCTCTTATCTCTTTCACATTTTCTTACAAACACAAATCTTTTTGCAACAATGATTTATACTGATGCATGTTTCATCTAAGTAAATAACAACAGCTCCAAAAGCTCTTATCTCTTTCACATTTACTTACAAACACAGATCTTTTTGCAACACTGTATTTATACTGATGCATGTTTCATCTAAGTAAATAACAGGGGCACCAAACGTTCTTATGTCTTTCACATTTTCTTACAAACACAAATCTTTTTGCAACAATGATTTATACTGATGCATGTTTCATCTAAGTAAATAACAGCTGCACCAAAAGTTCCTATCTCTTTTACATTTTCTTACAAACACAAATCTTTTTGCATCACTGATTTAATTGATGCATGTTTCATCTAAGTAAATAACAGGGGCACCAAAAGCACTTATCTCTTTCACATTTTCTTAGAAACACAAATCTTTTTGCAACAATGATTTATATTGATGCATGTTTCATCTAAGTAAATAAAAGGGGCACCAAAAGTTCTCATGTCTTTCACATTTTCTGAGAAACACAAATCTTTTTGCAAAAATGATTTATACTGATGAATGTTTCATCTAAGTAAATAACAGGGGCACCAAAAGTTCTTATCTCTTTCACGTTTTCTTACAAGCACAAATCTTTTTGCAACAATGATTTATACTGATGCATGTTTCATCTAAGTAAATAACAGCTGCACCAAAGTTCCTATCTCTTTTACATTTTCTTACAAACACAAATCTTTTTGCACCACTGATTTATATTGATGCATGTTTCATCTAAGTAAATAACAGCTGCACCAAAAGTTCCTATCTCTTTTACATTTTCTTACAAACACAAATCTTTTTGCAGCAATGATTTATACTGATGCATGTTTCATCTAAGTAAATAACAGGGGCACCAAAAGCACTTATGTCTTTCACATTTTCTTAGAAACACAAATCTTTTTGCAACAATGATTTATATTGATGCATGTTTCATCTAAGTAAATAACAGGGGCACCAAAAGTTCTCATGTCTTGCACATATTCTTACAAGCACAAATCTGTTTGCAACAATGATTTATACTGATGCATGTTTCATCTAAGTAAATAACAACAGCACCAAAAGCTCTTATCTCTTTCACATTTTCTTGGAAACACAAATCTTTTTGCAGCAATGATTTATACTGATGCTTGTTTCATCTAAGTAAATAACAGCGGCACCAAAGGTCTTATCTCTTTCACATTTTCTTGGAAACACAAATCTTTTTGCAACAATGATTTATACTGATGCATGTTTCATCTAAGTAAATAACAGCGGCACCAAAAGTTCTTATGTCTTTTCACATTTTCTTACAAAAACAAATCTTTTTGCAACAATGATTTATACTGATGCATGTTTCATCTAAGTAAATAACAGGGGCACCAAAAGTTCTTATGTCTTTCACATTTTCTTACAAACACAAATCTTTTTGCAGCAATGATTTATACTGATGCATGTTTCATCTAAGTAAATAACAGGGGCACCAAAAGCTCTTATGGCTTTCACATTTTCTTAGAAACACAAATCTTTTTGCAACAATGATTTATACTGATGCATGTTTCATCTAAGTAAATAACAACAGCACCAAAAGCTCTTATCTCTTTCACATTTTCTTAGGAACACGAATCATTTTGCAACAATGATTTATACTGATGCATGTTTCATCTAACTAATAACAGGGGCACCAAAAGCTCTTATCTCTCTCACATTTTCTTATAAACACAAATCTTTTTGCAACAATTGTTTATACTGATGCATGTTTCATCTAAGTAAATAACAGCGGCACCAAAAGTTCTTATGTCTTTTCACATTTTCTTACAAAAACAAATCTTTTTGCAACAATGATTTATACTGATGCATGTTTCATCTAAGTAAATAACAGGGGCACCAAAAGTTCTTATGTCTTTCACATTTTCTTACAAACGCAAATCTTTTTGCAGCAATGATTTATACTGATGCATGTTTCATCTAAGTAAATAACAGCGGCACCAAAGGTCTTATCTCTTTCACATTTTCTTACAAACACAAATCTTTTTGCAACAATGATTTATACTGATACATGTTTCATCTAAGTAAATAACAGTGGCACCAAAGGTTCCTATGTCTTTCACGTTTTCTTACAAACGCAAATCTTTTTGCAACACTGTATTTATACTGATGCATGTTTCATCTAAGTAAATAACGGGGGCACCAAAAGTTCTTATGTCTTTCACATTTTCTTACAAACACAAATCTTTTTGCAACAATGATTTATACTGATGCATGTTTCATCTAAGTAAATAACAGCGGCACCAAAGGTCTTATCTCTTTCACGTTTTCTTAGAAACACACATATATTTGCAACAATGATTTATACTGATGCATGTTTCATCTAAGTAAATAACAGCGGCACCAAAAGCTCTTATGTCTTTCACATTTTCTTAGAAACACAAATCTTTTTGCAACACTGTATTTATACTGATGCATGTTTCATCTAAGTAAATAACAACAGCACCAAAATCTCTTATCTCTCTCACATTTTCTTAGAAACACAAATCCTTTTGCAACAATGATTTATACTGATGCATGTTTCATCTAAGTAAATAACAGCGGCACCAAAAGTTCTTATGTCTTTTCACATTTTCTTACAAGCACAAATCTGTTTGCAACAATGATTTATACTGATGCATGTTTCATCTAAGTAAATAACAGGGGCACCAAAAGTTCTTATGTCTTTCACATTTTCTTACAAACACAAATCTTTTTGCAACAATGATTTATACTGATGCATGTTTCATCTAAGTAAATAATAGCGGCACCAAAAGTTCTTATGTCTTTCACATTTTCTTACAAACACAAATCTTTTTGCAACAATGATTTATACTGATGCATGTTTCATCTAAGTAAATAATAGCGGCACCAAAAGTTCTTATGTCTTTCACATTTTCTTAAAAACACAAATCTTTTTGCAACAATGATTTATACTGATATATGTTTCATCTAAGTAAATAACAGCGGCACCAAAAGCTCTTATGTCTTTCACATTTTCTTAGAAACACAAATCAGTTTGCAACACTGTATTTATACTGATGCATGTTTCATCTAAGTAAATAACAGGGGCACCAAAAGTTCTTATGTCTTTCACATTTTCTTACAAACACAAATCTTATTGCAACAATGATTTATACTGATACATGTTTCATCTAAGTAAATAACAACAGCACCAAAAGCTCTTATCTGTTTCACATTTTCTTACAAACACAAATCTTTTTGCAACAATGATTTATACTGATACATGTTTCATCTAAGTAAATAACAGGGGCACCAAAAGCTCTTATGTCTTTCACATTTTCTTAGAAACACAAATCTTTATGCAACAATGATTTATACTGATGCATGTTTCATCTAAGTAAATAACAACAGCACCAAAAGCTCTTATCTCTTTCACATTTTCTTAGAAACACAAATCTTTTTGCAACAATGATTTATACTGATGCATGTTTCATCTAAGTAAATAACAACAGCACCAAAAGCTCTTATCTCTCTCACATTTTCTTAGAAACACAAATCCGTTTGCAACAATGATTTATACTGATGCATGTTTCATCTAAGTAAATAACAGCGGCACCAAAAGTTCTTATGTCTTTTCACATTTTCTTACAAACACAAATCTTTTTGCAACAATGATTTATACTGATGCATGTTTCATCTAAGTAAATAACAGGGGCACCAAAAGTTCTTATGTCTTTCACATTTTCTTACAAACACAAATCTTTTTGCAACAATGATTTATACTGATGCATGTTTCATCTAAGTAAATAATAGCGGCACCAAAAGTTCTTATGTCTTTCACATTTTCTTACAAACACAAATCTTTTTGCAACAATGATTTATACTGATGTATGTTTCATCTAAGTAAATAACAGCGTCACCATAAGTTCTTATCTCTTTCACATTTTCTTACAAACACAAATCTTTTTGCAACACTGATTTATATTGATGCATGTTTCATCTAAGTAAATAACAGTGGCACCAAAAGCTCTTATCTCTTTCACATTTTCTTACAAACACAAATCTTTTTGCAACAATGATTTATATTGATGCATGTTTCATCTAAGTAAATAACAGGGGCACCAAAAGTTCTCATGTCTTTCACATTTTCTTACAAACACAAATGTTTTTGCAACAATGGTTTATACTGATGCATGTTTCATCTGAGTAAATAACAGGGGCCCAAAAGTTCTTATCTCTTTCACATTTTCTTACAAACACAAATCTTTTTGCAACAATGATTTATATTGATACATGTTTCATCTAAGTAAGTAACAGGGGCACCAAAAGCTCTTATGTCTTTCACATTTTCTTAGAAACACAAATCTTTTGCAACAATGATTTATACTGATGCATGTTTCATCTAAGTAAATAACAACAGCTCCAAAAGCTCTTATCTCTTTCACATTTTCTTACAAACACAAATCTTTTTGCAACAATGATTTATACTGATGCATGTTTCATCTAAGTAAATAACAACAGCTCCAAAAGCTCTTATCTCTTTCACATTTACTTACAAACACAGATCTTTTTGCAACATTGTATTTATACTGATGCATGTTTCATCTAAGTAAATAACAGGGGCACCAAACGTTCTTATGTCTTTCACATTTTCTTACAAACACAAATCTTTTTGCAACAATGATTTATACTGATGCATGTTTCATCTAAGTAAATAACAGCTGCACCAAAAGTTCCTATCTCTTTTACATTTCCTTACAAACACAAATCTTTTTGCATCACTGATTTATATTGATGCATGTTTCATCTAAGTAAATAACAGGGGCACCAAAAGCACTTACGTCTTTCACATTTTCTTAGAAACACAAATCTTTTTGCAACAATGATTTATATTGATGCATGTTTCATCTAAGTAAATAAAAGGGGCACCAAAAGTTCTCATGTCTTTCACATTTTCTTAGAAACACAAATCTTTTTGCAAAAATGATTTATACTGATGAATGTTTCATCTAAGTAAATAACAGGGGCACCAAAAGTTCTTATCTCTTTCACGTTTTCTTACAAGCACAAATCTTTTTGCAACAATGATTTATACTGATGCATGTTTCATCTAAGTAAATAACAGCTGCACCAAAAGTTCCTATCTCTTTTACATTTTCTTACAAACACAAATCTTTTTGCACCACTGATTTATATTGATGCATGTTTCATCTAAGTAAATAACAGCTGCACCAAAAGTTCCTATCTCTTTTACATTTTCTTACAAACACAAATCTTTTTGCAGGAATGATTTATACTGATGCATGTTTCATCTAAGTAAATAACAGGGGCACCAAAAGCACTTATGTCTTTCACATTTTCTTAGAAACACAAATCTTTTTGCAACAATGATTTATATTGATGCATGTTTCATCTAAGTAAATAACAGGGGCACCAAAAGTTCTCATGTCTTTCGCATATTCTTACAAGCACAAATCTGTTTGCAACAATGATTTATACTGATGCATGTTTCATCTAAGTAAATAACAGGGGCACCAAAAGCTCTTATCTCTTTCACATTTTCTTACAAACACAAATCTGTTTGCAACAATGATTTATACTGATGCATGTTTCATCTAAGTAAATAAGAGGGGCACCAAAAGCTCTTATCTCTTTCACATTTTCTTACAAACACAAATCTTTTTGCAACAATGATTTATACTAATGCATGTTTCATCTAAGTAAATAAGAGGGGCACCAAAAGCTCTTATCTCTTTCACATTTTCTTACAAACACAAATCTGTTTGCAACAATGATTTATACTGATGCATGTTTCATCTAAGTAAATAACAGGGGCACCTAAAGCTCTTATCTCTTTCACATTTTCTTACAAACACAAATCCTTTTGCAACAATGATTTATACTGATACATGTTTCATCTAAGTAAATAATAGGGGCACCAAAAGTTCTCATGTCTTTCACATTTTCTTACAAACACAAATCTGTTTGCAACAATGATTTATACTGATACATGTTTCATCTAAGTAAATAACATCGGCACCAAAGGTCTTATTTCTTTCACATTTTCTTACAAACACAAATCTGTTTGCAACAATGATTTATACTGATACATGTTTCATCTAAGTAAATAACATCGGCACCAAAGGTCTTATTTCTTTCACATTTTCCTACAAACACAAATCTGTTTGCAACAATGATTTATACTGATACATGTTTCATCTAAGTAAATAACATCGGCACCAAAGGTCTTATTTCTTTCACATTTTCTTACAAACACAAATCTTTTTGCAACAATGATTTATACTGATACATGTTTCATCTAAGTAAATAACATCGGCAACAAAAGCTCTTATCTCTTTCACATTTTCTTAGAAACACAAATCTTTTTGCAACAATGATTTATACTGATACATGTTTCATCTAAGTAAATAACATCGGCACCAAAGGTCTTATTTCTTTCACATTTTCTTACAAACACAAATCTGTTTGCAACAATGATTTATACTGATACATGTTTCATCTAAGTAAATAACAACAGCTCCAAAAGCTCTTATCTCTTTCACATTTTCTTAGAAACACAAATCTGTTTGCAACAATGATTTATACTGATGCATGTTTCATCTAAGTAAATAACATCGGCACCAAAGGTCTTATTTCTTTCACATTTTCTTACAAACACAAATCTGTTTGCAACAATGATTTATACTGATACATGTTTCATCTAAGTAAATAACAGGGGCACCAAAAGTTCTCATGTCTTTCACATTTTCTTACAAACACAAATCTGTTTGCAACAATGATTTATACTGATACATGTTTCATCTAAGTAAATAACAACAGCACCAAAAGCTCTTATCTCTTTCACATTTTCTTAGAAACACGAATCTTTTTCAACAATGATTTATATTGATGCATGTTTCATCTAAGTAAATAACAGCGGCACCAAAAGCTCTTATGTCTTTCACATTTTCTTAGAAACACAAATCTTTTTGCAACACTGTATTTATACTGATGCATGTTTCATCTAAGTAAATAACAACAGCACCAAAAGTTCTTATCTCTTTCACATTTTCTTACAAACACAAATCTGTTTGCAACAATGATTTATACTGATGCATGTTTCATCTAAGTAAATAACAACAGCACCAAAAGTTCTTATCTCTTTCACATTTTCTTACAAACACAAATCTTTTTGCAACAATGATTTATACTGATGCATGTTTCATCTAAGTGTATAACAACAGCACCAAAAGTTCTTATCTCTTTCACATTTTCTTACAAACACAAATCTTTTTGCAACAATGATTTATACTGATACATGTTTCATCTAAGTAAATAACAGGGGCACCAAAAGCTCTTATGTCTTTCACATTTTCTTAGAAACACAAATCTTTATGCAACAATGATTTATACTGATGCATGTTTCATCTAAGTAAATAACAACAGCACCAAAAGCTCTTATCTCTTTCACATTTTCTTAGAAACACGAATCTTTTTGCAACAATGATTTATACTGATGCATGTTTCATCTAAGTAAATAACAACAGCACCAAAAGCTCTTATCTCTCTCACATTTTCTTAGAAACACAAATCCGTTTGCAACAATGATTTATACTGATGCATGTTTCATCTAAGTAAATAACAGCGGCACCAAAAGTTCTTATGTCTTTTCACATTTTCTTACAAACACAAATCTTTTTGCAACAATGATTTATACTGATGCATGTTTCATCTAAGTAAATAACAGGGGCACCAAAAGCTCTTATCTCTTTCACATTTTCTTAGAAACACAGATCTTTTTGCAACAGTGATTTATACTGATGCATGTTTCATCTAAGTAAATAACAACAGCACCAAAAGCTCTAATCTCTTTCACATTTTCTTAGAAACACAAATCTTTTTGAACAATGATTTATACTGATGCATGTTTCATCTAAGTAAATAACAGCGGCACCAAAAGCTCTTATCTCTTTCACATTTTCTTAGAAACACAAATCTTTTTGCAATAATGATTTATACTGATGCATGTTTCATCTAAGTAAATAACAGGGGCACCAAAAGCTCTTATCTCTTTCACATTTTCTTAGGAACACAAATTTTTTTGCAACAGTGATTTATATTGATGCATGTTTCATCTAAGTAAATAACAGGGGCACCAAAAGTTCTCATGTCTTTCACATTTTCTTACAAACACAAATCTTTTTGCAACAATGATGTATACTGATGCATGTTTCATCTAAGTAAATAACAGGGGCACCAAAAGTTCTTATCTCTTTCACATTTTCTTACAAACACAAATCTGTTTGCAACAATGATTTATACTGATGCATGTATCATCTGAGTAAATAACAACAGCACCAAAAGCTCTTATCTCTTTCACATTTTCTTACAAACACAAATCTGTTGGCAACAATGATTTATACTGATGCATGTTTCATCTAAGTAAATAACAACAGCACCAAAAGCTCTTATCTCTTTCACATTTTCTTACAAACACAAATCTTTTTGCAACAATGATTTATATTGATACATGTTTCATCTAAGTAAGTAACAGGGGCACCAAAAGCTCTTATGTCTTTCACATTTTCTTAGAAACACAAATCTTTTGCAACAATGATTTATACTGATGCATGTTTCATCTAAGTAAATAACAACAGCTCCAAAAGCTCTTATCTCTTTCACATTTTCTTACAAACACAAATCTTTTTGCAACAATGATTTATACTGATGCATGTTTCATCTAAGTAAATAACAACAGCTCCAAAAGCTCTTATCTCTTTCACATTTACTTACAAACACAGATCTTTTTGCAACACTGTATTTATACTGATGCATGTTTCATCTAAGTAAATAACAGGGGCACCAAACGTTCTTATATCTTTCACATTTTCTTACAAACACAAATCTTTTTGCAACAATGATTTATACTGATGCATGTTTCATCTAAGTAAATAACAGCTGCACCAAAAGTTCCTATCTCTTTTACATTTTCTTACAAACACAAATCTTTTTGCATCACTGATTTAATTGATGCATGTTTCATCTAAGTAAATAACAGGGGCACCAAAAGCACTTATCTCTTTCACATTTTCTTAGAAACACAAATCTTTTTGCAACAATGATTTATATTGATGCATGTTTCATCTAAGTAAATAAAAGGGGCACCAAAAGTTCTCATGTCTTTCACATTTTCTGAGAAACACAAATCTTTTTGCAAAAATGATTTATACTGATGAATGTTTCATCTAAGTAAATAACAGGGGCACCAAAAGTTCTTATCTCTTTCACGTTTTCTTACAAGCACAAATCTTTTTGCAACAATGATTTATACTGATGCATGTTTCATCTAAGTAAATAACAGCTGCACCAAAAGTTCCTATCTCTTTTACATTTTCTTACAAACACAAATCTTTTTGCACCACTGATTTATATTGATGCATGTTTCATCTAAGTAAATAACAGCTGCACCAAAAGTTCCTATCTCTTTTACATTTTCTTACAAACACAAATCTTTTTGCAGCAATGATTTATACTGATGCATGTTTCATCTAAGTAAATAACAGGGGCACCAAAAGCACTTATGTCTTTCACATTTTCTTAGAAACACAAATCTTTTTGCAACAATGATTTATATTGATGCATGTTTCATCTAAGTAAATAACAGGGGCACCAAAAGTTCTCATGTCTTGCACATATTCTTACAAGCACAAATCTGTTTGCAACAATGATTTATACTGATGCATGTTTCATCTAAGTAAATAACAACAGCACCAAAAGCTCTTATCTCTTTCACATTTTCTTGGAAACACAAATCTTTTTGCAGCAATGATTTATACTGATGCTTGTTTCATCTAAGTAAATAACAGCGGTTCCAAAGGTCTTATCTCTTTCACATTTTCTTGGAAACACAAATCTTTTTGCAACAATGATTTATACTGATGCATGTTTCATCTAAGTAAATAACAGCGGCACCAAAAGTTCTTATGTCTTTTCACATTTTCTTACAAAAACAAATCTTTTTGCAACAATGATTTATACTGATGCATGTTTCATCTAAGTAAATAACAGGGGCACCAAAAGTTCTTATGTCTTTCACATTTTCTTACAAACACAAATCTTTTTGCAGCAATGATTTATACTGATGCATGTTTCATCTAAGTAAATAACAGGGGCACCAAAAGCTCTTATGGCTTTCACATTTTCTTAGAAACACAAATCTTTTTGCAACAATGATTTATACTGATGCATGTTTCATCTAAGTAAATAACAACAGCACCAAAAGCTCTTATCTCTTTCACATTTTCTTAGGAACACGAATCATTTTGCAACAATGATTTATACTGATGCATGTTTCATCTAACTAATAACAGGGGCACCAAAAGCTCTTATCTCTCTCACATTTTCTTATAAACACAAATCTTTTTGCAACAATGATTTATACTGATGCATGTTTCATCTAAGTAAATAACAGCGGCACCAAAAGTTCTTATGTCTTTTCACATTTTCTTACAAAAACAAATCTTTTTGCAACAATGATTTATACTGATGCATGTTTCATCTAAGTAAATAACAGGGGCACCAAAAGTTCTTATGTCTTTCACATTTTCTTACAAACGCAAATCTTTTTGCAGCAATGATTTATACTGATGCATGTTTCATCTAAGTAAATAACAGCGGCACCAAAGGTCTTATCTCTTTCACATTTTCTTACAAACACAAATCTTTTTGCAACAATGATTTATACTGATACATGTTTCATCTAAGTAAATAACAGTGGCACCAAAGGTTCCTATGTCTTTCACGTTTTCTTACAAACGCAAATCTTTTTGCAACACTGTATTTATACTGATGCATGTTTCATCTAAGTAAATAACGGGGGCACCAAAAGTTCTTATGTCTTTCACATTTTCTTACAAACACAAATCTTTTTGCAACAATGATTTATACTGATGCATGTTTCATCTAAGTAAATAACAGCGGCACCAAAGGTCTTATCTCTTTCACGTTTTCTTAGAAACACACATATATTTGCAACAATGATTTATACTGATGCATGTTTCATCTAAGTAAATAACAGCGGCACCAAAAGCTCTTATGTCTTTCACATTTTCTTAGAAACACAAATCTTTTTGCAACACTGTATTTATACTGATGCATGTTTCATCTAAGTAAATAACAACAGCACCAAAATCTCTTATCTCTCTCACATTTTCTTAGAAACACAAATCCTTTTGCAACAATGATTTATACTGATGCATGTTTCATCTAAGTAAATAACAGCGGCACCAAAAGTTCTTATGTCTTTTCACATTTTCTTACAAGCACAAATCTGTTTGCAACAATGATTTATACTGATGCATGTTTCATCTAAGTAAATAACAGGGGCACCAAAAGTTCTTATGTCTTTCACATTTTCTTACAAACACAAATCTTTTTGCAACAATGATTTATACTGATGCATGTTTCATCTAAGTAAATAATAGCGGCACCAAAAGTTCTTATGTCTTTCACATTTTCTTACAAACACAAATCTTTTTGCAACAATGATTTATACTGATATATGTTTCATCTAAGTAAATAACAGCGGCACCAAAAGCTCTTATGTCTTTCACATTTTCTTAGAAACACAAATCAGTTTGCAACACTGTATTTATACTGATGCATGTTTCATCTAAGTAAATAACAGGGGCACCAAAAGTTCTTATGTCTTTCACATTTTCTTACAAACACAAATCTTATTGCAACAATGATTTATACTGATACATGTTTCATCTAAGTAAATAACAACAGCACCTAAAGCTCTTATCTGTTTCACATTTTCTTACAAACACAAATCTTTTTGCAACAATGATTTATACTGATACATGTTTCATCTAAGTAAATAACAGGGGCACCAAAAGCTCTTATGTCTTTCACATTTTCTTAGAAACACAAATCTTTATGCAACAATGATTTATACTGATGCATGTTTCATCTAAGTAAATAACAACAGCACCAAAAGCTCTTATCTCTTTCACATTTTCTTAGAAACACAAATCTTTTTGCAACAATGATTTATACTGATGCATGTTTCATCTAAGTAAATAACAACAGCACCAAAAGCTCTTATCTCTCTCACATTTTCTTAGAAACACAAATCCGTTTGCAACAATGATTTATACTGATGCATGTTTCATCTAAGTAAATAACAGCGGCACCAAAAGTTCTTATGTCTTTTCACATTTTCTTACAAACACAAATCTTTTTGCAACAATGATTTATACTGATGCATGTTTCATCTAAGTAAATAACAGGGGCACCAAAAGTTCTTATGTCTTTCACATTTTCTTACAAACACAAATCTTTTTGCAACAATGATTTATACTGATGCATGTTTCATCTAAGTAAATAATAGCGGCACCAAAAGTTCTTATGTCTTTCACATTTTCTTACAAACACAAATCTTTTTGCAACAATGATTTATACTGATGTATGTTTCATCTAAGTAAATAACAGCGTCACCATAAGTTCTTATCTCTTTCACATTTTCTTACAAGCACAAATCTTTTTGCAACACTGATTTATATTGATGCATGTTTCATCTAAGTAAATAACAGTGGCACCAAAAGCTCTTATCTCTTTCACATTTTCTTACAAACACAAATCTTTTTGCAACAATGATTTATATTGATGCATGTTTCATCTAAGTAAATAACAGGGGCACCAAAAATTCTCATGTCTTTCACATTTTCTTACAAACACAAATGTTTTTGCAACAATGGTTTATACTGATGCATGTTTCATCTGAGTAAATAACAGGGGCCCAAAAGTTCTTATCTCTTTCACATTTTCTTACAAACACAAATCTGTTTGCAACAATGATTTATACTGATGCATGTTTCATCTAAGTAAATAACAACAGCACCAAAAGCTCTTATCTCTTTCACATTTTCTTGGAAACACAAATCGTTTTGCAACAATGATTTATATTAATGCATGTTTCATCTAAGTAAATAACAGGGGCACCAAAAGCTCTTATCTCTTTCACATTTTCTTAGAAACACAGATCTTTTTGCAACAGTGATTTATACTGATGCATGTTTCATCTAAGTAAATAACAACAGCACCAAAAGCTCTAATCTCTTTCACATTTTCTTAGAAACACAAATCTTTTTGAACAATGATTTATACTGATGCATGTTTCATCTAAGTAAATAACAGCGGCACCAAAAGCTCTTATCTCTTTCACATTTTCTTAGAAACACAAATCTTTTTGCAACAATGATTTATACTGATGCATGTTTCATCTAAGTAAATAACAGGGGCACCAAAAGCTCTTATCTCTTTCACATTTTCTTAGAAACACAAATTTTTTTGCAACAGTGATTTATATTGATGCATGTTTCATCTAAGTAAATAACAGGGGCACCAAAAGTTCTCATGTCTTTCACATTTTCTTACAAACACAAATCTTTTTGTAACAATGATGTATACTGATGCATGTTTCATCTAAGTAAATAACAGGGGCACCAAAAGTTCTTATCTCTTTCACATTTTCTTACAAACACAAATCTGTTTGCAACAATGATTTATAGTGATGCATGTATCATCTGAGTAAATAACAACAGCACCAAAAGCTCTTATCTCTTTCACATTTTCTTACAAACACAAATCTGTTTGCAATAATGATTTATACTGATGCATGTTTCATCTAAGTAAATAACAACAGCACCAAAAGCTCTTATCTCTTTCACATTTTCTTACAAACACAAATCTTTTTGCAACAATGATTTATATTGATACATGTTTCATCTAAGTAAGTAACAGGGGCACCAAAAGCTCTTATGTCTTTCACATTTTCTTAGAAACACAAATCTTTTGCAACAATGATTTATACTGATGCATGTTTCATCTAAGTAAATAACAACAGCTCCAAAAGCTCTTATCTCTTTCACATTTTCTTACAAACACAAATCTTTTTGCAACAATGATTTATACTGATGCATGTTTCATCTAAGTAAATAACAACAGCTCCAAAAGCTCTTATCTCTTTCACATTTACTTACAAACACAGATCTTTTTGCAACATTGTATTTATACTGATGCATGTTTCATCTAAGTAAATAACAGGGGCACCAAACGTTCTTATGTCTTTCACATTTTCTTACAAACACAAATCTTTTTGCAACAATGATTTATACTGATGCATGTTTCATCTAAGTAAATAACAGCTGCACCAAAAGTTCCTATCTCTTTTACATTTCCTTACAAACACAAATCTTTTTGCATCACTGATTTATATTGATGCATGTTTCATCTAAGTAAATAACAGGTGCACCAAAAGCACTTACCTCTTTCACATTTTCTTAGAAACACAAATCTTTTTGCAACAATGATTTATATTGATGCATGTTTCATCTCAGTAAATAAAAGGGGCACCAAAAGTTCTCATGTCTTTCACATTTTCTTAGAAACACAAATCTTTTTGCAAAAATGATTTATACTGATGAATGTTTCATCTAAGTAAATAACAGGGGCACCAAAAGTTCTTATCTCTTTCACGTTTTCTTACAAGCACAAATCTTTTTGCAACAATGATTTATACTGATGCATGTTTCATCTAAGTAAATAACAGCTGCACCAAAAGTTCCTATCTCTTTTACATTTTCTTACAAACACAAATCTTTTTGCAGCAATGATTTATACTGATGCATGTTTCATCTAAGTAAATAACAGGGGCACCAAAAGCACTTATGTCTTTCACATTTTCTTAGAAACACAAATCTTTTTGCAACAATGATTTATATTGATGCATGTTTCATCTAAGTAAATAACAGGGGCACCAAAAGTTCTCATGTCTTTCGCATATTCTTACAAGCACAAATCTGTTTGCAACAATGATTTATACTGATGCATGTTTCATCTAAGTAAATAACAGGGGCACCAAAAGCTCTTATCTCTTTCACATTTTCTTACAAACACAAATCTGTTTGCAACAATGATTTATACTGATGCATGTTTCATCTAAGTAAATAACAGGGGCACCAAAAGCTCTTATCTCTTTCACATTTTCTTACAAACACAAATCTTTTTGCAACAATGATTTATACTAATGCATGTTTCATCTAAGTAAATAAGAGGGGCACCAAAAGCTCTTATCTCTTTCACATTTTCTTACAAACACAAATCTGTTTGCAACAATGATTTATACTGATGCATGTTTCATCTAAGTAAATAACAGGGGCACCTAAAGCTCTTATCTCTTTCACATTTTCTTACAAACACAAATCCTTTTGCAACAATGATATATACTGATACATGTTTCATCTAAGTAAATAACAGGGGCACCAAAAGTTCTCATGTCTTTCACATTTTCTTACAAACACAAATCTGTTTGCAACAATGATTTATACTGATACATGTTTCATCTAAGTAAATAACATCGGCACCAAAGGTCTTATTTCTTTCACATTTTCTTACAAACACAAATCTGTTTGCAACAATGATTTATACTGATACATGTTTCATCTAAGTAAATAACATCGGCACCAAAGGTCTTATTTCTTTCACATTTTCCTACAAACACAAATCTGTTTGCAACAATGATTTATACTGATACATGTTTCATCTAAGTAAATAACATCGGCACCAAAGGTCTTATTTCTTTCACATTTTCTTACAAACACAAATCTTTTTGCAACAATGATTTATACTGATACATGTTTCATCTAAGTAAATAACATCGGCAACAAAAGCTCTTATCTCTTTCACATTTTCTTAGAAACACAAATCTTTTTGCAACAATGATTTATACTGATACATGTTTCATCTAAGTAAATAACATCGGCACCAAAGGTCTTATTTCTTTCCCATTTTCTTACAAACACAAATCTGTTTGCAACAATGATTTATACTGATACATGTTTCATCTAAGTAAATAACAACAGCTCCAAAAGCTCTTATCTCTTTCACATTTTCTTAGAAACACAAATCTGTTTGCAACAATGATTTATACTGATGCATGTTTCATCTAAGTAAATAACATCGGCACCAAAGGTCTTATTTCTTTCACATTTTCTTACAAACACAAATCTGTTTGCAACAATGATTTATACTGATACATGTTTCATCTAAGTAAATAACAGGGGCACCAAAAGTTCTCATGTCTTTCACATTTTCTTACAAACACAAATCTGTTTGCAACAATGATTTATACTGATACATGTTTCATCTAAGTAAATAACAACAGCACCAAAAGCTCTTATCTATTTCACATTTTCTTAGAAACACGAATCTTTTTCAACAATGATTTATATTGATGCATGTTTCATCTAAGTAAATAACAGCGGCACCAAAAGCTCTTATGTCTTTCACATTTTCTTAGAAACACAAATCTTTTTGCAACACTGTATTTATACTGATGCATGTTTCATCTAAGTAAATAACAACAGCACCAAAAGTTCTTATCTCTTTCACATTTTCTTACAAACACAAATCTGTTTGCAACAATGATTTATACTGATGCATGTTTCATCTAAGTAAATAACAACAGCACCAAAAGTTCTTATCTCTTTCACATTTTCTTACAAACACAAATCTTTTTGCAACAATGATTTATACTGATGCATGTTTCATCTAAGTGTATAACAACAGCACCAAAAGTTCTTATCTCTTTCACATTTTCTTACAAACACAAATCTTTTTGCAACAATGATTTATACTGATGCATGTTTCATCTAAGTAAATAACAACAGCACCAAAAGTTCTTATCTCTTTCATATTTTCTTACAAACACAAATCTGTTTGCAACAATGATTTATACTGATGCATGGTTCATCTAAGTAAATAACAACAGCACCAAAAGCTCTTATCTCTTTCACATTTTCTTAGAAACACAAATCTTTTTGCAACAATGATTTATACTGATGCATGGTTCATCTAAGTAAATAACAACAGCACCAAAAGCTCTTATCTCTTTCACATTTTCTTAGAAACACAAATCTTTTGCAACAATGATTTATACTGATGCATGGTTCATCTAAGTAAATAACAACAGCACTAAAAGCTCTTATCTCTTTCACATTTTCTTCGAAACACAAATCTTTTTGCAACAATGATTTATACTGATGCATGTTTCATCTAAGTAAATAACAGGGGCACCAAAAGCTCTTATGTCTTTCACATTTTCTTAGAAACACAAATCTTTTTGCAACAATGATTTATACTGATGCATGGTTCATCTAAGTAAATAACAACAGCACCAAAAGCTCTTATCTCTTTCACATTTTCTTAGAAACACAAATCTTTTTGCAACAATGATTTATACTGATGCATGTTTCATCTAAGTAAATAACAGGGGCACCAAAAGTTCTTATGTCTTTTCACATGTTCTTACAAACACAAAACTTTTTGCAGCAATGATTTATACTGATGCATGTTTCATCTAAGTAAATAACAGCGGCACCAAAAGTTCTTATGTCTTTTCACATGTTCTTACAAACACAAATCTTTTTGCAACAATGATTTATACTGATGCATGTGTCATCTAAGTAAATAACAGCGGCACCAAAAGTTCTTATGTCTTTTCACATGTTCTTACAAACACAAATCTTTTTGCAGCAATGATTTATACTGATGCATGTTTCATCTAAGTAAATAACAGGGGCACCAAAAGTTCTTATGTCTTTCACATTTTCTTACAAGCACAAATCTTTTTGCAACAATGATTTATACTGATGCACGTTTCATCTAAGTAAATAATAGCGGCACCAAAAGTTCTTATGTCTTTCACATTTTCTTACAAACACAAATCTTTTTGCAACAATGATTTATACTGATGCATGTTTCATCTAAGTAAATAACAGCAGCACCAAAGGTCTTATCTCTTTCACATTTTCTTACAAACACAAATCTTTTTGCAACAATGATTTATACTGATACATGTTTCATCTAAGTAAATAACAGCGGCACCAAAAGCTCTTATGTCTTTCACATTTTCTTAGAAACACAAATCTTTTTGCAACACTGTATTTATACTGATGCATGTTTCATCTAAGTAAATAACAGCGGCACCAAATGTTCTTATCTCTTTCACATTTTCTTACAAACACAAATCTTTTTGCAACACTGATTTATATTGATGCATGTTTCATCTAAGTAAATAACAGTGGCACCAAAAGCTCTTATCTCTTTCACATTTTCTTACAAACACAAATCTTTTTGCAAAAATGATTTATATTGATGCATGTTTCATCTAAGTAAATAACAGGGGCACCAAAAGTTCTCATGTCTTTCACATTTTCTTACAAACACAAATCTTTTTACAACAATGATTTATACTGATGCATGTTTCATCTAAGTAAATAACAACAGCACCAAAAGCTCTTATTTCTTTCACATTTTCTTAGAAACACGAATCTTTTTCAACAATGATTTATACTGATGCATGTTTCATCTAACTAATAACAGGGGCACCAAAAGCTCTTATCTCTCTCACATTTTCTTAGAAACACAAATCATTTTGCAACAATGATTTATACTAATGCATGTTTCATCTAAGTAATTAACAGGGGCACCAAAAGCTCTTATCTCTTTCACATTTTCTTAGAAACACAAATCATTTTGCAACAATGATTTATACTAATGCATGTTTCATCTAAGTAAATAACAGCGGCACCAAAAGCTCTTATCTCTTTCACATTTTCTTAGAAACACAAATCATTTTGCAACAATGATTTATACTAATGCATGTTTCATCTAAGTAAATAACAGCGGCACCAAAAGCTCTTATCTCTTTCACATTTTCTTGGAAACACAAATATTTTTGCAACAATGATTTATACTGATGCATGTTTCATCTAAGTAAATAACAGGGGCACCTAAAGCTCTTATCTCTTTCACATTTTCTTAGAAACACAAATCTTTTTGCAACAGTGATTTATATTGATGCATGTTTCATCTAAGTAAATAACAGGGGCACCAAAAGTTCTCATGTCTTTCACATTTTCTTACGAACACAAATCTTTTTGCAACAATGATTTATACTGATGCATGTTTCATCTAAGTAAATAACAGGGGCACCAAAAGTTCTTATCTCTTTCACATTTTCTTACAAACACAAATCTGTTTGCAACAATGATTTATACTGATGCATGTTTCATCTGAGTAAATAACAACAGCACCAAAAGCTCTTATCTCTTTCACATTTTCTTACAAACACAAATCTGTTTGCAACAATGATTTATACTGATGCATGTTTCATCTAAGTAAATAACAACAGCATCAAAAGCTCTTATCTCTTTCACATTTTCTTAGAAACACAAATCTTTTTGCAACAATGATTTATATTGATACATGTTTCATCTAAGTAAGTAACAGGGGCACCAGAAGCTCTTATGTCTTTCACATTTTCTTAGAAACACACATCTTTTTGCAACAATGATTTATACTGATGCATGTTTCATCTAAGTAAATAACAACAGCTCCAAAAGCTCTTATCTCTTTCACATTTTCTTACAAACACAAATCTTTTTGCAACAATGATTTATACTGATGCATGTTTCATCTAAGTAAATAACATCGGCACCAAAGGTTCTTATGTCTTTTCACATTTTCTTACAAACACAAATCCTTTTTGCAACAATGATTTATACTGATGCATGTTTCATCTAAGTAAATAACAGGGGCACCAAAAGTTCTTATGTCTTTCACATTTTCTTACAAACATAAATCTTTTTGCAACAATGATTTATACTGATGCATGTTTCATCTAAGTAAATAATAGTGGCACCAAAAGCTCTTATTTCTTTCACATGTTCTTAGAAACACAAATCTTTTTTAACAATGATTTATACTGATGCATGTTTCATCTAAGTAAATAACAGCGGCACCAAAAGCTCTTATGTCTTTCACATTTTCTTAGAAACACAAATCTTTTTGCAACACTGTATTTATACTGAAGCATGTTTCATCTAAGTAAATAACAGGGGCACCAAACGTTCTTATGTCTTTCACATTTTCTTACAAACACAAATCTTTTTGCAACAATGATTTATACTGATGTATGTTTCATCTAAGTAAATAATAGCTGCACCAAAAGTTCCTATCTCTTTTACATTTTCTTACAAACACAAATCTTTTTGCAACACTGATTTATATTGATGCATGTTTCATCTAAGTAAATAACAGGGGCACCAAAAGCTCTTATCTCTTTCACATTTTCTTAGAAACACAAATCTGTTTGCAACAATGATTTATACTGATGCATGTTTCATCTAAGTAAATAACAACAGCACCAAAAGCTCTTATCTCTTTCACATTTTCTTACAAACACAAATCTTTTTGCAACACTGATTTATATTGATGCATGTTTCATCTAAGTAAATAACAGGGACACCAAAAGCTCTTATCTCTTTCACATTTTCTTACAAACACAAATCTTTTTGCAACACTGATTTATATTGATGCATGTTTCATCTAAGTAAATAACAGGGGCACCAAAAGCTCTTATCTCTTTCACATTTTCTTACAAACACAAATCTTTTTGCAACAATGATTTATTTTGATGCATGTTTCATCTAAGTAAATAATAGCGGCACCAAAAGCTCTTATGTCTTTCACATTTTCTTAGAAACACAAATCTTTTTGCAACAATGATTTATACTGATGCATGGTTCATCTAAGTAAATAACAACAGCACCAAAAGCTCTTATCTCTTTCACATTTTCTTAGAAACACGAATCTTTTTGCAACAATGATTTATACTGATGCATGTTTCATCTAACTAATAACAGGGGCACCAAAAGCTCTTATCTCTCTCACATTTTCTTAGAAACACAAATCTTTTTGCAACAATGATTTATACTGATGCATGTTTCATCTAAGTAAATAACAGCGGCACCAAAAGTTCTTATGTCTTTTCACATTTACTTACAAACACAAATCTTTTTGCAACAATGATTTATACTGATGCATGTTTCATCTAAGTAAATAACAGCGGCACCAAAAGGTCTTATGTCTTTCACGTTTTCTTACAAGCACAAATCTTTTTGCAACAATGATTTATACTGATGCATGTTTCATCTAAGTAAATAATAGCGGCACCAAAAGTTCTTACGTCTTTCACATTTTCTTACAAACACAAATCTTTTTGCAACAATGATTTATACTGATGCATGTTGCATCTAAGTAAATAACATCGGCACCAAAGGTCTTATCTCTTTCACATTTTCTTACAAACACAAATCTTTTTGCAACAATGATTTATACTGATACATGTTTCATCTAAGTAAATAACAGCGGCACCAAAAGCTCTTATGTCTTTCACATTTTCTTAGAAACACAAATCTTTTTCCAACACTGTATTTATACTGATGCATGTTTCATCTAAGTAAATAACGGGGGCACCAATAGTTCTTATGTCTTTCACATTTTCTTACAAACACAAATCTTATTGCAACAATGATTTATACTGATGCATGTTTCATCTAAGTAAATAACAGCGGCACCAAATGTTCTTATCTCTTTCACATTTTCTTACAAACACAAATCTTTTTGCAACACTGATTTATATTGATGCATGTTTCATCTAAGTAAATAACAGTGGCACCAAAAGCTCTTATCTCTTTCACATTTTCTTACAAACACAAATCTTTTTGCAAGAATGATTTATATTGATGCATGTTTCATCTAAGTAAATAACAGGGGCACCAAAAGTTTTTATCTCTTTCACATTTTCTTACAAACACAAATCTGTTTGCAACAATGATTTATACTGATGCATGTATCATCTAAGTAAATAACAACAGCACCAAAAGCTCTTATCTCTTTCACATTTTCTTACAAACACAAATCTTTTTGCAGCAATGATTTATATTGATACATGTTTCATCTAAGTAAATAACAGGGGCACCAAAAGCTCTTATGTCTTTCACATTTTCTTAGAAACACAAATCTTTTTGCAACAATGATTTATACTGATGTATGTTTCCTCTAAGTAAATAACAGCGGCACCAAAAGCTCTTATGTCTTTCACATTTTCTTAGAAACACAAATCTTTTTGCAACACTGTATTTATACTGATGCATGTTTCATCTAAGTAAATAACAGGGGCACCAAAAGCTCTTATCTCTTTCACATTTTCTTAGAAACACGAATCTTTTTCAACAATGATTTATATTGATGCATGTTTCTTCTAAGTAAATAACAGCGGCACCAAAAGCTCTTATGTCTTTCACATTTTCTTAGAAACACAAATCTTTTTCAACACTGTATTTATACTGATGCATGTTTCATCTAAGTAAATAACAGGGGCACCAAAAGTTCTTATGTCTTTCACATTTTCTTACAAACACAAATCTTTTTGCAACACTGTATTTATACTGATGCATGTTTCATCTAAGTAAATAACAGCGGCACCAAATGTTCTTATCTCTTTCATATTTTCTTACAAACACAAATCTTTTTGCAACACTGATTTATATTGATGCATGTTTCATCTAAGTAAATAACAGTGGCACCAAAAGCTCTTATCTCTTTCACATTTTCTTACAAACACAAATCTTTTTGCAAAAATGATTTATATTGATGCATGTTTCATCTAAGTAAATAACAGGGGCACCAAAAGTTCTTATCTCTTTCACATTTTCTTACAAACACAAATCTGTTTGCAACAATGATTTATACTGATGCATGTTTCATCTGAGTAAATAACAACAGCACCAAAAGCTCTTATCTCTTTCACATTTTCTTACAAACACAAATCTGTTTGCAACAATGATTTATACTGATGCATGTTTCATCTAAGTAAATAACAACAGCATCAAAAGCTCTTATCTCTTTCACATTTTCTTACAAACACAAATCTTTTTGCAACAATGATTTATATTGATACATGTTTCATCTAAGTAAGTAACAGGGGCACCAGAAGCTCTTATGTCTTTCACATTTTCTTAGAAACACACATCTTTTTGCAACAATGATTTATACTGATGCATGTTTCATCTAAGTAAATAACATCGCAGCCAAAAGTTCTTATCTCTTTCACATTTTCTTACAAACACAAATCTGTTTGCAACAATGATTTATACTGATGCATGTTTCATCTAAGTAAATAACAACAGCTCCAAAAGCTCTTATCTCTTTCACATTTTCTTACAAACACAAATCTTTTTGCAACAATGATTTATACTGATGCATGTTTCATCTAAGTAAATAACATCGGCACCAAAGGTTCTTATGTCTTTTCACATTTTCTTACAAACACAAATCCTTTTTGCAACAATTATTTATACTGATGCATGTTTCATCTAAGTAAATAACAGGGGCACCAAAAGTTCTTATGTCTTTCACATTTTCTTACAAACATAAATCTTTTTGCAACAATGATTTATACTGATGCATGTTTCATCTAAGTAAATAATAGCGGCACCAAAAGCTCTTATTTCTTTCACATGTTCTTAGAAACACAAATCTTTTTTAACAATGATTTATACTGATGCATGTTTCATCTAAGTAAATAACAGCGGCACCAAAAGCTCTTATGTCTTTCACATTTTCTTAGAAACACAAATCTTTTTGCAACACTGTATTTATACTGAAGCATGTTTCATCTAAGTAAATAACAGGGGCACCAAACGTTCTTATGTCTTTCACATTTTCTTACAAACACAAATCTTTTTGCAACAATGATTTATACTGATGTATGTTTCATCTAAGTAAATAATAGCTGCACCAAAAGTTCCTATCTCTTTTACATTTTCTTACAAACACAAAACTTTTTGCAACACTGATTTATATTGATGCATGTTTCATCTAAGTAAATAACAGGGGCACCAAAAGCTCTTATCTCTTTCACATTTTCTTAGAAACACAAATCTGTTTGCAACAATGATTTATACTGATGCATGTTTCATCTAAGTAAATAACAACAGCACCAAAAGCTCTTATCTCTTTCACATTTTCTTACAAACACAAATCTTTTTGCAACACTGATTTATATTGATGCATGTTTCATCTAAGTAAATAACAGGGGCACCAAAAGCTCTTATCTCTTTCACATTTTCTTACAAACACAAATCTTTTTGCAACACTGATTTATATTGATGCATGTTTCATCTAAGTAAATAACAGGGGCACCAAAAGCTCTTATCTCTTTCACATTTTCTTACAAACACAAATCTTTTTGCAACAATGATTTATTTTGATGCATGTTTCATCTAAGTAAATAATAGCGGCACCAAAAGCTCTTATGTCTTTCACATTTTCTTAGAAACACAAATCTTTTTGCAACAATGATTTATACTGATGCATGGTTCATCTAAGTAAATAACAACAGCACCAAAAGCTCTTATCTCTTTCACATTTTCTTAGAAACACGAATCTTTTTGCAACAATGATTTATACTGATGCATGTTTCATCTAACTAATAACAGGGGCACCAAAAGCTCTTATCTCTCTCACATTTTCTTAGAAACACAAATCTTTTTGCAACAATGATTTATACTGATGCATGTTTCATCTAAGTAAATAACAGCGGCACCAAAAGTTCTTATGTCTTTTCACATTTACTTACAAACACAAATCTTTTTGCAACAATGATTTATACTGATGCATGTTTCATCTAAGTAAATAACAGCGGCACCAAAAGGTCTTATGTCTTTCACATTTTCTTACAAGCACAAATCTTTTTACAACAATGATTTATACTGATGCATGTTTCATCTAAGTAAATAATAGCGGCACCAAAAGTTCTTACATCTTTCACATTTTCTTACAAACACAAATCTTTTTGCAACAATGATTTATACTGATGCATGTTGCATCTAAGTAAATAACATCGGCACCAAAGGTCTTATCTCTTTCACATTTTCTTACAAACACAAATCTTTTTGCAACAATGATTTATACTGATACATGTTTCATCTAAGTAAATAACAGCGGCACCAAAAGCTCTTATGTCTTTCACATTTTCTTAGAAACACAAATCTTTTTCCAACACTGTATTTATACTGATGCATGTTTCATCTAAGTAAATAACGGGGGCACCAATAGTTCTTATGTCTTTCACATTTTCTTACAAACACAAATCTTATTGCAACAATGATTTATACTGATGCATGTTTCATCTAAGTAAATAACAGCGGCACCAAATGTTCTTATCTCTTTCACATTTTCTTACAAACACAAATCTTTTTGCAACACTGATTTATATTGATGCATGTTTCATCTAAGTAAATAACAGTGGCACCAAAAGCTCTTATCTCTTTCACATTTTCTTACAAACACAAATCTTTTTGAAAGAATGATTTATATTGATGCATGTTTCATCTAAGTAAATAACAGTGGCACCAAAAGCTCTTATCTCTTTCACATTTTCTTACAAACACAAATCTTTTTGCAAGAATGATTTATATTGATGCATGTTTCATCTAAGTAAATAACAGGGGCACCAAAAGTTCTTATCTCTTTCACATTTTCTTACAAACACAAATCTGTTTGCAGCAATGATTTATACTGATGCATGTTTCATCTAAGTAAATAACAACAGCACCAAAAGCTCTTATCTCTTTCACATTTTCTTACAAACACAAATCTTTTTGCAGCAATGATTTATATTGATACATGTTTCATCTAAGTAAATAACAGGGGCACCAAAAGCTCTTATGTCTTTCACATTTTCTTAGAAACACAAATCTTTTTGCAACAATGATTTATACTGATGTATGTTTCCTCTAAGTAAATAACAGCGGCACCAAAAGCTCTTATGTCTTTCACATTTTCTTAGAAACACAAATCTTTTTGCAACACTGTATTTATACTGATGCATGTTTCATCTAAGTAAATAACAGGGGCACCAAAAGCTCTTATCTCTTTCACATTTTCTTAGAAACACGAATCTTTTTCAACAATGATTTATATTGATGCATGTTTCTTCTAAGTAAATAACAGCGGCACCAAAACCTCTTATGTCTTTCACATTTTCTTAGAAACACAAATCTTTTTGGAACACTATTTATACTGATGCATGTTTCATCTAAGTAAATAACAGGGGCACCAAAAGTTCTTATGTCTTTCACATTTTCTTACAAACACAAATCTTTTTGCAACAATGATTTATACTGATGCATGTTTCATCTAAGTAAATAATAGTGGCACCAAAAGTTCTTATCTCTTTCACATTTTCTTACAAACACAAATCTTTTTGCAACACTGATTTATATTGATGCATGTTTAATCTAAGTAAATAACAGTGGCACCAAAAGCTCTTATCTCTTTCACATTTTCTTACAAACACAAATCTTTTTGCAACAATGATTTATACTGATGCATGTTTAATCTAGGTAAATAACAACAGCACCAAAAGCTCTTATCTCTTTCACATTTTCTTACAAACACAAATCTTTTTGCAACAATGATTTATACCTATACATGTTTCATCTAAGTAAATAACAGGGGCACCAAAAGCTCTTATGTCTTTCACATTTTCTTAGAAACCGAAATCTTTATGCAACAATGATTTATACTGATGCATGTTTCATCTAAGTAAATAACAACAGCACCAAAAGCTTTTATCTCTTTCACATTTTCTTAGAAACACGAATCTTTTTGCAACAATGATTTATACTGATGCATGTTTCATCTAAGTAAATAACAGCGGCACCAAAAGTTCTTATGTGTTTTCACATTTTCTTACAAACACAAATCTTTTTGCAACAGTGATTTATACTGATGCATGTTTCATCTAAGTAAATAACAGGGGCACCAAAAGTTCTTATGTCTTTCACATTTTCTTACAAACACAAATCTTTTTGCAACAATGATTTATACTGATGCATGTTTCCTCTAAGTAAATAATAGCGGCACCAAAAGTTCTTATGTCTTTCACATTTTCTTACAAACACAAATCTTTTTGCAACAATGATTTATACTGATGCATGTTTCATCTAAGTAAATAACAGCGGCACCAAAAGTTCTTATCTCTTTCACATTTTCTTACAAACACAGATCTTTTTGGAACAATGATTTATAGTGATACATGTTTCATCTAAGTAAATAACAGCGGCACCAAAAGCTCTTATGTCTTTCACATTTTCTTAGAAACACAAATCAGTTTGCAACACTGTATTTATACTGATGCATGTTTCATCTAAGTAAATAACAGGGGCACCAAAAGTTCTTATGTCTTTCACATTTTCTTACAAACACAAATCTTATTGCAACAATGATTTATACTGATGCATGTTTCATCTAAGTAAATAACAGCGGCACCAAAAGTTCTTATCTCTTTCACATTTTCTTACAAACACAAATCTTTTTGCAACACTGATTTATATTGATGCATGTTTCATCTAAGTAAATAACAGGGGCACCAAAAGCTCTTATCTCTTTCACATTTTCTTAGAAACATGCATCTTTTTCAACAATGATTTATACTGATGCATGTTTCATCTAACTAATAACAGGGGCACCAAAAGCTCTTATCTCTCTCACATTTTCTTAGAAACACATATCTTTTTGCAACAATGATTTATACTGATGCATGTTTCATCTAAGTAAATAACAGCAGCACCAAAAGCTCTTATGTCTTTCACATTTTCTTAGAAACACAAATCATTTTGCAACAATAATTTATACTAATGCATGTTTCATCTAAGTAATTAACAGGGGCACCAAAAGCTCTTATCTCTTTCACATTCTCTTGGAAACACAAATCGTTTTGCAACAATGATTTATTGTAATGCATGTTTTATCTAAGTAAATAATAGGGGCACCAAAAGTTCTTATCTCTTTCACATTTTCTTAGAAACACAAATCTTTTTGCAACAGTGATTTATACTGATGCATGTTTCATCTAAGTAAATAACACTGGCACCAAAAGCTCTTATCTCTTTCACATTTTCTTAGAAACACAAATCTTTTTGCAACAATGATTTATACTGATGCATGTTTCATCTAAGTAAATAACAGCGGCACCAAAAGCTCTTATCTCTTTCACATTTTCTTAGAAACACAAATATTTTTGCAACAATGATTTATACTGATGCATGTTTCATCTAAGTAAATAACAGGGGCACCAAAAGCTCTTATCTCTTTCACATTTTCTTAGAAACACAAATCTTTTTGCAACAGTGATTTATATTGATGAATGTTTCATCTAAGTAAATAACAGGGGCACCAAAAGTTCTCATGTGTTTCACATTTTCTTACAAACACAAATCTTTTTGCAACAATGATTTATACTAATGCATGTTTCATCTAAGTAAATAACACTGGCACCAAAAGCTCTTATCTCTTTCACAGTTTCTTAGAAACACAAATCTTTTTGCAACAATGATTTATACTGATGCATGTTTCATCTAAGTAAATAACAGCGGCACCAAAAGCTCTTATCTCTTTCACATTTTCTTAGAAACACAAATATTTTTGCAACAATGATTTATACTGATGCATGTTTCATCTAAGTAAATAACAGGGGCACCAAAAGCTCTTATCTCTTTCACATTTTCTTAGAAACACAAATCTTTTTGCAACAGTGATTTATATTGATGCATGTTTCATCTAAGTAAATAACAGGGGCACCAAAAGTTCTCATGTGTTTCACATTTCCTTACAAACACAAATCTTTTTGCAACAATGATTTATACTGATGCATGTTTCATCTAAGTAAATAACAGGGGCACCAAAAGTTCTTATCTCTTTCACATTTTCTTACAAACACAAATCTGTTTGCAACAATGATTTATACTGATGCATGTTTCATCTAAGTAAATAACAACAGCACCAAAAGCTCTTATCTCTTTCACATTTTCTTACAAACACAAATCTGTTTGCAACAATGATTTATACTGATGCATGTTTCATCTAAGTAAATAACAACAGCACCAAAAGCTCTTATCTCTTTCACATTTTCTTACAAACACAAATCTTTTTGCAACAATGATTTATATTGATACATGTTTCATCTAAGTAAGTAACAGGGGCACCAAAAGCTCTTATGTCTTTCACATTTTCTTAGAAACACAAATCTTTTTGCAACAATGATTTATACTGATGCATGTTTCATCTAAGTAAATAACAACAGCTCCAAAAGCTCTTATCTCTTTCACATTTTCTTAGAAACACGAATCTTTTTGCAACAATGATTTATACTGATGCATGTTTCATCTAACTAATAACAGGGGCACCAAAAGCTCTTATGTCTCTCACATTTTCTTAGAAACACAAATCTTTTTGCAACAATGATTTATACTGATGCATGTTTCATCTAAGTAAATAACAGCAGCACCAAAAGCTCTTATGTCTTTCACATTTTCTTAGAAACACAAATCGTTTTGCAACAATGATTTATACTAATGCATGTTTCATCTAAGTAAATAACAGGGGCACCAAAAGCTCTTATCTCTTTCATGTTTTCTTAGAAACACAAATCTTTTTGCAACAGTGATTTATACTGATGCATGTTTCATGTAAGTAAATAACTGCGGCACCAAAAGGTCTTATCTATTTCACATTTTCTTAGAAACACAAATCTTTTTGCAACAATGATTTATACTGATGCATGTTTCATCTAAGTAAATAACAGCGGCACCAAAAGCTCTTATCTGTTTCACATTTTCTTAGAAACAAAAATCTTTTTGCAACAATGATTTATACTAATGCATGTTTCCTGTAAGTAAATATCAGCGGCACCAAAAGCCCTTATCTCTTTCACATTTTCTTAGAAACACAAATCTGTCTGCAACAATGATTTATACTGATGCATGTTTCATCTAAGTAAATAACAGCGGCACCATAAGCTCTTATCTCTTACACATTTTCTGAGAAACACAAATCTTTTTGCAACAATGATTTATACTGATGCATGTTTCATCTTAGTAAATAACAGCGGCACCAAAAGTTCTTATCTCTTTCACATTTTCTTACAAACACAAATCTGTTTGCAACAATGATTTATACTGATGCATGTTTCATCTAAGTAAATAACAACAGCACCAAAACTCTTATCTCTTTCACATTTTCTAACAAACACAAATCTGTTTGCAACAATGATTTATACTGATGCATGTTTCATCTAAGTAAATAACAGCGGCACCAAAAGTTCTTATCTCTTTCACATTTTCTTACAAACACAAATCTTTTTGCAACAATGATTTATACTGATGCATGTTTCATCTAAGTAAATAACAACAGCACCAAAAGTTCTTATGTGATTTCACATTTTCTTACAAACACAAATCTTTTTGCAACAGTGATTTATACTGATGCATGTTTCATCTAAGTAAATAACAGGGGCACCAAAAGTTCTTATGTCTTTCACATTTTATTGCAAACACAAATCTTTTTGCAACAATGATTTATACTGATGCATGTTTCATCTAAGTAAATAATAGCGGCACCAAAAGTTCTTATGTCTTTCACATTTTCTTACAAACACAAATCTTTTTGGAACAATGATTTATACTGATACATGTTTCATTTAAGTAAATAACAGCGGCACCAAAAGCTCTGTCTTTCACATTTTCTTAGAAACACAAATCAGTTTGCAACACTGTATTTATACTGATGCATGTTTCATCTAAGTAAATAACAGGGGCACCAAAAGTTCTTATCTCTTTCACATTTTCTTACAAACACAAATCTTTTTGCAACACTGATTTATATTGATGCATGTTTCATCTAAGTAAATAAAAGGGGCACCAAAAGCTCTTATCTCTTTCACATTTTCTTACAAACACAAATCTTTTTGCAACAATGATTTATACTGATGCATGTTTCATCTAAGTAAATAACAGCAGCACCAAAAGCTCTTATGTCTTTCACATTTTCTTAGAAACACAAATCATTTTGCAACAATGATTTATACTAATGCATGTTTCATCTAAGTAATTAACAGGGGCACCAAAAGCTCTTATCTCTTTCACATTTTCTTAGAAACACAAATCTTTTTGCAACAATGATTTATACTGATGCATGTTTCATCTAAGTAAATAACAGCGGCACCAAAAGCTGTTATCACTTTCACATTTTCTTAGAAACACAAATATTTTTGCAACAATGATTTATACTGATGCATGTTTCATCTAAGTAAATAACAGGGGCACCAAAAGCTCTTATCTCTTTCACATTTTCTTAGAAACACAAATCTTTTTGCAACAGTGATTTATATTGATGCATGTTTCATCTAAGTAAATAACAGGGGCACCAAAAGTTCTCATGTGTTTCACATTTTCTTACAAACACAAATCTTTTTGCAACAATGATTTATACTGATGCATGTTTCATCTAAGTAAATAACAGGGGCACCAAAAGTTCTTATCTCTTTCACATTTTCTTACAAACACAAATCTGTTTGCAACAATGATTTATACTGATGCATGTTTCATCTAAGTAAATAACAACAGCACCAAAAGCTCTTATCTCTTTCACATTTTCTTACAAACACAAATCTGTTTGCAACAATGATTTATACTGATGCATGTTTCATCTAAGTAAATAACAACAGCACCAAAAGCTCTTATCTCTTTCACATTTTCTTACAAACACAAATCTTTTTGCAACAATGATTTATATTGATACATGTTTCATCTAAGTAAGTAACAGGGGCACCAAAAGCTCTTATGTCTTTCACATTTTCTTAGAAACACAAATCTTTTTGCAACAATGATTTATACTGATGCATGTTTCATCTAAGTAAATAACAACAGCTCCAAAAGCTCTTATCTCTTTCACATTTTCTTAGAAACACGAATCTTTTTGCAACAATGATTTATACTGATGCATGTTTCATCTAACTAATAACAGGGGCACCAAAAGCTCTTATGTCTCTCACATTTTCTTAGAAACACAAATCTTTTTGCAACAATGATTTATACTGATGCATGTTTCATCTAAGTAAATAACAGCAGCACCAAAAGCTCTTATGTCTTTCACATTTTCTTAGAAACACAAATCGTTTTGCAACAATGATTTATACTGATGCATGTTTCATCTAAGTAAATAACAGGGGCACCAAAAGCTCTTATCTCTTTCATGTTTTCTTAGAAACACAAATCTTTTTGCAAGAATGATTTATACTGATGCATGTTTCATCTAAGTAAATAACAGCGGCACCAAAAGCTCTTATCTGTTTCACATTTTCTTAGAAACACAAATCTTTTTGCAACAATGATTTATACTAATGCATGTTTCCTCTAAGTAAATATCAGCGGCACCAAAAGCCCTTATCTCTTTCACATTTTCTTAGAAACACAAATCTGTCTGCAACAATGATTTATACTGATGCATGTTTCATCTAAGTAAATAACAGCGGCACCATAAGCTCTTATCTCTTACACATTTTCTGAGAAACACAAATCTTTTTGCAACAATGATTTATACTGATGCATGTTTCATCTTAGTAAATAACAGCGGCACCAAAAGTTCTTATCTCTTTCACATTTTCTTACAAACACAAATCTGTTTGCAACAATGATTTATACTGATGCATGTTTCATCTAAGTAAATAACAACAGCACCAAAAGTTCTTATGTGTTTTCACATTTTCTTACAAACACAAATCTTTTTGCAACAGTGATTTATACTGATGCATGTTTCATCTAAGTAAATAACAGGGGCACCAAAAGTTCTTATGTCTTTCACATTTTATTGCAAACACAAATCTTTTTGCAACAATGATTTATACTGATGCATGTTTCATCTAAGTAAATAATAGCGGCACCAAAAGTTCTTATGTCTTTCACATTTTCTTACAAACACAAATCTTTTTGGAACAATGATTTATACTGATACATGTTTCATCTAAGTAAATAACAGTGGCACCAAAAGTTCTTATGTCTTTCACATTTTATTGCAAACACAAATCTTTTTGCAACAATGATTTATACTGATGCATGTTTCATCTAAGTAAATAATAGCGGCACCAAAAGTTCTTATGTCTTTCACATTTTCTTACAAACACAAATCTTTTTGGAACAATGATTTATACTGATACATGTTTCATCTAAGTAAATAACAGCGGCACCAAAGGTCTGTCTTTCACATTTTCTTAGAAACACAAATCAGTTTGCAACACTGTATTTATACTGATGCATGTTTCATCTAAGTAAATAACAGGGGCACCAAAAGTTCTTATCTCTTTCACATTTTCTTACAAACACAAATCTTTTTTGCAACACTCATTTATATTGATGCATGTTTCATCTAAGTAAATAAAAGGGGCACCAAAAGCTCTTATCTCTTTCACATTTTCTTACAAACACAAATCTTTCTGCAACAATGATTTATACTGATGCATGTTTCATCTAAGTAAATAACAGCAGCACCAAAAGCTCTTATGTATTTCACATTTTCTTAGAAACACAAATCATTTTGCAACAATGATTTATACTAATGCATGTTTCATCTAAGTAATTAACAGTGGCACCAAAAGCTCTTATCTCTTTCACATTTTCTTGGAAACACAAATCGGTTTGCAACAATGATTTATAGTGATGCATGTTTCATCTAAGTAAATAACAGGGGCACCAAAAGCTCTTATCTCTTTCACATTTTCTTAGAAACACAAATCTTTTTGCAACAATGATTTATACTGATGCATGTTTCATCTAAGTAAATAACAGCGGCACCAAAAGCTGTTATCACTTTCACATTTTCTTAGAAACACAAATATTTTTGCAACAGTGATTTATATTGATGCATGTTTCATCTAAGTAAATAACAGGGGCACCAAAAGTTCTCATGTGTTTCACATTTTCTTACAAACACAAATCTTTTTGCAACAATGATTTATACTGATGCATGTTTCATCTAAGTAAATAACAGGGGCACCAAAAGTTCTTATCTCTTTCACATTTTCTTACAAACACAAATCTGATTGCAACAATGATTTATACTGCTGCATGTTTCATCTAAGTAAATAACAACAGCACCAAAAGCTCTTATCTCTTTCACATTTTCTTACAAACACAAATCTTTTTGCAACAATGATTTATATTGATACATGTTTCATCTAAGTAAGTAACAGGGGCACCAAAAGCTCTTATGTCTTTCACATTTTCTTAGAAACACAAATCTTTTTGCAACAATGATTTATACTGATGCATGTTTCATCTAAGTAAATAACAACAGCTCCAAAAGCTCTTATCTCTTTCACATTTTCTTAGAAACACGAATCTTTTTGCAACAATGATTTATACTGATGCATGTTTCATCTAACTAATAACAGGGGCACCAAAAGCTCTTATCTCTCTCACATTTTCTTAGAAACACAAATCTTTTTGCAACAATGATTTATACTGATGCATGTTTCATCTAAGTAAATAACAGCAGCACCAAAAGCTCTTATGTCTTTCACATTTTCTTAGAAACACAAATCGTTTTGCAACAATGATTTATACTAATGCATGTTTCATCTAAGTAAATAACAGGGGCACCAAAAGCTCTTATCTCTTTCATATTTTCTTAGAAACACAAATCTTTTTGCAACAGTGATTTATACTGATGCATGTTTCATGTAAGTAAATAACTGCGGCACCAAAAGGTCTTATCTATTTCACATTTTCTTAGAAACACAAATCTTTTTGCAACAATGATTTATACTGATGCATGTTTCATCTAAGTAAATAACAGCGCACCAAAAGCTCTTATCTGTTTCACATTTTCTTAGAAACACAAATCTTTTTGCAACAATGATTTATACTGATGCATGTTTCATCTAAGTAAATATCAGCGGCACCAAAAGCCCTTATCTCTTTCACATTTTCTTAGAAACACAAATCTGTCTGCAACAATGATTTATACTGATGCATGTTTCATCTAAGTAAATAACAGCGGCACCATAAGCTCTTATCTCTTACACATTTTCTGAGAAACACAAATCTTTTTGCAACAATGATTTATACTGATGCATGTTTCATCTTAGTAAATAACAGCGGCACCAAAAGTTCTTATCTCTTTCACATTTTCTTACAAACACAAATCTGTTTGCAACAATGATTTATACTGATGCATGTTTCATCTAAGTAAATAACACTGGCACCAAAAGCTCTTATCTCTTTCACATTTTCTTACAAACACAAATCTGTTTGCAACAATGATTTATACTGATGCATGTTTCATCTAAGTAAATAACAGCGGCACCAAAAGTTCTTATCTCTTTCACATTTTCTTACAAACACAAATCTTTTTGCAACACTGATTTTTATTGATGCATGTTTCATCTAAGTAAATAACAGGGGCACCAAAAGCTCTTATCTCTTTCACATTTTCTTACAAACACAAATCTTTTTGCAACAATGATTTATATTGATGCATGTTTCATCTAAGTAAATAACAGGGGCACCAAAAGCTCTTATCTCTTTCACATTTTCTTAGAAACACGAATCTTTTTCAGCAATGATTTATACTGATGCATGTTTCATCTAACTAATAACAGGGGCACCAAAAGCTCTTATCTCTCTCACATTTTCTTAGAAACACAAATCTTTTTGCAACAATGATTTATACTGATGCATGTTTCATCTAAGTAAATAACAGCGGCACCAAAAGCTCTTATCTCTTTCACATTTTCTTAGAAACACACATATATTTGCAACAATGACTTATACTGATGCATGTTTCATCTAAGTAAATAACAGGGGCACCAAAAGCTCTTATCTCTTTCACATTTTCTTACAAACACAAATCTTTTTGCAACAATGATTTATATTGATGCATGTTTCATCTAAGTAAATAACAGGGGCACCAAAAGTTCTCATGTCTCACATTTTCTTATAAACACAAATCTTTTTGCAACAATGATTTATACTGATGCATGTTTCATCTAAGTAAATAACAGGGGCACCAAAAGCTCTTATCTCTTTCACATTTTCGTACAAACACAAATCTGTTTGCAACAATGATTTATACTGATGCATGTTTCATCTAAGTAAATAACAACAGCACCAAAAGCTCTTATCTCTTTCACATTTTCTTAGAAACACAAATCTTTTTGCAACAATGATTTATACTGATGCATGTTTCATCAAAGTAAATAACAGCGGCACCAAAAGCTCTTACCTCTTTCACATTTTCTTAGAAACACACATATATTTCCAACAATGACTTATACTGATGCATGTTTCATCTAAGTAAATAACAGGGGCACCAAAAGCTCTTATCTCTTTCACATTTTCGTACAAACACAAATCTGTTTGCAACAATGATTTATACTGATGCATGTTTCATCTAAGTAAATAACAACAGCACCAAAAGCTCTTATCTCTTTCACATTTTCTTACAAACACAAATCTGTTTGCAACAATGATTTATACTGATGCATGTTTCATCTAAGTAAATAACAACAGCACCAAAAGCTCTTATCTCTTTTACATTTTCTTACAAACACAAATCTTTTTGCAACATAGATTTATATTGATACATGTTTCATCTAAGTAAGTAACAGGAGCACCAAAAGCTCTTATGTCTTTCACATTTTCTTAGAAACACAAATCTTTTTGCAACAATGATTTATACTGATGCATGTGTCATCTAAGTAAATAACAACAGCTCCAAAAGCTCTTATCTCTTTCACATTTTCTTAGAAACACGAATCTTTTTGCAACAATGATTTATACTGATGCATGTTTCATCTTAGTAAATAACAGCGGCACCAAAAGCTCTTATCTCTTTCACATTTTCTTACAAACACAAATCTGTTTGCAACAATGATTTATACTGATGCATGTTTCATCTAAGTAAATAACAGCAGCACCAAAAGCTCTTTTGTGTTTCACATTTTCTTAGAAACACAAATCGTTTTGCAACAATGATTTATGCTAATGCATGTTTCATCTAAGTAAATAAGAGGGGCACCAAAAGCTCTTATCTCTTTCATGTTTTCTTAGAAACACAAATCTTTTTGCAACAGTGATTTATACTGATGCATGTTTCATGTAAGTAAATAACTGCGGCACCAAAAGGTCTTATCTCTTTCACATTTTCTTAGAAACACAAATCTTTTTGCAACAATGATTTATACTGATGCATGTTTCATCTAAGTAAATAACAGCGGCACCAAAAGCTTTTATCTGTTTCACATTTTCTTAGAAACACAAATCTTTTTGCAACAATGATTTATACTAATGCATGTTTCCTCTAAGTAAATATCAGCGGCACCAAAAGCCCTTATCTCATTCAAATTTTCTTAGAAACACAAATCTGTCTGCAACAATGATTTATACTTATGCATGTTTCATCTAAGTAAATAGCAGCGGCACCATAAGCTCTTATCTCTTTCACATTTTCTGAGAAACACAACTCTTTTTGCAACAATGATTTATACTGATGCATGTTTCATCTTAGTAAATAACAGCGGCACCAAAAGCTCTTATCTCTTTCACATTTTCTTACAAACACAAATCTGTTTACAACAATGATTTATACTGATGCATGTTTCATCTAAGTAAATAACAACAGCACCAAAAGCTCTTATCTCTTTCACATTTTCTTACAAACACAAATCTTTTTGCAACAATGATTTATATTGATACATGTTTCATCTAAGTAAGTAACAGGGGCACCAAAAGCTCTTATGTCTTTCACATTTTCTTAGAAACACAAATCTTTTTGCAACAATGATTTATACTGATGCATGTTTCATCTAAGTAAATAACAGGGGCACCAAAAGTTCTCATGTCTTTCACATTTTCTTACAAACACAAATCTTTTTGCAACAATGATTTATACTGATGCATGTTTCATCTAAGTAAATAACAGGGGCACCAAAAGTTCTTATCTCTTTCACATTTTCTTACAAACACAAATCTGTTTGCAACAATGATTTATACTGATGCATGTTTCATCTAAGTAAATAACAACAGCACCAAAAGCTCTTATCTCTTTCACATTTTCTTACAAACACAAATCTTTTTGCAACAATGATTTATATTGATACATGTTTCATCTAAGTAAATAACAGGGGCACCAAAAGCTCTTATGTCTTTCACATTTTCTTAGAAACACAAATCTTTTTGCAACAATGATTTATACTGATGCATGTTTCATCTAAGTAAATAACAACAGCTCCAAAAGCTCTTATCTCTTTCACATTTTCTTAGAAACACGAATCTTTTTGCAACACTGTATTTATACTGATGCATGTTTCATCTAAGTAAATAACAGGGGCACCAAAAGCTCTTATCTCTCTCACATTTTCTTAGAAACACAAATCTTTTTGCAACAATTATTTATACTGATGCATGTTTCATCTAAGTAAGTAACAGCAGCACCAAAAGCTCTTATGTCTTTCACATTTTCTTAGAAACACAAATCGTTTTGCAACAATGATTTATACTAATGCATGTTTCATGTAAGTAAATAACAGCGGCACCAAAAGCTCTTATCTGTTTCACATTTTCTTAGAAACACAAATATTTTTGCAACAATGATTTATACTGATGCATGTTTCATCTAAGTAAATAACAGGGGCACCAAAAGCTCTTATCTCTTTCACATTTTCTTAGAAACAGAAACCTTTTTGCAACAGTGATTTATATTGATGCATGTTTCATCTAAGTAAATAACAGGGGCACCAAAAGTTCTCATGTGTTTCACATTTTCTTACAAACACAAATCTTTTTGCAACAATGATTTATACTGATGCATGTTTCATCTAAGTAAATAACAGGGGCACCAAAAGTTCTTATCTCTTTCACATTTTCTTACAAACACAAATCTGTTTGCAACAATGATTTATACTGATGCATGTTTCATCTAAGTAAATAACAACAGCACCAAAAGCTCTTATCTCTTTCTCATTTTCTTACAAACACAAATCTGTTTGGAACAATGATTTATACTGATGCATGTTTCATCTAAGTAAATAACAACAACACCAAAAGCTCTTATCTCTTTCACATTTTCTTACAAACACAAATCTTTTTGCAACAATGATTTATATTGATACATGTTTCATCTAAGTAAGTAACAGGGGCACCAAAAGCTCTTATGTCTTTCACATTTTCTTAGAAACACAAATCTTTTTGCAACAATGATTTATACTGATGCATGTTTCATCTAAGTAAATAACAACAGCTCCAAATGCTCTTATCTCTTTCACATTTTCTTAGAAACACGAATCTTTTTGCAACAATGATTTATACTGATGCATGTTTCATCTAACTAATAACAGGGGCACCAAAAGCTCTTATCTCTCTCACATTTTCTTAGAAACACAAATCTTTTTGCAACAAAGATTTATACTGATGCATGTTTCATCTAAGTAAATAACAGCAGCACCAAAAGCTCTTATGTCTTTCACATTTTCTTAGAAACACAAATCGTTTTGCAACAATGATTTATACTAATGCATGTTTCATCTAAGTAAATAACAGGGGCACCAAAAGTTCTTATCTCTTTCATGTTTTCTTAGAAACACAAATCTTTTTGCAACAGTGATTTATACTGATGCATGTTTCATGTAAGTAAATATCAGCGGCACCATAAGCCCTTATCTCTTTCACATTTTCTTAGAAACACAAATCTGTCTGCAACAATGATTTATACTGATGCATGTTTCATCTAAGTAAATAACAGCGGCACCATAAGCTCTTATCTCTTTCACATTTTCTGAGAAACACAAATCTTTTTGCAACAATGATTTATACTGATGCATGTTTCATCTTAGTAAATAACAGCGGCACCAAAAGCTCTTATCTCTTTCACATTTTCTTAGAAACACAAATCTTTTTGCAACAATGATTTATACTGATGCATGTTTCATCTAAGTAAATAACAGGGGCACCAAAAGCTCTTATCTCTTTCACATTTTCTTACAAACACAAATCTGTTTGCAACAATGATTTATACTGATGCATGTTTCATCTAAGTAAATAAGAGGGGCACCAAAAGCTCTTATCTCTTTCACATTTTCTTACAAACACAAATCTTTTTGCAACAATGATTTATACTAATGCATGTTTCATCTAAGTAAATAAGAGGGGCACCAAAAGCTCTTATCTCTTTCACATTTTCTTACAAACACAAATCTGTTTGCAACAATGATTTATACTGATGCATGTTTCATCTAAGTAAATAACAGGGGCACCAAAAGCTCTTATCTCTTTCACATTTTCTTACAAACACAAATCTTTTTGCAACAATGATTTATACTGATACATGTTTCATCTAAGTAAATAACAGGGGCATCAAAAGTTCTCATGTCTTTCACATTTTCTTACAAACACAAATCTGTTTGCAACAATGATTTATACTGATACATGTTTCATCTAAGTAAATAACATCGGCACCAAAGGTCTTATTTCTTTCACATTTTCTTACAAACACAAATCTGTTTGCAACAATGATTTATACTGATACATGTTTCATCTAAGTAAATAACATCGGCACCAAAGGTCTTATTTCTTTCACATTTTCTTACAAACACAAATCTGTTTGCAACAATGATTTATACTGATACATGTTTCATCTAAGTAAATAACATCGGCACCAAAGGTCTTATTTCTTTCACATTTTCTTACAAACACAAATCTTTTTGCAACAATGATTTATACTGATGCATGTTTGATCTAAGTAAATAACAACAGCACCAAAAGCTCTTATTTCTTTCACATTTTCTTACAAACACAAATCTTTTTGCAAAAATGATTTATATTGATACATGTTTCATCTAAGTAAATAACAGGGGCACCAAAAGTTCTCATGTCTTTCACATTTTCTTACAAACACAAATCTGTTTGCAACAATGATTTATACTGATACATGTTTCATCTAAGTAAATAACAACAGCACCAAAAGCTCTTATCTCTTTCACATTTTCTTAGAAACACGAATCTTTTTCAACAATGATTTATATTGATGCATGTTTCATCTAAGTAAATAACAGCGGCACCAAAAGCTCTTATGTCTTTCACATTTTCTTAGAAACACAAATCTTTTTGCAACTTTGTATTTATACTGATGCATGTTTCATCTAAGTAAATAACAACAGCACCAAAAGTTCTTATCTCTTTCACATTTTCTTACAAACACAAATCTGTTTGCAACAATGATTTATACTGATGCATGTTTCATCCAAGTAAATAACAACAGCACCAAAAGTTCTTATCTCTTTCACATTTTCTTACAAACACAAATCTTTTTGCAACAATGATTTATACTGATGCATGTTTCATCTAAGTAAATAACAACAGCACCAAAAGTTCTTATCTCTTTCACATTTTCTTACAAACACAAATCTTTTTGCAACAATGATTTATACTGATGCATGTTTCATCTAAGTGTATAACAACAGCACCAAAAGTTCTTATCTCTTTCACATTTTCTTACAAACACAAATCTTTTTGCAGCAATGATTTATACTGATGCATGTTTCATCTAAGTAAATAACAACAGCACCAAAAGTTCTTATCTCTTTCACATTTTCTTACAAACACAAATCTGTTTGCAACAATGATTTATACTGATGCATGGTTCATCTAAGTAAATAACAACAGCACCAAAAGCTCTTATCTCTTTCACATTTTCTTAGAAACACAAATCTTTTTGCAACAATGATTTATACTGATGCATGGTTCATCTAAGTAAATAACAACAGCACCAAAAGCTCTTATCTCTTTCACATTTTCTTAGAAACACAAATCTTTTTGCAACAATGATTTATACTGATGCATGGTTCATCTAAGTAAATAAAAACAGCACCAAAAGCTCTTATCTCTTTCACATTTTCTTAGAAACACAAATCTTTTTGCAACAATGATTTATACTGATGCATGTTTCATCTAAGTAAATAACAGGGGCACCAAAAGCTCTTATGTCTTTCACATTTTCTTAGAAACACAAATCTTTTTGCAACAATGATTTATACTGATGCATGTTTCATCTAAGTAAATAACAGCAGCACCAAAAGCTCTTTTGTCTTTCACATTTTCTTAGAAACACAAATCGTTTTGCAACAATGATTTATGCTAATGCATGTTTCATCTAAGTAAATAAGAGGGGCACCAAAAGCTCTTATCTCTTTCATGTTTTCTTAGAAACACAAATCTTTTTGCAACAGTGATTTATACTGATGCATGTTTCATGTAAGTAAATAACTGCGGCACCAAAAGGTCTTATCTCTTTCACATTTTCTTAGAAACACAAATCTTTTTGCAACAATGATTTATACTGATGCATGTTTCATCTAAGTAAATAACAGCGGCACCAAAAGCTTTTATCTGTTTCACATTTTCTTAGAAACACAAATCTTTTTGCAACAATGATTTATACTAATGCATGTTTCCTCTAAGTAAATATCAGCGGCACCAAAAGCCCTTATCTCATTCAAATTTTCTTAGAAACACAAATCTGTCTGCAACAATGATTTATACTTATGCATGTTTCATCTAAGTAAATAGCAGCGGCACCATAAGCTCTTATCTCTTTCACATTTTCTGAGAAACACAACTCTTTTTGCAACAATGATTTATACTGATGCATGTTTCATCTTAGTAAATAACAGCGGCACCAAAAGCTCTTATCTCTTTCACATTTTCTTACAAACACAAATCTGTTTACAACAATGATTTATACTGATGCATGTTTCATCTAAGTAAATAACAACAGCACCAAAAGCTCTTATCTCTTTCACATTTTCTTACAAACACAAATCTTTTTGCAACAATGATTTATATTGATACATGTTTCATCTAAGTAAGTAACAGGGGCACCAAAAGCTCTTATGTCTTTCACATTTTCTTAGAAACACAAATCTTTTTGCAACAATGATTTATACTGATGCATGTTTCATCTAAGTAAATAACAGGGGCACCAAAAGTTCTCATGTCTTTCACATTTTCTTACAAACACAAATCTTTTTGCAACAATGATTTATACTGATGCATGTTTCATCTAAGTAAATAACAGGGGCACCAAAAGTTCTTATCTCTTTCACATTTTCTTACAAACACAAATCTGTTTGCAACAATGATTTATACTGATGCATGTTTCATCTAAGTAAATAACAACAGCACCAAAAGCTCTTATCTCTTTCACATTTTCTTACAAACACAAATCTTTTTGCAACAATGATTTATATTGATACATGTTTCATCTAAGTAAATAACAGGGGCACCAAAAGCTCTTATGTCTTTCACATTTTCTTAGAAACACAAATCTTTTTGCAACAATGATTTATACTGATGCATGTTTCATCTAAGTAAATAACAACAGCTCCAAAAGCTCTTATCTCTTTCACATTTTCTTAGAAACACGAATCTTTTTGCAACACTGTATTTATACTGATGCATGTTTCATCTAAGTAAATAACAGGGGCACCAAAAGCTCTTATCTCTCTCACATTTTCTTAGAAACACAAATCTTTTTGCAACAATGATTTATACTGATGCATGTTTCATCTAAGTAAGTAACAGCAGCACCAAAAGCTCTTATGTCTTTCACATTTTCTTAGAAACACAAATCGTTTTGCAACAATGATTTATACTAATGCATGTTTCATGTAAGTAAATAACAGCGGCACCAAAAGCTCTTATCTGTTTCACATTTTCTTAGAAACACAAATATTTTTGCAACAATGATTTATACTGATGCATGTTTCATCTAAGTAAATAACAGGGGCACCAAAAGCTCTTATCTCTTTCACATTTTCTTAGAAACAGAAACCTTTTTGCAACAGTGATTTATATTGATGCATGTTTCATCTAAGTAAATAACAGGGGCACCAAAAGTTCTCATGTGTTTCACATTTTCTTACAAACACAAATCTTTTTGCAACAATGATTTATACTGATGCATGTTTCATCTAAGTAAATAACAGGGGCACCAAAAGTTCTTATCTCTTTCACATTTTCTTACAAACACAAATCTGTTTGCAACAATGATTTATACTGATGCATGTTTCATCTAAGTAAATAACAACAGCACCAAAAGCTCTTATCTCTTTCTCATTTTCTTACAAACACAAATCTGTTTGGAACAATGATTTATACTGATGCATGTTTCATCTAAGTAAATAACAACAACACCAAAAGCTCTTATCTCTTTCACATTTTCTTACAAACACAAATCTTTTTGCAACAATGATTTATATTGATACATGTTTCATCTAAGTAAGTAACAGGGGCACCAAAAGCTCTTATGTCTTTCACATTTTCTTAGAAACACAAATCTTTTTGCAACAATGATTTATACTGATGCATGTTTCATCTAAGTAAATAACAACAGCTCCAAATGCTCTTATCTCTTTCACATTTTCTTAGAAACACGAATCTTTTTGCAACAATGATTTATACTGATGCATGTTTCATCTAACTAATAACAGGGGCACCAAAAGCTCTTATCTCTCTCACATTTTCTTAGAAACACAAATCTTTTTGCAACAAAGATTTATACTGATGCATGTTTCATCTAAGTAAATAACAGCAGCACCAAAAGCTCTTATGTCTTTCACATTTTCTTAGAAACACAAATCGTTTTGCAACAATGATTTATACTAATGCATGTTTCATCTAAGTAAATAACAGGGGCACCAAAAGTTCTTATCTCTTTCATGTTTTCTTAGAAACACAAATCTTTTTGCAACAGTGATTTATACTGATGCATGTTTCATGTAAGTAAATATCAGCGGCACCATAAGCCCTTATCTCTTTCACATTTTCTTAGAAACACAAATCTGTCTGCAACAATGATTTATACTGATGCATGTTTCATCTAAGTAAATAACAGCGGCACCATAAGCTCTTATCTCTTTCACATTTTCTGAGAAACACAAATCTTTTTGCAACAATGATTTATACTGATGCATGTTTCATCTTAGTAAATAACAGCGGCACCAAAAGCTCTTATCTCTTTCACATTTTCTTAGAAACACAAATCTTTTTGCAACAATGATTTATACTGATGCATGTTTCATCTAAGTAAATAACAGGGGCACCAAAAGCTCTTATCTCTTTCACATTTTCTTACAAACACAAATCTGTTTGCAACAATGATTTATACTGATGCATGTTTCATCTAAGTAAATAAGAGGGGCACCAAAAGCTCTTATCTCTTTCACATTTTCTTACAAACACAAATCTTTTTGCAACAATGATTTATACTAATGCATGTTTCATCTAAGTAAATAAGAGGGGCACCAAAAGCTCTTATCTCTTTCACATTTTCTTACAAACACAAATCTGTTTGCAACAATGATTTATACTGATGCATGTTTCATCTAAGTAAATAACAGGGGCACCAAAAGCTCTTATCTCTTTCACATTTTCTTACAAACACAAATCTTTTTGCAACAATGATTTATACTGATACATGTTTCATCTAAGTAAATAACAGGGGCATCAAAAGTTCTCATGTCTTTCACATTTTCTTACAAACACAAATCTGTTTGCAACAATGATTTATACTGATACATGTTTCATCTAAGTAAATAACATCGGCACCAAAGGTCTTATTTCTTTCACATTTTCTTACAAACACAAATCTGTTTGCAACAATGATTTATACTGATACATGTTTCATCTAAGTAAATAACATCGGCACCAAAGGTCTTATTTCTTTCACATTTTCTTACAAACACAAATCTGTTTGCAACAATGATTTATACTGATACATGTTTCATCTAAGTAAATAACATCGGCACCAAAGGTCTTATTTCTTTCACATTTTCTTACAAACACAAATCTTTTTGCAACAATGATTTATACTGATGCATGTTTGATCTAAGTAAATAACAACAGCACCAAAAGCTCTTATTTCTTTCACATTTTCTTACAAACACAAATCTTTTTGCAAAAATGATTTATATTGATACATGTTTCATCTAAGTAAATAACAGGGGCACCAAAAGTTCTCATGTCTTTCACATTTTCTTACAAACACAAATCTGTTTGCAACAATGATTTATACTGATACATGTTTCATCTAAGAAAATAACAACAGCACCAAAAGCTCTTATCTCTTTCACATTTTCTTAGAAACACGAATCTTTTTCAACAATGATTTATATTGATGCATGTTTCATCTAAGTAAATAACAGCGGCACCAAAAGCTCTTATGTCTTTCACATTTTCTTAGAAACACAAATCTTTTTGCAACTTTGTATTTATACTGATGCATGTTTCATCTAAGTAAATAACAACAGCACCAAAAGTTCTTATCTCTTTCACATTTTCTTACAAACACAAATCTGTTTGCAACAATGATTTATACTGATGCATGTTTCATCCAAGTAAATAACAACAGCACCAAAAGTTCTTATCTCTTTCACATTTTCTTACAAACACAAATCTTTTTGCAACAATGATTTATACTGATGCATGTTTCATCTAAGTAAATAACAACAGCACCAAAAGTTCTTATCTCTTTCACATTTTCTTACAAACACAAATCTTTTTGCAACAATGATTTATACTGATGCATGTTTCATCTAAGTGTATAACAACAGCACCAAAAGTTCTTATCTCTTTCACATTTTCTTACAAACACAAATCTTTTTGCAGCAATGATTTATACTGATGCATGTTTCATCTAAGTAAATAACAACAGCACCAAAAGTTCTTATCTCTTTCACATTTTCTTACAAACACAAATCTGTTTGCAACAATGATTTATACTGATGCATGGTTCATCTAAGTAAATAACAACAGCACCAAAAGCTCTTATCTCTTTCACATTTTCTTAGAAACACAAATCTTTTTGCAACAATGATTTATACTGATGCATGGTTCATCTAAGTAAATAACAACAGCACCAAAAGCTCTTATCTCTTTCACATTTTCTTAGAAACACAAATCTTTTTGCAACAATGATTTATACTGATGCATGGTTCATCTAAGTAAATAAAAACAGCACCAAAAGCTCTTATCTCTTTCACATTTTCTTAGAAACACAAATCTTTTTGCAACAATGATTTATACTGATGCATGTTTCATCTAAGTAAATAACAGGGGCACCAAAAGCTCTTATGTCTTTCACATTTTCTTAGAAACACAAATCTTTTTGCGACAATGATTTATACTGATGCATGGTTCATCTAAGTAAATAACAACAGCACCAAAAGCTCTTATCTCTTTCACATTTTCTTAGAAACACAAATCTTTTTGCAACAATGATTTATACTGATGCATGTTTCATCTAAGTAAATAACAGGGGCACCAAAAGTTCTTATGTCTTTTCACATGTTCTTACAAACACAAATCTTTTTGCAGCAATGATTTATACTGATGCATGTTTCATCTAAGTAAATAACAGCGGCACCAAAAGTTCTTATGTCTTTTCACATGTTCTTACAAACACAAATCTTTTTGCAGCAATGATTTATACTGATGCATGTTTCATCTAAGTAAATAACAGGGGCACCAAAAGTTCTTATGTCTTTCACATTTTCTTACAAGCACAAATCTTTTTGCAACAATGATTTATACTGATGCATGTTTCATCTAAGTAAATAATAGCGGCACCAAAAGTTCTTATGTCTTTCACATTTTCTTACAAACACAAATCTTTTTGCAACAATGATTTATACTGATGCATGTTTCATCTAAGTAAATAACAGCGGCACCAAAGGCCTTATCTCTTTCACATTTTCTTACAAACACAAATCTTTTTGCAACAATGATTTATACTGATACATGTTTCATCTAAGTAAATAACAGCGGCACCAAAAGCTGTTATCACTTTCACATTTTCTTAGAAACACAAATCTTTTTGCAACACTGTATTTATACTGATGCATGTTTCATCTAAGTAAATAACAGCGGCACCAAATGTTCTTATCTCTTTCACATTTTCTTACAAACACAAATCTTTTTGCAACACTGATTTATATTGATGCATGTTTCATCTAAGTAAATAACAGTGGCACCAAAAGCTCTTATCTCTTTCACATTTTCTTACAAACACAAATCTTTTTGCAAAAATGATTTATATTGATGCATGTTTCATCTAAGTAAATAACAGGGGCACCAAAAGTTCTCATGTCTTTCACATTTTCTTACAAACACAAATCTTTTTGCAACAATGATTTGTACTGATGCATGTTTCATCTAAGTAAATAACAGCGCACCAAAAGCTCTTATCTCTTTCACATTTTCTTACAAACACAAATCTTTTTGCAACAATGATTTGTACTGATGCATGTTTCATCTAAGTAAATAACAGCGCACCAAAAGCTCTTATCTCTTTCACATTTTCTTACAAACACAAATCTTTTTGCAACAATGATTTATACTGATGCATGTTTCATCTAAGTAAATAACAGCGCACCAAAAGCTCTTATCTCTCTCACATTTTCTTACAAACACAAATCTTTTTGCAACAATGATTTATACTGATGCATGTTTCATCTAAGTAAATAACAGCGCACCAAAAGCTCTTATCTCTCTCACATTTTCTTACAAACACAAATCTTTTTGCAACAATGATTTATACTGATGCATGTTTCATCTAAGTAAATAACAACAGCACCAAAAGCTCTTATCTCTTTCACATTTTCTTACAAACACAAATCTTTTTGCAGCAATGATTTATACTGATGCATGTTTCATCTAAGTAAATAACAACAGCACCAAAAGCTCTTATCTCTTTCACATTTTCTTACAAACACAAATCTTTTTGCAACAATGATTTATACTGATGCATGTTTCATCTAAGTAAATAACAACAGCACCAAAAGCTCTTATCTCTTTCACATTTTCTTACAAACACAAATCTTTTTGCAACAATGATTTATACTGATGCATGTTTCATCTAAGTAAATAACAACAGCACCAAAAGCTCTTATCTCTCTCACATTTTCTTACAAACACAAATCTTTTTGCAACAATGATTTATACTGATGCATGTTTCATCTAAGTAAATAACAACAGCACCAAAAGCTCTTATCTCTCTCACATTTTCTTACAAACACAAATCTTTTTGCAACAATGATTTATACTGATGCATGTTTCATCTAAGTAAATAACAACAGCACCAAAAGCTCTTATCTCTTTCACATTTTCTTACAAACACAAATCTTTTTGCAGCAATGATTTATACTGATGCATGTTTCATCTAAGTAAATAACAACAGCACCAAAAGCTCTTATCTCTTTCACATTTTCTTACAAACACAAATCTTTTTGCAACAATGATTTATACTGATGCATGTTTCATCTAAGTAAATAACAACAGCACCAAAAGCTCTTATCTCTTTCACATTTTCTTACAAACACAAATCTTTTTGCAACAATGATTTATACTGATGCATGTTTCATCTAAGTAAATAACAGCGCACCAAAAGCTCTTATCTCTTTCACATTTTCTTACAAACACAAATCTTTTTGCAACAATGATTTATACTGATGCATGTTTCATCTAAGTAAATAACAGCGCACCAAAAGCTCTTATCTCTTTCACATTTTCTTACAAACACAAATCTTTTTGCAACAATGATTTATACTGATGCATGTTTCATCTAAGTAAATAACAGCGCACCAAAAGCTCTTATTTCTTTCACATTTTCTTAGAAACACAAATCTTTTTGCAACAATGATTTATACTGATGCATGTTTCATCTGAGTAAATAACAGGGGCACCAAAAGCTCTTATCTCTTTCACATTTTCTTACAAAAACAAATCTTTTTGCAACAATGATTTATACTGATGCATGTTTCATCTAAGTAAATAACACTGGCACCAAAAGCTCTTATCTCTTTCACATTTTCTTAGAAACACAAAACTTTTTGCAACAATGATTTATACTGATGCATGTTTCATCTAAGTAAATAACACTGGCACCAAAAGCTCTTATCTCTTTCACATTTTCTTAGAAACACAAATCTTTTTGCAACAATGATTTATACTGATGCATGTTTCATCTGAGTAAATAACAGGGGCACCAAAAGCTCTTATCTCTTTCACATTTTCTTACAAAAACAAATCTTTTTGCAACAATGATTTATACTGATGCATGTTTCATCTAAGTAAATAACACTGGCACCAAAAGCTCTTATCTCTTTCACATTTTCTTAGAAACACAAAACTTTTTGCAACAATGATTTATACTGATGCATGTTTCATCTAAGTAAATAACACTGGCACCAAAAGCTCTTATCTCTTTCACATTTTCTTAGAAACACAAATCTTTTTGCAACAATGATTTATACTGATGCATGTTTCATCTAAGTAAATAACAGGGGCACCAAAAGTTCTTATGTCTTTTCACATGTTCTTACAAACACAAATCTTTTTGCAGCAATGATTTATACTGATGCATGTTTCATCTAAGTAAATAACAGCGGCACCAAAAGTTCTTATGTCTTTTCACATGTTCTTACAAACACAAATCTTTTTGCAGCAATGATTTATACTGATGCATGTTTCATCTAAGTAAATAACAGGGGCACCAAAAGTTCTTATGTCTTTCACATTTTCTTACAAGCACAAATCTTTTTGCAACAATGATTTATACTGATGCATGTTTCATCTAAGTAAATAATAGCGGCACCAAAAGTTCTTATGTCTTTCACATTTTCTTACAAACACAAATCTTTTTGCAACAATGATTTATACTGATGCATGTTTCATCTAAGTAAATAACAGCGGCACCAAAGGCCTTATCTCTTTCACATTTTCTTACAAACACAAATCTTTTTGCAACAATGATTTATACTGATACATGTTTCATCTAAGTAAATAACAGCGGCACCAAAAGCTGTTATCACTTTCACATTTTCTTAGAAACACAAATCTTTTTGCAACACTGTATTTATACTGATGCATGTTTCATCTAAGTAAATAACAGCGGCACCAAATGTTCTTATCTCTTTCACATTTTCTTACAAACACAAATCTTTTTGCAACACTGATTTATATTGATGCATGTTTCATCTAAGTAAATAACAGTGGCACCAAAAGCTCTTATCTCTTTCACATTTTCTTACAAACACAAATCTTTTTGCAAAAATGATTTATATTGATGCATGTTTCATCTAAGTAAATAACAGGGGCACCAAAAGTTCTCATGTCTTTCACATTTTCTTACAAACACAAATCTTTTTGCAACAATGATTTGTACTGATGCATGTTTCATCTAAGTAAATAACAGCGCACCAAAAGCTCTTATCTCTTTCACATTTTCTTACAAACACAAATCTTTTTGCAACAATGATTTGTACTGATGCATGTTTCATCTAAGTAAATAACAGCGCACCAAAAGCTCTTATCTCTTTCACATTTTCTTACAAACACAAATCTTTTTGCAACAATGATTTATACTGATGCATGTTTCATCTAAGTAAATAACAGCGCACCAAAAGCTCTTATCTCTCTCACATTTTCTTACAAACACAAATCTTTTTGCAACAATGATTTATACTGATGCATGTTTCATCTAAGTAAATAACAGCGCACCAAAAGCTCTTATCTCTCTCACATTTTCTTACAAACACAAATCTTTTTGCAACAATGATTTATACTGATGCATGTTTCATCTAAGTAAATAACAACAGCACCAAAAGCTCTTATCTCTTTCACATTTTCTTACAAACACAAATCTTTTTGCAGCAATGATTTATACTGATGCATGTTTCATCTAAGTAAATAACAACAGCACCAAAAGCTCTTATCTCTTTCACATTTTCTTACAAACACAAATCTTTTTGCAACAATGATTTATACTGATGCATGTTTCATCTAAGTAAATAACAACAGCACCAAAAGCTCTTATCTCTTTCACATTTTCTTACAAACACAAATCTTTTTGCAACAATGATTTATACTGATGCATGTTTCATCTAAGTAAATAACAACAGCCCCAAAAGCTCTTATCTCTCTCACATTTTCTTACAAACACAAATCTTTTTGCAACAATGATTTATACTGATGCATGTTTCATCTAAGTAAATAACAACAGCACCAAAAGCTCTTATCTCTCTCACATTTTCTTACAAACACAAATCTTTTTGCAACAATGATTTATACTGATGCATGTTTCATCTAAGTAAATAACAACAGCACCAAAAGCTCTTATCTCTTTCACATTTTCTTACAAACACAAATCTTTTTGCAGCAATGATTTATACTGATGCATGTTTCATCTAAGTAAATAACAACAGCACCAAAAGCTCTTATCTCTTTCACATTTTCTTACAAACACAAATCTTTTTGCAACAATGATTTATACTGATGCATGTTTCATCTAAGTAAATAACAACAGCACCAAAAGCTCTTATCTCTTTCACATTTTCTTACAAACACAAATCTTTTTGCAACAATGATTTATACTGATGCATGTTTCATCTAAGTAAATAACAGCGCACCAAAAGCTCTTATCTCTTTCACATTTTCTTACAAACACAAATCTTTTTGCAACAATGATTTATACTGATGCATGTTTCATCTAAGTAAATAACAGCGCACCAAAAGCTCTTATCTCTTTCACATTTTCTTACAAACACAAATCTTTTTGCAACAATGATTTATACTGATGCATGTTTCATCTAAGTAAATAACAGCGCACCAAAAGCTCTTATTTCTTTCACATTTTCTTAGAAACACAAATCTTTTTGCAACAATGATTTATACTGATGCATGTTTCATCTGAGTAAATAACAGGGGCACCAAAAGCTCTTATCTCTTTCACATTTTCTTAGAAACACAAATCTTTTTGCAACAATGATTTATACTGATGCATGTTTCATCTAAGTAAATAACACTGGCACCAAAAGCTCTTATCTCTTTCACATTTTCTTAGAAACACAAATCTTTTTGCAACAATGATTTATACTGATGCATGTTTCATCTAAGTAAATAACACTGGCACCAAAAGCTCTTATCTCTTTCACATTTTCTTAGAAACACAAATCTTTTTGCAACAATGATTTATACTGATGCATGTTTCATCTAAGTAAATAACACTGGCACCAAAAGCTCTTATCTCTTTCACATTTTCTTAGAAACACAAATCTTTTTGCAACAATGATTTATACTGATGCATGTTTCATCTAAGTAAATAACACTGGCACCAAAAGCTCTTATCTCTTTCACATTTTCTTAGAAACACAAATCTTTTTGCAACAATGATTTATACTGATGCATGTTTCATCTAAGTAAATAACAGCGCACCAAAAGCTCTTATCTCTTTCACATTTTCTTACAAACACAAATCTTTTTGCAACAATGATTTATACTGATGCATGTTTCATCTGAGTAAATAACAGGGGCACCAAAAGCTCTTATCTCTTTCACATTTTCTTAGAAACACAAATCTTTTTGCAACAATGATTTATACTGATGCATGTTTCATCTAAGTAAATAACAGCGCACCAAAAGCTCTTATCTCTTTCACATTTTCTTACAAACACAAATCTTTTTGCAACAATGATTTATACTGATGCATGTTTCATCTAAGTAAATAACAGGGGCACCAAAAGCTCTTATCTCTTTCACATTTTCTTACAAACACAAATCTTTTTGCAACAATGATTTATACTGATGCATGTTTCATCTGAGTAAATAACAGGGGCACCAAAAGCTCTTATCTCTTTCACATTTTCTTAGAAACACAAATCTTTTTGCAACAATGATTTATACTGATGCATGTTTCATCTAAGTAAATAACAGCGCACCAAAAGCTCTTATCTCTTTCACATTTTCTTACAAACACAAATCTTTTTGCAACAATGATTTATACTGATGCATGTTTCATCTAAGTAAATAACAGCGCACCAAAAGCTCTTATGTCTTTCACATTTTCTTACAAACACAAATCTTTTTGCAACAATGATTTATACTGATGCATGTTTCATCTGAGTAAATAACAGCGGCACCAAAGGCCTTATCTCTTTCACATTTTCTTACAAACACAAATCTTTTTGCAACAATGATTTATACTGATGCATGTTTCATCTGAGTAAATAACAGGGGCACCAAAAGCTCTTATTTCTTTCACATTTTCTTAGAAACACAAATCTTTTTGCAACAATGATTTATACTGATGCATGTTTCATCTGAGTAAATAACAACAGCACCAAAAGCTCTTATGTCTTTCACATTTTCTTAGAAACACACATCTTTTTGCAACAATGATTTATACTGATGCATGTTTCATCTAAGTAAATAACAGCGGCACCAAAAGCTCTTATCTCTTTCACATTTTCTTAGAAACACAAATCTTTTTGCAACAATGATTTATACTGATGCATGTTTCATCTGAGTAAATAACAACAGCACCAAAAGCTCTTATGTCTTTCACATTTTCTTAGAAACACACATCTTTTTGCAACAATGATTTATACTGATGCATGTTTCATCTAAGTAAATAACAGCGGCACCAAAAGCTCTTATCTCTTTCACATTTTCTTAGAAACACAAATCTTTTTGCAACAATGATTTATACTGATGCATGTTTCATCTAAGTAAATAACAACAGCACCAAAAGCTCTTATGTCTTTCACATTTTCTTAGAAACACACATCTTTTTGCAACAATGATTTATACTGATGCATGTTTCATCTGAGTAAATAACAACAGCACCAAAAGCTCTTATGTCTTTCACATTTTCTTAGAAACACACATCTTTTTGCAACAATGTTTTATACTGATGCATGTTTCATCTAAGTAAATAACAACAGCTCCAAAAGCTCTTATCTCTTTCACATTTTCTTACAAACACAAATCTTTTTGCAACAATGATTTATACTGATGCATGTTTCATCTAAGTAAATAACATCGGCACCAAAGGTTCTTATGTCTTTTCACATTTTCTTACAAACACAAATCCTTTTTGCAACAATGATTTATACTGATGCATGTTTCATCTAAGTAAATAACAGCGGCACCAAAAGCTCTTATGTCTTTCACATTTTCTTAGAAACACAAATCTTTTTGCAACACTGTATTTATACTGAAGCATGTTTCATCTAAGTAAATAACAGGGGCACCAAACGTTCTTATGTCTTTCACATTTTCTTACAAACACAAATCTTTTTGCAACAATGATTTATACTGATGTATGTTTCATCTAAGTAAATAATAGCTGCACCAAAAGTTCCTATCTCTTTTACATTTTCTTACAAACACAAATCTTTTTGCAACACTGATTTATATTGATGCATGTTTCATCTAAGTAAATAACAGGGGCACCAAAAGCTCTTATCTCTTTCACATTTTCTTAGAAACACATATCTGTTTGCAACAATGATTTATACTGATGCATGTTTCATCTAAGTAAATAACAACAGCACCAAAAGCTCTTATCTCTTTCACATTTTCTTACAAACACAAATCTTTTTGCAACACTGATTTATATTGATGCATGTTTCATCTAAGTAAATAACAGGGGCACCAAAAGCTCTTATTTCTTTCACATTTTCTTACAAACACAAATCTTTTTGCAACAATGATTTATTTTGATGCATGTTTCATCTAAGTAAATAATAGCGGCACCAAAAGCTCTTATGTCTTTCACATTTTCTTAGAAACACAAATCTTTTTGCAACAATGATTTATACTGATGCATGTTTCATCTAAGTAAATAACAACAGCACCAAAAGCTCTTATCTCTTTCACATTTTCTTAGAAACACGAATCTTTTTGCAACAATGATTTATACTGATGCATGTTTCATCTAACTAATAACAGGGGCACCAAAAGCTCTTATCTCTCTCACATTTTCTTAGAAACACAAATCTTCTTGCAACAATGATTTATACTGATGCATGTTTCATCTAAGTAAATAACAGCGGCACCAAAATTTCTTATGTCTTTTCACATTTACTTACAAACACAAATCTTTTTGCAACAATGATTTATACTGATGCATGTTTCATCTAAGTAAATAACAGCGGCACCAAAAGGTCTTATGTCTTTCAAATTTTCTTACAAGCACAAATCTTTTTGCAACAATGATTTATACTGATGCATGTTTCATCTAAGTAAATAATAGCGGCACCAAAAGTTCTTATGTCTTTCACATTTTCTTACAAACACAAATCTTTTTGCAACAATGATTTATACTGATGCATGTTGCATCTAAGTAAATAACATCGGCACCAAAGGTCTTATCTCTTTCACATTTTCTTACAAACACAAATCTTTTTGCAACAATGATTTATACTGATACATGTTTCATCTAACTAATAACAGGGGCACCAAAAGCTCTTATGTCTTTCACATTTTCTTAGAAACACAAATCTTTTTCCAACACTGTATTTATACTGATGCATGTTTCATCTAAGTAAATAACGGGGGCACCAATAGTTCTTATGTCTTTCACATTTTCTTACAAACACAAATCTTATTGCAACAATGATTTATACTGATGCATGTTTCATCTAAGTAAATAACAGCGGCACCAAATGTTCTTATCTCTTTCACATTTTCTTACAAACACAAATCTTTTTGCAACACTGATTTATATTGATGCATGTTTCATCTAAGTAAATAACAGTGGCACCAAAAGCTCTTATCTCTTTCACATTTTCTTACAAACACAAATCTTTTTGAAAGAATGATTTATATTGATGCATGTTTCATCTAAGTAAATAACAGTGGCACCAAAAGCTCTTATCTCTTTCACATTTTCTTACAAACACAAATCTTTTTGCAAGAATGATTTATATTGATGCATGTTTCATCTAAGTAAATAACAGGGGCACCAAAAGTTCTTATCTCTTTCACCTTTTCTTACAAACACAAATCTGTTTGCAACAATGATTTATACTGATGCATGTTTCATCTAAGTAAATAACAACAGCACCAAAAGCTCTTATCTCTTTCACATTTTCTTACAAACACAAATCTTTTCGCAGCAATGATTTATATTGATACATGTTTCATCTAAGTAAATAACAGGGGCACCAAAAGCTCTTATGTCTTTCACATTTTCTTAGAAACACAAATCTTTTTGCAACAATGATTTATACTGATGTATGTTTCCTCTAAGTAAATAACAGCGGCACCAAAAGCTCTTATGTCTTTCACATTTTCCTAGAAACACAAATCTATTTGCAACACTGTATTTATACTGATGCATGTTTCATCTAAGTAAATAACAGGGGCACCAAAAGCTCTTATCTCTTTCACATTTTCTTAGAAACACGAATCTTTTTCAACAATGATTTATATTGATGCATGTTTCATCTAAGTAAATAACAGCGGCACCAAAAGCTCTTATGTCTTTCACATTTTCTTAGAAACACAAATCTTTTTGCAACACTGTATTTATACTGATGCATGTTTCATCTAAGTAAATAACAGGGGCACCAAAAGTTCTTATGTCTTTCACATTTCTTACAAACACAAATCTTTTTGCAACAATGATTTATACTGATGCATGTTTCCTCTAAGTAAATAATAGCGGCACCAAAAGTTCTTATGTCTTTCACATTTTGTTACAAACACAAATCTTTTTGCAACAATGATTTATACTGATGCATGTTTCATCTAAGTAAATAACAGCGGCACCAAAAGTACTTATCTCTTTCACATTTTCTTACAAACACAGATCTTTTTGGAACAATGATTTATACTGATACATGTTTCATCTAAGTAAATAACAGCGGCACCAAAAGCTCTTATGTCTTTCACATTTTCTTAGAAACACAAATCAGTTTGCAACACTGTATTTATACTGATGAATGTTTCATCTAAGTAAATAACAGGGGCACCAAAAGTTCTTATGTCTTTCACATTTTCTTACAAACACAAATCTTATTGCAACAATGATTTATACTGATGCATGTTTCATCTAAGTAAATAACAGCGGCACCAAAAGTTCTTATCTCTTTCACATTTTCTTACAAACACAAATCTTTTTGCAACACTGATTTATATTGATGCATGTTTCATCTAAGTAAATAACAGGGGCACCAAAAGCTCTTATCTCTTTCACATTTTCTTAGAAACACGCATCTTTTTCAACAATGATTTATACTGATGCATGTTTCATCTAACTAATAACAGGGGCACCAAAAGCTCTTATCTCTCTCACATTTTCTTAGAAACACATATCTTTTTGCAACAATGATTTATACTGATGCATGTTTCATCTAAGTAAATAACAGCAGCACCAAAAGCTCTTATGTCTTTCACATTTTCTTAGAAACACAAATCATTTTGCAACAATAATTTATACTAATGCATGTTTCATCTAAGTAATTAACAGGGGCACCAAAAGCTCTTATTTCTTTCACATTTTCTTGGAAACACAAATCGTTTTGCAACAATGATTTATTGTAATGCATGTTTCATCTAAGTAAATAACAGGGGCACCAAAAGTTCTTATCTCTTTCACATTTTCTTAGAAACACAAATCTTTTTGCAACAGTGATTTATACTGATGCATGTTTCATCTAAGTAAATAACACTGGCACCAAAAGCTCTTTTCTCTTTCACATTTTCTTAGAAACACAAATCTTTTTGCAACAATGATTTATACTGATGCATGTTTCATCTAAGTAAATAACAGCGGCACCAAAAGCTCTTCTCTCTTTCACATTTTCTTAGAAACACAAATCTTTTTGCAACAGTGATTTATATTGATGCATGTTTCATCTAAGTAAATAACAGGGGCACCAAAAGTTCTCATGTGTTTCACATTTTCTTACAAACACAAATCTTTTTGCAACAATGATTTATACTAATGCATGTTGCATCTAAGTAAATAACACTAGCACCAAAAGCTCTTATCTCTTTCACAGTTTCTTAGAAACACAAATCTTTTTGCAACAATGATTTATACTGATGCATGTTTCATCTAAGTAAATAACAGCGGCACCAAAAGCTCTTATCTCTTTCACATTTTCTTAGAAACACAAATATTTTTGCAACAATGATTTATACTGATGCATGTTTCATCTAAGTAAATAACAGGGGCACCAAAAGCTCTTATCTCTTTCACATTTTCTTAGAAACACAAATCTTTTTGCAACAGTGATTTATATTGATGCATGTTTCATCTAAGTAAATAACAGGGGCACCAAAAGTTCTCATGTGTTTCACATTTTCTTACAAACACAAATCTTTTTGCAACAATGATTTATACTGATGCATGTTTCATCTAAGTAAATAACAGGGGCACCAAAAGTTCTTATCTCTTTCACATTTTCTTACAAACACAAATCTGTTTGCAACAATGATTTATACTGATGCATGTTTCATCTAAGTAAATAACAACAGCACCAAAAGCTCTTATCTCTTTCACATTTTCTTACAAACACAAATCTGTTTGCAACAATGATTTATACTGATGCATGTTTCATCTAAGTAAATAACAACAGCACCAAAAGCTTTTATCTCTTTCACATTTTCTTACAAACACAAATCTTTTTGCAACAATGATTTATATTGATACATGTTTCATCTAAGTAAGTAACAGGGGCACCAAAAGCTCTTATGTCTTTCACATTTTCTTAGAAACACAAATCTTTTTGCAACAATGATTTATACTGATGCATGTTTCATCTAAGTAAATAACAACAGCTCCAAAAGCTCTTATCTCTTTCACATTTTCTTAGAAACACGAATCCTTTTGCAACAATGATTTATACTGATGCATGTTTCATCTAACTAATAACAGGGGCACCAAAAGCTCTTATGTCTCTCACATTTTCTTAGAAACACAAATCTTTTTGCAGCAATGATTTATACTGATGCATGTTTCATCTAAGTAAATAACAGCAGCACCAAAAGCTCTTATGTCTTTCACATTTTCTTAGAAACACAAATCGTTTTGCAACAATGATTTATACTAATGCATGTTTCATCTAAGTAAATAACAGGGGCACCAAAAGCTCTGATCTCTTTCATGTTTTCTTAGAAACACAAATCTTTTGCAACAGTGATTTATACTGATGCATGTTTCATGTAAGTAAATAACTGCGGCACCAAAAGGTCTTATCTATTTCACATTTTCTTAGAAACACAAATCTTTTTGCAACAATGATTTATACTGATGCATGTTTCATCTAAGTAAATAACAGCGGCACCAAAAGCTCGTATCTGTTTCACATTTTCTTAGAAACACAAATCTTTTTGCAACAATGATTTATACTAATGCATGTTTCCTCTAAGTAAATATCAGCGGCACCAAAAGCCCTTATCTCTTTCACATTTTCTTAGAAACACAAATCTGTCTGCAACAATGATTTATACTGATGCATGTTTCATCTAAGTAAATAACAGCGGCACCATAAGCTCTTATCTCTTACACATTTTCTGAGAAACACAAATCTTTTTGCAACAATGATTTATACTGATGCATGTTTCATCTTAGTAAATAACAGCGGCACCAAAAGTTCTTATCTCTTTCACATTTTCTTACAAACACAAATCTGTTTGCAACAATGATTTATACTGATGGATGTTTCATCTAAGTAAATAACAACAGCACCAAAACTCTTATCTCTTTCACATTTTCTAACAAACACAAATCTGTTTGCAACAATGATTTATACTGATGCATGTTTCATCTAAGTAAATAACAGCGGCACCAAAAGTTCTTATCTCTTTCACATTTTCTTACAAACACAAATCTTTTTGCAACAATGATTTATACTGATGCATGTTTCATCTAAGTAAATAACAACAGCACCAAAAGTTCTTATGTGTTTTCACATTTTCTTACAAACACAAATCTTTTTGCAACAGTGATTTATACTGATGCATGTTTCATCTAAGTAAATAACAGGGGCACCAAAAGTTCTTATGTCTTTCACATTTTATTGCAAACACAAATCTTTTTGCAACAATGATTTATACTGATGCATGTTTCATCTAAGTAAATAATAGTGGCACCAAAAGTTCTTATGTCTTTCACATTTTCTTAAAAACACAAATCTTTTTGGAACAATGATTTATACTGATACATGTTTCATCTAAGTAAATAACAGCGGCACCAAAAGCTCTGTCTTTCACATTTTCTTAGAAACACAAATCAGTTTGCAACACTGTATTTATACTGATGCATGTTTCATCTAAGTAAATAACAGGGGCACCAAAAGTTCTTATCTCTTTCACATTTTCTTACAAACACAAATCTTTTTGCAACACTGATTTATATTGATGCATGTTTCATCTAAGTAAATAAAAGGGGCACCAAAAGCACTTATCTCTTTCACATTTTCTTACGAACACAAATCTTTTTGCAACAATGATTTATACTGATGCATGTTTCATCTAAGTAAATAACAGCAGCACCAAAAGCTCTTATGTCTTTCACATTTTCTTAGAAACACAAATCATTTTGCAACAATGATTTATACTAATGCATGTTTCATCTAAGTAATTAACAGGGGCACCAAAAGCTCTTATCTCTTTCACATTTTCTTGGAAACACAAATCGGTTTGCAACAATGATTTATAGTGATGCATGTTTCATCTAAGTAAATAACAGGGGCACCAAAAGCTCTTATCTCTTTCACATTTTCTTAGAAACACAAATCTTTTTGCAACAGTGATTTATACTGATGCATGTTTCATCTAAATAAATAACACTGGCACCAAAAGCTCTTATCTCTTTCACATTTTCTAAGAAACACAAATCTTTTTGCAACAATGATTTATACTGATGCATGTTTCATCTAAGTAAATAACAGCGGCACCAAAAGCTGTTATCACTTTCACATTTTCTTAGAAACACAAATATTTTTGCAACAATGATTTATACTGATGCATGTTTCATCTAAGTAAATAACAGGGGCACCAAAAGCTCTTATCTCTTTCACATTTTCTTAGAAACACAAATCTTTTTGCAACAGTGATTTATATTGATGCATATTTCATCTAAGTAAATAACAGGGGCACCAAAAGTTCTCATGTGTTTCACATTTTCTTACAAACACAAATCTTTTTGCAACAATGATTTATACTGATGCATGTTTCATCTAAGTAAATAACAGGGGCACCAAAAGTTCTTATCTCTTTCACATTTTCTTACAAACACAAATCTGTTTGCAACAATGATTTATACTGATGCATGTTTCATCTAAGTAAATAACAACAGCACCAAAAGCTCTTATCTCTTTCACATTTTCTTACAAACACAAATCTTTTTGCAACAATGATTTATATTGATACATGTTTCATCTAAGTAAGTAACAGGGGCACCAAAAGCTCTTATGTCTTTCACATTTTCTTAGAAACACAAATCTTTTTGCAACAATGATGTATACTGATGCATGTTTCATCTAAGTAAATAACAGCAGCACCAAAAGCTCTTATGTCTTTCACATTTTCTTAGAAACACAAATCGTTTTGCAACAATGATTTATACTAATGCATGTTTCATCTAAGTAAATAACAGGGGCACCAAAAGCTCTTATCTCTTTCATGTTTTCTTAGAAACACAAATCTTTTTGCAACAGTGATTTATACTGATGCATGTTTCATGTAAGTAAATAACTGCGGCACCAAAAGGTCTTATCTATTTCACATTTTCTTAGAAACACAAATCTTTTTGCAACAATGATTTATACTGATGCATGTTTCATCTAAGTAAATAACAGCGCACCAAAAGCTCTTATCTGTTTCACATTTTCTTAGAAACACAAATCTTTTTGCAACAATGATTTATACTGATGCATGTTTCATCTAAGTAAATATCAGCGGCACCAAAAGCCCTTATCTCTTTCACATTTTCTTAGAAACACAAATCTGTCTGCAACAATGATTTATACTGATGCATGTTTCATCTAAGTAAATAACAGCGGCACCATAAGCTCTTATCTCTTACACATTTTCTGAGAAACACAAATCTTTTTGCAACAATGATTTATACTGATGCATGTTTCATCTTAGTAAATAACAGCGGCACCAAAAGTTCTTATCTCTTTCACATTTTCTTACAAACACAAATCTGTTTGTAACAATGATTTATACTGATGCATGTTTCATCTAAGTAAATAACACTGGCACCAAAAGCTCTTATCTCTTTCACATTTTCTTACAAACACAAATCTGTTTGCAACAATGATTTATACTGATGCATGTTTCATCTAAGTAAATAACAGCGGCACCAAAAGTTCTTATCTCTTTCACATTTTCTTACAAACACAAATCTTTTTGCAACACTGATTTTTATTGATGCATGTTTCATCTAAGTAAATAACAGGGGCACCAAAAGCTCTTATCTCTTTCACATTTTCTTACAAACACAAATCTTTTTGCAACAATGATTTATATTGATGCATGTTTCATCTAAGTAAATAACAGGGGCACCAAAAGCTCTTATCTCTTTCACATTTTCTTACAAACACAAATCCTTTTGCAACAGTGATTTATATTGATGCATGTTTCATCTAAGTAAATAACAGGGGCACCAAAAGCTCTTATCTCTTTCACATTTTCTTACAAACACAAATCTTTTTGCAACAATGATTTATATTGATGCATGTTTCATCTAAGTAAATAACAGGGGCACCAAAAGCTCTTATCTCTTTCACATTTTCTTACAAACACAAATCTTTTTGCAACAATGATTTATATTGATGCATGTTTCATCTAAGTAAATAACAGGGGCACCAAAAGCTCTTATCTCTTTCACATTTTCTTAGAAACACGAATCTTTTTCAGCAATGATTTATACTGATGCATGTTTCATCTAACTAATAACAGGGGCACCAAAAGCTCTTATCTCTCTCACATTTTCTTAGAAACACAAATCTTTTTGCAACAATGATTTATACTGATGCATGTTTCATCTAAGTAAATAACAACAGCACCAAAAGCTCTTATCTCTTTCACATTTTCTTACAAACACAAATCTTTTTGCAACAATGATTTATACTGATGCATGTTTCATCTAAGTAAATAACAGCTGCACCAAAAGCTCTTATGTCTTTCACATTTTCTTAGAAACACAAATCTTTTTGCAACAATGATTTATACTGATGCATGTTTCATCTAAGTAAATAACAGGGGCACCAAAAGCTCTTATGTCTTTCACATTTTCTTAGAAACACAAATCTTTTTGCAACAATGATTTATACTAATGCATGTTTCATCTAAGTAATTAACAGGGGCACCAAAAGCTCTTATCTCTTTCACATTTTCTTGGAAACACAAATCGTTTTGCAACAATGATTTATACTAATGCATGTTTCATCTAAGTAAATAACACTGGCACCAAAAGCTCTTATCTCTTTCACATTTTCTTAAAAACACAAATCTTTTTGCAACAGTGATTTATACTAATGCATGTTTCATCTAAGTAAATAACACTGGCACCAAAAGCTCTTATCTCTTTTACATTTTCTTAGAAACACAAATCTTTTTGCAACAATGATTTATACTGATGCATGTTTCATCTAAGTAAATAACACTGGCACCAAAAGGTCTTATCTCTTTCACATTTTCTTAGAAACACAAATCTTTTTGCAACAATGATTTCTACTGATGCATGTTTCATCTAAGTAAATAACACTGGCACCAAAAGCTCTTATCTCTTTTACATTTTCTTAGAAACACAAATCTTTTTGCAACAATGATTTATACTAATGCATGTTTCATCTAAGTAAATAACACTGGCACCAAAAGGTCTTATCTCTTTCACATGTTCTTAGAAACACAAATCTTTTTGCAACAATGATTTATACTGATGCATGTTTCATCTAAGTAAATAACAGCGGCACCAAAAGCTCTTATCTCTTTCACATTTTCTTAGAAACACACATATATTTGCAACAATGACTTATACTGATGCATGTTTCATCTAAGTAAATAACAGGGGCACCAAAAGCTCTTATCTCTTTCACATTTTCTTAGAAACACAAATCTTTTTGCAACAATGATTTATATTGATGCATGTTTCATCTAAGTAAATAACAGGGGCACCAAAAGTTCTCATGTCTCACATTTTCTTATAAACACAAATCTTTTTGCAACAATGATTTATACTGATGCATGTTTCATCTAAGTAAATAACAGGGGCACCAAAAGCTCTTATCTCTTTCACATTTTCGTACAAACACAAATCTGTTTGCAACAATGATTTATACTGATGCATGTTTCATCTAAGTAAATAACAACAGCACCAAAAGCTCTTATCTCTTTCACATTTTCTTACAAACACAAATCTGTTTGCAACAATGATTTATACTGATGCATGTTTCATCTAAGTAAATAACAACAGCACCAAAAGCTCTTATCTCTTTTACATTTTCTTACAAACACAAATCTTTTTGCAACAATGATTTATATTGATACATGTTTCATCTAAGTAAGTAACAGGGGCACCAAAAGCTCTTATGTCTTTCACATTTTCTTAGAAACACAAATCTTTTTGCAACAATGATTTATACTGATGCATGTGTCATCTAAGTAAATAACAACAGCTCCAAAAGCTCTTATCTCTTTCACATTTTCTTAGAAACACGAATCTTTTTGCAACAATGATTTATACTGATGCATGTTTCATCTTAGTAAATAACAGCGGCACCAAAAGCTCTTATCTCTTTCACATTTTCTTACAAACACAAATCTGTTTGCAACAATGATTTATACTGATGCATGTTTCATCTAAGTAAATAACAGCAGCACCAAAAGCTCTTTTGTCTTTCACATTTTCTTAGAAACACAAATCGTTTTGCAACAATGATTTATACTAATGCATGTTTCATCTAAGTAAATAAGAGGGGCACCAAAAGCTCTTATCTCTTTCATGTTTTCTTAGAAACACAAATCTTTTTGCAACAGTGATTTATACTGATGTATGTTTCATGTAAGTAAATAACTGCGGCACCAAAAGGTCTTATCTCTTTCACATTTTCTTAGAAACACAAATCTTTTTGCAACAATGATTTATACTGATGCATGTTTCATCTAAGTAAATAACAGCGGCACCAAGAGCTTTTATCTGTTTCACATTTTCTTAGAAACACAAATCTTTTTGCAACAATGATTTATACTAATGCATGTTTCCTCTACGTAAATATCAGCGGCACCAAAAGCCCTTATCTCATTCAAATTTTCTTAGAAACACAAATCTGTCTGCAACAATGATTTATACTTATGCATGTTTCATCTAAGTAAATAACAGCGGCACCATAAGCTCTTATCTCTTTCACATTTTCTAAGAAACACAAATCTTTTTGCAACAATGATTTATACTGATGCATGTTTCATCTAAGTAAATAACAGCGGCACCAAAAGCTGTTATCACTTTCACATTTTCTTAGAAACACAAATATTTTTGCAACAATGATTTATACTGATGCATGTTTCATCTAAGTAAATAACAGGGGCACCAAAAGCTCTTATCTCTTTCACATTTTCTTAGAAACACAAATCTTTTTGCAACAGTGATTTATATTGATGCATGTTTCATCTAAGTAAATAACAGGGGCACCAAAAGTTCTCATGTGTTTCACATTTTCTTACAAACACAAATCTTTTTGCAACAATGATTTATACTGATGCATGTTTCATCTAAGTAAATAACAGGGGCACCAAAAGTTCTTATCTCTTTCACATTTTCTTACAAACACAAATCTGTTTGCAACAATGATTTATACTGATGCATGTTTCATCTAAGTAAATAACAACAGCACCTAAAGCTCTTATCTCTTTCACATTTTCTTACAAACACAAATCTTTTTGCAACAATGATTTATATTGATACATGTTTCATCTAAGTAAGTAACAGGGGCACCAAAAGCTCTTATGTCTTTCACATTTTCTTAGAAACACAAATCTTTGTGCAACAATGATTTATACTGATGCATGTTTCATCTAAGTAAATAACAACAGCTCCAAAAGCTCTTATCTCTTTCACATTTTCTTAGAAACACGAATCTTTTTGCAACAATGATTTATACTGATGCATGTTTCATCTAACTAATAACAGGGGCACCAAAAGCTCTTATCTCTCTCACATTTTCTTAGAAACACAAATCTTTTTGCAACAATGATTTATACTGATGCATGTTTCATCTAAGTAAATAACAGCAGCACCAAAAGCTCTTATGTCTTTCACATTTTCTTAGAAACAAAAATCGTTTTGCAACAATGATTTATACTAATGCATGTTTCATCTAAGTAAATAACAGGGGCACCAAAAGCTCTTATCTCTTTCATGTTTTCTTAGAAACACAAATCTTTTTGCAACAGTGATTTATACTGATGCATGTTTCATGTAAGTAAATAACTGCGGCACCAAAAGGTCTTATCTATTTCACATTTTCTTAGAAACACAAATCTTTTTGCAACAATGATTTATACTGATGCATGTTTCATCTAAGTAAATAACAGCGCACCAAAAGCTCTTATCTGTTTCACATTTTCTTAGAAACACAAATCTTTTTGCAACAATGATTTATACTGATGCATGTTTCATCTAAGTAAATATCAGCGGCACCAAAAGCCCTTATCTCTTTCACATTTTCTTAGAAACACAAATCTGTCTGCAACAATGATTTATTCTGATGCATGTTTCATCTAAGTAAATAACAGCGGCACCATAAGCTCTTATCTCTTACACATTTTCTGAGAAACACAAATCTTTTTGCAACAATGATTTATACTGATGCATGTTTCATCTTAGTAAATAACAGCGGCACCAAAAGTTCTTATCTCTTTCACATTTTCTTACAAACACAAATCTGTTTGCCACAATGATTTATACTGATGCATGTTTCATCTAAGTAAATAACACTGGCACCAAAAGCTCTTATCTCTTTCACATTTTCTTACAAACACAAATCTGTTTGCAACAATGATTTATACTGATGCATGTTTCATCTAAGTAAATAACAGCGGCACCAAAAGTTCTTATCTCTTTCACATTTTCTTACAAACACAAATCTTTTTGCAACACTGATTTTTATTGATGCATGTTTCATCTAAGTAAATAACAGGGGCAACAAAAGCTCTTATCTCTTTCACATTTTCATACAAACACAAATCTTTTTGCAACAATGATTTATATTGATGCATGTTTCATCTAAGTAAATAACAGGGGCAACAAAAGCTCTTATCTCTTTCACATTTTCTTACAAACACAAATCTTTTTGCAACACTGATTTTTATTGATGCATGTTTCATCTAAGTAAATAACAGGGGCAACAAAAGCTCTTATCTCTTTCACATTTTCTTACAAACACAAATCTTTTTGCAACAATGATTTATATTGATGCATGTTTCATCTAAGTAAATAACAGGGGCAACAAAAGCTCTTATCTCTTTCACATTTTCTTACAAACACAAATCTTTTTGCAACACTGATTTTTATTGATGCATGTTTCATCTAAGTAAATAACAGGGGCAACAAAAGCTCTTATCTCTTTCACATTTTCTTACAAACACAAATCTTTTTGCAACAATGATTTATATTGATGCATGTTTCATCTAAGTAAATAACAGGGGCACCAAAAGCTCTTATCTCTTTCACATTTTCTTAGAAACATGAATCTTTTTCAGCAATGATTTATACTGATGCATGTTTCATCTAAGTAAATAACAACAGCACCAAAAGCTCTTATCTCTCTCACATTTTCTTAGAAACACAAATCTTTTTGCAACAATGATTTATACTTATGCATGTTTCATCTAAGTAAATAACAGCGGCAACATAAGCTCTTATCTCTTTCACATTTTCTGAGAAACACAACTCTTTTTGCAACAATGATTTATACTAATGCATGTTTCATCTAAGTAAATAACAGCGGCACCAAAAGCTCTTATCTCTTTCACATTTTCTTAGAAACACAAATATTTTTGCAACAATGATTTATACTAATGCATGTTTCATCTAAGTAAATAACAACAGCACCAAAAGCTCTTATCTCTTTCACATTTTCTTACTAACACAAATCTGTTTACAACAATGATTTATATTGATGCATGTTTCATCTTAGTAAATAACAGCGGCACCAAAAGCTCTTATCTCTTTCACATTTTCTTAGAAACACAAATATTTTTGCAACAATGATTTATACTGATGCATGTTTCATCTAAGTAAATAACAACAGCACCAAAAGCTCTTATCTCTTTCACATTTTCTTACTAACACAAATCTGTTTGCAACAATGATTTATACTGATGCATGTTTCAGCTAAGTAAATAACAGCGGCACCAAAAGTTCTTATCTCATTCACATTTTCTTACAAACACAAATCTTTTTGCAACACTGATTTATATTGATGCATGTTTCATCTAAGTAAATAACAGGGGCACCAAAAGTTCTCATGTCGTTCACATTTTCTTACAAACACAAATCTTTTTGCAACAATGATTTATACTGATGCATGTTTCATCTAAGTAAATAACAGGGGCACCAAAAGTTCTTATCTCTTTCACATTTTCTTACAAACACAAATCTGTTTGCAACAATGATTTATACTGATGCATGTTTCATCTAAGTAAATAACAACAGCACCAAAAGCTCTTATCTCTTTCACATTTTCTTACAAACACAAATCTTTTTGCAACAATGATTTATATTGATACATGTTTCATCTAAGTAAATAACAGGGGCACCAAAAGCTCTTATGTCTTTCACATTTTCTTAGAAACACAAATCTTTTTGCAACAATGATTTATACTGATGCATGTTTCATCTAAGTAAATAACAACAGCTCCAAAAGCTCTTATCTCTTTCACATTTTCTTAGAAACACGAATCTTTTTGCAACAATGATTTATACTGATGCATGTTTCATCTAACTAATAACAGTCGCACCAAAAGCTCTTATCTCTCTCACATTTTCTTAGAAACACAAATCTTTTTGCAACAATGATTTATACTGATGCATGTTTCATCTAAGTAAGTAACAGCAGCACCAAAAGCTCTTATGTCTTTCACATTTTCTTAGAAACACAAATCGTTTTGCAACAATGATTTATACTAATTCATGTTTCATGTAAGTAAATAACACGGGCACCAAAAGCTCTTATCTCTTTCATGTTTTTTGTTAGAAACACAAATCTTTTTGCAACAGTGATTTATACTGATGCATGTTTCATGTAAGTAAATAACTGCGGCACCAAAAGGTCTTATCTCTTTCACATTTTCTTAGAAACACAAATCTTTTTGCAACAATGATTTATACTGATGCATGTTTCATCTAAGTAAATAACAGCGGCACCAAAAGCTCTTATCTGTTTCACATTTTCTTAGAAACACAAATATTTTTGCAACAATGATTTATACTGATGCATGTTTCATCTAAGTAAATAACAGGGGCACCAAAAGCTCTTATCTCTTTCACATTTTCTTAGAAACAGAAATCTTTTTGCAACAGTGATTTATATTGATGCATGTTTCATCTAAGTAAATAACAGGGGCACCAAAAGTTCTCATGTGTTTCACATTTTCTTACAAACACAAATCTTTTTGCAACAATGATTTATACTGATGCATGTTTCATCTAAGTAAATAACAGGGGCACCAAAAGTTCTTATCTCTTTCACATTTTCTTACAAACACAAATCTGTTTGCAACAATGATTTATACTGATGCATGTTTCATCTAAGTAAATAACAACAGCACGAAAAGCTCTTATCTCTTTCACATTTTCTTACAAACACAAATCTGTTTGGAACAATGATTTATACTGATGCATGTTTCATCTAAGTAAATAACAACAGCACCAACAGCTCTTATCTCTTTCACATTTTCTTACAAACACAAATCTTTTTGCAACAATGATTTATATTGATACATGTTTCATCTAAGTAAGTAACAGGGGCACCAAAAGCTCTTATGTCTTTCACATTTTCTTAGAAACACAAATCTTTTTGCAACAATGATTTATACTGATGCATGTTTCATCTAAGTAAATAACAACAGCTCCAAAAGCTCTTATCTCTTTCACATTTTCTTAGAAACACGAATCTTTTTGCAACAATGATTTATACTGATGCATGTTTCATCTAACTAATAACAGGGGCACCAAAAGCTCTTATCTCTCTCACATTTTCTTAGAAACACAAATCTTTTTGCAACAATGATTTATACTGATGCATGTTTCATCTAAGTAAGTAACAGCAGCACCAAAAGCTCTTATGTCTTTCACATTTTCTTAGAAACACAAATCGTTTTGCAACAATGATTTATACTAATTCATGTTTCATGTAAGTAAATAACACGGGCACCAAAAGCTCTTATCTCTTTCATGTTTTTTGTTAGAAACACAAATCTTTTTGCAACAGTGATTTATACTGATGCATGTTTCATGTAAGTAAATAACTGCGGCACCAAAAGGTCTTATCTCTTTCACATTTTCTTAGAAACACAAATCTTTTTGCAACAATGATTTATACTGATGCATGTTTCATCTAAGTAAATAACAGCGGCACCAAAAGCTCTTATCTGTTTCACATTTTCTTAGAAACACAAATATTTTTGCAACAATGATTTATACTGATGCATGTTTCAGCTAAGTAAATAACATGGGCACCAAAAGCTCTTATCTCTTTCACATTTTCTTAGAAACAGAAGTCTTTTTGCAACAGTGATTTATATTGATGCATGTTTCATCTAAGTAAATAACAGGGGCACCAAAAGTTCTCATGTGTTTCACATTTTCTTACAAACACAAATCTTTTTGCAACAATGATTTATACTGATGCATGTTTCATCTAAGTAAATAACAGGGGCACCAAAAGTTCTTATCTCTTTCACATTTTCTTACAAACACAAATCTGTTTGCAACAATGATTTATACTGATGCATGTTTCATCTAAGTAAATAACAACAGCACGAAAAGCTCTTATCTCTTTCACATTTTCTTACAAACACAAATCTGTTTGGAACAATGATTTATACTGATGCATGTTTCATCTAAGTAAATAACAACAGCACCAAAAGCTCTTATCTCTTTCACATTTTCTTACAAACACAAATCTTTTTGCAACAATGATTTATATTGATACATGTTTCATCTAAGTAAGTAACAGGGGCACCAAAAGCTCTTATGTCTTTCACATTTTCTTAGAAACACAAATCTTTTTGCAACAATGATTTATACTGATGCATGTTTCATCTAAGTAAATAACAACAGCTCCAAAAGCTCTTATCTCTTTCACATTTTCTTAGAAACACGAATCTTTTTGCAACAATGATTTATACTGATGCATGTTTCATCTAACTAATAACAGGGGCACCAAAAGCTCTTATCTCTCTCACATTTTCTTAGAAACACAAATCTTTTTGCAACAAAGATTTATACTGATGCATGTTTCATCTAAGTAAATAACAGCAGCACCAAAAGCTCTTATGTCTTTCACATTTTCTTAGAAACACAAATCGTTTTGCAACAATGATTTATACTAATGCATGTTTCATCTAAGTAAATAACAGGGGCACCAAAAGTTCTTATCTCTTTCATGTTTTCTTAGAAACACAAATCTTTTTGCAACAGTGATTTATACTGATGCATGTTTCATGTAAGTAAATATCAGCGGCACCAAAAGCCCTTATCTCTTTCACATTTTCTTAGAAACACAAATCTGTCTGCAACAATGATTTATACTGATGCATGTTTCATCTAAGTAAATAACAACAGCTCCAAAAGCTCTTATCTCTTTCACATTTTCTTAGAAACACGAATCTTTTTGCAACAATGATTTATACTGATGCATGTTTCATCTAACTAATAACAGGGGCACCAAAAGCTCTTATCTCTCTCACATTTTCTTAGAAACACAAATCTTTTTGCAACAATGATTTATACTGATGCATGTTTCATCTAAGTAAATAACAGCAGCACCAAAAGCTCTTATGTCTTTCACATTTTCTTAGAAACACAAATCGTTTTGCAACAATGATTTATACTAATGCATGTTTCATCTAAGTAAATAACAGGGGCACCAAAAGCTCTTATCTCTTTCATGTTTTCTTAGAAACACAAATCTTTTTGCAACAGTGATTTATACTGATGCATGTTTCATGTAAGTAAATAACTGCGGCACCAAAAGGTCTTATCTATTTCACATTTTCTTAGAAACACAAATCTTTTTGCAACAATGATTTATACTGATGCATGTTTCATCTAAGTAAATAACAGCACACCAAAAGCTCTTATCTGTTTCACATTTTCTTAGAAACACAAATCTTTTTGCAACAATGATTTATACTGATGCATGTTTCATCTAAGTAAATATCAGCAGCACCAAAAGCCCTTATCTCTTTCACATTTTCTTAGAAACACAAATCTGTCTGCAACAGTGATTTATACTGATGCATGTTTCATCTAAGTAAATAACAGCGGCACCATAAGCTCTTATCTCTTACACATTTTCTGAGAAACACAAATCTTTTTGCAACAATGATTTATACTGATGCATGTTTCATCTTAGTAAATAACAGCGGCACCAAAAGTTCTTATCTCTTTCACATTTTCTTACAAACACAAATCTGTTTGCAACAATGATTTATACTGATGCATGTTTCATCTAAGTAAATAACACTGGCACCAAAAGCTCTTATCTCTTTCACATTTTCTTACAAACACAAATCTGTTCGCAACAATGATTTATACTGATGCATGTTTCATCTAAGTAAATAACAGCGGCACCAAAAGTTCTTATCTCTTTCACATTTTCTTACAAACACAAATCTTTTTGCAACACTGATTTTTATTGATGCATGTTTCATCTAAGTAAATAACAGGGGCACCAAAAGCTCTTATCTCTTTCACATTTTCTTACAAACACAAATCTTTTTGCAACAATGATTTATATTGATGCATGTTTCATCTAAGTAAATAACAGGGGCACCAAAAGCTCTTATCTCTTTCACATTTTCTTAGAAACACGAATCTTTTTCAGCAATGATTTATACTGATGCATGTTTCATCTAACTAATAACAGGGGCACCAAAAGCTCTTATCTCTCTCACATTTTCTTAGAAACACAAATCTTTTTGCAACAATGATTTATACTGATGCATGTTTCATCTAAGTAAATAACAGCGGCACCAAAAGCTCTTATGTCTTTCACATTTTCTTAGAAACACAAATCATTTTGCAACAATGATTTATACTAATGCATGTTTCATCTAAGTAATTAACAGGGGCACCAAAAGCTCTTATCTCTTTCACATTTTCTTGGAAACACAAATCGTTTTGCAACAATGATTTATATTGATGCATGTTTCATCTAAGTAAATAACAGGGGCACCAAAAGCTCTTATCTCTTTCACATTTTCTTAGAAACACAAATCTTTTTGCAACAGTGATTTATACTGATGCATGTTTCATCTAAGTAAATAACACTGGCACCAAAAGCTCTTATCTCTTTCACATTTTCTTAGAAACACAAATCGTTTTGCAACAATGATTTATACTGATGCATGTTTCATCTAAGTAAATAACAGCGGCACCAAAAGCTCTTGTCTCTTTCACATTTTCTTAGAAACACACATATATTTGCAACAATGACTTATACTGATGCATGTTTCATCTAAGTAAATAACAGGGGCACCAAAAGCTCTTATCTCTTTCACATTTTCTTAGAAACACAAATCTTTTTGCAACAATGATTTATATTGATGCATGTTTCATCTAAGTAAATAACAGGGGCACCAAAAGTTCTCATGTCTCACATTTTCTTATAAACACAAATCTTTTTGCAACAATGATTTATACTGATGCATGTTTCATCTAAGTAAATAACAGGGGCACCAAAAGCTCTTATCTCTTTCACATTTTCGTACAAACACAAATCTGTTTGCAACAATGATTTATACTGATGCATGTTTCATCTAAGTAAATAACAGGGGCACCACAAGCTCTTATCTCTTTCACATTTTCGTACAAACACAAATCTGTTTGCAACAATGATTTATACTGATGCATGTTTCATCTAAGTAAATAACAACAGCACCAAAAGCTCTTATCTCCTTTACATTTTCTTACAAACACAAATCTGTTTGCAACAATGATTTATACTGATGCATGTTTCATCTAAGTAAATAACAACAGCACCAAAAGCTCTTATCTCTTTTACATTTTCTTACAAACACAAATCTTTTTGCAACAATGATTTATATTGATACATGTTTCATCTAAGAAAATAACAGCAGCACCAAAAGCTCTTATGTCTTTCACATTTTCTTAGAAACACAAATCGTTTTGCAACAATGATTTATACTAATGCATGTTTCATCTAAGTAAATAACAGGGGCACCAAAAGTTCTTATCTCTTTCATGTTTTCTTAGAAACACAAATCTTTTTGCAACAATGATTTATACTGATGCATGTGTCATCTAAGTAAATAACAACAGCTCCAAAAGCTCTTATCTCTTTCACATTTTCTTAGAAACACGAATCTTTTTGCAACAATGATTTATACTGATGCATGTTTAATCTTAGTAAATAACAGCGGCACCAAAAGCTCTTATCTCTTTCACATTTTCTTACAAACACAAATCTGTTTGCAACAGTGATTTATACTGATGCATGTTTCATCTAAGTAAATAACAGCAGCACCAAAAGCTCTTTTGTCTTTCACATTTTCTTAGAAACACAAATCGTTTTGCAACAATGATTTATACTAATGCATGTTTCATCTAAGTAAATAAGAGGGGCACCAAAAGCTCTTATCTCTTTCATGTTTTCTTAGAAACACAAATCTTTTTGCAACAATGATTTATACTGATGCATGTTTCATCTAAGTAAATAACAGCGGCACCAAAAGCTTTTATCTGTTTCACATTTTCTTAGAAACACAAATCTGTTTGGAACAATGATTTATACTGATGCATGTTTCATCTAAGTAAATAACAACAGCTCCAAATGCTCTTATCTCTTTCACATTTTCTTACAAACACAAATCTTTTTGCAACAATGATTTATATTGATACATGTTTCATCTAAGTAAGTAACAGGGGCACCAAAAGCTCTTATGTCTTTCACATTTTCTTAGAAACACAAATCTTTTTGCAACAATGATTTATACTGATGCATGTTTCATCTAAGTAAATAACAACAGCTCCAAAAGCTCTTATCTCTTTCACATTTTCTTAGAAACACGAATCTTTTTGCAACAATGATTTATACTGATGCATGTTTCATCTAACTAATAACAGGGGCACCAAAAGCTCTTATCTCTCTCACATTTTCTTAGAAACACAAATCTTTTTGCAACAAAGATTTATACTGATGCATGTTTCATCTAAGTAAATAACAGCAGCACCAAAAGCTCTTATGTCTTTCACATTTTCTTAGAAACACAAATCGTTTTGCAACAATGATTTATACTAATGCATGTTTCATCTAAGTAAATAACAGGGGCACCAAAAGTTCTTATCTCTTTCATGTTTTCTTAGAAACACAAATCTTTTTGCAACAGTGATTTATACTGATGCATGTTTCATGTAAGTAAATATCAGCGGCACCAAAAGCCCTTATCTCTTTCACATTTTCTTAGAAACACAAATCTTTTTGCAACAATGATTTATACTGATGCATGTTTCATCTTAGTAAATAACAGCGGCACCAAAAGTTCTTATCTCTTTCACATTTTCTTACAAACACAAATCGGTTTGCAACAATGATTTATATTGATGCATGTTTCATCTAAGTAAATAACAGGGGCACCAAAAGCTCTTATCTCTTTCACATTTTCTTAGAAACACGAATCTTTTTGCAACAATGATTTATACTGATGCATGTTTCATCTAACTAATAACAGGGGCACCAAAAGCTCTTATCTCTTTCACATTTTCTTAGAAACACAAATCTTTTTGCAACAATGATTTATACTGATGCATGTTTCATCTAAGTAAATAACAACAGCACCAAAGGCTCTTATGTCTTTCACATTTTCTTAGAAACACAAATCTTTTTGCAACAATGATTTATACTGATGCATGTTTCATCTAAGTAAATAACAACAGCACCAAAGGCTCTTATGTCTTTCACATTTTCTTAGAAACACGAATCTTTTTGCAACAATGATTTATACTGATGCATGTTTCATCTAACTAATAACAGGGGCACCAAAAGCTCTTATCTCTCTCACATTTTCTTAGAAACACAAATCTTTTTGCAACAATGATTTATACTGATGCATGTTTCATCTAAGTAATTAACAGGGGCACCAAAAGCTCTTATCTCTTTCACATTTTCTTAGAAACACAAATCTTTTTGCAACAATGATTTATATTGATGCATGTTTCATCTAAGTAAATAACAGGGGCACCAAAAGCTCTTATCTCTTTCACATTTTCTTAGAAACACGAATCTGTTTGCAACAATGATTTATACTGATGCATGTTTCATCTAAGTAAATAAGAGCAGCACCAAAAGCTCTTATGTCTTTCACATTTTCTTACAAACACAAATCTGTTTGCAACAATGATTTATACTAATGCATGTTTCATCTAAGTAATTAACAGGGGCACCAAAAGCTCTTATCTCTTTCACATTTTCTTGGAAACACAAATCGTTTTGCGACAATGATTTATATTGATGCATGTTTCATCTAAGTAAATAACAGCGGCACCAAAAGCTCTTATCTCTTTCACATTTTCTTAGAAACACAAATCTTTTTGCAACAGTGATTTATACTGATGCATGTTTCATCTAAGTAAATAACACTGGCACCAAAAGCTCTTATCTCTTTCACATTTTCTTAGAAACACAAATCTTTTTGCAACAATGATTTATACTGATGCATGTTTCATCTAAGTAAATAACAGGGGCACCAAAAGCTCTTATCTCTTTCACATTTTCTTACAAACACAAATCTGTTTGCAACAATGATTTATATTGATGCATGTTTCATCTAAGTAAATAACAGGGGCACCAAAAGTTCTCATGTCTCACATTTTCTTATAAACACAAATCTTTTTGCAACAATGATTTATACTGATGCATGTTTCATCTAAGTAAATAACAGGGGCACCAAAAGCTCTTATCTCTTTCACATTTTCTTAGAAACACAAATCTGTTTGCAACAATGATTTATATTGATGCATGTTTCATCTAAGTAAATAACAGGGGCACCAAAAGTTCTCATGTCTCACATTTTCTTATAAACACAAATCTTTTTGCAACAATGATTTATACTGATGCATGTTTCATCTAAGTAAATAACAGGGGCACCAAAAGCTCTTATCTCTTTCACATTTTCGTACAAACACAAATCTGTTTGCAACAATGATTTATACTGATGCATGTTTCATCTAAGTAAATAACAACAGCACCAAAAGCTCTTATCTCCTTTAGATTTTCTTACAAACACAAATCTGTTTGCAACAATGATTTATACTGATGCATGTTTCATCTAAGTAAATAACAACAGCACCAAAAGCTCTTATCTCTTTTACATTTATTACAAACACAAATCTTTTTGCAACAATGATTTATATTGATACATGTTTCATCTAAGTAAATAACAGGGGCACCAAAAGTTCTCATGTCTCACATTTTCTTATAAACACAAATCTTTTTGCAACAATGATTTATACTGATGCATGTTTCATCTAAGTAAATAACAGCGGCACCAAAAGTTCTTATCTCTTTCACATTTTCTTACAAACACAAATCTGTTTGCAACAATGATTTATACTGATGCATGTTTCATCTAAGTAAATAACACTGGCACCAAAAGCTCTTATCTCTTTCACATTTTCTTACAAACACAAATCTGTTTGCAACAATGATTTATACTGATGCATGTTTCATCTAAGTAAATAACAGCGGCACCAAAAGTTCTTATCTCTTTCACATTTTCTTACAAACACAAATCTTTTTGCAACACTGATTTTTATTGATGCATGTTTCATCTAAGTAAATAACAGGGGCACCAAAAGCTCTTATCTCTTTCACATTTTCTTACAAACACAAATCTTTTTGCAACAATGATTTATATTGATGCATGTTTCATCTAAGTAAATAACAGGGGCACCAAAAGCTCTTATCTCTTTCACATTTTCTTAGAAACACGAATCTTTTTCAGCAATGATTTATACTGATGCATGTTTCATCTAACTAATAACAGGGGCACCAAAAGCTCTTATCTCTCTCACATTTTCTTACAAACACAAATCTTTTTGCAACAATGATTTATATTGATACATGTTTCATCTAAGTAAGTAACAGGGGCACCAAAAGCTCTTATGTCTTTCACAACTTCTTAGAAACACAAATCTTTTTGCAACAATGATTTATACTGATGCATGTGTCATCTAAGTAAATAACAACAGCTCCAAAAGCTCTTATCTCTTTCACATTTTCTTAGAAACACGAATCTTTTTGCAACAATGATTTATACTGATGCATGTTTAATCTTAGTAAATAACAGCGGCACCAAAAGCTCTTATCTCTTTCACATTTTCTTACAAACACAAATCTGTTTGCAACAATGATTTATACTGATGCATGTTTCATCTAAGTAAATAACAGCAGCACCAAAAGCTCTTTTGTCTTTCACATTTTCTTAGAAACACAAATCGTTTTGCAACAATGATTTATACTAATGCATGTTTCATCTAAGTAAATAAGAGGGGCATCAAAAGCTCTTATCTCTTTCATGTTTTCTTAGAAACACAAATCTTTTTGCAACAGTGATTTATACTGATGCATGTTTCATGTAAGTAAATAACTGCGGCACCAAAAGGTCTTATCTCTTTCACATTTTCTTAGAAACACAAATCTTTTTGCAACAATGATTTATACTGATGCATGTTTCATCTAAGTAAATAACAGCGGCACCAAAAGCTTTTATCTGTTTCACATTTTCTTAGAAACACAAATCTTTTTGCAACAATGATTTATACTAATGCATGTTTCCTCTAAGTAAATATCAGCGGCACCAAAAGCCCTTATCTCATTCAAATTTTCTTAGAAACACAAATCTGTCTGCACCAATGATTTATACTTATGCATGTTTCATCTAAGTAAATAACAGCGGCACCATAAGCTCTTATCTCTTTCACATTTTCTGAGAAACACAACTCTTTTTGCAACAATGATTTATACTGATGCATGTTTCATCTTAGTAAATAACAGCGGCACCAAAAGCTCTTATCTCTTTCACATTTTCTTACAAACACAAATCTGTTTACATTAATGATTTATACTGATGCATGTTTCATTTAAGTAAATAACAACAGCACCAAAAGCTCTTATCTCTTTCACATTTTCTTACAAACACAAATCTGTTTGCAACAATGATTTATACTGATGCATGTTTCAGCTAAGTAACTAACAGCGGCACCAAAAGTTCTTATCTCATTCACATTTTCTTACAAACACAAATCTTTTTGCAACACTGATTTATATTGATGCATGTTTCATCTAAGTAAATAACAGGGGCACCAAAAGTTCTCATGTCGTTCACATTTTCTTACAAACACAAATCTTTTTGCAACAATGATTTATACTGATGCATGTTTCATCTAAGTAAATAACAGGGGCACCAAAAGTTCTTATCTCTTTCACATTTTCTTACAAACTCAAATCTTTTTGCAACAATGATTTATATTGATACATGTTTCATCTAAGTAAATAACAGGGGCACCAAAAGCTCTTATGTCTTTCACATTTTCTTAGAAACACAAATCTTTTTGCAACAATGATTTATACTGATGCATGTTTCATCTAAGTAAATAACAACAGCTCCAAAAGCTCTTATCTCTTTCACATTTTCTTAGAAACACGAATCTTTTTGCAACAATGATTTATACTGATGCACGTTTCATCTAACTAATAACAGGGGCACCAAAAGCTCTTATCTCTCTCACATTTTCTTAGAAACACAAATCTTTTTGCAACAATGATTTATACTGATGCATGTTTCATCTAAGTAAGTAACAGCAGCACCAAAAGCTCTTATGTCTTTCACATTTTCTTAGAAACACAAATCGTTTTGCAACAATGATTTATACTAATTCATGTTTCATGTAAGTAAATAACAGGGGCACCAAAAGCTCTTAACTCTTTCATGTTTTTTGTTAGAAACACAAATCTTTTTGCAACAGTGATTTATACTGATGCATGTTTCATGTAAGTAAATAACTGCGGCACCAAAAGGTCTTATCTCTTTCACATTTTCTTAGAAACACAAATCTTTTTGCAACAATGATTTATACTGATGCATGTTTCATCTAAGTAAATAACAGCGGCACCAAAAGCTCTTATCTGTTTCACATTTTCTTAGAAACACAAATATTTTTGCAACAATGATTTATACTGATGCATGTTTCATCTAAGTAAATAACAGGGGCACCAAAAGCTCTTATCTCTTTCACATTTTCTTAGAAACAGAAATCTTTTTGCAACAGTGATTTATATTGATGCATGTTTCATCTAAGTAAATAACAGGGGCACCAAAAGTTCTCATGTGTTTCACATTTTCTTACAAACACAAATCTTTTTGCAACAATGATTTATACTGATGCATGTTTCATCTAAGTAAATAACACGGGCACCAAAAGTTCTTATCTCTTTCACATTTTCTTACAAACACAAATCTGTTTGCAACAATGATTTATACTGATGCATGTTTCATCTAAGTAAATAAAAACAGCACGAAAAGCTCTTATCTCTTTCACATTTTCTTACAAACACAAATCTGTTTGGAACAATGATTTATACTGATGCATGTTTCATCTAAGTAAATAACAACAGCACCAAAAGCTCTTATCTCTTTCACATTTTCTTACAAACACAAATCTTTTTGCAACAATGATTTATATTGATACATGTTTCATCTAAGTAAGTAACAGGGGCACCAAAAGCTCTTATGTCTTTCACATTTTCTTAGAAACACAAATCTTTTTGCAACAATGATTTATACTGATGCATGTTTCATCTAAGTAAATAACAACAGCTCCAAAAGCTCTTATCTCTTTCACATTTTCTTAGAAACACGAATCTTTTTGCAACAATGATTTATACTGATGCATGTTTCATCTAACTAATAACAGGGGACCAAAAGCTCTTATCTCTATCACATTTTCTTAGAAACACAAATCTTTTTGCAACAAAGATTTATACTGATGCATGTTTCATCTAAGTAAATAACAGCAGCACCAAAAGCTCTTATGTCTTTCACATTTTCTTAGAAACACAAATCGTTTTGCAACAATGATTTATACTAATGCATGTTTCATCTAAGTAAATAACACGGGCACCAAAAGTTCTTATCTCTTTCATGTTTTCTTAGAAACACAAATCTTTTTGCAACAGTGATTTATACTAATGCATGTTTCATCTAAGTAATTAACAGGGGCACCAAAAGCTCTTATCTCTTTCACATTTTCTTGGAAACACAAATCGTTTTGCAACAATGATTTATATTGATGCATGTTTCATCTAAGTAAATAACAGGGGCACCAAAAGCTCTTATCTCTTTCACATTTTCTTAGAAACACAAATCTTTTTGCAACAGTGATTTATACTGATGCATGTTTCATCTAAGTAAATAACACTGGCACCAAAAGCTCTTATCTCTTTCACATTTTCTTAGAAACACAAATCTTTTTGCAACAGTGATTTATACTGATGCATGTTTCATCTAAGTAAATAACACTGGCACCAAAAGCTCTTATCTCTTTCACATTTTCTTAGAAACACAAATCTTTTTGCAACAATGATTTATACTGATGCATGTTTCATCTAAGTAAATAACAGCGGCACCAAAAGCTCTTATCTCTTTCACATTTTCTTAGAAACACACATATATTTGCAACAATGACTTATACTGATGCATGTTTCATCTAAGTAAATAACAGGGGCACCAAAAGCTCTTATCTCTTTCACATTTTCTTAGAAACACAAATCTTTTTGCAACAATGATTTATATTGATGCATGTTTCATCTAAGTAAATAACAGGGGCACCAAAAGTTCTCATGTCTCACATTTTCTTATAAACACAAATCTTTTTGCAACAATGATTTATACTGATGCATGTTTCATCTAAGTATATAACAGGGGCACCAAAAGCTCTTATCTCTTTCACATTTTCGTACAATCACAAATCTGTTTGCAACAATGATTTACACTGATGCATGTTTCATCTAAGTAAATAACAACAGCACCAAAAGCTCTTATCTCCTTTACATTTTCTTACAAACACAAATCTGTTTGCAACAATGATTTATACTGATGCATGTTTCATCTAAGTAAATAACAACAGCACCAAAAGCTGTTATCTCTTTTACATTTTCTTACAAACACAAATCTTTTTGCAACAATGATTTATATTGATACATGTTTCATCTAAGTAAGTAACAGGGGCACCAAAAGCTCTTATGTCTTTCACATTTTCTTAGAAACACGAATCTTTTTGCAACAATGATTTATACTGATGCATGTGTCATCTAAGTAAATAACAACAGCTCCAAAAGCTCTTATCTCTTTCACATTTTCTTAGAAACACGAATCTTTTTGCAACAATGATTTATACTGATGCATGTTTAATCTTAGTAAATAACAGCGGCACCAAAAGCTCTTATCTCTTTCACATTTTCTTACAAACACAAATCTGTTTGCAACAATGATTTATACTGATGCATGTTTCATCTAAGTAAATAACAGCAGCACCAAAAGCTCTTTTGTCTTTCACATTTTCTTAGAAACACAAATCGTTTTGCAACAATGATTTATACTAATGCATGTTTCATCTAAGTAAATAAGAGGGGCACCAAAAGCTCTTATCTCTTTCATGTTTTCTTAGAAACACAAATCTTTTTGCAACAGTGATTTATACTGATGCATGTTTCATGTAAGTAAATAACTGCGGCACCAAAAGGTCTTATCTCTTTCACATTTTCTTAGAAACACAAATCTTTTTGCAACAATGATTTATACTGATGCATGTTTCATCTAAGTAAATAACAGCGGCACCAAAAGCTTTTATCTGTTTCACATTTTCTTAGAAACACAAATCTTTTTGCAACAATGATTTATACTAATGCATGTTTCCTCTAAGTAAATATCAGCGGCACCAAAAGCCCTTATCTCATTCAAATTTTCTTAGAAACACAAATCTGTCTGCAACAATGATTTATACTTATGCATGTTTCATCTAAGTAAATAACAGCGGCACCATAAGCTCTTTTCTCTTTCACATTTTCTGAGAAACACAACTCTTTTTGCAACAATGATTTATACTGATGCATGTTTCATCTTAGTAAATAACAGCGGCACCAAAAGCTCTTATCTCTTTCACATTTTCTTACAAACACAAATCTGTTTACAACAATGATTTATACTGATGCATGTTTCATTTAAGTAAATAACAACAGCACCAAAAGCTCTTATCTCTTTCACATTTTCTTACAAACACAAATCTGTTTGCAACAATGATTTATACTGATGCATGTTTCAGCTAAGTAAATAACAGCGGCACCAAAAGTTCTTATCTCATTCACATTTTCTTACAAACACAAATCTTTTTGCAACACTGATTTATATTGATGCATGTTTCATCTAAGTAAATAACAGGGGCACCAAAAGTTCTCATGTCGTTCACATTTTCTTACAAACACAAATCTTTTTGCAACAATGATTTATACTGATGCATGTTTCATCTAAGTAAATAACAGGGGCACCAAAAGTTCTTATCTCTTTCACATTTTCTTACAAACACAAATCTTTTTGCAACAATGATTTATATTGATACATGTTTCATCTAAGTAAATAACAGGGGCACCAAAAGCTCTTATGTCTTTCACATTTTCTTAGAAACACAAATCTTTTTGCAACAATGATTTATACTGATGCATGTTTCATCTAAGTAAATAACAACAGCTCCAAAAGCTCTTATCTCTTTCACATTTTCTTAGAAACACGAATCTTTTTGCAACAATGATTTATACTGATGCATATTTCATCTAACTAATAACAGGGGCACCAAAAGCTCTTATCTCTCTCACATTTTCTTAGAAACACAAATCTTTTTGCAACAATGATTTATACTGATGCATGTTTCATCTAAGTAAGCAACAGCAGCACCAAAAGCTCTTATGTCTTTCACATTTTCTTAGAAACACAAATCGTTTTGCAACAATGATTTATACTAATTCATGTTTCATGTAAGTAAATAACAGGGGCACCAAAAGCTCTTATCTCTTTCATGTTTTTTGTTAGAAACACAAATCTTTTTGCAACAGTGATTTATACTGATGCATGTTTCATGTAAGTAAATAACTGCGGCACCAAAAGGTCTTATCTCTTTCACATTTTCTTAGAAACACAAATCTTTTTGCAACAATGATTTATACTGATGCATGTTTCATCTAAGTAAATAACAGCGACACCAAAAGCTCTTATCTGTTTCACATTTTCTTAGAAACACAAATATTTTTGCAACAATGATTTATACTGATGCATGTTTCATCTAAGTAAATAACAGGGGCACCAAAAGCTCTTATCTCTTTCACATTTTCTTAGAAACAGAAATCTTTTTGCAACAGTGATTTATATTGATGCATGTTTCATCTAAGTAAATAACAGGGGCACCAAAAGTTCTCATGTGTTTCACATTTTCTTACAAACACAAATCTTTTTGCAACAATGATTTATACTGATGCATGTTTCATCTAAGTAAATAACAGGGGCACCAAAAGTTCTTATCTCTTTCACATTTTCTTACAAACACAAATCTGTTTGCAACAATGATTTATACTGATGCATGTTTCATCTAAGTAAATAACAACAGCACGAAAAGCTCTTATCTCTTTCACATTTTCTTACAAACACAAATCTGTTTGGAACAATGATTTATACTGATGCATGTTTCATCTAAGTAAATAACAACAGCACCAAAAGCTCTTATCTCTTTCACATTTTCTTACAAACACAAATCTTTTTGCAACAATGATTTATATTGATACATGTTTCATCTAAGTAAGTAACAGGGGCACCAAAAGCTCTTATGTCTTTCACATTTTCTTAGAAACACAAATCTTTTTGCAACAATGATTTATACTGATGCATGTTTCATCTAAGTAAATAACAACAGCTCCAAAAGCTCTTATCTCTTTCACATTTTCTTAGAAACACGAATCTTTTTGCAACAATGATTTATACTGATGCATGTTTCATCTAACTAATAACAGGGGCACCAAAAGCTCTTATCTCTCTCACATTTTCTTAGAAACACAAATCTTTTTGCAACAAAGATTTATACTGATGCATGTTTCATCTAAGTAAATAACAGCAGCACCAAAAGCTCTTATGTCTTTCACATTTTCTTAGAAACACAAATCGTTTTGCAACAATGATTTATACTAATGCATGTTTCATCTAAGTAAATAACAGGGGCACCAAAAGTTCTTATCTCTTTCATGTTTTCTTAGAAACACAAATCTTTTTGCAACAGTGATTTATACTGATGCATGTTTCATGTAAGTAAATATCAGCGGCACCAAAAGCCCTTATCTCTTTCACATTTTCTTAGAAACACAAATCTGTCTGCAACAATGATTTATACTGATGCATGTTTCATCTAAGTAAATAACAACAGCTCCAAAAGCTCTTATCTCTTTCACATTTTCTTAGAAACACGAATCTTTTTGCAACAATGATTTATACTGATGCATGTTTCATCTAACTAATAACAGGGGCACCAAAAGCTCTTATCTCTCTCACATTTTCTTAGAAACACAAATCTTTTTGCAACAATGATTTATACTGATGCATGTTTCATCTAAGTAAATAACAGCAGCACCAAAAGCTCTTATGTCTTTCACATTTTCTTAGAAACACAAATCGTTTTGCAACAATGATTTATACTAATGCATGTTTCATCTAAGTAAATAACAGGGGCACCAAAAGCTCTTATCTCTTTCATGTTTTCTTAGAAACACAAATCTTTTTGCAACAGTGATTTATACTGATGCATGTTTCATGTAAGTAAATAACTGCGGCACCAAAAGGTCTTATCTATTTCACATTTTCTTAGAAACACAAATCTTTTTGCAACAATGATTTATACTGATGCATGTTTCATCTAAGTAAATAACAGCGCACCAAAAGCTCTTATCTGTTTCACATTTTCTTAGAAACACAAATCTTTTTGCAACAATGATTTATACTGATGCATGTTTCATCTAAGTAAATATCAGCGGCACCAAAAGCCCTTATCTCTTTCACATTTTCTTAGAAACACAAATCTGTCTGCAACAATGATTTATACTGATGCATGTTTCATCTAAGTAAATAACAGCGGCACCATAAGCTCTTATCTCTTACACATTTTCTGAGAAACACAAATCTTTTTGCAACAATGATTTATACTGATGCATGTTTCATCTTAGTAAATAACAGCAGCACCAAAAGTTCTTATCTCTTTCACATTTTCTTACAAACACAAATCTGTTTGCAACAATGATTTATACTGATGCATGTTTCATCTAAGTAAATAACACTGGCACCAAAAGCTCTTATCTCTTTCACATTTTCTTACAAACACAAATCTGTTTGCAACAATGATTTATACTGATGCATGTTTCATCTAAGTAAATAACAGCGCACCAAAAGCTCTTATCTCTTTCACATTTTCTTACAAACACAAATCTGTTTGCAAGAATGATTTATACTGATGCATGTTTCATCTAAGTAAATAACACTGGCACCAAAAGCTCTTATCTCTTTCACATTTTCTTACAAACACAAATCTGTTTGCAACAATGATTTATACTCATGCATGTTTCATCTAAGTAAATAACAGCGGCACCAAAAGTTCTTATTTCTTTCACATTTTCTTACAAACACAAATCTTTTTGCAACACTGATTTTTATTGATGCATGTTTCATCTAAGTAAATAACAGGGGCACCAAAAGCTCTTATCTCTTTCACATTTTCTTACAAACACAAATCATTTTGCAACACTGATTTTTATTGATGCATGTTTCATCTAAGTAAATAACACTGGCACCAAAAGCTCTTATCTCTTTCACATTTTCTTACAAACACAAATCTGTTTGCAACAATGATTTATACTGATGCATGTTTCATCTAAGTAAATAACAGCGCACCAAAAGCTCTTATCTCTTTCACATTTTCTTACAAACACAAATCTTTTTGCAACACTGATTTTTATTGATGCATGTTTCATCTAAGTAAATAACACTGGCACCAAAAGCTCTTATCTCTTTCACATTTTCTTACAAACACAAATCTGTTTGCAACAATGATTTATACTGATGCATGTTTCATCTAAGTAAATAACAGCGGCACCAAAAGTTCTTATTTCTTTCACATTTTCTTACAAACACAAAACTTTTTGCAGCAATGATTTATACTGATGCATGTTTCATCTAAGTAAATAACAGCGGCACCAAAAGTTCTTATCTCTTTCACATTTTCTTACAAACACAAAACTTTTTGCAGCAATGATTTATACTGATGCATGTTTCATCTAAGTAAATAACAGGGGCACCAAAAGTTCTTATTTCTTTCACATTTTCTTACAAACACAAATCTTTTTGCAACACTGATTTTTATTGATGCATGTTTCATCCAAGTAAATAACAGGGGCACCAAAAGCTCTTATCTCTTTCACATTTACTTACAAACACAGATCTTTTTGCAACACTGATTTATACTGATGCATGTTTCATCTAACTAATAACAGGGGCACCAAAAGCTCTTATCTCTCTCACATTTTCTTAGAAACACAAATCTTTTGCAACAATGATTTATACTGATGCATGTTTCATGTAAGTAAGTAACAGGGGCACCAAAAGCTCTTATCTCTTTCACATTTTCTTACAAACACAAATCTTTTTGCAACAATGATTTATACTGATGCATGTTTCATCTAAGTAAATAACAGCGGCACCAAAAGCTCTTATGTCTTTCACATTTTCTTACAAACACAAATCTTTTTGCAACAATGATTTATACTGATGCATGTTTCATCTAAGTAAATAACAGGGGCACCAAAAGCTCTTATCTCTTTCACATTTACTTACAAACACAGATCTTTTTGCAACACTGATTTATACTGATGCATGTTTCATCTAACTAATAACAGGGGCACCAAAAGCTCTTATCTCTCTCACATTTTCTTAGAAACACAAATCTTTTTGCAACAATGATTTATACTGATGCATGTTTCATGTAAGTAAGTAACAGGGGCACCAAAAGCTCTTATCTCTTTCACATTTTCTTACAAACACAAATCTTTTTGCAACAATGATTTATACTGATGCATGTTTCATCTAAGTAAATAACAGCAGCACCAAAAGCTCTTATCTCTTTCACATTTTCTTAGAAACACAAATCTTTTTGCAACAATGATTTATACTGATGCATGTTTCATGTAAGTAAATAACAGCAGCACCAAAAGCTCTTATCTCTTTCACATTTTCTTACAAACACAAATCTTTTTGCAACAATGATTTATACTGATGCATGTTTCATCTAAGTAAATAACAACAGCATCAAAAGCTCTTATCTCTTTCACATTTTCTTACAAACACAAATCTTTTTGCAACAATGATTTATACTGATGCATGTTTCATCTAAGTAAATAACAGGGGCACCAAAAGCTCTTATTTCTTTCACATTTTCTTAGAAACACAAATCTTTTTGCAACAATGATTTATACTGATGCATGTTTCATCTAACTAATAACAGGGGCACCAAAAGCTCTTATCTCTCTCACATTTTCTTAGAAACACAAATCTTTTTGCAACACTGATTTATACTGATGCATGTTTCATGTAAGTAAGTAACAGGGGCACCAAAAGCTCTTATCTCTTTCACATTTTCTTACAAACACAAATCTTTTTGCAACAATGATTTATACTGATGCATGTTTCATCTAAGTAAATAACAGCGGCACCAGAAGCTCTTATGTCTTTCACATTTTCTGAGAAACACAAATCTTTTTGCAACAATGATTTATACTGATGCATGTTTCATCTAAGTAAATAACACTGGCACCAAAAGCTCTTATCTCTTTCACATTTTCTTACAAACACAAATCTGTTTGCAACAATGATTTATACTGATGCATGTTTCATCTAAGTAAATAACAGGGGCACCAAAAGTTCTTATGTCTTTCACATTTTCTTACAAGCACAAATCTTTTTGCAACAATGATTTATACTGATACATGTTTCATCTAAGTAAATAACAGGGGCACCAAAAGTTCTTATGTCTTTCACATTTTCTTACAAACACAAATCTTTTTGCAACAATGATTTATACTGATGCATGTTTCATCTAAGTAAATAACAGGGGCACCAAAAGCTCTTATCTCTTTCACATTTTCTTAGAAACAGAAATCTTTTTGCAACAATGATTTATATTGATGCATGTTTCATCTAAGTAAATAACAGGGGCACCAAAAGTTCTCATGTGTTTCACATTTTCTTACAAACACAAATCTTTTTGCAACAATGATTTATACTGATGCATGTTTCATCTAAGTAAATAACAGGGGCACCAAAAGTTCTTATCTCTTTCACATTTTCTTACAAACACAAATCTGTTTGCAACAATGATTTATACTGATGCATGTTTCATCTAAGTAAATAACAACAGCACGAAAAGCTCTTATCTCTTTCACATTTTCTTACAAACACAAATCTGTTTGGAACAATGATTTATACTGATGCATGTTTCATCTAAGTAAATAACAACAGCACCAAAAGCTCTTATCTCTTTCACATTTTCTTACAAACACAAATCTTTTTGCAACAATGATTTATATTGATACATGTTTCATCTAAGTAAGTAACAGGGGCACCAAAAGCTCTTATGTCTTTCACATTTTCTTAGAAACACAAATCTTTTTGCAACAATGATTTATACTGATGCATGTTTCATCTAAGTAAATAACAACAGCTCCAAAAGCTCTTATCTCTTTCACATTTTCTTAGAAACACGAATCTTTTTGCAACAATGATTTATACTGATGCATGTTTCATCTAACTAATAACAGGGGCACCAAAAGCTCTTATCTCTCTCACATTTTCTTAGAAACACAAATCTTTTTGCAACAAAGATTTATACTGATGCATGTTTCATCTAAGTAAATAACAGCAGCACCAAAAGCTCTTATGTCTTTCACATTTTCTTAGAAACACAAATCGTTTTGCAACAATGATTTATACTAATGCATGTTTCATCTAAGTAAATAACAGGGGCACCAAAAGTTCTTATCTCTTTCATGTTTTCTTAGAAACACAAATCTTTTTGCAACAGTGATTTATACTGATGCATGTTTCATGTAAGTAAATATCAGCGGCACCAAAAGCCCTTATCTCTTTCACATTTTCTTAGAAACACAAATCTGTCTGCAACAATGATTTATACTGATGCATGTTTCATCTAAGTAAATAACAACAGCTCCAAAAGCTCTTATCTCTTTCACATTTTCTTAGAAACACGAATCTTTTTGCAACAATGATTTATACTGATGCATGTTTCATCTAACTAATAACAGGGGCACCAAAAGCTCTTATCTCTCTCACATTTTCTTAGAAACACAAATCTTTTTGCAACAATGATTTATACTGATGCATGTTTCATCTAAGTAAATAACAGCAGCACCAAAAGCTCTTATGTCTTTCACATTTTCTTAGAAACACAAATCGTTTTGCAACAATGATTTATACTAATGCATGTTTCATCTAAGTAAATAACAGGGGCACCAAAAGCTCTTATCTCTTTCATGTTTTCTCAGAAACACAAATCTTTTTGCAACAGTGATTTATACTGATGCATGTTTCATGTAAGTAAATAACTGCGGCACCAAAAGGTCTTATCTATTTCACATTTTCTTAGAAACACAAATCTTTTTGCAACAATGATTTATACTGATGCATGTTTCATCTAAGTAAATAACAGCGCACCAAAAGCTCTTATCTGTTTCACATTTTCTTAGAAACACAAATCTTTTTGCAACAATGATTTATACTGATGCATGTTTCATCTAAGTAAATATCAGCGGCACCAAAAGCCCTTATCTCTTTCACATTTTCTTAGAAACACAAATCTGTCTGCAAAAATGATTTATACTGATGCATGTTTCATCTAAGTAAATAACAGCGGCACCATAAGCTCTTATCTCTTACACATTTTCTGAGAAACACAAATCTTTTTGCAACAATGATTTATACTGATGCATGTTTCATCTTAGTAAATAACAGCGGCACCAAAAGCTCTTATCTCTTTCACATTTTCTTACAAACACAAATCTGTTTGCAACAATGATTTATACTGATGCATGTTTCATCTAAGTAAATAACACTGGCACCAAAAGCTCTTATCTCTTTCACATTTTCTTACAAACACAAATCTGTTTGCAACAATGATTTATACTGATGCATGTTTCATCTAAGTAAATAACAGCGCACCAAAAGCTCTTATCTCTTTCACATTTTCTTACTAACACAAATCTGTTTGCAACAATGATTTATACTGATGCATGTTTCATCTAAGTAAATAACACTGGCACCAAAAGCTCTTATCTCTTTCACATTTTCTTACAAACACAAATCTGTTTGCAACAATGATTTATACTGATGCATGTTTCATCTAAGTAAATAACAGCGGCACCAAAAGTTCTTATTTCTTTCACATTTTCTTACAAACACAAATCTTTTTGCAACACTGATTTTTATTGATGCATGTTTCATCTAAGTAAATAACAGGGGCACCAAAAGCTCTTATCTCTTTCACATTTTCTTACAAACACAAATCATTTTGCAACACTGATTTTTATTGATGCATGTTTCATCTAAGTAAATAACACTGGCACCAAAAGCTCTTATCTCTTTCACATTTTCTTACAAACACAAATCTGTTTGCAACAATGATTTATACTGATGCATGTTTCATCTAAGTAAATAACAGCGGCACCAAAAGTTCTTATTTCTTTCACATTTTCTTACAAACACAAAACTTTTTGCACCAATGATTTATACTGATGCATGTTTCATCTAAGTAAATAACAGCGGCACCAAAAGTTCTTATCTCTTTCACATTTTCTTACAAACACAAAACTTTTTGCAGCAATGATTTATACTGATGCATGTTTCATCTAAGTAAATAACAGGGGCACCAAAAGTTCTTATCTCTCTCACATTTTCTTACAAACACAAAACTTTTTGCAGCAATGATTTATACTGATGCATGTTTCATCTAACTAATAACAGGGGCACCAAAAGCTCTTATCTCTCTCACATTTTCTTAGAAACACAAATCTTTTTGCAACAATGATTTATACTGATGCATGTTTCATCTAACTAATAACAGGGGCACCAAAAGCTCTTATCTCTCTCACATTTTCTTAGAAACACAAATCTTTTTGCAACAATGATTTATACTGATGCATGTTTCATCTAACTAATAACAGGGGCACCAAAAGCTCTTATCTCTCTCACATTTTCTTAGAAACACAAATCTTTTTGCAACAATGATTTATACTGATGCATGTTTCATCTAACTAATAACAGGGGCACCAAAAGCTCTTATCTCTCTCACATTTTCTTAGAAACACAAATCTTTTTGCAACAATGATTTATACTGATGCATGTTTCATCTAACTAATAACAGGGGCACCAAAAGCTCTTATCTCTCTCACATTTTCTTAGAAACACAAATCTTTTTGCAACACTGATTTATACTGATGCATGTTTCATCTAACTAATAACAGGGGCACCAAAAGCTCTTATCTCTCTCACATTTTCTTAGAAACACAAATCTTTTTGCAACAATGATTTATACTGATGCATGTTTCATCTAACTAATAACAGGGGCACCAAAAGCTCTTATCTCTCTCACATTTTCTTAGAAACACAAATCTTTTTGCAACAATGATTTATACTGATGCATGTTTCATCTAACTAATAACAGGGGCACCAAAAGCTCTTATCTCTCTCACATTTTCTAAGAAACACAAATCTTTTTGCAACAATGATTTATACTGATGCATGTTTCATCTAACTAATAACAGGGGCACCAAAAGCTCTTATCTCTCTCACATTTTCTTAGAAACACAAATCTTTTTGCAACAATGATTTATACTGATGCATGTTTCATCTAACTAATAACAGGGGCACCAAAAGCTCTTATCTCTCTCACATTTTCTTAGAAACACAAATCTTTTTGCAACAATGATTTATACTGATGCATGTTTCATCTAACTAATAACAGGGGCACCAAAAGCTCTTATCTCTCTCACATTTTCTTAGAAACACAAATCTGTTTGCAACAATGATTTATACTGATGCAAGTTTCATCTAAGTAAATAACAACAGCTCCAAAAGCTCTTATCTCTTTCACATTTTCTTACAAACACAAATCTTTTTGCAACAATGATTTATACTGATGCATGTTTCATCTAAGTAAATAACACTGGCACCAAAAGCTCTTATTTCTTTCACATTTTCTTACAAACACAAATCTTTTTGCAACAATGATTTATACTGATGCATGTTTCATGTAAGTAAGTAACAGGGGCACCAAAAGCTCTTATCTCTTTCACATTTTCTTACAAACACAAATCTTTTTGCAACAATGATTTATACTGATGCATGTTTCATCTAAGTAAATAACAGGGGCACCAAAAGCTCTTATCTCTTTCACATTTTCTTACAAACACAAATCTTTTTGCAACAATGATTTATACTGATGCATGTTTCATGTAAGTAAATAACAGGGGCACCAAAAGCTCTTATCTCTTTCACATTTTCTTACAAACACAAATCTTTTTGCAACAATGATTTATACTAATGCATGTTTCATCTAAGTAAATAACAGCGGCACCAAAAGTTCTTATGTCTTTCACATTTTCTTACAAACACAAAACTTTTTGCAGCAATGATTTATACTGATGCATGTTTCATCTAAGTAAATAACAGCGGCACCAAAAGTTCTTATGTCTTTTCACATGTTCTTAGAAACACAAATCTTTTTGCAACAATGATTTATACTGATGCATGTTTCATCTAAGTAAATAACAGCGGCACCAAAAGTTCTTATGTCTTTTCACATGTTCTTAGAAACACAAATCTTTTTGCAACAATGATTTATACTGATGCATGTTTCATGTAAGTAAATAACAGGGGCACCAAAAGCTCTTATCTCTTTCACATTTTCTTACAAACACAAATCTTTTTGCAACAATGATTTATACTAATGCATGTTTCATCTAAGTAAATAACAGCGGCACCAAAAGTTCTTATGTCTTTCACATTTTCTTACAAACACAAAACTTTTTGCAGCAATGATTTATACTGATGCATGTTTCATCTAAGTAAATAACAGGGGCACCAAAAGTTCTTATTTCTTTCACATTTTCTTACAAACACAAATCTTTTTGCAACAATGATTTATATTGATGCATGTTTCATCTAAGTAAATAACAGCGGCACCAAAAGTTCTTATTTCTTTCACATTTTCTTACAAACACAAATCTTTTTGCAACAATGATTTATATTGATGCATGTTTCATCTAAGTAAATAAAAGGGGCACCAAAAGCTCTTATCTCTTTCACATTTTCTTAGAAACACAAATCTTTTTGCAACAATGATTTATACTGATGCATGTTTCATCTAAGTAAATAACAACAGCACCAAAAGCTCTTATTTCTTTCACATTTTCTTACAAACACAAATATTTTTGCAACAATGATTTATACTGATGCATGTTTCATGTAAGTAAGTAACAGGGGCACCAAAAGCTCTTATCTCTTTCACATTTTCTTACAAACACAAATCTTTTTGCAACAATGATTTATATTGATGCATGTTTCATCTAAGTAAATAACAGGGGCACCAAAAGCTCTTATCTCTTTCACATTTTCTTACAAACACAAATCTTTTTGCAACAATGATTTATATTGATGCATGTTTCATCTAAGTAAATAACAGGGGCACCAAAAGCTCTTATCTCTTTCACATTTTCTTACAAACACAAATCTTTTTGCAACAATGATTTATACTAATGCATGTTTCATCTAAGTAAATAACAGCGGCACCAAAAGTTCTTATGTCTTTCACATTTTCTTACAAACACAAAACTTTTTGCAGCAATGATTTATACTGATGCATGTTTCATCTAAGTAAATAACAGGGGCACCAAAAGCTCTTATGTCTTTTCACATGTTCTTACAAACACAAATCTTTTTGCAACAATGATTTATACTGATGCATGTTTCATCTAAGTAAATAACAACAGCACCAAAAGCTCTTATCTCTTTCACATTTTCTTACAAAAACAAATCTTTTTGCAACAATGATTTATACTGATGCATGTTTCATCTAAGTAAATAAGAGCAGCACCAAAAGTTCTTATGTCTTTCACATTTTCTTACAAACACAAATCTTTTTGCAACAATGATTTATACTGATGCATGTTTCATCTAAGTAAATAACAACAGCACCAAAAGCTCTTATGTCTTTCACATTTTCTTACAAAAACAAATCTGTTTGCAACAGTGATTTATATTGATGCATGTTTCATCTAAGTAAATAACAGGGGCACCAAAAGCTCTTATCTCTTTCACATTTTCTTACAAAAACAAATCTTTTTGCAACAATGATTTATATTGATGCATGTTTCATCTAAGTAAATAACAGGGGCACCAAAAGCTCTTATCTCTTTCACATTTTCTTACAAACACAAATCTTTTTGCAACAATGATTTATATTGATACATGTTTCATCTAAGTAAGTAACAGGGGCACCAAAAGCTCTTATCTCTTTCACATTTTCTTACAAAAACAAATCTTTTTGCAACAATGATTTATACTGATGCATGTTTCATCTAACTAATAACAGGGGCACCAAAAGCTCTTATCTCTCTCACATTTTCTTAGAAACACAAATCTTTTTGCAACAATGATTTATATTGATGCATGTTTCATCTAAGTAAATAAGAGCAGCACCAAAAGCTCTTATCTCTTTCACATTTTCTTACAAACACAAATCTTTTTGCAACAATGATTTATATTGATGCATGTTTCATCTAAGTAAATAACAGGGGCACCAAAAGCTCTTATCTCTTTCACATTTTCTTACAAACAAATCTTTTTGCAACAATGATTTATATTGATGCATGTTTCATCTAAGTAAATAACAGGGGCACCAAAAGCTCTTATCTCTTTCACATTTTCTTACAAACACAAATCCTTTTGCAACAATGATTTATACTAATGCATGTTTCATCTAAGTAAATAACAGCGGCACCAAAAGCTCTTATGTCTTTTCACATGTTCTTACAAACACAAATCTTTTTGCAACAATGATTTATACTGATGCATGTTTCATCTAAGTAAATAACAACAGCACCAAAAGCTCTTATCTCTTTCACATTTTCTTACAAACACAAATCTTTTTGCAACAATGATTTATACTGATGCATGTTTCATCTAAGTAAATAACAGCGGCACCAAAAGCTCTTATGTCTTTCACATTTTCTTACAAAAACAAATCTTTTTGCAACAATGATTTATACTAATGCATGTTTCATCTAAGTAAATAACAACAGCACCAAAAGCTCTTATCTCTTTCACATTTTCTTACAAACACAAAACTTTTTGCAGCAATGATTTATACTGATGCATGTTTCATCTAAGTAAATAACAGGGGCACCAAAAGCTCTTATGTCTTTTCACATGTTCTTACAAACACAAATCTTTTTGCAACAATGATTTATACTGATGCATGTTTCATCTAAGTAAATAACAACAGCATCAAAAGCTCTTATCTCTTTCACATTTTCTTACAAAAACAAATCTTTTTGCAACAATGATTTATACTAATGCATGTTTCATCTAAGTAAATAACAACAGCACCAAAAGCTCTTATCTCTTTCACATTTTCTTACAAAAACAAATCTTTTTGCAACAATGATTTATACTGATGCATGTTTCATCTAAGTAAATAAGAGCAGCACCAAAAGTTCTTATGTCTTTCACATTTTCTTACAAACACAAATCTTTTTGCAACAATGATTTATACTGATGCATGTTTCATCTAAGTAAATAACAGCGTCACCATAAGTTCTTATGTCTTTCACATTTTCTTACAAACACAAATCTTTTTGCAACAATGATTTATACTAATGCATGTTTCATCTAAGTAAATAATAGCGGCACCAAAAGTTCTTATCTGTTTCACATTTTCTTAGAAACACAAATCTTTTTGCAACAATGATTTATACTGATGCATGTTTCATCTAACTAATAACAGGGGCACCAAAAGCTCTTATCTCTCTCACATTTTCTTAGAAACACAAATCTTTTTGCAACAATGATTTATACTGATGCATGTTTCATCTAACTAATAACAGGGGCACCAAAAGCTCTTATCTCTCTCACATTTTCTTAGAAACACAAATCTTTTTGCAACAATGATTTATACTGATGCATGTTTCATCTAACTAATAACAGGGGCACCAAAAGCTCTTATCTCTCTCACATTTTCTTAGAAACACAAATCTTTTTGCAACAATGATTTATACTGATGCATGTTTCATGTAACTAATAACAGGGGCACCAAAAGCTCTTATCTCTCTCACATTTTCTTAGAAACACAAATCTTTTTGCAACAATGATTTATACTGATGCATGTTTCATCTAACTAATAACAGGGGCACCAAAAGCTCTTATCTCTCTCACATTTTCTTAGAAACACAAATCTGTTTGCAACAATGATTTATACTGATGCATGTTTCATCTAAGTAAATAACAACAGCTCCAAAAGCTCTTATCTCTTTCACATTTTCTTACAAACACAAATCTTTTTGCAACAATGATTTATACTGATGCATGTTTCATCTAAGTAAATAACAGGGGCACCAAAAGCTCTTATTTCTTTCACATTTTCTTACAAACACAAATCTTTTTGCAACAATGATTTATACTGATGCATGTTTCATCTAAGTAAGTAACAGGGGCACCAAAAGCTCTTATTTCTTTCACATTTTCTTACAAACACAAATCTTTTTGCAACAATGATTTATACTGATGCATGTTTCATGTAAGTAAGTAACAGGGGCACCAAAAGCTCTTATCTCTTTCACATTTTCTTACAAACACAAATCTTTTTGCAACAATGATTTATACTGATGCATGTTTCATCTAAGTAAATAACAGGGGCACCAAAAGCTCTTATCTCTTTCACATTTTCTTACAAACACAAATCTTTTTGCAACAATGATTTATACTGATGCATGTTTCATGTAAGTAAATAACAGGGGCACCAAAAGCTCTTATCTCTTTCACATTTTCTTACAAACACAAATCTTTTTGCAACAATGATTTATACTAATGCATGTTTCATCTAAGTAAATAACAGCGGCACCAAAAGTTCTTATGTCTTTCACATTTTCTTACAAACACAAAACTTTTTGCAGCAATGATTTATACTGATGCATGTTTCATCTAAGTAAATAACAGCGGCACCAAAAGTTCTTATGTCTTTTCACATGTTCTTAGAAACACAAATCTTTTTGCAACAATGATTTATACTGATGCATGTTTCATCTAAGTAAATAACAGCGGCACCAAAAGTTCTTATGTCTTTTCACATGTTCTTAGAAACACAAATCTTTTTGCAACAATGATTTATACTGATGCATGTTTCATGTAAGTAAATAACAGGGGCACCAAAAGCTCTTATCTCTTTCACATTTTCTTACAAACACAAATCTTTTTGCAACAATGATTTATACTAATGCATGTTTCATCTAAGTAAATAACAGCGGCACCAAAAGTTCTTATGTCTTTCACATTTTCTTACAAACACAAAACTTTTTGCAGCAATGATTTATACTGATGCATGTTTCATCTAAGTAAATAACAGGGGCACCAAAAGTTCTTATTTCTTTCACATTTTCTTACAAACACAAATCTTTTTGCAACAATGATTTATATTGATGCATGTTTCATCTAAGTAAATAACAGCGGCACCAAAAGTTCTTATTTCTTTCACATTTTCTTACAAACACAAATCTTTTTGCAACAATGATTTATATTGATGCATGTTTCATCTAAGTAAATAAAAGGGGCACCAAAAGCTCTTATCTCTTTCACATTTTCTTAGAAACACAAATCTTTTTGCAACAATGATTTATACTGATGCATGTTTCATCTAAGTAAATAACAACAGCACCAAAAGCTCTTATTTCTTTCACATTTTCTTACAAACACAAATATTTTTGCAACAATGATTTATACTGATGCATGTTTCATGTAAGTAAGTAACAGGGGCACCAAAAGCTCTTATCTCTTTCACATTTTCTTACAAACACAAATCTTTTTGCAACAATGATTTATATTGATGCATGTTTCATCTAAGTAAATAACAGAGGCACCAAAAGCTCTTATCTCTTTCACATTTTCTTACAAACACAAATCTTTTTGCAACAATGATTTATATTGATGCATGTTTCATCTAAGTAAATAACAGGGGCACCAAAAGCTCTTAACTCTTTCACATTTTCTTACAAACACAAATCTTTTTGCAACAATGATTTATACTAATGCATGTTTCATCTAAGTAAATAACAGCGGCACCAAAAGTTCTTATGTCTTTCACATTTTCTTACAAACACAAAACTTTTTGCAGCAATGATTTATACTGATGCATGTTTCATCTAAGTAAATAACAGGGGCACCAAAAGCTCTTATGTCTTTTCACATGTTCTTACAAACACAAATCTTTTTGCAACAATGATTTATACTGATGCATGTTTCATCTAAGTAAATAACAACAGCATCAAAAGCTCTTATCTCTTTCACATTTTCTTACAAAAACAAATCTTTTTGCAACAATGATTTATACTAATGCATGTTTCATCTAAGTAAATAACAACAGCACCAAAAGCTCTTATCTCTTTCACATTTTCTTACAAAAACAAATCTTTTTGCAACAATGATTTATACTGATGCATGTTTCATCTAAGTAAATAACAACAGCACCAAAAGCTCTTATCTCTTTCACATTTTCTTACAAAAACAAATCTTTTTGCAACAATGATTTATACTAATGCATGTTTCATCTAAGTAAATAACAACAGCACCAAAAGTTCTTATGTCTTTCACATTTTCTTACAAAAACAAATCTTTTTGCAACAATGATTTATACTAATGCATGTTTCATCTAAGTAAATAACAACAGCACCAAAAGCTCTTATGTCTTTCACATTTTCTTACAAAAACAAATCTTTTTGCAACAGTGATTTATACTAATGCATGTTTCATCTAAGTAAATAAGAGCAGCACCAAAAGCTCTTATCTCTTTCACATTTTCTTAGAAACACAAATCTGTCTGCAACAATGATTTATACTGATGCATGTTTCATCTAAGTAAATAACAGCGGCACCATAAGCTCTTATCTCTTACACATTTTCTGAGAAACACAAATCTTTTTGCAACAATGATTTATACTGATGCATGTTTCATCTTAGTAAATAACAGCGGCACCAAAAGCTCTTATCTCTTTCACATTTTCTTACAAACACAAATCTGTTTGCAACAATGATTTATACTGATGCATGTTTCATCTAAGTAAATAACACTGGCACCAAAAGCTCTTATCTCTTTCACATTTTCTTACAAACACAAATCTGTTTGCAACAATGATTTATACTGATGCATGTTTCATCTAAGTAAATAACAGCGCACCAAAAGCTCTTATCTCTTTCACATTTTCTTACTAACACAAATCTGTTTGCAACAATGATTTATACTGATGCATGTTTCATCTAAGTAAATAACACTGGCACCAAAAGCTCTTATCTCTTTCACATTTTCTTACAAACACAAATCTGTTTGCAACAATGATTTATACTGATGCATGTTTCATCTAAGTAAATAACAGCGGCACCAAAAGTTCTTATTTCTTTCACATTTTCTTACAAACACAAATCTTTTTGCAACACTGATTTTTATTGATGCATGTTTCATCTAAGTAAATAACAGGGGCACCAAAAGCTCTTATCTCTTTCACATTTTCTTACAAACACAAATCATTTTGCAACACTGATTTTTATTGATGCATGTTTCATCTAAGTAAATAACACTGGCACCAAAAGCTCTTATCTCTTTCACATTTTCTTACAAACACAAATCTGTTTGCAACAATGATTTATACTGATGCATGTTTCATCTAAGTAAATAACAGCGGCACCAAAAGTTCTTATTTCTTTCACATTTTCTTACAAACACAAAACTTTTTGCAGCAATGATTTATACTGATGCATGTTTCATCTAAGTAAATAACAGCGGCACCAAAAGTTCTTATCTCTTTCACATTTTCTTACAAACACAAAACTTTTTGCAGCAATGATTTATACTGATGCATGTTTCATCTAAGTAAATAACAGGGGCACCAAAAGTTCTTATCTCTCTCACATTTTCTTACAAACACAAAACTTTTTGCAGCAATGATTTATACTGATGCATGTTTCATCTAACTAATAACAGGGGCACCAAAAGCTCTTATCTCTCTCACATTTTCTTAGAAACACAAATCTTTTTGCAACAATGATTTATACTGATGCATGTTTCATCTAACTAATAACAGGGGCACCAAAAGCTCTTATCTCTCTCACATTTTCTTAGAAACACAAATCTTTTTGCAACAATGATTTATACTGATGCATGTTTCATCTAACTAATAACAGGGGCACCAAAAGCTCTTATCTCTCTCACATTTTCTTAGAAACACAAATCTTTTTGCAACAATGATTTATACTGATGCATGTTTCATCTAACTAATAACAGGGGCACCAAAAGCTCTTATCTCTCTCACATTTTCTTAGAAACACAAATCTTTTTGCAACAATGATTTATACTGATGCATGTTTCATCTAACTAATAACAGGGGCACCAAAAGCTCTTATCTCTCTCACATTTTCTTAGAAACACAAATCTTTTTGCAACACTGATTTATACTGATGCATGTTTCATCTAACTAATAACAGGGGCACCAAAAGCTCTTATCTCTCTCACATTTTCTTAGAAACACAAATCTTTTTGCAACAATGATTTATACTGATGCATGTTTCATCTAACTAATAACAGGGGCACCAAAAGCTCTTATCTCTCTCACATTTTCTTAGAAACACAAATCTTTTTGCAACAATGATTTATACTGATGCATGTTTCATCTAACTAATAACAGGGGCACCAAAAGCTCTTATCTCTCTCACATTTTCTTAGAAACACAAATCTTTTTGCAACAATGATTTATACTGATGCATGTTTCATCTAACTAATAACAGGGGCACCAAAAGCTCTTATCTCTCTCACATTTTCTTAGAAACACAAATCTTTTTGCAACAATGATTTATACTGATGCATGTTTCATCTAACTAATAACAGGGGCACCAAAAGCTCTTATCTCTCTCACATTTTCTTAGAAACACAAATCTTTTTGCAACAATGATTTATACTGATGCATGTTTCATCTAACTAATAACAGGGGCACCAAAAGCTCTTATCTCTCTCACATTTTCTTAGAAACACAAATCTGTTTGCAACAATGATTTATACTGATGCATGTTACATCTAAGTAAATAACAACAGCTCCAAAAGCTCTTATCTCTTTCACATTTTCTTACAAACACAAATCTTTTTGCAACAATGATTTATACTGATGCATGTTTCATCTAAGTAAATAACACTGGCACCAAAAGCTCTTATTTCTTTCACATTTTCTTACAAACACAAATATTTTTGCAACAATGATTTATACTGATGCATGTTTCATGTAAGTAAGTAACAGGGGCACCAAAAGCTCTTATCTCTTTCACATTTTCTTACAAACACAAATCTTTTTGCAACAATGATTTATACTGATGCATGTTTCATGTAAGTAAGTAACAGGGGCACCAAAAGCTCTTATCTCTTTCACATTTTCTTACAAACACAAATCTTTTTGCAACAATGATTTATACTGATGCATGTTTCATCTAAGTAAATAACAGGGGCACCAAAAGCTCTTATCTCTTTCACATTTTCTTACAAACACAAATCTTTTTGCAACAATGATTTATACTGATGCATGTTTCATGTAAGTAAATAACAGGGGCACCAAAAGCTCTTATCTCTTTCACATTTTCTTACAAACACAAATCTTTTTGCAACAATGATTTATACTAATGCATGTTTCATCTAAGTAAATAACAGCGGCACCAAAAGTTCTTATGTCTTTCACATTTTCTTACAAACACAAAACTTTTTGCAGCAATGATTTATACTGATGCATGTTTCATCTAAGTAAATAACAGCGGCACCAAAAGTTCTTATGTCTTTTCACATGTTCTTAGAAACACAAATCTTTTTGCAACAATGATTTATACTGATGCATGTTTCATCTAAGTAAATAACAGCGGCACCAAAAGTTCTTATGTCTTTTCACATGTTCTTAGAAACACAAATCTTTTTGCAACAATGATTTATACTGATGCATGTTTCATGTAAGTAAATAACAGGGGCACCAAAAGCTCTTATCTCTTTCACATTTTCTTACAAACACAAATCTTTTTGCAACAATGATTTATACTAATGCATGTTTCATCTAAGTAAATAACAGCGGCACCAAAAGTTCTTATGTCTTTCACATTTTCTTACAAACACAAAACTTTTTGCAGCAATGATTTATACTGATGCATGTTTCATCTAAGTAAATAACAGGGGCACCAAAAGTTCTTATTTCTTTCACATTTTCTTACAAACACAAATCTTTTTGCAACAATGATTTATATTGATGCATGTTTCATCTAAGTAAATAACAGCGGCACCAAAAGTTCTTATTTCTTTCACATTTTCTTACAAACACAAATCTTTTTGCAACAATGATTTATATTGATGCATGTTTCATCTAAGTAAATAAAAGGGGCACCAAAAGCTCTTATCTCTTTCACATTTTCTTAGAAACACAAATCTTTTTGCAACAATGATTTATACTGATGCATGTTTCATCTAAGTAAATAACAACAGCACCAAAAGCTCTTATTTCTTTCACATTTTCTTACAAACACAAATATTTTTGCAACAATGATTTATACTGATGCATGTTTCATGTAAGTAAGTAACAGGGGCACCAAAAGCTCTTATCTCTTTCACATTTTCTTACAAACACAAATCTTTTTGCAACAATGATTTATATTGATGCATGTTTCATCTAAGTAAATAACAGGGGCACCAAAAGCTCTTATCTCTTTCACATTTTCTTACAAACACAAATCTTTTTGCAACAATGATTTATATTGATGCATGTTTCATCTAAGTAAATAACAGGGGCACCAAAAGCTCTTATCTCTTTCACATTTTCTTACAAACACAAATCTTTTTGCAACAATGATTTATACTAATGCATGTTTCATCTAAGTAAATAACAGCGGCACCAAAAGTTCTTATGTCTTTCACATTTTCTTACAAACACAAAACTTTTTGCAGCAATGATTTATACTGATGCATGTTTCATCTAAGTAAATAACAGGGGCACCAAAAGCTCTTATCTCTTTCACATTTTCTTAGAAACACAAATCTTTTTGCAACAATGATTTATACTGATGCATGTTTCATCTAAGTAAATAACAGGGGCACCAAAAGCTCTTATGTCTTTTCACATGTTCTTACAAACACAAATCTTTTTGCAACAATGATTTATACTGATGCATGTTTCATCTAAGTAAATAAGAGCAGCACCAAAAGCTCTTATGTCTTTCACATTTTCTTACAAAAACAAATCGTTTTGCAACAATGATTTATACTAATGCATGTTTCATCTAAGTAAATAATAGCGGCACCAAAAGTTCTTATCTCTTTCACATTTTCTTACAAAAACAAATCTTTTTGCAACAATGATTTATACTGATGCATGTTTCATCTAAGTAAATAATAGCGGCACCAAAAGTTCTTATCTCTTTCACATTTTCTTGGAAACACAAATCGTTTTGCAACAATGATTTATACTAATGCATGTTTCATCTAAGTAAATAACAACAGCACCAAAAGTTCTTATCTCTTTCACATTTTCTTACAAAAACAAATCTTTTTGCAACAATGATTTATACTGATGCATGTTTCATCTAAGTAAATAAGAGCAGCACCAAAAGCTCTTATGTCTTTCACATTTTCTTACAAAAACAAATCTTTTTGCAACAATGATTTATACTAATGCATGTTTCATCTAAGTAAATAAGAGCAGCACCAAAAGCTCTTATGTCTTTCACATTTTCTTGGAATCACAAATCTTTTTGCAACAATGATTTATACTAATGCATGTTTCATCTAAGTAAATAACAACAGCACCAAAAGTTCTTATCTCTTTCACATTTTCTTACAAAAACAAATCTTTTTGCAACAATGATTTATACTGATGCATGTTTCATCTAAGTAAATAAGAGCAGCACCAAAAGCTCTTATGTCTTTCACATTTTCTTACAAAAACAAATCTTTTTGCAACAATGATTTATACTGATGCATGTTTCATCTAAGTAAATAAGAGCAGCACCAAAAGCTCTTATGTCTTTCACATTTTCTTGGAAACACAAATCTTTTTGCAACAATGATTTATACTGATGCATGTTTCATCTAAGTAAATAAGAGCAGCACCAAAAGCTCTTATGTCTTTCACATTTTCTTGGAATCACAAATCTTTTTGCAACAATGATTTATACTAATGCATGTTTCATCTAAGTAAATAAGAGCAGCACCAAAAGCTCTTATGTCTTTCACATTTTCTTGGAAACACAAATCTTTTTGCAACAATGATTTATACTAATGCATGTTTCATCTAAGTAAATAACAGCGGCACCAAAAGTTCTTATGTCTTTCACATTTTCTTACAAACACAAAACTTTTTGCAGCAATGATTTATACTGATGCATGTTTCATCTAAGTAAATAAGAGCAGCACCAAAAGCTCTTATCTCTTTCACATTTTCTTACAAAAACAAATCTTTTTGCAACAATGATTTATACTAATGCATGTTTCATCTAAGTAAATAACAACAGCACCAAAAGTTTTTATGTCTTTCACATTTTCTTACAAAAACAAATCTTTTTGCAACAATGATTTATACTAATGCATGTTTCATCTAAGTAAATAAGAGCAGCACCAAAAGCTCTTATGTCTTTCACATTTTCTTACAAAAACAAATCTTTTTGCAACAATGATTTATACTAATGCATGTTTCATCTAAGTAAATAAGAGCAGCACCAAAAGCTCTTATCTCTTTCACATTTTCTTGGAAACACAAATCTTTTTGCAACAATGATTTATACTAATGCATGTTTCATCTAAGTAAATAAGAGCAGCACCAAAAGCTCTTATGTCTTTCACATTTTCTTGGAAACACAAATCTTTTTGCAACAATGATTTATACTAATGCATGTTTCATCTAAGTAAATAATAGCGGCACCAAAAGTTCTTATGTCTTTCACATTTTCTTGGAAACACAAATCTTTTTGCAACAATGATTTATACTAATGCATGTTTCATCTAAGTAAATAACAGGGGCACCAAAAGCTCTTATGTCTTTTCACATGTTCTTACAAACACAAATCTTTTTGCAACAATGATTTATACTAATGCATGTTTCATCTAAGTAAATAATAGCGGCACCAAAAGCTCTTATGTCTTTCACATTTTCTTGGAAACACAAATCTTTTTGCAACAATGATTTATACTAATGCATGTTTCATCTAAGTAAATAACAGGGGCACCAAAAGCTCTTATGTCTTTTCACATGTTCTTACAAACACAAATCTTTTTGCAACAATGATTTATACTGATGCATGTTTCATCTAAGTAAATAATAGCGGCACCAAAAGTTCTTATCTCTTTCACATTTTCTTACAAACACAAATCTTTTTGCAACAATGATTTATACTGATGCATGTTTCATCTAAGTAAATAACAACAGCACCAAAAGCTCTTATCTCTTTCACATTTTCTTACAAAAACAAATCTTTTTGCAACAATGATTTATACTGATGCATGTTTCATCTAAGTAAATAAGAGCAGCACCAAAAGCTCTTATGTCTTTCACATTTTCTTACAAAAACAAATCTTTTTGCAACAATGATTTATACTAATGCATGTTTCATCTAAGTAAATAAGAGCAGCACCAAAAGCTCTTATGTCTTTCACATTTTCTTACAAAAACAAATCTTTTTGCAACAATGATTTATACTAATGCATGTTTCATCTAAGTAAATAAGAGCAGCACCAAAAGCTCTTATCTCTTTCACATTTTCTTGGAAACACAAATCTTTTTGCAACAATGATTTATACTAATGCATGTTTCATCTAAGTAAATAATAGCGGCACCAAAAGCTCTTATCTCTTTCACATTTTCTTGGAAACACAAATCTTTTTGCAACAATGATTTATACTAATGCATGTTTCATCTAAGTAAATAAGAGCAGCACCAAAAGCTCTTATCTCTTTCACATTTTCTTGGAAACACAAATCTTTTTGCAACAATGATTTATACTAATGCATGTTTCATCTAAGTAAATAATAGCGGCACCAAAAGCTCTTATCTCTTTCACATTTTCTTGGAAACACAAATCTTTTTGCAACAATGATTTATACTAATGCATGTTTCATCTAAGTAAATAAGAGCAGCACCAAAAGCTCTTATCTCTTTCACATTTTCTTGGAAACACAAATCTTTTTGCAACAATGATTTATACTAATGCATGTTTCATCTAAGTAAATAAGAGCAGCACCAAAAGCTCTTATGTCTTTCACATTTTCTTACAAAAACAAATCTTTTTGCAACAATGATTTATACTAATGCATGTTTCATCTAAGTAAATAAGAGCAGCACCAAAAGCTCTTATCTCTTTCACATTTTCTTGGAAACACAAATCTTTTTGCAACAATGATTTATACTAATGCATGTTTCATCTAAGTAAATAATAGCGGCACCAAAAGCTCTTATCTCTTTCACATTTTCTTGGAAACACAAATCTTTTTGCAACAATGATTTATACTAATGCATGTTTCATCTAAGTAAATAAGAGCAGCACCAAAAGCTCTTATCTCTTTCACATTTTCTTGGAAACACAAATCTTTTTGCAACAATGATTTATACTAATGCATGTTTCATCTAAGTAAATAATAGCGGCACCAAAAGCTCTTATCTCTTTCACATTTTCTTGGAAACACAAATCTTTTTGCAACAATGATTTATACTAATGCATGTTTCATCTAAGTAAATAAGAGCAGCACCAAAAGCTCTTATCTCTTTCACATTTTCTTGGAAACACAAATCTTTTTGCAACAATGATTTATACTAATGCATGTTTCATCTAAGTAAATAAGAGCAGCACCAAAAGCTCTTATGTCTTTCACATTTTCTTACAAAAACAAATCTTTTTGCAACAATGATTTATACTAATGCATGTTTCATCTAAGTAAATAAGAGCAGCACCAAAAGCTCTTATCTCTTTCACATTTTCTTGGAAACACAAATCTTTTTGCAACAATGATTTATACTAATGCATGTTTCATCTAAGTAAATAATAGCGGCACCAAAAGTTCTTATCTCTTTCACATTTTCTTGGAAACACAAATCTTTTTGCAACAATGATTTATACTAATGCATGTTTCATCTAAGTAAATAATAGCGGCACCAAAAGTTCTTATCTCTTTCACATTTTCTTGGAAACACAAATCGTTTTGCAACAATGATTTATACTAATGCATGTTTCATCTAAGTAAATAACAGCGGCACCAAAAGTTCTTATGTCTTTCACATTTTCTTGGAAACACAAATCGTTTTGCAACAATGATTTATACTAATGCATGTTTCATCTAAGTAAATAACAGCGGCACCAAAAGTTCTTATCTCTTTCACATTTTCTTGGAAACACAAATCTTTTTGCAACAATGATTTATACTAATGCATGTTTCATCTAAGTAAATAAGAGCAGCACCAAAAGCTCTTATCTCTTTCACATTTTCTTACAAACACAAATCTTTTTGCAACAATGATTTATACTAATGCATGTTTCATCTAAGTAAATAATAGCGGCACCAAAAGTTCTTATCTCTTTCACATTTTCTTGGAAACACAAATCGTTTTGCAACAATGATTTATACTAATGCATGTTTCATCTAAGTAAATAACAACAGCACCAAAAGTTCTTATCTCTTTCACATTTTCTTACAAAAACAAATCTTTTTGCAACAATGATTTATACTAATGCATGTTTCATCTAAGTAAATAACAACAGCACCAAAAGCTCTTATCTCTTTCACATTTTCTTAGAAACACAAATCTTTTTGCAACAGTGATTTATACTGATGCATGTTTCATCTAAGTAAATAACACTGGCACCAAAAGCTCTTATCTCTTTCACATTTTCTTAGAAACACAAATCTTTTTGCAACAATGATTTATATTGATGCATGTTTCATCTAAGTAAATAACAGGGGCACCAAAAGCTCTTATCTCTTTCACATTTTCTTAGAAACACAAATCTTTTTGCAACAGTGATTTATACTGATGCATGTTTCATCTAAGTAAATAACACTGGCACCAAAAGCTCTTATCTCTTTCACATTTTCTTGGAAACACAAATCTTTTTGCAACAATGATTTATACTGATGCATGTTTCATCTAAGTAAATAACAGCGGCACCAAAAGCTCTTATCTCTTTCACATTTTCTTAGAAACACACATATATTTGCAACAATGACTTATACTAATGCATGTTTCATCTAAGTAAATAACAGGGGCACCAAAAGCTCTTATCTCTTTCACATTTTCTTAGAAACACAAATCTTTTTGCAACAATGATTTATATTGATGCATGTTTCATCTAAGTAAATAACAGGGGCACCAAAAGTTCTCATGTCTCACATTTTCTTATAAACACAAATCTTTTTGCAACAATGATTTATACTGATGCATGTTTCATCTAAGTAAATAACAGGGGCACCAAAAGCTCTTATCTCTTTCACATTTTCGTACAATCACAAATCTGTTTGCAACAATGATTTACACTAATGCATGTTTCATCTAAGTAAATAACAACAGCACCAAAAGCTCTTATCTCCTTTACATTTTCTTACAAACACAAATCTGTTTGCAACAATGATTTATACTGATGCATGTTTCATCTAAGTAAATAACAACAGCACCAAAAGCTGTTATCTCTTTTACATTTTCTTACAAACACAAATCTTTTTGCAACAATGATTTATATTGATACATGTTTCATCTAAGTAAGTAACAGGGGCACCAAAAGCTCTTATGTCTTTCACATTTTCTTAGAAACACAAATCTTTTTGCAACAATGATTTATACTGATGCATGTGTCATCTAAGTAAATAACAACAGCTCCAAAAGCTCTTATCTCTTTCACATTTTCTTAGAAACACGAATCTTTTTGCAACAATGATTTATACTGATGCATGTTTAATCTTAGTAAATAACAGCGGCACCAAAAGCTCTTATCTCTTTCACATTTTCTTACAAAAACAAATCTTTTTGCAACAATGATTTATACTGATGCATGTTTCATCTAAGTAAATAAGAGCAGCACCAAAAGCTCTTATCTCTTTCACATTTTCTTACAAACACAAATCTTTTTGCAACAATGATTTATATTGATGCATGTTTCATCTAAGTAAGTAACAGGGGCACCAAAAGCTCTTATCTCTTTCACATTTTCTTACAAACACAAATCTTTTTGCAACAATGATTTATATTGATGCATGTTTCATCTAAGTAAATAACAGGGGCACCAAAAGCTCTTATCTCTTTCACATTTTCTTACAAACACAAATCTTTTTGCAACAATGATTTATACTAATGCATGTTTCATCTAAGTAAATAACAGCGGCACCAAAAGTTCTTATGTCTTTCACATTTTCTTACAAACACAAAACTTTTTGCAGCAATGATTTATACTGATGCATGTTTCATCTAAGTAAATAACAGGGGCACCAAAAGCTCTTATGTCTTTTCACATGTTCTTACAAACACAAATCTTTTTGCAACAATGATTTATACTGATGCATGTTTCATCTAAGTAAATAACAACAGCACCAAAAGCTCTTATCTCTTTCACATTTTCTTAGAAACACACATCTTTTTGCAACAATGTTTTATACTGATGCATGTTTCATCTAAGTAAATAACAACAGCACCAAAAGCTCTTATGTCTTTCACATTTTCTTACAAAAACAAATCTTTTTGCAACAATGATTTATACTGATGCATGTTTCATCTAAGTAAATAAGAGCAGCACCAAAAGCTCTTATGTCTTTCACATTTTCTTACAAAAACAAATCTTTTTGCAACAATGATTTATACTAATGCATGTTTCATCTAAGTAAATAACAACAGCACCAAAAGCTCTTATGTCTTTCACATTTTCTTGGAAACACAAATCTTTTTGCAACAATGATTTATACTAATGCATGTTTCATCTAAGTAAATAAGAGCAGCACCAAAAGCTCTTATGTCTTTCACATTTTCTTGGAAACACAAATCTTTTTGCAACAATGATTTATACTAATGCATGTTTCATCTAAGTAAATAACAGGGGCACCAAAAGCTCTTATCTCTTTCACATTTTCTTACAAAAACAAATCTTTTTGCAACAATGATTTATACTAATGCATGTTTCATCTAAGTAAATAATAGCGGCACCAAAAGTTCTTATCTCTTTCACATTTTCTTGGAAACACAAATCGTTTTGCAACAATGATTTATACTAATGCATGTTTCATCTAAGTAAATAACAACAGCACCAAAAGTTCTTATCTCTTTCACATTTTCTTACAAAAACAAATCTTTTTGCAACAATGATTTATACTAATGCATGTTTCATCTAAGTAAATAAGAGCAGCACCAAAAGCTCTTATGTCTTTCACATTTTCTTACAAACACAAATCTTTTTGCAACAATGATTTATACTGATGCATGTTTCATCTAAGTAAATAAGAGCAGCACCAAAAGCTCTTATGTCTTTCACATTTTCTTACAAACACAAATCTTTTTGCAACAATGATTTATACTGATGCATGTTTCATCTAAGTAAATAAGAGCAGCACCAAAAGTTCTTATGTCTTTCACATTTTCTTACAAACACAAATCTTTTTGCAACAATGATTTATACTAATGCATGTTTCATCTAAGTAAATAAGAGCAGCACCAAAAGCTCTTATGTCTTTCACATTTTCTTACAAACACAAATCTTTTTGCAACAATGATTTATACTAATGCATGTTTCATCTAAGTAAATAAGAGCAGCACCAAAAGCTCTTATGTCTTTCACATTTTCTTGGAAACACAAATCTTTTTGCAACAATGATTTATACTAATGCATGTTTCATCTAAGTAAATAACAACAGCACCAAAAGCTCTTATGTCTTTCACATTTTCTTGGAAACACAAATCTTTTTGCAACAATGATTTATACTAATGCATGTTTCATCTAAGTAAATAAGAGCAGCACCAAAAGCTCTTATGTCTTTCACATTTTCTTACAAACACAAATCTTTTTGCAACAATGATTTATACTAATGCATGTTTCATCTAAGTAAATAAGAGCAGCACCAAAAGCTCTTATGTCTTTCACATTTTCTTGGAAACACAAATCTTTTTGCAACAATGATTTATACTGATGCATGTTTCATCTAAGTAAATAACAACAGCACCAAAAGCTCTTATGTCTTTCACATTTTCTTACAAACACAAATCTTTTTGCAACAATGATTTATCCTGATGCATGTTTCATCTAAGTAAATAATAGCGGCACCAAAAGTTCTTATCTCTTTCACATTTTCTTGGAAACACAAATCGTTTTGCAACAATGATTTATACTAATGCATGTTTCATCTAAGTAAATAATAGCGGCACCAAAAGTTCTTATCTCTTTCACATTTTCTTGGAAACACAAATCGTTTTGCAACAATGATTTATACTAATGCATGTTTCATCTAAGTAAATAACAACAGCACCAAAAGTTCTTATCTCTTTCACATTTTCTTACAAAAACAAATCTTTTTGCAACAATGATTTATACTAATGCATGTTTCATCTAAGTAAATAAGAGCAGCACCAAAAGCTCTTATGTCTTTCACATTTTCTTGGAAACACAAATCTTTTTGCAACAATGATTTATACTAATGCATGTTTCATCTAAGTAAATAAGAGCAGCACCAAAAGCTCTTATGTCTTTCACATTTTCTTGGAAACACAAATCTTTTTGCAACAATGATTTATACTAATGCATGTTTCATCTAAGTAAATAAGAGCAGCACCAAAAGCTCTTATGTCTTTCACATTTTCTTGGAAACACAAATCTTTTTGCAACAATGATTTATACTAATGCATGTTTCATCTAAGTAAATAAGAGCAGCACCAAAAGCTCTTATGTCTTTCACATTTTCTTACAAACACAAATCTTTTTGCAACAATGATTTATACTAATGCATGTTTCATCTAAGTAAATAAGAGCAGCACCAAAAGTTCTTATCTCTTTCACATTTTCTTACAAAAACAAATCTTTTTGCAACAATGATTTATACTAATGCATGTTTCATCTAAGTAAATAAGAGCAGCACCAAAAGTTCTTATCTCTTTCACATTTTCTTACAAAAACAAATCTTTTTGCAACAATGATTTATACTGATGCATGTTTCATCTAAGTAAATAATAGCAGCACCAAAAGCTCTTATGTCTTTCACATTTTCTTGGAAACACAAATCTTTTTGCAACAATGATTTATACTAATGCATGTTTCATCTAAGTAAATAATAGCGGCACCAAAAGCTCTTATCTCTTTCACATTTTCTTGGAAACACAAATCGTTTTGCAACAATGATTTATACTGATGCATGTTTCATCTAAGTAAATAATAGCGGCACCAAAAGCTCTTATCTCTTTCACATTTTCTTGGAAACACAAATCGTTTTGCAACAATGATTTATACTGATGCATGTTTCATCTAAGTAAATAATAGCGGCACCAAAAGCTCTTATCTCTTTCACATTTTCTTGGAAACACAAATCTTTTTGCAACAATGATTTATACTAATGCATGTTTCATCTAAGTAAATAATAGCGGCACCAAAAGCTCTTATCTCTTTCACATTTTCTTGGAAACACAAATCGTTTTGCAACAATGATTTATACTGATGCATGTTTCATCTAAGTAAATAATAGCGGCACCAAAAGCTCTTATCTCTTTCACATTTTCTTGGAAACACAAATCGTTTTGCAACAATGATTTATACTGATGCATGTTTCATCTAAGTAAATAATAGCGGCACCAAAAGCTCTTATCTCTTTCACATTTTCTTGGAAACACAAATCTTTTTGCAACAATGATTTATACTAATGCATGTTTCATCTAAGTAAATAATAGCGGCACCAAAAGCTCTTATCTCTTTCACATTTTCTTGGAAACACACATCTTTTTGCAACAGTGATTTATATTGATGCATGTTTCATCTAAGTAAATAATAGCGGCACCAAAAGCTCTTATGTCTTTCACATTTTCTTGGAAACACACATCTTTTTGCAACAGTGATTTATATTGATGCATGTTTCATCTAAGTAATTAACAGGGGCACCAAAAGCTCTTATCTCTTTCACATTTTCTTGGAAACACACATCTTTTTGCAACAATGATTTATATTGATGCATGTTTCATCTAAGTAATTAACAGGGGCACCAAAACCTCTTATCTCTTTCACATTTTCTTGGAAACACAAATCGTTTTGCAACAATGATTTATATTGATGCATGTTTCATCTAAGTAAGTAACAGGGGCACCAAAAGCTCTTATCTCTTTCACATTTTCTTAGAAACACAAATCTTTTTGCAACAGTGATTTATATTGATGCATGTTTCATCTAAGTAAATAACAGGGGCACCAAAAGCTCTTATCTCTTTCACATTTTCTTAGAAACACAAATCTTTTTGCAACAGTGATTTATACTGATGCATGTTTCATCTAAGTAAATAACACTGGCACCAAAAGCTCTTATCTCTTTCACATTTTCTTAGAAACACAAATCTTTTTGCAACAATGATTTATACTGATGCATGTTTCATCTAAGTAAATAACAGCGGCACCAAAAGCTCTTATCTCTTTCACATTTTCTTAGAAACACAAATCTTTTTGCAACAATGATTTATATTGATGCATGTTTCATCTAAGTAAATAACAGGGGCACCAAAAGCTCTTATCTCTTTCACATTTTCTTAGAAACACAAATCTTTTTGCAACAGTGATTTATACTGATGCATGTTTCATCTAAGTAAATAACACTGGCACCAAAAGCTCTTATCTCTTTCACATTTTCTTAGAAACACAAATCTTTTTGCAACAATGATTTATACTGATGCATGTTTCATCTAAGTAAATAACAGCGGCACCAAAAGCTCTTATCTCTTTCACATTTTCTTAGAAACACACATATATTTGCAACAATGACTTATACTAATGCATGTTTCATCTAAGTAAATAACAGGGGCACCAAAAGCTCTTATCTCTTTCACATTTTCTTAGAAACACAAATCTTTTTGCAACAATGATTTATATTGATGCATGTTTCATCTAAGTAAATAACAGGGGCACCAAAAGTTCTCATGTCTCACATTTTCTTATAAACACAAATCTTTTTGCAACAATGATTTATACTGATGCATGTTTCATCTAAGTAAATAACAGGGGCACCAAAAGCTCTTATCTCTTTCACATTTTCGTACAATCACAAATGTGTTTGCAACAATGATTTACACTAATGCATGTTTCATCTAAGTAAATAACAACAGCACCAAAAGCTCTTATCTCCTTTACATTTTCTTACAAACACAAATCTGTTTGCAACAATGATTTATACTGATGCATGTTTCATCTAAGTAAATAACAACAGCACCAAAAGCTGTTATCTCTTTTACATTTTCTTACAAACACAAATCTTTTTGCAACAATGATTTATATTGATACATGTTTCATCTAAGTAAGTAACAGGGGCACCAAAAGCTCTTATGTCTTTCACATTTTCTTAGAAACACAAATCTTTTTGCAACAATGATTTATACTGATGCATGTGTCATCTAAGTAAATAACAACAGCTCCAAAAGCTCTTATCTCTTTCACATTTTCTTAGAAACACGAATCTTTTTGCAACAATGATTTATACTGATGCATGTTTAATCTTAGTAAATAACAGCGGCACTAAAAGCTCTTATCTCTTTCACATTTTCTTACAAACACAAATCTGTTTGCAACAATGATTTATACTGATGCATGATTCATCTAAGTAAATAACAGCAGCACCAAAAGCTCTTTTGTCTTTCACATTTTCTTAGAAACACAAATCGTTTTGCAACAATGATTTATACTAATGCATGTTTCATCTAAGTAAATAAGAGGGGCACCAAAAGCTCTTATCTCTTTCATGTTTTCTTAGAAACACAAATCTTTTTGCAACAGTGATTTATACTGATGCATGTTTCATGTAAGTAAATAACTGCGGCACCAAAAGGTCTTATCTCTTTCACATTTTCTTAGAAACACAAATCTTTTTGCAACAATGATTTATACTGATGCATGTTTCATCTAAGTAAATAACAGCGGCACCAAAAGCTTTTATCTGTTTCACATTTTCTTAGAAACACAAATCTTTTTGCAACAATGATTTATACTAATGCATGTTTCCTCTAAGTAAATATCAGCGGCACCAAAAGCCCTTATCTCATTCAAATTTTCTTAGAAACACAAATCTGTCTGCAACAATGATTTATACTTATGCATGTTTAATCTAAGTAAATAACAGCGGCACCATAAGCTCTTATCTCTTTCACATTTTCTGAGAAACACAACTCTTTTTGCAACAATGATTTATACTGATGCATGTTTCATCTTAGTAAATAACAGCGGCACCAAAAGCTCTTATCTCTTTCACATTTTCTTACAAACACAAATCTGTTTACAACAATGATTTATACTGATGCATGTTTCATTTAAGTAAATAACAACAGCACCAAAAGCTCTTCTCTTTCACATTTTCTTACAAACACAAATCTGTTTGCAACAATGATTTATACTGATGCATGTTTCAGCTAAGTAAATAACAGCGGCACCAAAAGTTCTTATCTCATTCACATTTTCTTACAAACACAAATCTTTTTGCAACACTGATTTATATTGATGCATGTTTCATCTAAGTAAATAACAGGGGCACCAAAAGTTCTCATGTCGTTCACATTTTCTTACAAACACAAATCTTTTTGCAGCAATGATTTATACTGATGCATGTTTCATCTAAGTAAATAACAGGGGCACCAAAAGTTCTTATCTCTTTCACATTTTCTTACAAACACAAATCTTTTTGCAACAATGATTTATATTGATACATGTTTCATCTAAGTAAATAACAGGGGCACCAAAAGCTCTTATGTCTTTCACATTTTCTTAGAAACACAAATCTTTTTGCAACAATGATTTATACTGATGCATGTTTCATCTAAGTAAATAACAACAGCTCCAAAAGCTCTTATCTCTTTCACATTTTCTTAGAAACACGAATCTTTTTGCAACAATGATTTATACTGATGCATATTTCATCTAACTCATAACAGGGGCACCAAAAGCTCTTATCTCTCTCACATTTTCTTAGAAACACAAATCTTTTTGCAACAATGATTTATACTGATGCATGTTTCATCTAAGTAAGTAACAGCAGCACCAAAAGCTCTTATGTCTTTCACATTTTCTTAGAAACACAAATCGTTTTGCAACAATGATTTATACTAATTCATGTTTCATGTAAGTAAATAACAGGGGCACCAAAAGCTCTTATCTCTTTCATGTTTTTTGTTAGAAACACAAATCTTTTTGCAACAGTGATTTATACTGATGCATGTTTCATGTAAGTAAATAACTGCGGCACCAAAAGGTCTTATCTCTTTCACATTTTCTTAGAAACACAAATCTTTTTGCAACAATGATTTATACTGATGCATGTTTCATCTAAGTAAATAACAGCGGCACCAAAAGCTCTTATCTGTTTCACATTTTCTTAGAAACACAAATATTTTTGCAACAATGATTTATACTGATGCATGTTTCATCTAAGTAAATAACAGGGGCACCAAAAGCTCTTATCTCTTTCACATTTTCTTAGAAACAGAAATCTTTTTGCAACAGTGATTTATATTGATGCATGTTTCATCTAAGTAAATAACAGGGGCACCAAAAGTTCTCGTGTGTTTCACATTTTCTTACAAACACAAATCTTTTTGCAACAATGATTTATACTGATGCATGTTTCATCTAAGTAAATAACAGGGGCACCAAAAGTTCTTATCTCTTTCACATTTTCTTACAAACACAAATCTGTTTGCAACAATGATTTATACTGATGCATGTTTCATCTAAGTAAATAACAACAGCACCAAAAGCTCTTATCTCTTTCACATTTTCTTACAAACACAAATCTTTTTGCAACAATGATTTATATTGATACATGTTTCATCTAAGTAAGTAACAGGGGCACCAAAAGCTCTTATGTCTTTCACATTTTCTTAGAAACACAAATCTTTTTGCAACAATGATTTATACTGATGCATGTTTCATCTAAGTAAATAACAACAGCTCCAAAAGCTCTTATCTCTTTCACATTTTCTTAGAAACACGAATCTTTTTGCAACAATGATTTATACTGATGCATGTTTCATCTAACTAATAACAGGGGCACCAAAAGCTCTTATCTCTCTCACATTTTCTTAGAAACACAAATCTTTTTGCAACAAAGATTTATACTGATGCATGTTTCATCTAAGTAAATAACAGCAGCACCAAAAGCTCTTATGTCTTTCACATTTTCTTAGAAACACAAATCGTTTTGCAACAATGATTTATACTAATGCATGTTTCATCTAAGTAAATAACAGGGGCACCAAAAGTTCTTATCTCTTTCATGTTTTCTTAGAAACACAAATCTTTTTGCAACAGTGATTTATACTGATGCATGTTTCATGTAAGTAAATATCAGCGGCACCAAAAGCCCTTATCTCTTTCACATTTTCTTAGAAACACAAATCTGTCTGCAACAATGATTTATACTGATGCATGTTTCATCTAAGTAAATAACAACAGCTCCAAAAGCTCTTATCTCTTTCACATTTTCTTAGAAACACGAATCTTTTTGCAACAATGATTTATACTGATGCATGTTTCATCTAACTAATAACAGGGGCACCAAAAGCTCTTATCTCTCTCACATTTTCTTAGAAACACAAATCTTTTTGCAACAATGATTTATACTGATGCATGTTTCATCTAAGTAAATAACAGCAGCACCAAAAGCTCTTATGTCTTTCACATTTTCTTAGAAACACAAATCGTTTTGCAACAATGATTTATACTAATGCATGTTTCATCTAAGTAAATAACAGGGGCACCAAAAGCTCTTATCTCTTTCATGTTTTCTTAGAAACACAAATCTTTTTGCAACAGTGATTTATACTGATGCATGTTTCATGTAAGTAAATAACTGCGGCACCAAAAGGTCTTATCTATTTCACATTTTCTTAGAAACACAAATCTTTTTGCAACAATGATTTATACTGATGCATGTTTCATCTAAGTAAATAACAGCGCACCAAAAGCTCTTATCTGTTTCACATTTTCTTAGAAACACAAATCTTTTTGCAACAATGATTTATACTGATGCATGTTTCATCTAAGTAAATATCAGCGGCACCAAAAGCCCTTATCTCTTTCACATTTTCTTACAAACACAAATCTGTTTGCAACAATGATTTATACTGATGCATGTTTCATCTAAGTAAATAACAGCGGCACCAAAAGTTCTTATTTCTTTCACATTTTCTTACAAACACAAATCTGTTTGCAACAATGATTTATACTGATGCATGTTTCATCTAAGTAAATAACACTGGCACCAAAAGCTCTTATCTCTTTCACATTTTCTTACAAACACAAATCTGTTTGCAACAATGATTTATACTGATGCATGTTTCATCTAAGTAAATAACAGCGGCACCAAAAGTTCTTATTTCTTTCACATTTTCTTACAAACACAAATCTTTTTGCAACACTGATTTTTATTGATGCATGTTTCATCTAAGTAAATAACAACAGCACCAAAAGCTCTTATCTCTTTCACATTTTCTTACAAACACAAATCTTTTTGCAACCATGATTTATACTGATGCATGTTTCATCTAAGTAAATAACAGGGGCACCAAAAGCTCTTATCTCTTTCACATTTTCTTAGAAACACGAATCTTTTTCAGCAATGATTTATACTGATGCATGTTTCATCTAACTAATAACAGGGGCACCAAAAGCTCTTATCTGTTTCACATTTTCTTACAAACACAAATCTTTTTGCAACAATGATTTATACTGATGCATGTTTCATCTAAGTAAATAATAGCGGCACCAAAAGCCCTTATCTGTTTCACATTTTCTTAGAAACACGAATCTTTTTCAGCAATGATTTATACTGATGCATGTTTCATCTAACTAATAACAGGGGCACCAAAAGCTCTTATCTGTTTCACATTTTCTTACAAACACAAATCTTTTTGCAACAATGATTTATACTGATGCATGTTTCATCTAAGTAAATAACAGCAGCACCAAAAGCTCTTATGTCTCTCACATTTTCTTAGAAACACAAATCTTTTTGCAACAATGATTTATACTGATGCATGTTTCATCTAAGTAAATAACAGCAGCACCAAAAGCTCTTATGTCTCTCACATTTTCTTAGAAACACAAATCTTTTTGCAACAATGATTTATACTGATGCATGTTTCATCTAAGTAAATAACAGCAGCACCAAAAGCTCTTATGTCTCTCACATTTTCTTAGAAACACAAATCTTTTTGCAACAATGATTTATACTAATGCATGTTTCATCTAAGTAAATAACAGGGGCACCAAAAGCTCTTATGTCTCTCACATTTTCTTAGAAACACAAATCTTTTTGCAACAATGATTTATACTAATGCATGTTTCATCTAAGTAAATAACAGCAGCACCAAAAGCTCTTATGTCTCTCACATTTTCTTAGAAACACAAATCTTTTTGCAACAATGATTTATACTAATGCATGTTTCATCTAAGTAAATAACAGCAGCACCAAAAGCTCTTATGTCTCTCACATTTTCTTAGAAACACAAATCTTTTTGCAACAATGATTTATACTAATGCATGTTTCATCTAAGTAAATAACAGGGGCACCAAAAGCTCTTATGTCTCTCACATTTTCTTAGAAACACAAATCTTTTTGCAACAATGATTTATACTAATGCATGTTTCATCTAAGTAAATAACAGCAGCACCAAAAGCTCTTATCTCTTTTACATTTTCTTACAAACACAAATCTTTTTGCAACAATGATTTATACTGATGCATGTTTCATCTAAGTAAATAACAGCAGCACCAAAAGCTCTTATCTCTCACATTTTCTTAGAAACACGAATCTTTTTGCAACAATGATTTATAGTGATGCATGTTTCATCTAAGTAAATAACAGCAGCACCAAAAGCTCTTATCTCTTTTACATTTTCTTACAAACACAAATCTTTTTGCAACAATGATTTATACTGATGCATGTTTCATCTAAGTAAATAACAACAGCACCAAAAGCCCTTATCTGTTTCGCATTTTCTTACAAACACAAATCTTTTTGCAACAATGATTTATACTGATGCATGTTTCATCTAAGTAAATAATAGCGGCACCAAAAGCTCTTATGTCTCTCACATTTTCTTAGAAACACAAATCTTTTTGCAACAATGATTTATACTTATGCATGTTTCATCTAAGTAAATAATAGCGGCACCAAAAGCTCTTATGTCTCTCACATTTTCTTAGAAACACAAATCTTTTTGCAACAATGATTTATACTAATGCATGTTTCATCTAAGTAATTAACAGGGGCACCAAAAGCTCTTATCTCTTTCACATTTTCTTAGAAACACAAATCTTTTTGCAACAATGATTTATATTGATGCATGTTTCATCTAAGTAAATAACAGGGGCACCAAAAGCTCTTATCTCTTTCACATTTTCTTAGAAACACAAATCTTTTTGCAACAGTGATTTATACTGATGAAACATGCAAACATTGTTTGCAAATGCTTTTTGCAACAATAATTTATACTGATGCATGTTTCATCTAAGTAAATAACAGGGGCACCAAAAGCTCTTATGTCTTTCACATGTTCTTAGAAACACAAATCTTTTTTAACAATGATTTATACTGATGCATGTTTCATCTAAGTAAATAACAGCGGCACCAAAAGCTCTTATGTCTTTCACATTTTCTTACAAACACAAATCTTTTTGCAACAATGATTTATACTGATGCATGTTTCATCTAAGTAAATAACAGCTGCACCAAAAGTTCCTATCTCTTTTACATTTTCTTACAAACACAAATCTTTTTGCAACACTGATTTATATTGATGCATGTTTCATCTAAGTAAATAACAGGGGCACCAAAAGCTCTTATCTCTTTCACATTTTCTTAGAAACACAAATCGTTTTGCAACAATGATTTATGTTGATGCATGTTTCATCTAAGTAGATAAAAGGGGCACCAAAAGTTCTCATATCTTTCACATTTTCTTAGAAACACAAATCTTTTTGCAAAAATGATTTATACTGATGCATGTTTCATCTAAGTAAATAACAGCTGCACCAAAAGTTCCTATCTCTTTTACATTTTCTTACAAACACAAATCTTTTTGCAACACTGATTTATATTGATGCATGTTTCATCTAAGTAAATAACAGGGGCACCAAAAGCTCTTATCTCTTTCACATTTTCTTAGAAACACAAATCGTTTTGCAACAATGATTTATACTGATACATATTTCATCTAAGTAAATAACAGGGGCACCAAAAGCTCTTATGGCTTTCACATTTTCTTAGAAACACAAATCTTTTTGCAACAATGATTTATACTGATGCATGTTTCATCTAAGTAAATAACAACAGCACCAAAAGCTCTTATCTCTTTCACATTTTCTTAGGAACACGAATCATTTTGCAACAATGATTTATACTGATGCATGTTTCATCTAACTAATAACAGGGGCACCAAAAGCTCTTATCTCTCTCACATTTTCTTATAAACACAAATCTTTTTGCAACAATGATTTATACTGATGCATGTTTCATCTAAGTAGATAACAGCGGCACCAAAAGTTCTTATGTCTTTTCACATTTTCTTACAAGAACAAATCTTTTTGCAACAATGATTTATACTGATGCATGTTTCATCTAAGTAAATAACAGGGGCACCAAAAGTTCTTATGTCTTTCACATTTTCTTACAAACACAAATCTTTTTGCAGCAATGATTTATACTGATGCATGTTTCATCTAAGTAAATAACAGCGGCACCAAAGGTCTTATCTCTTTCACATTTTCTTACAAACACAAATCTTTTTGCAACAATGATTTATACTGATACATGTTTCATCTAAGTAAATAACAGTGGCACCAAAGGTTCCTATCTCTTTCACGTTTTCTTACAAACACAAATCTTTTTGCAACACTGTATTTATACTGATGCATGTTTCATCTAAGTAAATAACGGGGGCACCAAAAGTTCTTATGTCTTTCACATTTTCTTACAAACACAAATCTTTTTGCAACAATGATTTATACTGATGCATGTTTCATCTAAGTAAATAACAGCGGCACCAAAGGTCTTATCTCTTTCACGTTTTCTTAGAAACACACATATATTTGCAACAATGATTTATACTGATGCATGTTTCATCTAAGTAAATAACAGAGGCACCAAAAGCTCTTATGTCTTTCACATTTTCTTAGAAACACAAATCTTTTTGCAACACTGTATTTATACTGATGCATGTTTCATCTAAGTAAATAACAACAGCACCAAAAGCTCTTATCTCTCTCACATTTTCTTAGAAACACAAATCCTTTTGCAACAATGATTTATACTGATGCATGTTTCATCTAAGTAAATAACAGCGGCACCAAAAGTTCTTATGTCTTTTCACATTTTCTTACAAACACAAATCTTTTTGCAACAATGATTTATACTGATGCATGTTTCATCTAAGTAAATAACAGGGGCACCAAAAGTTCTTATGTCTTTCACATTTTCTTACAAACACAAATCTTTTTGCAACAATGATTTATACTGATGCATGTTTCATCTAAGTAAATAATAGCGGCACCAAAAGTTCTTATGTCTTTCACATTTTCTTACAAACACAAATCTTTTTGCAGCAATGATTTATACTGATGCATGTTTCATCTAAGTAAATAATAGCGGCACCAAAAGTTCTTATGTCTTTCACATTTTCTTAAAAACACAAATCTTTTTGCAACAATGATTTATACTGATGTATGTTTCATCTAAGTAAATAACAGCGGCACCAAAAGTTCTTATCTCTTTCACATTTTCTTACAAACACAAATTTTTTTGGAACAATGATTTATACTGATACATGTTTCATCTAAGTAAATAACAGCGGCACCAAAAGCTCTTATGTCTTTCACATTTTCTTAGAAACACAAATCAGTTTGCAACACTGTATTTATACTGATGCATGTTTCATCTAAGTAAATAACAGGGGCACCAAAAGTTCTTATGTCTTTCACATTTTCTTACAAACACAAATCTTATTGCAACAATGATTTATACTGATACATGTTTCATCTAAGTAAATAACAACAGCACCAAAAGCTCTTATCTGTTTCACATTTTCTTACAAACACAAATCTTTTTGCAACAATGATTTATACTGATACATGTTTCATCTAAGTAAATAACAGGGGCACCAAAAGCTCTTATGTCTTTCACATTTTCTTAGAAACACAAATCTTTATGCAACAATGATTTATACTGATGCATGTTTCATCTAAGTAAATAACAACAGCACCAAAAGCTCTTATCTCTTTCACATTTTCTTAGAAACACGAATCTTTTTGCAACAATGATTTATACTGATGCATGTTTCATCTAAGTAAATAACAACAGCACCAAAAGCTCTTATCTCTCTCACTTTTTCTTAGAAACACAAATCCTTTTGCAACAATGATTTATACTGATGCATGTTTCATCTAAGTAAATAACAGCGGCACCAAAAGTTCTTATGTCTTTTCACATTTTCTTACAAACACAAATCTTTTTGCAACAATGATTTATACTGATGCATGTTTCATCTAAGTAAATAACAGGGGCACCAAAAGTTCTTATGTGTTTCACATTTTCTTACAAACACAAATCTTTTTGCAACAATGATTTATACTGATGCATGTTTCATCTAAGTAAATAATAGCGGCACCAAAAGTTCTTATGTCTTTCACATTTTCTTACAAACACAAATCTTTTTGCAACATTGATTTATACTGATGTATGTTTCAACTAAGTAAATAACAGCGTCACCATAAATTCTTATCTCTTTCACATTTTCTTACAAACACAAATCTTTTTGCAACACTGATTTATATTGATGCATGTTTCATCTAAGTAAATAACAGGGGCACCAAAAGCTCTTATCTCTTTCACATTTTCTTACAAACACAAATCTTTTTGCAACAATGATTTATATTGATGCATGTTTCATCTAAGTAAATAACATGGGCACCAAAAGTTCTCATGTCTTTCACATTTTCTTACAAACACAAATGTTTTTGCAACAATGGTTTATACTCATGCATGTTTCATCTGAGTAAATAACAGGGGCCCAAAAGTTCTTATCTCTTTCACATTTTCTTACAAACACAAATCTGTTTGCAACAATGATTTATACTGATGCATGTTTCATCTAAGTAAATAACAACAGCACCAAAAGCTCTTATCTCTTTCACATTTTCTTGGAAACACAAATCGTTTTGCAACAATGATTTATACTAATGCATGTTTCATCTAAGTAAATAACAGGGGCACCAAAAGCTCTTATCTCTTTCACATTTTCTTTGAAACACAAATCTTTTTGCAACAGTGATTTATACTGATGCATGTTTCATTTAAGTAAATAACAACAGCACCAAAAGCTCTTATCTCTTTCACATTTTCTTAGAAACACAAATCTTTTTGAACAATGATTTATACTGATGCATGTTTCATCTAAGTAAATAACAGCGGCACCAAAAGCTCTTATCTCTTTCACATTTTCTTAGAAACACAAATATTTTTGCAACAATGATTTATACTGATGCATGTTTCATCTAAGTAAATAACAGGGGCACCAAAAGCTCTTATCTCTTTCACATTTTCTTAGAAACACAAATCTTTTTGCAACAGTGATTTATATTGATGCATGTTTCATCTAAGTAAATAACAGGGGCACCAAAAGTTCTCATGTCTTTCACATTTTCTTACAACACAAATCTTTTTGCAACAATGATGTATACTGATGCATGTTTCATCTAAGTAAATAACAGGGGCACCAAAAGTTCTTATCTCTTTCACATTTTCTTACAAACACAAATCTGTTTGCAACAATGATTTATACTGATGCATGTATCATCTGAGTAAATAACAACAGCACCAAAAGCTCTTATCTCTTTCACATTTTCTTACAAACACAAATCTGTTTGCAACAATGATTTATACTGATGCATGTTTCATCTAAGTAAATAACAACAGCACCAAAAGCCCTTATCTGTTTCGCATTTTCTTACAAACACAAATCTTTTTGCAACAATGATTTATACTGATGCATGTTTCATCTAAGTAAATAATAGCGGCACCAAAAGCTCTTATGTCTCTCACATTTTCTTAGAAACACAAATCTTTTTGCAACAATGATTTATACTTATGCATGTTTCATCTAAGTAAATAATAGCGGCACCAAAAGCTCTTATGTCTCTCACATTTTCTTAGAAACACAAATCTTTTTGCAACAATGATTTATACTAATGCATGTTTCATCTAAGTAATTAACAGGGGCACCAAAAGCTCTTATCTCTTTCACATTTTCTTAGAAACACAAATCTTTTTGCAACAATGATTTATATTGATGCATGTTTCATCTAAGTAAATAACAGGGGCACCAAAAGCTCTTATCTCTTTCACATTTTCTTAGAAACACAAATCTTTTTGCAACAGTGATTTATACTGATGAAACATGCAAACATTGTTTGCAAATGCTTTTTGCAACAATAATTTATACTGATGCATGTTTCATCTAAGTAAATAACAGGGGCACCAAAAGCTCTTATGTCTTTCACATGTTCTTAGAAACACAAATCTTTTTTAACAATGATTTATACTGATGCATGTTTCATCTAAGTAAATAACAGCGGCACCAAAAGCTCTTATGTCTTTCACATTTTCTTAGAAACACAAATCTTTTTGCAACACTGTATTTATACTGATGCATGTTTCATCTCAGTAAATAACAGGGGCACCAAAAGTTCTTATGTCTTTCACATTTTCTTACAAACACAAATCTTTTTGCAACAATGATTTATACTGATGCATGTTTCATCTAAGTAAATAACAGCTGCACCAAAAGTTCCTATCTCTTTTACATTTTCTTACAAACACAAATCTTTTTGCAACACTGATTTATATTGATGCATGTTTCATCTAAGTAAATAACAGGGGCACCAAAAGCTCTTATCTCTTTCACATTTTCTTAGAAACACAAATCGTTTTGCAACAATGATTTATGTTGATGCATGTTTCATCTAAGTAGATAAAAGGGGCACCAAAAGTTCTCATATCTTTCACATTTTCTTAGAAACACAAATCTTTTTGCAAAAATGATTTATACTGATGCATGTTTCATCTAAGTAAATAACAGGGGCACCAAAAGTTCTTATCTCTTTGACGTTTTCTTACAAACACAAATCTGTTTGCAACAATGATTTATACTGATGCATGTTTCATCTAAGTAAATAACAACAGCACCAAAAGCTCTTATCTCTTTCACATTTTCTTACAAACACAAATCTTTTTGCAACAATGATTTATACTGATACATATTTCATCTAAGTAAATAACAGGGGCACCAAAAGCTCTTATGGCTTTCACATTTTCTTAGAAACACAAATCTTTTTGCAACAATGATTTATACTGATGCATGTTTCATCTAAGTAAATAACAACAGCACCAAAAGCTCTTATCTCTTTCACATTTTCTTAGGAACACGAATCATTTTGCAACAATGATTTATACTGATGCATGTTTCATCTAACTAATAACAGGGGCACCAAAAGCTCTTATCTCTCTCACATTTTCTTATAAACACAAATCTTTTTGCAACAATGATTTATACTGATGCATGTTTCATCTAAGTAGATAACAGCGGCACCAAAAGTTCTTATGTCTTTTCACATTTTCTTACAAGAACAAATCTTTTTGCAACAATGATTTATACTGATGCATGTTTCATCTAAGTAAATAACAGGGGCACCAAAAGTTCTTATGTCTTTCACATTTTCTTACAAACACAAATCTTTTTGCAGCAATGATTTATACTGATGCATGTTTCATCTAAGTAAATAACAGCGGCACCAAAGGTCTTATCTCTTTCACATTTTCTTACAAACACAAATCTTTTTGCAACAATGATTTATACTGATGCGTGTTTCATCTAAGTAAATAATAGCGGCACCAAAAGTTCTTATGTCTTTCACATTTTCTTACAAACACAAATCTTTTTGCAACATTGATTTATACTGATGTATGTTTCAACTAAGTAAATAACAGCGTCACCATAAGTTCTTATCTCTTTCACATTTTCTTACAAACACAAATCTTTTTGCAACACTGATTTATATTGATGCATGTTTCATCTAAGTAAATAACACGGGCACCAAAAGCTCTTATCTCTTTCACATTTTCTTACAAACACAAATCTTTTTGCAACAATGATTTATATTGATGCATGTTTCATCTAAGTAAATAACATGGGCACCAAAAGTTCTCATGTCTTTCACATTTTCTTACAAACACAAATGTTTTTGCAACAATGGTTTATACTCATGCATGTTTCATCTGAGTAAATAACAGGGGCCCAAAAGTTCTTATCTCTTTCACATTTTCTTACAAACACAAATCTGTTTGCAACAATGATTTATACTGATGCATGTTTCATCTAAGTAAATAACAACAGCACCAAAAGCTCTTATCTCTTTCACATTTTCTTGGAAACACAAATCGTTTTGCAACAATGATTTATACTAATGCATGTTTCATCTAAGTAAATAACAGGGGCACCAAAAGCTCTTATCTCTTTCACATTTTCTTTGAAACACAAATCTTTTTGAACAATGATTTATACTGATGCATGTTTCATCTAAGTAAATAACAGCGGCACCAAAAGCTCTTATCTCTTTCACATTTTCTTAGAAACACAAATATTTTTGCAACAATGATTTATACTGATGCATGTTTCATCTAAGTAAATAACAGGGGCACCAAAAGCTCTTATCTCTTTCACATTTTCTTAGAAACACAAATCTTTTTGCAACAGTGATTTATATTGATGCATGTTTCATCTAAGTAAATAACAGGGGCACCAAAAGTTCTCATGTCTTTCACATTTTCTTACAACACAAATCTTTTTGCAACAATGATGTATACTGATGCATGTTTCATCTAAGTAAATAACAGGGGCACCAAAAGTTCTTATCTCTTTCACATTTTCTTACAAACACAAATCTGTTTGCAACAATGATTTATACTGATGCATGTATCATCTGAGTAAATAACAACAGCACCAAAAGCTCTTATCTCTTTCACATTTTCTTACAAACACAAATCTGTTTGCAACAATGATTTATACTGATGCATGTTTCATCTAAGTAAATAACAACAGCACCAAAAGCTCTTATCTCTTTCACATTTTCTTACAAACACAAATCTTTTTGCAACAATGATTTATATTGATACATGTTTCATCTAAGTAAGTAACAGGGGCACCAAAAGCTCTTATGTCTTTCACATTTTCTTAGAAACACAAATATTTTGCAACAATGATTTATACTGATGCATGTTTCATCTAAGTAAATAACAACAGCTCCAAAAGCTCTTATCTCTTTCACATTTTCTTACAAACACAAATCTTTTTGCAACAATGATTTATACTGATGTATGTTTCATCTAAGTAAATAACAACAGCTCCAAAAGCTCTTATCTCTTTCACATTTACTTAGAAACACAGATCTTTTTGCAACACTGTATTTATACTGATGCTCGTTTCATCTAAGTAAATAACAGGGGCACCAAACGTTCTTATGTCTTTCACATTTTCTTACAAACACAAATCTTTTTGCAACAATGATTTATACTGATGCATGTTTCATCTAAGTAAATAACAGCTGCACCAAAAGTTCCTATCTCTTTTACATTTTCTTACAAACACAAATCTTTTTGCACCACTGATTTATATTGATGCATGTTTCATCTAAGTAAATAACAGGGGCACCAAAAGCACTTATCTCTTTCACATTTTCTTAGAAACACAAATCTTTTTGCAACAATGATTTATATTGATGCATGTTTCATCTAAGTAAATAAAAGGGGCACCAAAAGTTCTCATGTCTTTCACATTTTCTTAGAAACACAAATCTTTTTGCAAAAATGATTTATACTGATGCATGTTTCATCTAAGTAATTAACAGGGGCACCAAAAGTTCTTATCTCTTTCACGTTTTCTTACAAGCACAAATCTTTTTGCCACAATGATTTATACTGATGCATGTTTCATCTAAGTAAATAACAGCTGCACCAAAAGTTCCTATCTCTTTTACATTTTCTTACAAACACAAATCTTTTTGCACCACTGATTTATATTGATGCATGTTTCATCTAAGTAAATAAAAGGGGCACCAAAAGTTCTCATGTCTTTCACATTTTCTTAGAAACACAAATCTTTTTGCAAAAATGATTTATACTGATGCATGTTTCATCTAAGTAAACAACAGGGGCACCAAAAGTTCTCATGTCTTTCACATTTTCTTACAAGCACAAATCTGTTTGCAACAATGATTTATACTGATGCATGTTTCATCTAAGTAAATAACAACAGCACCAAAAGCTCTTATCTCTTTCACATTTTCTTACAAACACAAATCTTTTTGCAACACTGATTTATATTGATGCATGTTTCATCTAAGTAAATAACAGGGGCACCAAAAGCTCTTATCTCTTTCACATTTTCTTACAAACACAAATCTTTTTGCAACACTGATTTATATTGATGCATGTTTCATCTAAGTAAATAACAGGGGCACCAAAGGTCTTATCTCTTTCACATTTTCTTAGAAACACGAATCTTTTTGCAAGAATGATTTATACTGATGCATGTTTCATCTAACTAATAACAGGGGCACCAAAAGCTCTTATCTCTCTCACATTTTCTTAGAAACACAAATCTTTTTGCAACAATGATTAATACTGATGCATGTTTCATCTAAGTAAATAACAGCGGTACCAAAAGTTCTTATGTCTTTTCACATGTTCTTACAAACACAAATCTTTTTGCAGCAATGATTTATACTGATGCATGTTTCATCTAAGTAAATAACAGGGGCACCAAAAGTTCTTATGTCTTTCACATTTTCTTACAAGCACAAATCTTTTTGCAACAATGATTTATACTGATGCATGTTTCATCTAAGTAAATAATAGCGGCACCAAAAGTTCTTATGTCTTTCACATTTTCTTACAAACACAAATCTTTTTGCAACAATGATTTATACTGATGCATGTTTCATCTAAGTAAATAACAGCGGCACCAAAGGTCTTATCTCTTTCACATTTTCTTACAAACACAAATCTTTTTGCAACAATGATTTATACTGATACATGTTTCATCTAAGTAAATAACAGCGGCACCAAAAGCTCTTATGTCTTTCACATTTTCTTAGAAACACAAATCTTTTTGCAACACTGTATTTATACTGATGCATGTTTCATCTAAGTAAATAACAGTGGCACCAAAAGCTCTTATGTCTTTCACATTTTCTTACAAACACAAATCTTTTTGCAACACTGATTTATATTGATGCATGTTTCATCTAAGTAAATAACAGTGGCACCAAAAGCTCTTATCTCTTTCACATTTTCTTACAAACAAAAATCTTTTTGAAAAAATGATTTATATTGATGCATGTTTCATCTAAGTAAATAACAGGGGCACCAAACGTTCTTATGTCTTTCACATTTTCTTACAAACACGAATCTTTTTCAACAATGATTTATACTGATGCATGTTTCATCTAACTAATAACAGGGGCACCAAAAGCTCTTATCTCTCTCACATTTTCTTAGAAACACAAATCTTTTTGCAACAATGATTTATACTGATGCATGTTTCATCTAAGTAAATAACAGCAGCACCAAAGGCTTTTATGTCTTTCACATTTTCTTAGAAACACAAATCATTTTGCAACAATGATTTATACTAATGCATGTTTCATCTAAGTAATTAACAGGGGCACCAAAAGCTCTTATCTCTTTCACATTTTCTTGGAAACACAAATCGTTTTGCAACAATGATTTATACTAATGCATGTTTCATCTAAGTAAATAACAGGGGCACCAAAAGTTTTCATGTCTTTCACATTTTCTTGGAAACACAAATATTTTTGCAACAATGATTTATATTGATGCATGTTTCATCTAAGTAAATAACAGGGGCACCAAAAGTTCTCATGTCTTTCACATTTTCTTACGAACACAAATCTTTTTGCAACAATGATTTATACTGATGCATGTTTCATCTAAGTAAATAACAGGGGCACCAAAAGTTCTTATCTCTTTCACATTTTCTTACAAACACAAATCTGTTTGCAACAATGATTTATACTGATGCATGTTTCATCTAAGTAAATAACAGGGGCACCAAAAGTTCTTATCTCTTTCACATTTTCTTACAAACACAAATCTGTTTGCAACAATGATTTATACTGATGCATGTTTCATCTGAGTAAATAACAACAGCACCAAAAGCTCTTATCTCTTTCACATTTTCTTACAAACACAAATCTGTTTGCAACAATGATTTATACTGATGCATGTTTCATCTAAGTAAATAACAACAGCACCAAAAGCTCTTATCTCTTTCACATTTTCTTACAAACACAAATCTTTTTGCAACAATGATTTATATTGATACATGTTTCATCTAAGTAAGTAACAGGGGCACCAAAAGCTCTTATGTCTTTCACATTTTCTTAGAAACACACATCTTTTTGCAACAATGATTTATACTGATGCATGTTTCATCTAAGTAAATAACAACAGCTCCAAAAGCTCTTATCTCTTTCACTTTTTCTTACAAACACAAATCTTTTTGCAACAATGATTTATACTGATGCATGTTTCATCTAAGTAAATAACATCGGCACCAAAGGTTCTTATGTCTTTTCACATTTTCTTACAAACACAAATCCTTTTTGCAACAATGATTTATACTGATGCATGTTTCATCTAAGTAAATAACAGGGCCACCAAAAGTTCTTATGTCTTTCACATTTTCTTACAAACACAAATCTTTTTGCAACAATGATTTATACTGATACATGTTTCATCTAAGTAAATAACAGCGGCACCAAAAGCTCTTATGTCTTTCACATTTTCTTAGAAACACAAATCTTTTTCCAACACTGTATTTATACTGATGCATGTTTCATCTAAGTAAATAACGGGGGCACCAATAGTTCTTATGTCTTTCACATTTTCTTACAAACACAAATCTTATTGCAACAATGATTTATACTGATGCATGTTTCATCTAAGTAAATAACAGCGGCACCAAATGTTCTTATCTCTTTCACATTTTCTTACAAACACAAATCTTTTTGCAACACTGATTTATATTGATGCATGTTTCATCTAAGTAAATAACAGTGGCACCAAAAGCTCTTATCTCTTTCACATTTTCTTACAAACACAAATCTTTTTGCAAGAATGATTTATATTGATGCATGTTTCATCTAAGTAAATAACAGTGGCACCAAAAGCTCTTATCTCTTTCACATTTTCTTACAAACACAAATCTTTTTGCAAGAATGATTTATATTGATGCATGTTTCATCTAAGTAAATAACAGGGGCACCAAAAGTTCTTATCTCTTTCACATTTTCTTACAAACACAAATCTGTTTGCAACAATGATTTATTCTGATGCATGTTTCATCTAAGTAAATAACAACAGCACCAAAAGCTCTTATCTCTTTCACATTTTCTTACAAACACAAATCTTTTTGCAGCAATGATTTATATTGATACATGTTTCATCTAAGTAAATAACAGGGGCACCAAAAGCTCTTATGTCTTTCACATTTTCTTAGAAACACAAATCCTTTTGCAACAATGATTTATACTGATGTATGTTTCCTCTAAGTAAATAACAGCGGCACCAAAAGCTCTTATGTCTTTCACATTTTCTTAGAAACACAAATCTTTTTGCAACACTGTATTTATACTGATGCATGTTTCATCTAAGTAAATAACAGGGGCACCAAAAGCTCTTATCTCTTTCACATTTTCTTAGAAACACGAATCTTTTTCAACAATGATTTATATTGATGCATGTTTCATCTAAGTAAATAACAGGGGCACCAAAAGTTCTTATGTCTTTCACATTTTCTTACAAACACAAATCTTTTTGCAACAATGATTTATACTGATGCATGTTTCATCTAAGTAAATAACAGCTGCACCAAAAGTTCCTATCTCTTTTACATTTTCTTACAAACACAAATCTTTTTGCAACACTGATTTATATTGATGCATGTTTCATCTAAGTAAATAACAGGGGCACCAAAAGCTCTTATCTCTTTCACATTTTCTTAGAAACACAAATCGTTTTGCAACAATGATTTATGTTGATGCATGTTTCATCTAAGTAAATAAAAGGGGCACCAAAAGTTCTCATATCTTTCACATTTTCTTAGAAACACAAATCTTTTTGCAAAAATGATTTATACTGATGCATGTTTCATCTAAGTAAATAACAGGGGCACCAAAATTATCTCTTTGACGTTTTCTTACAAACACAAATCTGTTTGCAACAATGATTTATACTGATGCATGTTTCATCTAAGTAAATAACAACAGCACCAAAAGCTCTTATCTCTTTCACATTTTCTTACAAACACAAATCTTTTTGCAACAATGATTTATACTGATACATATTTCATCTAAGTAAATAACAGGGAAACCAAAAGCTCTTATGGCTTTCACATTTTCTTAGAAACACAAATCTTTTTGCAACAATGATTTATACTGATGCATGTTTCATCTAAGTAAATAACAACAGCACCAAAAGCTCTTATCTCTTTCACTTTTTCTTAGGAACACGAATCATTTTGCAACAATGATTTATACTGATGCATGTTTCATCTAACTAATAACAGGGGCACCAAAAGCTCTTATCTCTCTCACATTTTCTTATAAACACAAATCTTTTTGCAACAATGATTTATACTGATGCATGTTTCATCTAAGTAAATAACAGCGGCACCAAAAGTTCTTATGTCTTTTCACATTTTCTTACAAAAACAAATCTTTTTGCAACAATGTTTTATACTGATGCATGTTTCATCTAAGTAAATAACAGGGGCACCAAAAGTTCTTAGGTCTTTCACATTTTCTTACAAACACAAATCTTTTTGCAGCAATGATTTATACTGATGCATGTTTCATCTAAGTAAATAACAGCGGCACCAAAGGTCTTATCTCTTTCACATTTTCTTAGAAACACACATATATTTGCAACAATGATTTATACTGATGCATGTTTCATCTAAGTAAATAACAGAGGCACCAAAAGCTCTTATGTCTTTCACATTTTCCTAGAAACACAAATCTTTTTGCAACACTGTATTTATACTGATGCATGTTTCATCTAAGTAAATAACAACAGCACCAAAAGCTCTTATCTCTCTCACATTTTCTTAGAAACACAAATCCTTTTGCAACAATGATTTATACTGATGCATGTTTCATCTAAGTAAATAACAGCGGCACCAAAAGTTCTTATGTCTTTTCACATTTTCTTACAAACACAAATCTTTTTGCAACAATGATTTATACTGATGCATGTTTCATCTAAGTAAATAACAGGGGCACCAAAAGTTCTTATGTCCTTCACATTTTCTTACAAACACAAATCTTTTTGCAACAATGATTTATACTGATGCATGTTTCATCTAAGTAAATAATAGCGGCACCAAAAGTTCTTATGTCTTTCACATTTTCTTACAAACACAAATCTTTTTGCAGCAATGATTTATACTGATGCATGTTTCATCTAAGTAAATAATAGCGGCACCAAAAGTTCTTATGTCTTTCACATTTTCTTAAAAACACAAATCTTTTTGCAACAATGATTTATACTGATGTATGTTTCATCTAAGTAAATAACAGCGGCACCAAAAGTTCTTATCTCTTTCACATTTTCTTACAAACACAAATTTTTTTGGAACAATGATTTATACTGATACATGTTTCATCTAAGTAAATAACAGCGGCACCAAAAGCTCTTATGTCTTTCACATTTTCTTAGAAACACAAATCAGTTTGCAACACTGTATTTATACTGATGCATGTTTCATCTAAGTAAATAACAGGGGCACCAAAAGTTCTTATGTCTTTCACATTTTCTTACAAACACAAATCTTATTGCAACAATGATTTATACTGATACATGTTTCATCTAAGTAAATAACAACAGCACCAAAAGCTCTTATCTGTTTCACATTTTCTTACAAACACAAATCTTTTTGCAACAATGATTTATACTGATACATGTTTCATCTAAGTAAATAACAGGGGCACCAAAAGCTCTTATGTCTTTCACATTTTCTTAGAAACACAAATCTTTATGCAACAATGATTTATACTGATGCATGTTTCATCTAAGTAAATAACAACAGCACCAAAAGCTCTTATCTCTTTCACATTTTCTTAGAAACACGAATCTTTTTGCAACAATGATTTATACTGATGCATGGTTCATCTAAGTAAATAACAACAGCACCAAAAGCTCTTATCTCTCTCACATTTTCTTAGAAACACAAATCCTTTTGCAACAATGATTTATACTGATGCATGTTTCATCTAAGTAAATAACAGCGGCACCAAAAGTTCTTATGTCTTTTCACATTTTCTTACAAACACAAATCTTTTTGCAACAATGATTTATACTGATGCATGTTTCATCTAAGTAAATAACAGGGGCACCAAAAGTTCTTATGTCTTTCACATTTTCTTACAAACACAAATCTTTTTGCAACAATGATTTATACTGATGCATGTTTCATCTAAGTAAATAATAACGGCACCAAAAGTTCTTATGTCTTTCACATTTTCTTACAAACACAAATCTTTTTGCAACATTGATTTATACTGATGTATGTTTCAACTAAGTAAATAACAGCGTCACCATAAGTTCTTATCTCTTTCACATTTTCTTACAAACACAAATCTTTTTGCAACACTGATTTATATTGATGCATGTTTCATCTAAGTAAATAGCAGGGGCACCAAAAGCTCTTATCTCTTTCACATTTTCTTACAAACACAAATCTTTTTGCAACAATGATTTATATTGATGCATGTTTCATCTAAGTAAATAACATGGGCACCAAAAGTTCTCATGTCTTTCACATTTTCTTACAAACACAAATGTTTTTGCAACAATGGTTTATACTGATGCATGTTTCATCTGAGTAAATAACAGGGGCCCAAAAGTTCTTATCTCTTTCACATTTTCTTACAAACACAAATCTGTTTGCAACAATGATTTATACTGATGCATGTTTCATCTAAGTAAATAACAACAGCACCAAAAGCTCTTATCTCTTTCACATTTTCTTGGAAACACAAATCGTTTTGCAACAATGATTTATACTAATGCATGTTTCATCTAAGTAAATAATAGGGGCACCAAAAGCTCTTATCTCTTTCACATTTTCTTAGAAACACAAATCTTTTTGCAACAGTGATTTATACTGATGCATGTTTCATTTAAGTAAATAACAACAGCACCAAAAGCTCTTATCTCTTTCACATTTTCTTAGAAACACAAATCTTTTTGAACAATGATTTATACTGATGCATGTTTCATCTAAGTAAATAACAGCGGCACCAAAAGCTCTTATCTCTTTCACATTTTCTTAGAAACACAAATATTTTTGCAACAATGATTTATACTGATGCATGTTTCATCTAAGTAAATAACAACAGCACCAAAAGCTCTTATCTCTTTCACATTTTCTTGGAAACACAAATCGTTTTGCAACAATGATTTATACTAATGCATGTTTCATCTAAGTAAATAACAGGGGCACCAAAAGTTCTCATGTCTTTCACATTTTCTTGGAAACACAAATATTTTTGCAACAATGATTTATATTGATGCATGTTTCATCTAAGTAAATAACAGGGGCACCAAAAGTTCTCATGTCTTTCACATTTTCTTACGAACACAAATCTTTTTGCAACAATGATTTATACTGATGCATGTTTCATCTAAGTAAATAACAGTGGCACCAAAGGTTCCTATCTCTTTCACGTTTTCTTACAAACACAAATCTTTTTGCAACACTGTATTTATACTGATGCATGTTTCATCTAAGTAAATAACGGGGGCACCAAAAGTTCTTATGTCTTTCACATTTTCTTACAAACACAAATCTTTTTGCAACAATGATTTATACTGATGCATGTTTCATCTAAGTAAATAACAGCGGCACCAAAGGTCTTATCTCTTTCACGTTTTCTTAGAAACACACATATATTTGCAACAATGATTTATACTGATGCATGTTTCATCTAAGTAAATAACAGTGGCACCAAAAGCTCTTATCTCTTTCACATTTTCTTACAAACACAAATCTTATTGCAACAATGATTTATACTGATGCATGTTTCATCTAGGTAAATAACAGCGGCACCAAATGTTCTTATCTCTTTCACATTTTCTTACAAACACAAATCTTTTTGCAACACTGATTTATATTGATGCATGTTTCATCTAAGTAAATAACAGTGGCACCAAAAGCTCTTATCTCTTTCACATTTTCTTACAAACACAAATCTTTTTGCAAGAATGATTTATATTGATGCATGTTTCATCTAAGTAAATAACAGTGGCACCAAAAGCTCTTATCTCTTTCACATTTTCTTACAAACACAAATCTTTTTGCAAGAATGATTTATATTGATGCATGTTTCATCTAAGTAAATAACAGGGGCACCAAAAGTTCTTATCTCTTTCACATTTTCTTACAAACACAAATCTGTTTGCAACAATGATTTATTCTGATGCATGTTTCATCTAAGTAAATAACAACAGCACCAAAAGCTCTTATCTCTTTCACATTTTCTTACAAACACAAATCTTTTTGCAGCAATGATTTATATTGATACATGTTTCATCTAAGTAAATAACAGGGGCACCAAAAGCTCTTATCTCTTTCACATTTTCTTAGAAACACGAATCTTTTTCAACAATGATTTATATTGATGCATGTTTCATCTAAGTAAATAACAGGGGCACCAAAAGTTCTTATGTCTTTCACATTTTCTTACAAACACAAATCTTTTTGCAACAATGATTTATACTGATGCATGTTTCATCTAAGTAAATAACAGCTGCACCAAAAGTTCCTATCTCTTTTACATTTTCTTACAAACACAAATCTTTTTGCAACACTGATTTATATTGATGCATGTTTCATCTAAGTAAATAACAGGGGCACCAAAAACTCTTATCTCTTTCACATTTTCTTAGAAACACAAATCGTTTTGCAACAATGATTTATGTTGATGCATGTTTCATCTAAGTAAATAAAAGGGGCACCAAAAGTTCTCATATCTTTCACATTTTCTTAGAAACACAAATCTTTTTGCAAAAATGATTTATACTGATGCATGTTTCATCTAAGTAAATAACAGGGGCACCAAAATTATCTCTTTGACGTTTTCTTACAAACACAAATCTGTTTGCAACAATGATTTATACTGATGCATGTTTCATCTAAGTAAATAACAACAGCACCAAAAGCTCTTATCTCTTTCACATTTTCTTACAAACACAAATCTTTTTGCAACAATGATTTATACTGATACATATTTCATCTAAGTAAATAACAGGGGCACCAAAAGCTCTTATGGCTTTCACATTTTCTTAGAAACACAAATCTTTTTGCAACAATGATTTATACTGATGCATGTTTCATCTAAGTAAATAACAACAGCACCAAAAGCTCTTATCTCTTTCACATTTTCTTAGGAACACGAATCATTTTGCAACAATGATTTATACTGATGCATGTTTCATCTAACTAATAACAGGGGCACCAAAAGCTCTTATCTCTCTCACATTTTCTTATAAACACAAATCTTTTTGCAACAATGATTTATACTGATGCATGTTTCATCTAAGTAAATAACAGCGGCACCAAAAGTTCTTATGTCTTTTCACATTTTCTTACAAAAACAAATCTTTTTGCAACAATGATTTATACTGATGCATGTTTCATCTAAGTAAATAACAGGGGCACCAAAAGTTCTTATGTCTTTCACATTTTCTTACAAACACAAATCTTTTTGCAGCAATGATTTATACTGATGCATGTTTCATCTAAGTAAATAACAGCGGCACCAAAGGTCTTATCTCTTTCACATTTTCTTAGAAACACACATATATTTGCAACAATGATTTATACTGATGCATGTTTCATCTAAGTAAATAACAGAGGCACCAAAAGCTCTTATGTCTTTCACATTTTCCTAGAAACACAAATCTTTTTGCAACACTGTATTTATACTGATGCATGTTTCATCTAAGTAAATAACAACAGCACCAAAAGCTCTTATCTCTCTCACATTTTCTTAGAAACACAAATCCTTTTGCAACAATGATTTATACTGATGCATGTTTCATCTAAGTAAATAACAGCGGCACCAAAAGTTCTTATGTCTTTTCACATTTTCTTACAAACACAAATCTTTTTGCAACAATGATTTATACTGATGCATGTTTCATCTAAGTAAATAACAGGGGCACCAAAAGTTCTTATGTCCTTCACATTTTCTTACAAACACAAATCTTTTTGCAACAATGATTTATACTGATGCATGTTTCATCTAAGTAAATAATAGCGGCACCAAAAGTTCTTATGTCTTTCACATTTTCTTACAAACACAAATCTTTTTGCAGCAATGATTTATACTGATGCATGTTTCATCTAAGTAAATAATAGCGGCACCAAAAGTTCTTATGTCTTTCACATTTTCTTAAAAACACAAATCTTTTTGCAACAATGATTTATACTGATGTATGTTTCATCTAAGTAAATAACAGCGGCACCAAAAGTTCTTATCTCTTTCACATTTTCTTACAAACACAAATTTTTTTGGAACAATGATTTATACTGATACATGTTTCATCTAAGTAAATAACAGCGGCACCAAAAGCTCTTATGTCTTTCACATTTTCTTAGAAACACAAATCAGTTTGCAACACTGTATTTATACTGATGCATGTTTCATCTAAGTAAATAACAGGGGCACCAAAAGTTCTTATGTCTTTCACATTTTCGTACAAACACAAATCTTATTGCAACAATGATTTATACTGATACATGTTTCATCTAAGTAAATAACAACAGCACCAAAAGCTCTTATCTGTTTCACATTTTCTTACAAACACAAATCTTTTTGCAACAATGATTTATACTGATACATGTTTCATCTAAGTAAATAACAGGGGCACCAAAAGCTCTTATGTCTTTCACATTTTCTTAGAAACACAAATCTTTATGCAACAATGATTTATACTGATGCATGTTTCATCTAAGTAAATAACAACAGCACCAAAAGCTCTTATCTCTTTCACATTTTCTTAGAAACACGAATCTTTTTGCAACAATGATTTATACTGATGCATGGTTCATCTAAGTAAATAACAACAGCACCAAAAGCTCTTATCTCTCTCACATTTTCTTAGAAACACAAATCCTTTTGCAACAATGATTTATACTGATGCATGTTTCATCTAAGTAAATAACAGCGGCACCAATAGTTCTTATGTCTTTTCACATTTTCTTACAAACACAAATCTTTTTGCAACAATGATTTATACTGATGCATGTTTCATCTAAGTAAATAACAGGGGCACCAAAAGTTCTTATGTCTTTCACATTTTCTTACAAACACAAATCTTTTTGCAACAATGATTTATACTGATGCATGTTTCATCTAAGTAAATAATAGCGGCACCAAAAGTTCTTATGTCTTTCACATTTTCTTACAAACACAAATCTTTTTGCAACATTGATTTATACTGATGTATGTTTCATCTAAGTAAATAACAGTGGCACCAAAAGCTCTTATCTCTTTCACATTTTCTTACAAACACAAATCTTTTTGCAAGAATGATTTATATTGATGCATGTTTCATCTAAGTAAATAACAGGGGCACCAAAAGTTCTTATCTCTTTCACATTTTCTTACAAACACAAATCTGTTTGCAACAATGATTTATTCTGATGCATGTTTCATCTAAGTAAATAACAACAGCACCAAAAGCTCTTATCTCTTTCACATTTTCTTACAAACACAAATCTTTTTGCAGCAATGATTTATATTGATACCTGTTTCATCTAAGTAAATAACAGGGGCACCAAAAGCTCTTATGTCTTTCACATTTTCTTAGAAACACAAATCTTTTTGCAACAATGATTTATACTGATGCATGTTTCATCTAAGTAAATAACAACAGCACCAAAAGCTCTTATCTCTTTCACATTTTCTTGGAAACACAAATCGTTTTGCAACAATGATTTATATTAATGCATGTTTCATCTAAGTAAATAATAGGGGCACCAAAAGCTCTTATCTCTTTCACATTTTCTTAGAAACACAAATCTTTTTGCAACAGTGATTTATACTGATGCATGTTTCATTTAAGTAAATAACAACAGCACCAAAAGCTCTTATCTCTTTCACATTTTCTTAGAAACACAAATCTTTTTGAACAATGATTTATACTGATGCATGTTTCATCTAAGTAAATAACAGCGGCACCAAAAGCTCTTATCTCTTTCACATTTTCTTAGAAACACAAATATTTTTGCAACAATGATTTATACTGATGCATGTTTCATCTAAGTAAATAACAGGGGCACCAAAAGCTCTTATCTCTTTCACATTTTCTTAGAAACACAAATCTTTTTGCAACAGTGATTTATATTGATGCATGTTTCATCTAAGTAAATAACAGGGGCACCAAAAGTTCTCATGTCTTTCACATTTTCTTACAAACACAAATCTTTTTGCAACAATGATGTATACTGATGCATGTTTCATCTAAGTAAATAACAGGGGCACCAAAAGTTCTTATCTCTTTCACATTTTCTTACAAACACAAATCTGTTTGCAACAATGATTTATACTGATGCATGTATCATCTGAGTAAATAACAACAGCACCAAAAGCTCTTATCTCTTTCACATTTTCTTACACACACAAATCTGTTTGCAACAATGATTTATACTGATGCATGTTTCATCTAAGTAAATAACAACAGCACCAAAAGCTCTTATCTCTTTCACATTTTCTTACAAACACAAATCTTTTTGCAACAATGATTTATATTGATACATGTTTCATCTAAGTAAGTAACAGGGGCACCAAAAGCTCTTATGTCTTTCGCATTTTCTTAGAAACACAAATCTTTTGCAACAAAGATTTATACTGATGCATGTTTCATCTAAGTAAATAACAACAGCTCCAAAAGCTCTTATCTCTTTCACATTTTCTTACAAACACAAATCTTTTTGCAACAATGATTTATACTGATGCATGTTTCATCTAAGTAAATAACAACAGCTCCAAAAGCTCTTATCTCTTTCACATTTACTTACAAACACAGATCTTTTTGCAACACTGTATTTATACTGATGCATGTTTCATCTAAGTAAATAACAGGGGCACCAAACGTTCTTATGTCTTTCACATTTTCTTACAAACACAAATCTTTTTGCAACAATGATTTATACTGATGCATGTTTCATCTAAGTAAATAACAGGGGCACCAAAAGCTCTTATCTCTTTCACATTTTCTTACAAACACAAATCTTTTTGCAACACTGATTTATATTGATGCATGTTTCATCTAAGTAAATAACAGGGGCACCAAAAGCTCTTATTTCTTTCACATTTTCTTACAAACACAAATCTTTTTGCAACAATGATTTATTTTGATGCATGTTTCATCTAAGTAAATAATAGCGGCACCAAAAGCTCTTATGTCTTTCACATTTTCTTAGAAACACAAATCTGTTTGCAACAATGATTTATACTGATGCATGGTTCATCTAAGTAAATAACAACAGCACCAAAAGCTCTTATCTCTTTCACATTTTCTTAGAAACACGAATCTTTTTGCAACAATGATTTATACTGATGCATGTTTCATCTAACTAATAACAGGGGCACCAAAAGCTCTTATCTCTCTCACAGTTTCTTAGAAACACAAATCTTTTTGCAACAATGATTTATACTGATGCATGTTTCATCTAAGTAAATAACAGCGGCACCAAAAGTTCTTATGTCTTTTCACATGTTCTTACAAACACAAATCTTTTTGCAGCAATGATTTATACTGATGCATGTTTCATCTAAGTAAATAACAGGGGCACCAAAAGTTCTTATGTCTTTCACATTTTCTTACAAGCACAAATCTTTTTGCAACAATGATTTATACTGATGCATGTTTCATCTAAGTAAATAATAGCGGCACCAAAAGTTCTTATGTCTTTCACATTTTCTTACAAACACAAATCTTTTTGCAACAATGATTTATACTGATGCATGTTTCATCTAAGTAAATAACAGCGGCACCAAAGGTCTTATCTCTTTCACATTTTCTTACAAACACAAATCTTTTTGCAACAATGATTTATACTGATACATGTTTCATCTAAGTAAATAACAGCGGCACCAAAAGCTCTTATGTCTTTCACATTTTCTTAGAAACACAAATCTTTTTGCAACACTGTATTTATACTGATGCATGTTTCATCTAAGTAAATAACGGGGGCACCAAAAGTTCTTATGTCTTTCACATTTTCATACAAACACAAATCTTATTGCAACAATGATTTATACTGATGCATGTTTCATCTAAGTAAATAACAGCGGCACCAAAGGTCTTATCTCTTTCACATTTTCTTACAAACACAAATCTTTTTGCAACAATGATTTATACTGATACATGTTTCATCTAAGTAAATAACAGCGGCACCAAAAGCTCTTATGTCTTTCACATTTTCTTAGAAACACAAATCTTTTTGCAACACTGTATTTATACTGATGCATGTTTCATCTAAGTAAATAACGGGGGCACCAAAAGTTCTTATGTCTTTCACATTTTCATACAAACACAAATCTTATTGCAACAATGATTTATACTGATGCATGTTTCATCTAAGTAAATAACAGCGGCACCAAATGTTCTTATCTCTTTTACATTTTCTTACAAACACAAATCTTTTTGCAACACTGATTTATATTGATGCATGTTTCATCTAAGTAAATAACAGTGGCACCAAAAGCTCTTATGTCTTTCACATTTTCTTATAAACACAAATCTTTTTGCAACACTGATTTATATTGATGCATGTTTCATCTAAGTAAATAACAGTGGCACCAAAAGCTCTTATCTCTTTCACATTTTCTTACAAACAAAAATCTTTTTGAAAAAATGATTTATATTGATGCATGTTTCATCTAAGTAAATAAGAGGGGCACCAAAAGTTCTCATGTCTTTCACATTTTCTTACAAACACAAATCTTTTTGCAACAATGATTTATACTGATGCATGTTTCATCTAAGTAAATAACAACAGCACCAAAAGCTCTTATTTCTTTCACATTTTCTTAGAAACACGAATCTTTTTCAACAATGATTTATACTGATGCATGTTTCATCTAACTAATAACAGGGGCACCAAAAGCTCTTATCTCTCTCACATTTTCTTAGAAACACAAATCTTTTTGCAACAATGATTTATACTGATGCATGTTTCATCTAAGTAAATAACAGCAGCACCAAAGGCTCTTATGTCTTTCACATTTTCTTAGAAACACAAATCATTTTGCAACAATGATTTATACTAATGCATGTTTCATCTAAGTAATTAACAGGGGCACCAAAAGCTCTTATCTCTTTCACATTTTCTTGGAAACACAAATCGTTTTGCAACAATGATTTATACTGATGCATGTTTCATCTAAGTAAATAACAGGGGCACCAAAAGCTCTTATCTCTTTCACATTTTCTTAGAAACGCAAATCTTTTTGCAACAGTGATTTATACTGATGCATGTTTCAGCTAAGTAAATAACAGCGGCACCAAAAGCTCTTATCTCTTTCACATTTTCTTGGAAACACAAATATTTTTGCAACAATGATTTATACTGATGCATGTTTCATCTAAGTAAATAACAGGGGCACCAAAAGCTCTTATCTCTTTCACATTTTCTTAGAAACACAAATCTTTTTGCAACAGTGATTTATATTGATGCATGTTTCATCTAAGTAAATAACAGGGGCACCAAAAGTTCTCATGTCTTTCACATTTTCTTACGAACACAAATCTTTTTGCAACAATGATTTATACTGATGCATGTTTCATCTAAGTAAATAACAGGGGCACCAAAAGTTCTTATCTCTTTCACATTTTCTTACAAACACAAATCTGTTTGCAACAATGATTTATACTGATGCATGTTTCATCTGAGTAAATAACAACAGCACCAAAAGCTCTTATCTCTTTCACATTTTCTTACAAACACAAATCTGTTTGCAACAATGATTTATACTGATGCATGTTTCATCTAAGTAAATAACAACAGCACCAAAAGCTCTTATCTCTTTCACATTTTCTTACAAACACAAATCTTTTTGCAACAATGATTTATATTGATACATGTTTCATCTAAGTAAGTAACAGGGGCACCAAAAGCTCTTATGTCTTTCACAAAAATTTCTTAGAAACCCACATCTTTTTGCAACAATGATTTATACTGATGCATGTTTCATCTAAGTAAATAACAACAGCTCCAAAAGCTCTTATCTCTTTCACTTTTTCTTACAAACACAAATCTTTTTGCAACAATGATTTATACTGATGCATGTTTCATCTAAGTAAATAACATCGGCACCAAAGGTTCTTATGTCTTTTCACATTTTCTTACAAACACAAATCCTTTTTGCAACAATGATTTATACTGATGCATGTTTCATCTAAGTAAATAACAGGGGCACCAAAAGTTCTTATGTCTTTCACATTTTCTTACAAACATAAATCTTTTTGCAACAATGATTTATACTGATGCATGTTTCATCTAAGTAAATAATAGCGGCACCAAAAGCTCTTATGTCTTTCACATGTTCTTAGAAACACAAATCTTTTTTAACAATGATTTATACTGAAGCATGTTTCATCTAAGTAAATAACAGCGGCACCAAAAGCTCTTATGTCTTTCACATTTTCTTAGAAACACAAATCTTTTTGCAACACTGTATTTATACTGAAGCATGTTTCATCTAAGTAAATAACAGGGGCACCAAACGTTCTTATGTCTTTCACATTTTCTTACAAACACAAATCGTTTTGCAACAATGATTTATACTAATGCATGTTTCATCTAAGTAAATAACAGGGGCACCAAAAGCTCTTATCTCTTTCACATTTTCTTAGAAACACAAATCTTTTTGCAACAATGATTTATATTGATGCATGTTTCATCTAAGTAAATAAAAGGGGCACCAAAAGTTCTCATGTCTTTCACATTTTCATAGAAACACAAATCTTTTTGCAAAAATGATTTATACTGATGCATGTTTCATCTAAGTAAATAACAGGGGCACCAAAAGTTCTTATCTCTTTCACGTTTTCTTACAAACACAAATGTGTTTGCAACAATGATTTATACTGATGCATGTTTCATCTAAGTAAATAACAACAGCACCAAAAGCTCTTATCTCTTTCACATTTTCTTGGAAACACAAATCGTTTTGCAACAATGATTTATACTAATGCATGTTTCATCTAAGTAAATAACAGGGGCACCAAAAGCTCTTATCTCTTTCACATTTTCTTAGAAACACAAATCTTTTTGCAACAGTGATTTATACTGATGCATGTTTCATTTAAGTAAATAACAACAGCACCAAAAGCTCTTATCTCTTTCACATTTTCTTAGAAACACAAATCTTTTTGAACAATGATTTATACTGATGCATGTTTCATCTAAGTAAATAAGAGCGGCACCAAAAGTTCTTATGTCTTTTCACATTTACTTACAAACACAAATCTTTTTGCAACAATGATTTATACTGATGCATGTTTCATCTAAGTAAATAACAGGGGCACCAAAAGGTCTTATGTCTTTCACATTTTCTTACAAGCACAAATCTTTTTGCAACAATGATTTATACTGATGCATGTTTCATCTAAGTAAATAATAGCGGCACCAAAAGTTCTTATGTCTTTCACATTTTCTTACAAACACAAATCTTTTTGCAACAATGATTTATACTGATGCATGTTTCATCTAAGTAAATAACATCGGCACCAAAGGTCTTATCTCTTTCACATTTTCTTACAAACACAAATCTTTTTGCAACAATGATTTATACTGATACATGTTTCATCTAAGTAAATAACAGCGGCACCAAAAGCTCTTATGTCTTTCACATTTTCTTAGAAACACAAATCTTTTTCCAACACTGTATTTATACTGATGCATGTTTCATCTAAGTAAATAACGGGGGCACCAATAGTTCTTATGTCTTTCACATTTTCTTACAAACACAAATCTTATTGCAACAATGATTTATACTGATGCATGTTTCATCTAAGTAAATAACAGCGGCACCAAATGTTCTTATCTCTTTCACATTTTCTTACAAACACAAATCTTTTGCAACACTGATTTATATTGATGCATGTTTCATCTAAGTAAATAACAGTGGCACCAAAAGCTCTTATCTCTTTCACATTTTCTTACAAACACAAATCTTTTTGCAAGAATGATTTATATTGATGCATGTTTCATCTAAGTAAATAACAGTGGCACCAAAAGCTCTTATCTCTTTCACATTTTCTTACAAACACAAATCTTTTTGCAAGAATGATTTATATTGATGCATGTTTAATCTAAGTAAATAACAGGGGCACCAAAAGTTCTTATCTCTTTCACATTTTCTTACAAACACAAATCTGTTTGCAACAATGATTTATTCTGATGCATGTTTCATCTAAGTAAATAACAACAGCACCAAAAGCTCTTATCTCTTTCACATTTTCTTACAAACACAAATGTTTTTGCAGCAATGATTTATATTGATACATGTTTCATCTAAGTAAATAACAGGGGAACCAAAAGCTCTTATGTCTTTCACATTTTCTTAGAAACACAAATCTTTTTGCAACAATGATTTATACTGATGCATGTTTCATCTAAGTAAATAACAGCGGCACCAAAAGCTCTTATGTCTTTCACATTTTCTTAGAAACACAAATCTTTTTGCAACACTGTATTTATACTGATGCATGTTTCATCTAAGTAAATAACAGGGGCACCAAAAGCTCTTATCTCTTTCACATTTTCTTAGAAACACGAATCTTTTTCAACAATGATTTATATTGATGCATGTTTCATCTAAGTAAATAACAGCGGCACCAAAAGCTCTTATGTCTTTCACATTTTCTTAGAAACACAAATCTTTTGCAACAATGATTTATACTGATGCATGTTTCATCTAAGTAAATAACAACAGCTCCAAAAGCTCTTATCTCTTTCACATTTTCTTAAAAACACAAATCTTTTTGCAACAATGATTTATACTGATGCATGTTTCATCTAAGTAAATAACAACAGCTCCAAAAGCTCTTATCTCTTTCACATTTACTTACAAACACAGTACTGATGCATGTTTCATCTAAGTAAATAACAGCGGCACCAAAAGTTCTTATGTCTTTCACATTTTGTTACAAACACAAATCTGTTTGCAACAATGATTTATACTGATGCATGTTTCATCTAAGTGAATAACATCGGCACCAAAAGTTCTTATGTCTTTTCACATTTTCTTACAAACACAAATGCTTTTTGCAACAATAATTTATACTGATGCATGTTTCATCTAAGTAAATAACAGGGGCACCAAAAGTTCTTATGTCTTTCACATTTTCTTACAAACACAAATCTTTTGGCAACAATGATTTATACTGATGCATGTTTCTTCTAAGTAAATAATAGCGGCACCAAAAGCTCCTATGTCTTTCACATGTTCTTAGAAACACAAATCCTTTTTAACAATGATTTATACTGATGCATGTTTCATCTAAGTAAATAACAGCGGCACCAAAAGCTCTTATGTCTTTCACATTTTCTTAGAAACACAAATCTTTTTGCAACACTGTATTTATACTGATGCATGTTTCATCTCAGTAAATAACAGGGGCACCAAAAGTTCTTATGTCTTTCACATTTTCTTACAAACACAAATCTTTTTGCAACAATGATTTATACTGATGCATGTTTCATCTAAGTAAATAACAGCTGCACCAAAAGTTCCTATCTCTTTTACATTTTCTTACACACACAAATCTTTTTGCAACACTGATTTATATTGATGCATGTTTCATCTAAGTAAATAACAGGGGCACCAAAAGCTCTTATCTCTTTCACATTTTCTTAGAAACACAAATCGTTTTGCAACAATGATTTATGTTGATGCATGTTTCATCTAAGTAAATAAAAGGGGCACCAAAAGTTCTCATATCTTTCACATTTTCTTAGAAACACAAATCTTGTTGCAAAAATGATTTATACTGATGCATGTTTCATCTAAGTAAATAACAGGGGCACCAAAAGTTCTTATCTCTTTGACGTTTTCTTACAAACACAAATCTGTTTGCAACAATGATTTATACTGATGCATGTTTCATCTAAGTAAATAACAACAGCACCAAAAGCTCTTATCTCTTTCACATTTTCTTAAAAACACAAATCTTTTTGCAACAATGATTTATACTGATACATGTTTCATCTAAGTAAATAACAGGGGCACCAAAAGCTCTTATGGCTTTCACATTTTCTTAGAAACACAAATCTTTTTGCAACAATGATTTATACTGATGCATGTTTCATCTAAGTAAATAACAACAGCACCAAAAGCTCTTATCTCTTTCACATTTTCTTGGAAACACAAATCGTTTTGCAACAATGATTTATACTAATGCATGTTTCATCTAAGTAAATAACAGGGGCACCAAAAGCTCTTATCTCTTTCACATTTTCTTACAAACACAAATCCTTTTTGCAACAATGATTTATACTGATGCATGTTTCATCTAAGTAAATAACAACAGCACCAAAAGCTCTTATCTCTTTCACATTTTCTTGGAAACACAAATCGTTTTGCAACAATGATTTATACTAATGCATGTTTCATCTAAGTAAATAACAGGGGCACCAAAAGCTCTTATCTCTTTCACATTTTCTTAGAAACACAGATCTTTTTGCAACAGTGATTTATACTGATGCATGTTTCATCTAAGTAAATAACAACAGCACCAAAAGCTCTAATCTCTTTCACATTTTCTTAGAAACACAAATCTTTTTGAACAATGATTTATACTGATGCATGTTTCATCTAAGTAAATAACAGCGGCACCAAAAGCTCTTATCTCTTTCACATTTTCTTAGAAACACAAATCTTTTTGCAACAATGATTTATACTGATGCATGTTTCATCTAAGTAAATAACAGGGGCACCAAAAGCTCTTATCTCTTTCACATTTTCTTAGAAACACAAATTTTTTTGCAACAGTGATTTATATTGATGCATGTTTCATCTAAGTAAATAACAGGGGCACCAAAAGTTCTCATGTCTTTCACATTTTCTTACTAACACAAATCTTTTTGCAACAATGATGTATACTGATGCATGTTTCATCTAAGTAAATAACAGGGGCACCAAAAGTTCTTATCTCTTTCACATTTTCTTACAAACACAAATCTGTTTGCAACAATGATTTATACTGATGCATGTATCATCTGAGTAAATAACAACAGCACCAAAAGCTCTTATCTCTTTCACATTTTCTTACAAACACAAATCTGTTTGCAACAATGATTTATACTGATGCATGTTTCATCTAAGTAAATAACAACAGCACCAAAAGCTCTTATCTCTTTCACATTTTCTTACAAACACAAATCTTTTTGCAACAATGATTTATATTGATACATGTTTCATCTAAGTAAGTAACAGGGGCACCAAAAGCTCTTATGTCTTTCACATTTTCTTAGAAACACAAATCTTTTGCAACAATGATTTATACTGATGCATGTTTCATCTAAGTAAATAACAACAGCTCCAAAAGCTCTTATCTCTTTCACATTTTCTTACAAACACAAATCTTTTTGCAACAATGATTTATACTGATGCATGTTTCATCTAAGTAAATAACAACAGCTCCAAAAGCTGTTATCTCTTTCACATTTACTTACAAACAGAGATCTTTTTGCAACACTGTATTTATACTGATGCATGTTTCATCTAAGTAAATAACAGGGGCACCAAACGTTCTTATGTCTTTCACATTTTCTTACAAACACAAATCTTTTTGCAACAATGATTTATACTGATGCATGTTTCATCTAAGTAAATAACAGCTGCACCAAAAGTTCCTATCTCTTTTACATTTTCTTACAAACACAAATCTTTTTGCATCACTGATTTATATTGATGCATGTTTCATCTAAGTAAATAACAGGGGCACCGAAAGCACTTATCTCTTTCACATTTTCTTAGAAACACAAATCTTTTTGCAACAATGATTTATATTGTTGCTTGTTTCATCTAAGTAAATAAAAGGGGCACCAAAAGTTCTCATGTCTTTCACATTTTCTTAGAAACACAAATCTTTTTGCAAAAATGATTTATACTGATGAATGTTTCATCTAAGTAAATAACAGGGGCACCAAAAGTTCTTATCTCTTTCACGTTTTCTTACAAGCACAAATCTTTTTGCAACAATGATTTATACTGATGCATGTTTCATCTAAGTAAATAACAGCTGCACCAAAAGTTCCTATCTCTTTTACATTTTCTTACAAACACAAATCTTTTTGCACCACTGATTTATATTGATGCATGTTTCATCTAAGTAAATAACAGCTGCACCAAAAGTTCCTATCTCTTTTACATTTTCTTACAAACACAAATCTTTTTGCAGCAATGATTTATACTGATGCATGTTTCATCTAAGTAAATAACAGGGGCACCAAAAGCACTTATGTCTTTCACATTTACTTAGAAACACAAATCTTTTCGCAACAATGATTTATATTGATGCATGTTTCATCTAAGTAAATAACAGGGGCACCAAAAGTTCTCATGTCTTTCACATATTCTTACAAGCACAAATCTGTTTGCAACAATGATTTATACTGATGCATGTTTCATCTAAGTAAATAACAACAGCACCAAAAGCTCTTATCTCTTTCACATTTTCTTGGAAACACAAATCTTTTTGCAGCAATGATTTATACTGATGCATGTTTCATCTAAGTAAATAACAGCGGCACCAAAGGTCTTATCTCTTTCACATTTTCTTGGAAACACAAATCTTTTTGCAACAATGATTTATACTGATGCATGTTTCATCTAAGTAAATAACAGCGGCACCAAAAGTTCTTATGTCTTTTCACATTTTCTTACAAAAACAAATCTTTTTGCAACAATGATTTATACTGATGCATGTTTCATCTAAGTAAATAACAGGGGCACCAAAAGTTCTTATGTCTTTCACATTTTCTTACAAACACAAATCTTTTTGCAGCAATGATTTATACTGATGCATGTTTCATCTAAGTAAATAACAGGAGCACCAAAAGCTCTTATGGCTTTCACATTTTCTTAGAAACACAAATCTTTTTGCAACAATGATTTATACTGATGCATGTTTCATCTAAGTAAATAACAACAGCACCAAAAGCTCTTATCTCTTTCACATTTTCTTAGGAACACGAATCATTTTGCAACAATGATTTATACTGATGCATGTTTCATCTAACTAATAACAGGGGCACCAAAGGTCTTATCTCTCTCACATTTTCTTATAAACACAAATCTTTTTGCAACAATGATTTATACTGATGCATGTTTCATCTAAGTAAATAACAGCGGCACCAAAAGTTCTTATGTCTTTTCACATTTTCTTACAAAAACAAATCTTTTTGCAACAATGATTTATACTGATGCATGTTTCATCTAAGTAAATAACAGGGGCACCAAAAGTTCTTATGTCTTTCACATTTTCTTACAAACACAAATCTTTTTGCAACAATGATTTATACTGATACATGTTTCATCTAAGTAAATAACAGTGGCACCAAAGGTTCCTATGTCTTTCACGTTTTCTTACAAACGCAAATCTTTTTGCAACACTGTATTTATACTGATGCATGTTTCATCTAAGTAAATAACGGGGGCACCAAAAGTTCTTATGTCTTTCACATTTTCTTACAAACACAAATCTTTTTGCAACAATGATTTATACTGATGCATGTTTCATCTAAGTAAATAACAGCGGCACCAAAGGTCTTATCTCTTTCACATTTTCTTAGAAACACACATATATTTGCAACAATGATTTATACTGATGCATGTTTCATCTAAGTAAATAACAGCGGCACCAAAAGCTCTTATGTCTTTCACATTTTCTTAGAAACACAAATCTTTTTGCAACACTGTATTTATACTGATGCATGTTTCATCTAAGTAAATAACAACAGCACCAAAAGCTCTTATCTCTCTCACATTTTCTTAGAAACACAAATCCTTTTGCAACAATGATTTATACTGATGCATGTTTCATCTAAGTAAATAACAGCGGCACCAAAAGTTCTTATGTTTTTTCACATTTTCTTACAAGCACAAATCTGTTTGCAACAATGATTTATACTGATGCATGTTTCATCTAAGTAAATAACAGGGGCACCAAAAGTTCTTATGTCTTTCACATTTTCTTACAAACACAAATCTTTTTGCAACAATGATTTATACTGATGCATGTTTGATCTAAGTAAATAATAGCGGCACCAAAAGTTCTTATGTCTTTCACATTTTCTTACAAACACAAATCTTTTTGCAACAGTGATTTATATTGATGCATGTTTCATCTAAGTAAATAACAGGGGCACCAAAAGTTCTCATGTCTTTCACATTTTCTTACAAACACAAATCTTTTTGCAACAATGATGTATACTGATGCATGTTTCATCTAAGTAAATAACAGGGGCACCAAAAGTTCTTATCTCTTTCACATTTTCTTACAAACACAAATCTGTTTGCAACAATGATTTATACTGATGCATGTATCATCTGAGTAAATAACAACAGCACCAAAAGCTCTTATCTCTTTCACATTTTCTTACAAACACAAATCTGTTTGCAACAATGATTTATACTGATGCATGTTTCATCTAAGTAAATAACAACAGCACCAAAAGCTCTTATCTCTTTCACATTTTCTTACAAACACAAATCTTTTTGCAACAATGATTTATATTGATACATGTTTCATCTAAGTAAGTAACAGGGGCACCAAAAGCTCTTATGTCTTTCACATTTTCTTAGAAACACAAATCTTTTGCAACAATGATTTATACTGATGCATGTTTCATCTAAGTAAATAACAACAGCTCCAAAAGCTCTTATCTCTTTCACATTTTCTTACAAACACAAATCTTTTTGCAACAATGATTTATACTGATGCATGTTTCATCTAAGTAAATAACAACAGCTCCAAAAGCTCTTATCTCTTTCACATTTACTTACAAACAGAGATCTTTTTGCAACACTGTATTTATACTGATGCATGTTTCATCTAAGTAAATAACAGGGGCACCAAACGTTCTTATGTCTTTCACATTTTCTTACAAACACAAATCTTTTTGCAACAATGATTTATACTGATGCATGTTTCATCTAAGTAAATAACAGCTGCACCAAAAGTTCCTATCTCTTTTAAATTTTCTTACAAACACAAATCTTTTTGCATCACTGATTTATATTGATGCATGTTTCATCTAAGTAAATAACAGGGGCACCAAAAGCACTTATCTCTTTCACATTTTCTTAGAAACACAAATCTTTTTGCAACAATGATTTATATTGATGCATGTTTCATCTAAGTAAATAAAAGGGGCACCAAAAGTTCTCATGTCTTTCACATTTTCTTAGAAACACAAATCTTTTTGCAAAAATGATTTATACTGATGAATGTTTCATCTAAGTAAATAACAGGGGCACCAAAAGTTCTTATCTCTTTCACGTTTTCTTACAAGCACAAATCTTTTTGCAACAATGATTTATACTGATGCATGTTTCATCTAAGTAAATAACAGCTGCACCAAAAGTTCCTATCTCTTTTACATTTTCTTACAAACACAAATCTTTTTGCACCACTGATTTATATTGATGCATGTTTCATCTAAGTAAATAACAGCTGCACCAAAAGTTCCTATCTCTTTTACATTTTCTTACAAACACAAATCTTTTTGCAGCAATGATTTATACTGATGCATGTTTCATCTAAGTAAATAACAGGGGCACCAAAAGCACTTATGTCTTTCACATTTTCTTAGAAACACAAATCTTTTTGCAACAATGATTTATATTGATGCATGTTTCATCTAAGTAAATAACAGGGGCACCAAAAGTTCTCATGTCTTTCACATATTCTTACAAGCACAAATCTGTTTGCAACAATGATTTATACTGATGCATGTTTCATCTAAGTAAATAACAACAGCACCAAAAGCTCTTATCTCTTTCACATTTTCTTGGAAACACAAATCTTTTTGCAGCAATGATTTATACTGATGCATGTTTCATCTAAGTAAATAACAGCGGCACCAAAGGTCTTATCTCTTTCACATTTTCTTGGAAACACAAATCTTTTTGCAACAATGATTTATACTGATGCATGTTTCATCTAAGTAAATAACAGCGGCACCAAAAGTTCTTATGTCTTTTCACATTTTCTTACAAAAACAAATCTTTTTGCAACAATGATTTATACTGATGCATGTTTCATCTAAGTAAATAACAGGGGCACCAAAAGTTCTTATGTCTTTCACATTTTCTTACAAACACAAATCTTTTTGCAGCAATGATTTATACTGATGCATGTTTCATCTAAGTAAATAACAGGGGCACCAAAAGCTCTTATGGCTTTCACATTTTCTTAGAAACACAAATCTTTTTGCAACAATGATTTATACTGATGCATGTTTCATCTAAGTAAATAACAACAGCACCAAAAGCTCTTATCTCTTTCACATTTTCTTAGGAACACGAATCATTTTGCAACAATGATTTATACTGATGCATGTTTCATCTAACTAATAACAGGGGCACCAAAAGCTCTTATCTCTCTCACATTTTCTTATAAACACAAATCTTTTTGCAACAATGATTTATACTGATGCATGTTTCATCTAAGTAAATAACAGCGGCACCAAAAGTTCTTATGTCTTTTCACATTTTCTTACAAAAACAAATCTTTTTGCAACAATGATTTATACTGATGCATGTTTCATCTAAGTAAATAACAGGGGCACCAAAAGTTCTTATGTCTTTCACATTTTCTTACAAACACAAATCTTTTTGCAGCAATGATTTATACTGATGCATGTTTCATCTAAGTAAATAACAGCGGCACCAAAGGTCTTATCTCTTTCACATTTTCTTACAAACACAAATCTTTTTGCAACAATGATTTATACTGATACATGTTTCATCTAAGTAAATAACAGTGGCACCAAAGGTTCCTATGTCTTTCACGTTTTCTTACAAACGCAAATCTTTTTGCAACACTGTATTTATACTGATGCATGTTTCATCTAAGTAAATAACGGGGGCACCAAAAGTTCTTATGTCTTTCACATTTTCTTACAAACACAAATCTTTTTGCAACAATGATTTATACTGATGCATGTTTCATCTAAGTAAATAACAGCGGCACCAAAGGTCTTATCTCTTTCATGTTTTCTTAGAAACACACATATATTTGCAACAATGATTTATACTGATGCATGTTTCATCTAAGTAAATAACAGCGGCACCAAAAGCTCTTATGTCTTTCACATTTTCTTAGAAACACAAATCTTTTTGCAACACTGTATTTATACTGATGCATGTTTCATCTAAGTAAATAACAACAGCACCAAAAGCTCTTATCTCTCTCACATTTTCTTAGAAACACAAATCCTTTTGCAACAATGATTTATACTGATGCATGTTTCATCTAAGTAAATAACAGCGGCACCAAAAGTTCTTATGTCTTTTCACATTTTCTTACAAGCACAAATCTGTTTGCAACAATGATTTATACTGATGCATGTTTCATCTAAGTAAATAACAGGGGCACCAATAGTTCTTATGTCTTTCACATTTTCTTACAAACACAAATCTTTTTGCAACAATGATTTATACTGATGCATGTTTCATCTAAGTAAATAATAGCGGCACCAAAAGTTCTTATGTCTTTCACATTTTCTTACAAACACAAATCTTTTTGCAACAATGATTTATACTGATGCATGTTTCATCTAAGTAAATAATAGCGGCACCAAAAGTTCTTATGTCTTTCACATTTTCTTAAAAACACAAATCTTTTTGCAACAATGATTTATACTGATGTATGTTTCATCTAAGTAAATAACAGCGGCACCAAAAGTTCTTATCTCTTTCACATTTTCTTACAAACACAAATTTTTTTGGAACAATGAGATATACTGATATATGTTTCATCTAAGTAAATAACAGCGGCACCAAAAGCTCTTATGTCTTTCACATTTTCTTAGAAACACAAATCAGTTTGCAACACTGTATTTATACTGATGCATGTTTCATCTAAGTAAATAACAGGGGCACCAAAAGTTCTTATGTCTTTCACATTTTCTTACAAACACAAATCTTATTGCAACAATGATTTATACTGATACATGTTTCATCTAAGTAAATAACAACAGCACCAAAAGCTCTTATCTGTTTCACATTTTCTTACAAACACAAATCTTTTTGCAACAATGATTTATACTGATACATGTTTCATCTAAGTAAATAACAGGGGCACCAAAAGCTCTTATGTCTTTCACATTTTCTTAGAAACACAAATCTTTATGCAACAATGATTTATACTGATGCATGTTTCATCTAAGTAAATAACAACAGCACCAAAAGCTCTTATCTCTTTCACATTTTCTTAGAAACACGAATCTTTTTGCAACAATGATTTATACTGATGCATGTTTCATCTAAGTAAATAACAACAGCACCAAAAGCTCTTATCTCTCTCACATTTTCTTAGAAACACAAATCCGTTTGCAACAATGATTTATACTGATGCATGTTTCATCTAAGTAAATAACAGCGGCACCAAAAGTTCTTATGTCTTTTCACATTTTCTTACAAACACAAATCTTTTTGCAACAATGATTTATACTGATGCATGTTTCATCTAAGTAAATAACAGGGGCACCAAAAGCTCTTATCTCTTTCACATTTTCTTAGAAACACAGATCTTTTTGCAACAGTGATTTATACTGATGCATGTTTCATCTAAGTAAATAACAACAGCACCAAAAGCTCTAATCTCTTTCACATTTTCTTAGAAACACAAATCTTTTTGAACAATGATTTATACTGATGCATGTTTCATCTAAGTAAATAACAGCGGCACCAAAAGCTCTTATCTCTTTCACATTTTCTTAGAAACACAAATCTTTTTGCAACAATGATTTATACTGATGCATGTTTCATCTAAGTAAATAACAGGGGCACCAAAAGCTCTTATCTCTTTCACATTTTCTTAGAAACACAAATTTTTTTGCAACAGTGATTTATATTGATGCATGTTTCATCTAAGTAAATAACAGGGGCACCAAAAGTTCTCATGTCTTTCACATTTTCTTACAAACACAAATCTTTTTGCAACAATGATGTATACTGATGCATGTTTCATCTAAGTAAATAACAGGGGCACCAAAAGTTCTTAACTCTTTCACATTTTCTTACAAACACAAATCTGTTTGCAACAATGATTTATACTGATGCATGTATCATCTGAGTAAATAACAACAGCACCAAAAGCTCTTATCTCTTTCACATTTTCTTACAAACACAAATCTGTTTGCAACAATGATTTATACTGATGCATGTTTCATCTAAGTAAATAACAACAGCACCAAAAGCTCTTATCTCTTTCACATTTTCTTACAAACACAAATCTTTTTGCAACAATGATTTATATTGATACATGTTTCATTTAAGTAAGTAACAGGGGCACCAAAAGCTCTTATGTCTTTCACATTTTCTTAGAAACACAAATCTTTTGCAACAATGATTTATACTGATGCATGTTTCATCTAAGTAAATAACAACAGCTCCAAAAGCTCTTATCTCTTTCACATTTTCTTACAAACACAAATCTTTTTGCAACAATGATTTATACTGATGCATGTTTCATCTAAGTAAATAACAACAGCTCCAAAAGCTCTTATCTCTTTCACATTTACTTACAAACACAGATCTTTTTGCAACACTGTATTTATACTGATGCATGTTTCATCTAAGTAAATAACAGGGGCACCAAACGTTCTTATGTCTTTCACATTTTCTTACAAACACAAATCTTTTTGCAACAATGATTTATACTGATGCATGTTTCATCTAAGTAAATAACAGCTGCACCAAAAGTTCCTATCTCTTTTACATTTTCTTACAAACACAAATCTTTTTGCATCACTGATTTATATTGATGCATGTTTCATCTAAGTAAATAACAGGGGCACCAAAAGCACTTATCTCTTTCACATTTTCTTAGAAACACAAATCTTTTTGCAACAATGATTTATATTGATGCATGTTTCATCTAAGTAAATAAAAGGGGCACCAAAAGTTCTCATGTCTTTCACATTTTCTTAGAAACACAAATCTTTTTGCAAAAATGATTTATACTGATGAATGTTTCATCTAAGTAAATAACAGGGGCACCAAAAGTTCTTATCTCTTTCACGTTTTCTTACAAGCACAAATCTTTTTGCAACAATGATTTATACTGATGCATGTTTCATCTAAGTAAATAACAGCTGCACCAAAAATTCCTATCTCTTTTACATTTTCTTACAAACACAAATCTTTTTGCACCACTGATTTATATTGATGCATGTTTCATCTAAGTAAATAACAGCTGCACCAAAAGTTCCTATCTCTTTTACATTTTCTTACAAACACAAATCTTTTTGCAGCAATGATTTATACTGATGCATGTTTCATCTAAGTAAATAACAGGGGCACCAAAAGCACTTATGTCTTTCACATTTTCTTAGAAACACAAATCTTTTTGCAACAATGATTTATATTGATGTATGTTTCATCTAAGTAAATAACAGGGGCACCAAAAGTTCTCATGTCTTTCACATATTCTTACAAGCACAAATCTGTTTGCAACAATGATTTATACTGATGCATGTTTCATCTAAGTAAATAACAACAGCACCAAAAGCTCTTATCTCTTTCACATTTTCTTGGAAACACAAATCTTTTTGCAGCAATGATTTATACTGATGCTTGTTTCATCTAAGTAAATAACAGCGGCACCAAAGGTCTTATCTCTTTCACATTTTCTTGGAAACACAAATCTTTTTGCAACAATGATTTATACTGATGCATGTTTCATCTAAGTAAATAACAGCGGCACCAAAAGTTCTTATGTCTTTTCACATTTTCTTACAAAAACAAATCTTTTTGCAACAATGATTTATACTGATGCATGTTTCATCTAAGTAAATAACAGGGGCACCAAAAGTTCTTATGTCTTTCACATTTTCTTACAAACACAAATCTTTTTGCAGCAATGATTTATACTGATGCATGTTTCATCTAAGTAAATAACAGGGGCACCAAAAGCTCTTATGGCTTTCACATTTTCTTAGAAACACAAATCTTTTTGCAACAATGATTTATACTGATGCATGTTTCATCTAAGTAAATAACAACAGCACCAAAAGCTCTTATCTCTTTCACATTTTCTTAGGAACACGAATCATTTTGCAACAATGATTTATACTGATGCATGTTTCATCTAACTAATAACAGGGGCACCAAAAGCTCTTATCTCTCTCACATTTTCTTATAAACACAAATCTTTTTGCAACAATGATTTATACTGATGCATGTTTCATCTAAGTAAATAACAGCGGCACCAAAAGTTCTTATGTCTTTTCACATTTTCTTACAAAAACAAATCTTTTTGCAACAATGATTTATACTGATGCATGTTTCATCTAAGTAAATAACAGGGGCACCAAAAGTTCTTATGTCTTTCACATTTTCTTACAAACGCAAATCTTTTTGCAGCAATGATTTATACTGATGCATGTTTCATCTAAGTAAATAACGGGGGCACCAAAAGTTCTTATGTCTTTCACATTTTCTTACAAACACAAATCTTTTTGCAACAATGATTTATACTGATGCATGTTTCATCTAAGTAAATAACAGCGGCACCAAAGGTCTTATCTCTTTCACGTTTTCTTAGAAACACACATATATTTGCAACAATGATTTATACTGATGCATGTTTCATCTAAGTAAATAACAGCGGCACCAAAAGCTCTTATGTCTTTCACATTTTCTTAGAAACACAAATCTTTTTGCAACACTGTATTTATACTGATGCATGTTTCATCTAAGTAAATAACAACAGCACCAAAATCTCTTATCTCTCTCACATTTTCTTAGAAACACAAATCCTTTTGCAACAATGATTTATACTGATGCATGTTTCATCTAAGTAAATAACAGCGGCACCAAAAGTTCTTATGCCTTTTCACATTTTCTTACAAGCACAAATCTGTTTGCAACAATGATTTATACTGATGCATGTTTCATCTAAGTAAATAACAGGGGCACCAAAAGTTCTTATGTCTTTCACATTTTCTTACAAACACAAATCTTTTTGCAACAATGATTTATACTGATGCATGTTTCATCTAAGTAAATAATAGCGGCACCAAAAGTTCTTATGTCTTACACATTTTCTTACAAACACAAATCTTTTTGCAACAATGATTTATACTGATGCATGTTTCATCTAAGTAAATAATAGCGGCACCAAAAGTTCTTATGTCTTTCACATTTTCTTAAAAACACAAATCTTTTTGCAACAATGATTTATACTGATGTATGTTTCATCTAAGTAAATAACAGCGGCACCAAAAGTTCTTATCTCTTTCACATTTTCTTACAAACACAAATTTTTTTGGAACAATGATTTATACTGATATATGTTTCATCTAAGTAAATAACAGCGGCACCAAAAGCTCTTATGTCTTTCACATTTTCTTAGAAACACAAATCAGTTTGCAACACTGTATTTATACTGATGCATGTTTCATCTAAGTAAATAACAGTGGCACCAAAAGTTCTTATGTCTTTCACATTTTCTTACAAACACAAATCTTATTGCAACAATGATTTATACTGATACATGTTTCATCTAAGTAAATAACAACAGCACCAAAAGCTCTTATCTGTTTCACATTTTCTTACAAACACAAATCTTTTTGCAACAATGATTTATACTGATACATGTTTCATCTAAGTAAATAACAGGGGCACCAAAAGCTCTTATGTCTTTCACATTTTCTTAGAAACACAAATCTTTATGCAACAATGATTTATACTGATGCATGTTTCATCTAAGTAAATAACAACAGCACCAAAAGCTCTTATCTCTTTCACATTTTCTTAGAAACACGAATCTTTTTGCAACAATGATTTATACTGATGCATGTTTCATCTAAGTAAATAACAACAGCACCAAAAGCTCTTATCTCTCTCACATTTTCTTAGAAACACAAATCCGTTTGCAACAATGATTTATACTGATGCATGTTTCATCTAAGTAAATAACAGCGGCACCAAAAGTTCTTATGTCTTTTCACATTTTCTTACAAACACAAATCTTTTTGCAACAATGATTTATACTGATGCATGTTTCATCTAAGTAAATAACAGGGGCACCAAAAGTTCTTATGTCTTTCACATTTTCTTACAAACACAAATCTTTTTGCAACAATGATTTATACTGATGCATGTTTCATCTAAGTAAATAACAGGGGCACCAAAAGTTCTTATGTCTTTCACATTTTCTTACAAACACAAATCTTTTTGCAACAATGATTTATACTGATGTATGTTTCATCTAAGTAAATAACAGCGTCACCATAAGTTCTTATCTCTTTCACATTTTCTTACAAACACAAATCTTTTTGCAACACTGATTTATATTGATGCATGTTTCATCTAAGTAAATAACAGTGGCACCAAAAGCTCTTATCTCTTTCACATTTTCTTACAAACACAAATCTTTTTGCAACAATGATTTATATTGATGCATGTTTCATCTAAGTAAATAACAGGGGCACCAAAAGTTCTCATGTCTTTCACATTTTCTTACAAACACAAATCTGTTTGCAACAATGATTTATACTGATGCATGTTTCATCTAAGTAAATAACAACAGCACCAAAAGCTCTTATCTCTTTCACATTTTCTTGGAAACACAAATCGTTTTGCAACAATGATTTATACTAATGCATGTTTCATCTAAGTAAATAACAGGGGCACCAAAAGCTCTTATCTCTTTCACATTTTCTTAGAAACACAGATCTTTTTGCAACAGTGATTTATACTGATGCATGTTTCATCTAAGTAAATAACAACAGCACCAAAAGCTCTAATCTCTTTCACATTTTCTTAGAAACACAAATCTTTTTGAACAATGATTTATACTGATGCATGTTTCATCTAAGTAAATAACAGCGGCACCAAAAGCTCTTATCTCTTTCACATTTTCTTAGAAACACAAATCTTTTTGCAACAATGATTTATACTGATGCATGTTTCATCTAAGTAAATAACAGGGGCACCAAAAGCTCTTATCTCTTTCACATTTTCTTAGAAACACAAATTTTTTTGCAACAGTGATTTATATTGATGCATGTTTCATCTAAGTAAATAACAGGGGCACCAAAAGTTCTCATGTCTTTCACATTTTCTTACAAACACAAATCTTTTTGCAACAATGATTTATACTGATGCATGTTTCATCTAAGTAAATAACAGCTGCACCAAAAGTTCCTATCTCTTTTACATTTTCTTACAAACACAAATCTTTTTGCATCACTGATTTATATTGATGCATGTTTCATCTAAGTAAATAACAGGGGCACCAAAAGCACTTATCTCTTTCACATTTTCTTAGAAACACAAATCTTTTTGCAACAATGATTTATATTGATGCATGTTTCATCTAAGTAAATAAAAGGGGCACCAAAAGTTCTCATGTCTTTCACATTTTCTTAGAAACACAAATCTTTTTGCAAAAATGATTTATACTGATGAATGTTTCATCTAAGTAAATAACAGGGGCACCAAAAGTTCTTATCTCTTTCACGTTTTCTTACAAGCACAAATCTTTTTGCAACAATGATTTATACTGATGCATGTTTCATCTAAGTAAATAACAGCTGCACCAAAAGTTCCTATCTCTTTTACATTTTCTTACAAACACAAATCTTTTTGCACCACTGATTTATATTGATGCATGTTTCATCTAAGTAAATAACAGCTGCACCAAAAGTTCCTATCTCTTTTACATTTTCTTACAAACACAAATCTTTTTGCAGCAATGATTTATACTGATGCATGTTTCATCTAAGTAAATAACAGGGGCACCAAAAGCACTTATGTCTTTCACATTTTCTTAGAAACACAAATCTTTTTGCAACAATGATTTATATTGATGCATGTTTCATCTAAGTAAATAACAGGGGCACCAAAAGTTCTCATGTCTTTCACATATTCTTACAAGCACAAATCTGTTTGCAACAATGATTTATACTGATGCATGTTTCATCTAAGTAAATAACAACAGCACCAAAAGCTCTTATCTCTTTCACATTTTCTTGGAAACACAAATCTTTTTGCAGCAATGATTTATACTGATGCTTGTTTCATCTAAGTAAATAACAGCGGCACCAAAGGTCTTATTTCTTTCACATTTTCTTGGAAACACAAATCTTTTTGCAACAATGATTTATACTGATGCATGTTTCATCTAAGTAAATAACAGCGGCACCAAAAGTTCTTATGTCTTTTCACATTTTCTTACAAAAACAAATCTTTTTGCAACAATGATTTATACTGATGCATGTTTCATCTAAGTAAATAACAGGGGCACCAAAAGTTCTTATGTCTTTCACATTTTCTTACAAACACAAATCTTTTTGCAGCAATGATTTATACTGATGCATGTTTCATCTAAGTAAATAACAGGGGCACCAAAAGCTCTTATGGCTTTCACATTTTCTTAGAAACACAAATCTTTTTGCAACAATGATTTATACTGATGCATGTTTCATCTAAGTAAATAACAACAGCACCAAAAGCTCTTATCTCTTTCACATTTTCTTAGGAACACGAATCATTTTGCAACAATGATTTATACTGATGCATGTTTCATCTAACTAATAACAGTGGCACCAAAAGCTCTTATCTCTCTCACATTTTCTTATAAACACAAATCTTTTTGCAACAATGATTTATACTGATGCATGTTTCATCTAAGTAAATAACAGCGGGACCAAAAGTTCTTATGTCTTTTCACATTTTCTTACAAAAACAAATCTTTTTGCAACAATGATTTATACTGATGCATGTTTCATCTAAGTAAATAACAGGGGCACCAAAAGTTCTTATGTCTTTCACATTTTCTTACAAACGCAAATCTTTTTGCAGCAATGATTTATACTGATGCATGTTTCATCTAAGTAAATAACGGGGGCACCAAAAGTTCTTATGTCTTTCACATTTTCTTACAAACACAAATCTTTTTGCAACAATGATTTATACTGATGCATGTTTCATCTAAGTAAATAACAGCGGCACCAAAGGTCTTATCTCTTTCACGTTTTCTTAGAAACACACATATATTTGCAACAATGATTTATACTGATGCATGTTTCATCTAAGTAAATAACAGCGGCACCAAAAGCTCTTATGTCTTTCACATTTTCTTAGAAACACAAATCTTTTTGCAACACTGTATTTATACTGATGCATGTTTCATCTAAGTAAATAACAACAGCACCAAAATCTCTTATCTCTCTCACATTTTCTTAGAAACACAAATCCTTTTGCAACAATGATTTATACTGATGCATGTTTCATCTAAGTAAATAACAGCGGCACCAAAAGTTCTTATGTCTTTTCACATTTTCTTACAAGCACAAATCTGTTTGCAACAATGATTTATACTGATGCATGTTTCATCTAAGTAAATAACAGGGGCACCAAAAGTTCTTATGTCTTTCACATTTTCTTACAAACACAAATCTTTTTGCAACAATGATTTATACTGATGCATGTTTCATCTAAGTAAATAATAGCGGCACCAAAAGTTCTTATGTCTTACACATTTTCTTACAAACACAAATCTTTTTGCAACAATGATTTATACTGATGCATGTTTCATCTAAGTAAATAATAGCGGCACCAAAAGTTCTTATGTCTTTCACATTTTCTTAAAAACACAAATCTTTTTGCAACAATGATTTATACTGATGTATGTTTCATCTAAGTAAATAACAGCGGCACCAAAAGTTCTTATCTCTTTCACATTTTCTTAGAAACGCAAATCTTTTTGCAACAGTGATTTATACTGATGCATGTTTCAGCTAAGTAAATAACAGCGGCACCAAAAGCTCTTATCTCTTTCACATTTTCTTGGAAACACAAATATTTTTGCAACAATGATTTATACTGATGCATGTTTCATCTAAGTAAATAACAGGGGCACCAAAAGTTCTCATGTCTTTCACATTTTCTTACGAACACAAATCTTTTTGCAACAATGATTTATACTGATGCATGTTTCATCTAAGTAAATAACAACAGCACCAAAAGCTCTTATCTCTTTCACATTTTCTTAGAAACACGAATCTTTTTGCAACAATGATTTATACTGATGCATGTTTCATCTAAGTAAATAACAACAGCACCAAAAGCTCTTATCTCTCTCACATTTTCTTAGAAACACAAATCCGTTTGCAACAATGATTTATACTGATGCATGTTTCATCTAAGTAAATAACAGCGGCACCAAAAGTTCTTATGTCTTTTCACATTTTCTTACAAACACAAATCTTTTTGCAACAATGATTTATACTGATGCATGTTTCATCTAAGTAAATAACAGGGGCACCAAAAGTTCTTATGTCTTTCACATTTTCTTACAAACACAAATCTTTTTGCAACAATGATTTATACTGATGCATGTTTCATCTAAGTAAATAACAGGGGCACCAAAAGTTCTTATGTCTTTCACATTTTCTTACAAACACAAATCTTTTTGCAACAATGATTTATACTGATGTATGTTTCATCTAAGTAAATAACAGCGTCACCATAAGTTCTTATCTCTTTCACATTTTCTTACAAACACAAATCTTTTTGCAACACTGATTTATATTGATGCATGTTTCATCTAAGTAAATAACAGTGGCACCAAAAGCTCTTATCTCTTTCACATTTTCTTACAAACACAAATCTTTTTGCAACAATGATTTATATTGATGCATGTTTCATCTAAGTAAATAACAGGGGCACCAAAAGTTCTCATGTCTTTCACATTTTCTTACAAACACAAATCTGTTTGCAACAATGATTTATACTGATGCATGTTTCATCTAAGTAAATAACAACAGCACCAAAAGCTCTTATCTCTTTCACATTTTCTTGGAAACACAAATCGTTTTGCAACAATGATTTATACTAATGCATGTTTCATCTAAGTAAATAACAGGGGCACCAAAAGCTCTTATCTCTTTCACATTTTCTTAGAAACACAGATCTTTTTGCAACAGTGATTTATACTGATGCATGTTTCATCTAAGTAAATAACAACAGCACCAAAAGCTCTAATCTCTTTCACATTTTCTTAGAAACACAAATCTTTTTGAACAATGATTTATACTGATGCATGTTTCATCTAAGTAAATAACAGCGGCACCAAAAGCTCTTATCTCTTTCACATTTTCTTAGAAACACAAATCTTTTTGCAACAATGATTTATACTGATGCATGTTTCATCTAAGTAAATAACAGGGGCACCAAAAGCTCTTATCTCTTTCACATTTTCTTAGAAACACAAATTTTTTTGCAACAGTGATTTATATTGATGCATGTTTCATCTAAGTAAATAACAGGGGCACCAAAAGTTCTCATGTCTTTCACATTTTCTTACAAACACAAATCTTTTTGCAACAATGATTTATACTGATGCATGTTTCATCTAAGTAAATAACAGCTGCACCAAAAGTTCCTATCTCTTTTACATTTTCTTACAAACACAAATCTTTTTGCATCACTGATTTATATTGATGCATGTTTCATCTAAGTAAATAACAGGGGCACCAAAAGCACTTATCTCTTTCACATTTTCTTAGAAACACAAATCTTTTTGCAACAATGATTTATATTGATGCATGTTTCATCTAAGTAAATAAAAGGGGCACCAAAAGTTCTCATGTCTTTCACATTTTCTTAGAAACACAAATCTTTTTGCAAAAATGATTTATACTGATGAATGTTTCATCTAAGTAAATAACAGGGGCACCAAAAGTTCTTATCTCTTTCACGTTTTCTTACAAGCACAAATCTTTTTGCAACAATGATTTATACTGATGCATGTTTCATCTAAGTAAATAACAGCTGCACCAAAAGTTCCTATCTCTTTTACATTTTCTTACAAACACAAATCTTTTTGCACCACTGATTTATATTGATGCATGTTTCATCTAAGTAAATAACAGCTGCACCAAAAGTTCCTATCTCTTTTACATTTTCTTACAAACACAAATCTTTTTGCAGCAATGATTTATACTGATGCATGTTTCATCTAAGTAAATAACAGGGGCACCAAAAGCACTTATGTCTTTCACATTTTCTTAGAAACACAAATCTTTTTGCAACAATGATTTATATTGATGCATGTTTCATCTAAGTAAATAACAGGGGCACCAAAAGTTCTCATGTCTTTCACATATTCTTACAAGCACAAATCTGTTTGCAACAATGATTTATACTGATGCATGTTTCATCTAAGTAAATAACAACAGCACCAAAAGCTCTTATCTCTTTCACATTTTCTTGGAAACACAAATCTTTTTGCAGCAATGATTTATACTGATGCTTGTTTCATCTAAGTAAATAACAGCGGCACCAAAGGTCTTATTTCTTTCACATTTTCTTGGAAACACAAATCTTTTTGCAACAATGATTTATACTGATGCATGTTTCATCTAAGTAAATAACAGCGGCACCAAAAGTTCTTATGTCTTTTCACATTTTCTTACAAAAACAAATCTTTTTGCAACAATGATTTATACTGATGCATGTTTCATCTAAGTAAATAACAGGGGCACCAAAAGTTCTTATGTCTTTCACATTTTCTTACAAACACAAATCTTTTTGCAGCAATGATTTATACTGATGCATGTTTCATCTAAGTAAATAACAGGGGCACCAAAAGCTCTTATGGCTTTCACATTTTCTTAGAAACACAAATCTTTTTGCAACAATGATTTATACTGATGCATGTTTCATCTAAGTAAATAACAACAGCACCAAAAGCTCTTATCTCTTTCACATTTTCTTAGGAACACGAATCATTTTGCAACAATGATTTATACTGATGCATGTTTCATCTAACTAATAACAGTGGCACCAAAAGCTCTTATCTCTCTCACATTTTCTTATAAACACAAATCTTTTTGCAACAATGATTTATACTGATGCATGTTTCATCTAAGTAAATAACAGCGGGACCAAAAGTTCTTATGTCTTTTCACATTTTCTTACAAAAACAAATCTTTTTGCAACAATGATTTATACTGATGCATGTTTCATCTAAGTAAATAACAGGGGCACCAAAAGTTCTTATGTCTTTCACATTTTCTTACAAACGCAAATCTTTTTGCAGCAATGATTTATACTGATGCATGTTTCATCTAAGTAAATAACGGGGGCACCAAAAGTTCTTATGTCTTTCACATTTTCTTACAAACACAAATCTTTTTGCAACAATGATTTATACTGATGCATGTTTCATCTAAGTAAATAACAGCGGCACCAAAGGTCTTATCTCTTTCACGTTTTCTTAGAAACACACATATATTTGCAACAATGATTTATACTGATGCATGTTTCATCTAAGTAAATAACAGCGGCACCAAAAGCTCTTATGTCTTTCACATTTTCTTAGAAACACAAATCTTTTTGCAACACTGTATTTATACTGATGCATGTTTCATCTAAGTAAATAACAACAGCACCAAAATCTCTTATCTCTCTCACATTTTCTTAGAAACACAAATCCTTTTGCAACAATGATTTATACTGATGCATGTTTCATCTAAGTAAATAACAGCGGCACCAAAAGTTCTTATGTCTTTTCACATTTTCTTACAAGCACAAATCTGTTTGCAACAATGATTTATACTGATGCATGTTTCATCTAAGTAAATAATAGCGGCACCAAAAGTTCTTATGTCTTACACATTTTCTTACAAACACAAATCTTTTTGCAACAATGATTTATACTGATGCATGTTTCATCTAAGTAAATAATAGCGGCACCAAAAGTTCTTATGTCTTTCACATTTTCTTAAAAACACAAATCTTTTTGCAACAATGATTTATACTGATGTATGTTTCATCTAAGTAAATAACAGCGGCACCAAAAGTTCTTATCTCTTTCACATTTTCTTAGAAACGCAAATCTTTTTGCAACAGTGATTTATACTGATGCATGTTTCAGCTAAGTAAATAACAGCGGCACCAAAAGCTCTTATCTCTTTCACATTTTCTTGGAAACACAAATATTTTTGCAACAATGATTTATACTGATGCATGTTTCATCTAAGTAAATAACAGGGGCACCAAAAGTTCTCATGTCTTTCACATTTTCTTACGAACACAAATCTTTTTGCAACAATGATTTATACTGATGCATGTTTCATCTAAGTAAATAACAGGGGCACCAAAAGTTCTTATCTCTTTCACATTTTCTTACAAACACAAATCTGTTTGCAACAATGATTTATACTGATGCATGTTTCATCTGAGTAAATAACAACAGCACCAAAAGCTCTTATCTCTTTCACATTTTCTTACAAACACAAATCTGTTTGCAACAATGATTTATACTGATGCATGTTTCATCTAAGTAAATAACAACAGCACCAAAAGCTCTTATCTCTTTCACATTTTCTTACAAACACAAATCTTTTTGCAACAATGATTTATATTGATACATGTTTCATCTAAGTAAGTAACAGGGGCACCAAAAGCTCTTATGTCTTTCACATTTTCTTAGAAACTCACATCTTTTTGCAACAATGATTTATACTGATGCATGTTTCATCTAAGTAAATAACAACAGCTCCAAAAGCTCTTATCTCTTTCACTTTTTCTTACAAACACAAATCTTTTTGCAACAATGATTTATACTGATGCATGTTTCATCTAAGTAAATAACATCGGCACCAAAGGTTCTTATGTCTTTTCACATTTTCTTACAAACACAAATCCTTTTTGCAACAATGATTTATACTGATGCATGTTTCATCTAAGTAAATAACAGGGGCACCAAAAGTTCTTATGTCTTTCACATTTTCTTACAAATATAAATCTTTTTGCAACAATGATTTATACTGATGCATGTTTCATCTAAGTAAATAATAGCGGCACCAAAAGCTCTTATGTCTTTCACATGTTCTTAGAAACACAAATCTTTTTTAACAATGATTTATACTGAAGCATGTTTCATCTAAGTAAATAACAGCGGCACCAAAAGCTCTTATGTCTTTCACATTTTCTTAGAAACACAAATCTTTTTGCAACACTGTATTTATACTGAAGCATGTTTCATCTAAGTAAATAACAGGGGCACCAAACGTTCTTATGTCTTTCACATTTTCTTACAAACACAAATCGTTTTGCAACAATGATTTATACTAATGCATGTTTCATCTAAGTAAATAACAGGGGCACCAAAAGCTCTTATCTCTTTCACATTTTCTTAGAAACACAAATCTTTTTGCAACAATGATTTATACTGATGCATGTTTCATCTAAGTAAATAACAACAGCACCAAAAGCTCTTATCTCTTTCACATTTTCTTGGAAACACAAATCGTTTTGCAACAATGATTTATACTAATGCATGTTTCATCTAAGTAAATAACAGGGGCACCAAAAGCTCTTATCTCTTTCACATTTTCTTAGAAACACAAATCTTTTTGCAACAGTGATTTATACTGATGCATGTTTCATTTAAGTAAATAACAACAGCACCAAAAGCTCTTATCTCTTTCACATTTTCTTAGAAACACAAATCTTTTTGAACAATGATTTATACTGATGCATGTTTCATCTAAGTAAATAACAGGGGCACCAAAAGCTCTTATCTCTTTCACATTTTCTTAGAAACACAAATCGTTTTGCAACAATGATTTATATTGATGCATGTTTCATCTAAGTAAATAAAAGGGGCACCAAAAGTTCTCATGTCTTTCACATTTTCATAGAAACACAAATCTTTTTGCAAAAATGATTTATACTGATGCATGTTTCATCTAAGTAAATAACAGGGGCACCAAAAGTTCTTATCTCTTTCACGTTTTCTTACAAACACAAATGTGTTTGCAACAATGATTTATACTGATGCATGTTTCATCTAAGTAAATAACAACAGCACCAAAAGCTCTTATCTCTTTCACATTTTCTTGGAAACACAAATCGTTTTGCAACAATGATTTATACTAATGCATGTTTCATCTAAGTAAATAACAGGGGCACCAAAAGCTCTTATCTCTTTCACATTTTCTTAGAAACACAAATCTTTTTGCAACAGTGATTTATACTGATGCATGTTTCATTTAAGTAAATAACAACAGCACCAAAAGCTCTTATCTCTTTCACATTTTCTTAGAAACACAAATCTTTTTGAACAATGATTTATACTGATGCATGTTTCATCTAAGTAAATAACAGCGGCACCAAAAGTTCTTATGTCTTTGCACATTTACTTACAAACACAAATCTTTTTGCAACAATGATTTATACTGATGCATGTTTCATCTAAGTAAATAACAGGGGCACCAAAAGGTCTTATGTCTTTCACATTTTCTTACAAGCACAAATCGTTTTGCAACAATGATTTATACTGATGCATGTTTCATCTAAGTAAATAATAGCGGCACCAAAAGTTCTTATGTCTTTCACATTTTCTTACAAACACAAATCTTTTTGCAACAATGATTTATACTGATGCATGTTTCATCTAAGTAAATAACATCGGCACCAAAGGTCTTATCTCTTTCACATTTTCTTACAAACACAAATCTTTTTGCAACAATGATTTATACTGATACATGTTTCATCTAAGTAAATAACAGCGGCACCAAAAGCTCTTATGTCTTTCACATTTTCTTAGAAACACAAATCTTTTTCCAACACTGTATTTATACTGATGCATGTTTCATCTAAGTAAATAACGGGGGCACCAATAGTTCTTATGTCTTTCACATTTTCTTACAAACACAAATCTTATTGCAACAATGATTTATACTGATGCATGTTTCATCTAAGTAAATAACAGCGGCACCAAATGTTCTTATCTCTTTCACATTTTCTTACAAACACAAATCTTTTGCAACACTGATTTATATTGATGCATGTTTCATCTAAGTAAATAACAGTGGCACCAAAAGCTCTTATCTCTTTCACATTTTCTTACAAACACAAATCTTTTTGCAAGAATGATTTATATTGATGCATGTTTCATCTAAGTGAATAACAGTGGCACCAAAAGCTCTTATCTCTTTCACATTTTCTTACAAACACAAATCTTTTTGCAAGAATGATTTATATTGATGCATGTTTAATCTAAGTAAATAACAGGGGCACCAAAAGTTCTTATCTCTTTCACATTTTCTTACAAACACAAATCTGTTTGCAACAATGATTTATTCTGATGCATGTTTCATCTAAGTAAATAACAACAGCACCAAAAGCTCTTATCTCTTTCACATTTTCTTACAAACACAAATGTTTTTGCAGCAATGATTTATATTGATACATGTTTCATCTAAGTAAATAACAGGGGAACCAAAAGCTCTTATGTCTTTCACATTTTCTTAGAAACACAAATCTTTTTGCAACAATGATTTATACTGATGTATGTTTCCTCTAAGTAAATAACAGCGGCACCAAAAGCGCTTATGTCTTTCACATTTTCTTAGAAACACAAATCTTTTTGCAACACTGTATTTATACTGATGCATGTTTCATCTAAGTAAATAACAGGGGCACCAAAAGCTCTTATCTCTTTCACATTTTCTTAGAAACACGAATCTTTTTCAACAATGATTTATATTGATGCATGTTTCATCTAAGTAAATAACAGCGGCACCAAAAGCTCTTATGTCTTTCACATTTTCTTAGAAACACAAATCTTTTGCAACAATGATTTATACTGATGCATGTTTCATCTAAGTAAATAACAACAGCTCCAAAAGCTCTTATCTCTTTCACATTTTCTTAAAAACACAAATCTTTTTGCAACAATGATTTATACTGATGCATGTTTCATCTAAGTAAATAACAACAGCTCCAAAAGCTCTTATCTCTTTCACATTTACTTACAAACACAGATCTTTTTGCAACACTGTATTTATACTGATGCATGTTTCATCTAAGTAAATAACAGCGGCACCAAAAGTTCTTATGTCTTTCACATTTTGTTACAAACACAAATCTGTTTGCAACAATGATTTATACTGATGCATGTTTCATCTAAGTGAATAACATCGGCACCAAAAGTTCTTATGTCTTTTCACATTTTCTTACAAACACAAATGCTTTTTGCAACAATAATTTATACTGATGCATGTTTCATCTAAGTAAATAACAGGGGCACCAAAAGTTCTTATGTCTTTCACATTTTCTTACAAACACAAATCTTTTGGCAACAATGATTTATACTGATGCATGTTTCTTCTAAGTAAATAATAGCGGCACCAAAAGCTCTTATGTCTTTCACATGTTCTTAGAAACACAAATCCTTTTTAACAATGATTTATACTGATGCATGTTTCATCTAAGTAAATAACAGCGGCACCAAAAGCTCTTATGTCTTTCACATTTTCTTAGAAACACAAATCTTTTTGCAACACTGTATTTATACTGATGCATGTTTCATCTCAGTAAATAACAGGGGCACCAAAAGTTCTTATGTCTTTCACATTTTCTTACAAACACAAATCTTTTTGCAACAATGATTTATACTGATGCATGTTTCATCTAAGTAAATAACAGCTGCACCAAAAGTTCCTATCTCTTTTACATTTTCTTACACACACAAATCTTTTTGCAACACTGATTTATATTGATGCATGTTTCATCTAAGTAAATAACAGGGGCACCAAAAGCTCTTATCTCTTTCACATTTTCTTAGAAACACAAATCGTTTTGCAACAATGATTTATGTTGATGCATGTTTCATCTAAGTAAATAAAAGGGGCACCAAAAGTTCTCATATCTTTCACATTTTCTTAGAAACACAAATCTTGTTGCAAAAATGATTTATACTGATGCATGTTTCATCTAAGTAAATAACAGGGGCACCAAAAGTTCTTATCTCTTTGACGTTTTCTTACAAACACAAATCTGTTTGCAACAATGATTTATACTGATGCATGTTTCATCTAAGTAAATAACAACAGCACCAAAAGCTCTTATCTCTTTCACATTTTCTTAAAAACACAAATCTTTTTGCAACAATGATTTATACTGATACATGTTTCATCTAAGTAAATAACAGGGGCACCAAAAGCTCTTATGGCTTTCACATTTTCTTAGAAACACAAATCTTTTTGCAACAATGATTTATACTGATGCATGTTTCATCTAAGTAAATAACAACAGCACCAAAAGCTCTTATCTCTTTCACATTTTCTTGGAAACACAAATCGTTTTGCAACAATGATTTATACTAATGCATGTTTCATCTAAGTAAATAACAGGGGCACCAAAAGCTCTTATCTCTTTCACATTTTCTTACAAACACAAATCTGTTTGCAACAATGATTTATACTGATGCATGTTTCATCTAAGTAAATAACAACAGCACCAAAAGCTCTTATCTCTTTCACATTTTCTTGGAAACACAAATCGTTTTGCAACAATGATTTATACTAATGCATGTTTCATCTAAGTAAATAACAGGGGCACCAAAAGCTCTTATCTCTTTCACATTTTCTTAGAAACACAGATCTTTTTGCAACAGTGATTTATACTGATGCATGTTTCATCTAAGTAAATAACAACAGCACCAAAAGCTCTAATCTCTTTCACATTTTCTTAGAAACACAAATCTTTTTGAACAATGATTTATACTGATGCATGTTTCATCTAAGTAAATAACAGCGGCACCAAAAGCTCTTATCTCTTTCACATTTTCTTAGAAACACAAATCTTTTTGCAACAATGATTTATACTGATGCATGTTTCATCTAAGTAAATAACAGGGGCACCAAAAGCTCTTATCTCTTTCACATTTTCTTAGAAACACAAATTTTTTTGCAACAGTGATTTATATTGATGCATGTTTCATCTAAGTAAATAACAGGGGCACCAAAAGTTCTCATGTCTTTCACATTTTCTTACTAACACAAATCTTTTTGCAACAATGATGTATACTGATGCATGTTTCATCTAAGTAAATAACAGGGGCACCAAAAGTTCTTATCTCTTTCACATTTTCTTACAAACACAAATCTGTTTGCAACAATGATTTATACTGATGCATGTATCATCTGAGTAAATAACAACAGCACCAAAAGCTCTTATCTCTTTCACATTTTCTTACAAACACAAATCTGTTTGCAACAATGATTTATACTGATGCATGTTTCATCTAAGTAAATAACAACAGCACCAAAAGCTCTTATCTCTTTCACATTTTCTTACAAACACAAATCTTTTTGCAACAATGATTTATATTGATACATGTTTCATCTAAGTAAGTAACAGGGGCACCAAAAGCTCTTATGTCTTTCACATTTTCTTAGAAACACAAATCTTTTGCAACAATGATTTATACTGATGCATGTTTCATCTAAGTAAATAACAACAGCTCCAAAAGCTCTTATCTCTTTCACATTTTCTTACAAACACAAATCTTTTTGCAACAATGATTTATACTGATGCATGTTTCATCTAAGTAAATAACAACAGCTCCAAAAGCTGTTATCTCTTTCACATTTACTTACAAACAGAGATCTTTTTGCAACACTGTATTTATACTGATGCATGTTTCATCTAAGTAAATAACAGGGGCACCAAACGTTCTTATGTCTTTCACATTTTCTTACAAACACAAATCTTTTTGCAACAATGATTTATACTGATGCATGTTTCATCTAAGTAAATAACAGCTGCACCAAAAGTTCCTATCTCTTTTACATTTTCTTACAAACACAAATCTTTTTGCATCACTGATTTATACTGATGCATGTTTCATCTAAGTAAATAACAGCTGCACCAAAAGTTCCTATCTCTTTCACATTTTCTTAGAAACACACATATATTTGCAACAATGATTTATACTGATGCATGTTTCATCTAAGTAAATAACAGCGGCACCAAAAGCTCTTATGTCTTTCACATTTTCTTAGAAACACAAATCTTTTTGCAACACTGTATTTATACTGATGCATGTTTCATCTAAGTAAATAACAACAGCACCAAAAGCTCTTATCTCTCTCACATTTTCTTAGAAACACAAATCCTTTTGCAACAATGATTTATACTGATGCATGTTTCATCTAAGTAAATAACAGCGGCACCAAAAGTTCTTATGTTTTTTCACATTTTCTTACAAGCACAAATCTGTTTGCAACAATGATTTATACTGATGCATGTTTCATCTAAGTAAATAACAGGGGCACCAAAAGTTCTTATGTCTTTCACATTTTCTTACAAACACAAATCTTTTTGCAACAATGATTTATACTGATGCATGTTTGATCTAAGTAAATAATAGCGGCACCAAAAGTTCTTATGTCTTTCACATTTTCTTACAAACACAAATCTTTTTGCAACAGTGATTTATATTGATGCATGTTTCATCTAAGTAAATAACAGGGGCACCAAAAGTTCTCATGTCTTTCACATTTTCTTACAAACACAAATCTTTTTGCAACAATGATGTATACTGATGCATGTTTCATCTAAGTAAATAACAGGGGCACCAAAAGTTCTTATCTCTTTCACATTTTCTTACAAACACAAATCTGTTTGCAACAATGATTTATACTGATGCATGTATCATCTGAGTAAATAACAACAGCACCAAAAGCTCTTATCTCTTTCACATTTTCTTACAAACACAAATCTGTTTGCAACAATGATTTATACTGATGCATGTTTCATCTAAGTAAATAACAACAGCACCAAAAGCTCTTATCTCTTTCACATTTTCTTACAAACACAAATCTTTTTGCAACAATGATTTATATTGATACATGTTTCATCTAAGTAAGTAACAGGGGCACCAAAAGCTCTTATGTCTTTCACATTTTCTTAGAAACACAAATCTTTTGCAACAATGATTTATACTGATGCATGTTTCATCTAAGTAAATAACAACAGCTCCAAAAGCTCTTATCTCTTTCACATTTTCTTACAAACACAAATCTTTTTGCAACAATGATTTATACTGATGCATGTTTCATCTAAGTAAATAACAACAGCTCCAAAAGCTCTTATCTCTTTCACATTTACTTACAAACAGAGATCTTTTTGCAACACTGTATTTATACTGATGCATGTTTCATCTAAGTAAATAACAGGGGCACCAAACGTTCTTATGTCTTTCACATTTTCTTACAAACACAAATCTTTTTGCAACAATGATTTATACTGATGCATGTTTCATCTAAGTAAATAACAGCTGCACCAAAAGTTCCTATCTCTTTTAAATTTTCTTACAAACACAAATCTTTTTGCATCACTGATTTATATTGATGCATGTTTCTGAATTGTGGAGCGATGTTGTCCGTAAGCGTAATAAACGCAAAACACCTACTGTAATTGGCAATAGTGTTACTGTGGATGCAGGAAATAATAAACTTAAAGGGGTACCTAAATGTGTATCTCTACATGTTTATAGACTTACGCCTGATACGAAACCTGAGAATGTAAGTGATTTTTTAAAACCAAGTTTTCCGGAAGTTTGTGTGCATCCATTACCATCTCGGAATCCTGATTTATACTCATCATTTAAAATTGACATACATGAAGAGCACTTAGCAGCTGCTTTAAATCCTAATGTGTGGCCCAGTAACGCTCGTGTGAGGCGTTTTTTTCATCCTCCTCGGCCAATAAACCCAGACAAAACATAGATGCAACTAATTCTGTAGCAGCTCACATGACCCATGATGTATTTTTCATTAATATACAGTGTATTAGGAACAAAATTAATGAACTTGAAATATTATGTAGTGAAAAAGACTATAAAGTTTTATGTTTTGCAGAACATTGGTTAAGTGATGGTGAAAGTAATGTGTATCACATTGAAGGTTATACAATGGCAGCTATTTTTTGTCGTAAGGCAATTAAAAATGGTGGGGTATGTATTTTTGTGTCTAAAGAAATCAGCTTCTCTGAAATTGATGTAACTAAATTTTGTATTGAAAAACATATTGAAGTAGTGGCGATTTATGTAACTCACCTCAAAATAGTTATAATTAGTCTTTATCGCTCACCCAGTGGTGATCCCGAAATATTTATGAATAATCTTGAGGAAATGCTTATACATTTCAATAGAGAAAAATTTAATGTAGTCCTATGTGGGGATTTCAATATTAATATGATTGATGAATGTTCATTAAACTATCAGTTTAAAAATTTGCTTAGATCTGTTGGGCATTTCTGTACCAATTCTGAACCTACAAGAATCAACTCATGTTTAGACAACATTGTAACCAATTTAGATACGCAGCGGTATAATATTGAGGTTATTGACCCTATGCTATCTGACCATTCTGCTCTAGTTTTATCATTTTTACAGCCTGTGACTAAACTCAAATATATAACTCGTTTTATTAGACCATACAGTGAAGATAAATTTATTTATTTTATCGATTGTCTATCTCAAACTGAATGGAGGACGATTCGACTCGGTAATAATTTGAATGCTGAGCGTACTTTTGATGAATTTTTAACTATGTTTTTAATGCTATTCAATTTGTGTTTTCCTAAAAGGAATGTTAGATATTTTAATGGTGAAGCTCGTGGTAAAACCACAAACAAATTTTGGTTTACTTCTGACCTTAAACAGATGAGGAAATATTTGCTATTCTGTTACAATATATATAAATGTACACACACTGAAGATGCTAAAAATGCTTTTAAGCGGATTAGAAACGAATATAGAATATTAATGTCACAAGCCAAGAAACTTGCAAATGCTAAATTTATTGAAATCTCTAATAACAAAGTTAAAGCTGCATGGAATGTTATAAATAGAACGGTCAAAGGTGAAAGGTCTGCTTCTATTCATTTTTCTCCTAATCAGGTTAATGGGTTTTTTATAGAATCTGTACAAGAGGTAAAGAGAAATATTTCAAAGCCTAATAAACTGGCGCTTGATTACTTGTCAAATTGTGAGGTGCCTGTAGTTTCTTTTCAACTTAAGGAAGTGTCATGTGATGATGTGTTGAACGCCGTTGCTAAAATGCATAACTCTGATTCCAGAGATATCTATGATATTTCAAATAATTTTTTAAAGAAAATAATTGGTTATATTGTGTTGCCATTAACTATCTGTATAAATAAATGCTTCACTGAGGGCATATTTCCAAGTAAACTCAAATTAGCAAAAATAATACCAGTTCATAAGAAAGGTAATAAATCATTATTGGAAAATTATCGACCGATATCTCTGGTGCCAGTGTTTTCTAAAATATTTGAGGTATTAATCCACAACCAGATGTATTCCTATTTTGAACAAAACAAGGTCTTTTCTATCGATCAATTTGGATTTAGGGCTGGTAAATCTACTATTGATGCAGTTCGATTACTTATTGATAATATAACGAATACTTTTGAATCAAAGAGCTTTGCTTGGGTCACATGCTGTGACTTAAGCAAGGCCTTTGATTGTGTGGATCACTGTATACTGTTAGATAAATTAGCACATTATGGTATTTGTGGTACGCCTAATAAATTGCTCTCTTCTTATCTCTCTAACCGCAAACAAGTTGTTCAGATTAATGATAAGGTCTCGGATGTGGCTTCAGTAATGTGCGGTGTTCCTCAGGGCTCTATCCTAGGTCCTCTGCTATTCCTAATCATGATTAATGATTTACCATTCAATACTGAATCTAAAACCATATTATTTGCTGATGACACAACTTTTATTCACAACAATGCAAATATACAGTATCTTGAAACTGAGGTTCAAAATAATATAATGTATATATCACAATGGTTTCAAGCAAATAAGTTTTTACTTAATGATTCTAAAACTAAAAATATAATTTTTACTTTAAATAATGTTGTTGTCCCAAATCTTTGTACTAATGTAAAGTTTTTAGGCATTTTTATTGATAGATTTTTAACCTGGGAGTCACACATTACATTTTTATGCAGAAAGTTGTCAAGGGTTTTATTCCTGATGAGAAACTTAGTCAATTGTGTACCCTTTGAGTATATACGTGTCTCATATTTTGCATACTTTCACAGTATTATTAATTATGGTATTTTACTTTGGGGTAATAGCTCATATATCCAAGATGTATTACTTGTGCAAAAGAAAGCTATAAGAATTATGGCTAAGATAACTACTAGAACACACTGTAAACCCTATTTTAAAAGATATAATATTTTGACTGTTATAAATTTGTATATTTATACTGTATTGGGTTTTATGAAACAGAATCAACATTTGTATGACACGAGATCCAATATTCATAATTATAATATCCGTAATGGTCAAATGATCGATATTCCTCAGCATAGACTTAAGAGAACTTCTCAAAGTTACTACTATATTGGCATTAAACTTTTTAACAAGCTACCTCAAGCTGTAAAAGATTTGCCTTATAAAATATTTTGTAAGCGATTGCATTGTTGGCTTGTGGATAATCCATTTTATTCTATTAATGAATTTATTGTTTTTAATGCATCTGATATTAATATTTAATTGTTACTTTTTTGCTGTAAAAGTTGCACAAGGTGTGGTTTATGTTGTATTATTAATTTGTATTTTTGTATATACTGACAATGTCTATTGCAGTTGTATAACTGTTTAATGACAATAAATTGATATTGATATTGATATTAAGTAAATAACAGGGGCACCAAAAGCACTTATCTCTTTCACATTTTCTTAGAAACACAAATCTTTTTGCAACAATGATTTATATTGATGCATGTTTCATCTAAGTAAATAAAAGGGGCACCAAAAGTTCTCATGTCTTTCACATTTTCTTAGAAACACAAATCTTTTTGCAAAAATGATTTATACTGATGAATGTTTCATCTAAGTAAATAACAGGGGCACCAAAAGTTCTTATCTCTTTCACGTTTTCTTACAAGCACAAATCTTTTTGCAACAATGATTTATACTGATGCATGTTTCATCTAAGTAAATAACAGCTGCACCAAAAGTTCCTATCTCTTTTACATTTTCTTACAAACACAAATCTTTTTGCACCACTGATTTATATTGATGCATGTTTCATCTAAGTAAATAACAGCTGCACCAAAAGTTCCTATCTCTTTTACATTTTCTTACAAACACAAATCTTTTTGCAGCAATGATTTATACTGATGCATGTTTCATCTAAGTAAATAACAGGGGCACCAAAAGCACTTATGTCTTTCACATTTTCTTAGAAACACAAATCTTTTTGCAACAATGATTTATATTGATGCATGTTTCATCTAAGTAAATAACAGGGGCACCAAAAGTTCTCATGTCTTTCACATATTCTTACAAGCACAAATCTGTTTGCAACAATGATTTATACTGATGCATGTTTCATCTAAGTAAATAACAACAGCACCAAAAGCTCTTATCTCTTTCACATTTTCTTGGAAACACAAATCTTTTTGCAGCAATGATTTATACTGATGCATGTTTCATCTAAGTAAATAACAGCGGCACCAAAGGTCTTATCTCTTTCACATTTTCTTGGAAACACAAATCTTTTTGCAACAATGATTTATACTGATGCATGTTTCATCTAAGTAAATAACAGCGGCACCAAAAGTTCTTATGTCTTTTCACATTTTCTTACAAAAACAAATCTTTTTGCAACAATGATTTATACTGATGCATGTTTCATCTAAGTAAATAACAGGGGCACCAAAAGTTCTTATGTCTTTCACATTTTCTTACAAACACAAATCTTTTTGCAGCAATGATTTATACTGATGCATGTTTCATCTAAGTAAATAACAGGGGCACCAAAAGCTCTTATGGCTTTCACATTTTCTTAGAAACACAAATCTTTTTGCAACAATGATTTATACTGATGCATGTTTCATCTAAGTAAATAACAACAGCACCAAAAGCTCTTATCTCTTTCACATTTTCTTAGGAACACGAATCATTTTGCAACAATGATTTATACTGATGCATGTTTCATCTAACTAATAACAGGGGCACCAAAAGCTCTTATCTCTCTCACATTTTTTTATAAACACAAATCTTTTTGCAACAATGATTTATACTGATGCATGTTTCATCTAAGTAAATAACAGCGGCACCAAAGGTCTTATCTCTTTCATGTTTTCTTAGAAACACACATATATTTGCAACAATGATTTATACTGATGCATGTTTCATCTAAGTAAATAACAGCGGCACCAAAAGCTCTTATGTCTTTCACATTTTCTTAGAAACACAAATCTTTTTGCAACACTGTATTTATACTGATGCATGTTTCATCTAAGTAAATAACAACAGCACCAAAAGCTCTTATCTCTCTCACATTTTCTTAGAAACACAAATCCTTTTGCAACAATGATTTATACTGATGCATGTTTCATCTAAGTAAATAACAGCGGCACCAAAAGTTCTTATGTCTTTTCACATTTTCTTACAAGCACAAATCTGTTTGCAACAATGATTTATACTGATGCATGTTTCATCTAAGTAAATAACAGGGGCACCAATAGTTCTTATGTCTTTCACATTTTCTTACAAACACAAATCTTTTTGCAACAATGATTTATACTGATGCATGTTTCATCTAAGTAAATAATAGCGGCACCAAAAGTTCTTATGTCTTTCACATTTTCTTACAAACACAAATCTTTTTGCAACAATGATTTATACTGATGCATGTTTCATCTAAGTAAATAATAGCGGCACCAAAAGTTCTTATGTCTTTCACATTTTCTTAAAAACACAAATCTTTTTGCAACAATGATTTATACTGATGTATGTTTCATCTAAGTAAATAACAGCGGCACCAAAAGTTCTTATCTCTTTCACATTTTCTTACAAACACAAATTTTTTTGGAACAATGAGATATACTGATATATGTTTCATCTAAGTAAATAACAGCGGCACCAAAAGCTCTTATGTCTTTCACATTTTCTTAGAAACACAAATCAGTTTGCAACACTGTATTTATACTGATGCATGTTTCATCTAAGTAAATAACAGGGGCACCAAAAGTTCTTATGTCTTTCACATTTTCTTACAAACACAAATCTTATTGCAACAATGATTTATACTGATACATGTTTCATCTAAGTAAATAACAACAGCACCAAAAGCTCTTATCTGTTTCACATTTTCTTACAAACACAAATCTTTTTGCAACAATGATTTATACTGATACATGTTTCATCTAAGTAAATAACAGGGGCACCAAAAGCTCTTATGTCTTTCACATTTTCTTAGAAACACAAATCTTTATGCAACAATGATTTATACTGATGCATGTTTCATCTAAGTAAATAACAACAGCACCAAAAGCTCTTATCTCTTTCACATTTTCTTAGAAACACGAATCTTTTTGCAACAATGATTTATACTGATGCATGTTTCATCTAAGTAAATAACAACAGCACCAAAAGCTCTTATCTCTCTCACATTTTCTTAGAAACACAAATCCGTTTGCAACAATGATTTATACTGATGCATGTTTCATCTAAGTAAATAACAGCGGCACCAAAAGTTCTTATGTCTTTTCACATTTTCTTACAAACACAAATCTTTTTGCAACAATGATTTATACTGATGCATGTTTCATCTAAGTAAATAACAGGGGCACCAAAAGCTCTTATCTCTTTCACATTTTCTTAGAAACACAGATCTTTTTGCAACAGTGATTTATACTGATGCATGTTTCATCTAAGTAAATAACAACAGCACCAAAAGCTCTAATCTCTTTCACATTTTCTTAGAAACACAAATCTTTTTGAACAATGATTTATACTGATGCATGTTTCATCTAAGTAAATAACAGCGGCACCAAAAGCTCTTATCTCTTTCACATTTTCTTAGAAACACAAATCTTTTTGCAACAATGATTTATACTGATGCATGTTTCATCTAAGTAAATAACAGGGGCACCAAAAGCTCTTATCTCTTTCACATTTTCTTAGAAACACAAATTTTTTTGCAACAGTGATTTATATTGATGCATGTTTCATCTAAGTAAATAACAGGGGCACCAAAAGTTCTCATGTCTTTCACATTTTCTTACAAACACAAATCTTTTTGCAACAATGATGTATACTGATGCATGTTTCATCTAAGTAAATAACAGGGGCACCAAAAGTTCTTAACTCTTTCACATTTTCTTACAAACACAAATCTGTTTGCAACAATGATTTATACTGATGCATGTATCATCTGAGTAAATAACAACAGCACCAAAAGCTCTTATCTCTTTCACATTTTCTTACAAACACAAATCTGTTTGCAACAATGATTTATACTGATGCATGTTTCATCTAAGTAAATAACAACAGCACCAAAAGCTCTTATCTCTTTCACATTTTCTTACAAACACAAATCTTTTTGCAACAATGATTTATATTGATACATGTTTCATTTAAGTAAGTAACAGGGGCACCAAAAGCTCTTATGTCTTTCACATTTTCTTAGAAACACAAATCTTTTGCAACAATGATTTATACTGATGCATGTTTCATCTAAGTAAATAACAACAGCTCCAAAAGCTCTTATCTCTTTCACATTTTCTTACAAACACAAATCTTTTTGCAACAATGATTTATACTGATGCATGTTTCATCTAAGTAAATAACAACAGCTCCAAAAGCTCTTATCTCTTTCACATTTACTTACAAACACAGATCTTTTTGCAACACTGTATTTATACTGATGCATGTTTCATCTAAGTAAATAACAGGGGCACCAAACGTTCTTATGTCTTTCACATTTTCTTACAAACACAAATCTTTTTGCAACAATGATTTATACTGTTGCATGTTTCATCTAAGTAAATAACAGCTGCACCAAAAGTTCCTATCTCTTTTACATTTTCTTACAAACACAAATCTTTTTGCATCACTGATTTATATTGATGCATGTTTCATCTAAGTAAATAACAGGGGCACCAAAAGCACTTATCTCTTTCACATTTTCTTAGAAACACAAATCTTTTTGCAACAATGATTTATATTGATGCATGTTTCATCTAAGTAAATAAAAGGGGCACCAAAAGTTCTCATGTCTTTCACATTTTCTTAGAAACACAAATCTTTTTGCAAAAATGATTTATACTGATGAATGTTTCATCTAAGTAAATAACAGGGGCACCAAAAGTTCTTATCTCTTTCACGTTTTCTTACAAGCACAAATCTTTTTGCAACAATGATTTATACTGATGCATGTTTCATCTAAGTAAATAACAGCTGCACCAAAAGTTCCTATCTCTTTTACATTTTCTTACAAACACAAATCTTTTTGCACCACTGATTTATATTGATGCATGTTTCATCTAAGTAAATAACAGCTGCACCAAAAGTTCCTATCTCTTTTACATTTTCTTACAAACACAAATCTTTTTGCAGCAATGATTTATACTGATGCATGTTTCATCTAAGTAAATAACAGGGGCACCAAAAGCACTTATGTCTTTCACATTTTCTTAGAAACACAAATCTTTTTGCAACAATGATTTATATTGATGCATGTTTCATCTAAGTAAATAACAGGGGCACCAAAAGTTCTCATGTCTTTCACATATTCTTACAAGCACAAATCTGTTTGCAACAATGATTTATACTGATGCATGTTTCATCTAAGTAAATAACAACAGCACCAAAAGCTCTTATCTCTTTCACATTTTCTTGGAAACACAAATCTTTTTGCAGCAATGATTTATACTGATGCTTGTTTCATCTAAGTAAATAACAGCGGCACCAAAGGTCTTATCTCTTTCACATTTTCTTGGAAACACAAATCTTTTTGCAACAATGATTTATACTGATGCATGTTTCATCTAAGTAAATAACAGCGGCACCAAAAGTTCTTATGTCTTTTCACATTTTCTTACAAAAACAAATCTTTTTGCAACAATGATTTATACTGATGCATGTTTCATCTAAGTAAATAACAGGGGCACCAAAAGTTCTTATGTCTTTCACATTTTCTTACAAACACAAATCTTTTTGCAGCAATGATTTATACTGATGCATGTTTCATCTAAGTAAATAACAGGGGCACCAAAAGCTCTTATGGCTTTCACATTTTCTTAGAAACACAAATCTTTTTGCAACAATGATTTATACTGATGCATGTTTCATCTAAGTAAATAACAACAGCACCAAAAGCTCTTATCTCTTTCACATTTTCTTAGGAACACGAATCATTTTGCAACAATGATTTATACTGATGCATGTTTCATCTAACTAATAACAGGGGCACCAAAAGCTCTTATCTCTCTCACATTTTCTTATAAACACAAATCTTTTTGCAACAATGATTTATACTGATGCATGTTTCATCTAAGTAAATAACAGCGGCACCAAAAGTTCTTATGTCTTTTCACATTTTCTTACAAAAACAAATCTTTTTGCAACAATGATTTATACTGATGCATGTTTCATCTAAGTAAATAACAGGGGCACCAAAAGTTCTTATGTCTTTCACATTTTCTTACAAACGCAAATCTTTTTGCAGCAATGATTTATACTGATGCATGTTTCATCTAAGTAAATAACGGGGGCACCAAAAGTTCTTATGTCTTTCACATTTTCTTACAAACACAAATCTTTTTGCAACAATGATTTATACTGATGCATGTTTCATCTAAGTAAATAACAGCGGCACCAAAGGTCTTATCTCTTTCACGTTTTCTTAGAAACACACATATATTTGCAACAATGATTTATACTGATGCATGTTTCATCTAAGTAAATAACAGCGGCACCAAAAGCTCTTATGTCTTTCACATTTTCTTAGAAACACAAATCTTTTTGCAACACTGTATTTATACTGATGCATGTTTCATCTAAGTAAATAACAACAGCACCAAAATCTCTTATCTCTCTCACATTTTCTTAGAAACACAAATCCTTTTGCAACAATGATTTATACTGATGCATGTTTCATCTAAGTAAATAACAGCGGCACCAAAAGTTCTTATGTCTTTTCACATTTTCTTACAAGCACAAATCTGTTTGCAACAATGATTTATACTGATGCATGTTTCATCTAAGTAAATAACAGGGGCACCAAAAGTTCTTATGTCTTTCACAATTTCTTACAAACACAAATCTTTTTGCAACAATGATTTATACTGATGCATGTTTCATCTAAGTAAATAATAGCGGCACCAAAAGTTCTTATGTCTTACACATTTTCTTACAAACACAAATCTTTTTGCAACAATGATTTATACTGATGCATGTTTCATCTAAGTAAATAATAGCGGCACCAAAAGTTCTTATGTCTTTCACATTTTCTTAAAAACACAAATCTTTTTGCAACAATGATTTATACTGATGTATGTTTCATCTACGTAAATAACAGCGGCACCAAAAGTTCTTATCTCTTTCACATTTTCTTACAAACACAAATTTTTTTGGAACAATGATTTATACTGATATATGTTTCATCTAAGTAAATAACAGCGGCACCAAAAGCTCTTATGTCTTTCACATTTTCTTAGAAACACAAATCAGTTTGCAACACTGTATTTATACTGATGCATGTTTCATCTAAGTAAATAACAGTGGCACCAAAAGTTCTTATGTCTTTCACATTTTCTTACAAACACAAATCTTATTGCAACAATGATTTATACTGATACATGTTTCATCTAAGTAAATAACAACAGCACCAAAAGCTCTTATCTGTTTCACATTTTCTTACAAACACAAATCTTTTTGCAACAATGATTTATACTGATACATGTTTCATCTAAGTAAATAACAGGGGCACCAAAAGCTCTTATGTCTTTCACATTTTCTTAGAAACACAAATCTTTATGCAACAATGATTTATACTGATGCATGTTTCATCTAAGTAAATAACAACAGCACCAAAAGCTCTTATCTCTTTCACATTTTCTTAGAAACACGAATCTTTTTGCAACAATGATTTATACTGATGCATGTTTCATCTAAGTAAATAACAACAGCACCAAAAGCTCTTATCTCTCTCACATTTTCTTAGAAACACAAATCCGTTTGCAACAATGATTTATACTGATGCATGTTTCATCTAAGTAAATAACAGCGGCACCAAAAGTTCTTATGTCTTTTCACATTTTCTTACAAACACAAATCTTTTTGCAACAATGATTTATACTGATGCATGTTTCATCTAAGTAAATAACAGGGGCACCAAAAGTTCTTATGTCTTTCACATTTTCTTACAAACACAAATCTTTTTGCAACAATGATTTATACTGATGCATGTTTCATCTAAGTAAATAATAGCGGCACCAAAAGTTCTTATGTCTTTCACATTTTCTTACAAACACAAATCTTTTTGCAACAATGATTTATACTGATGTATGTTTCATCTAAGTAAATAACAGCGTCACCATAAGTTCTTATCTCTTTCACATTTTCTTACAAACACAAATCTTTTTGCAACACTGATTTATATTGATGCATGTTTCATCTAAGTAAATAACAGTGGCACCAAAAGCTCTTATCTCTTTCACATTTTCTTACAAACACAAATCTTTTTGCAACAATGATTTATATTGATGCATGTTTCATCTAAGTAAATAACAGGGGCACCAAAAGTTCTCATGTCTTTCACATTTTCTTACAAACACAAATCTGTTTGCAACAATGATTTATACTGATGCATGTTTCATCTAAGTAAATAACAACAGCACCAAAAGCTCTTATCTCTTTCACATTTTCTTGGAAACACAAATCGTTTTGCAACAATGATTTATACTAATGCATGTTTCATCTAAGTAAATAACAGGGGCACCAAAAGCTCTTATCTCTTTCACATTTTCTTAGAAACACAGATCTTTTTGCAACAGTGATTTATACTGATGCATGTTTCATCTAAGTAAATAACAACAGCACCAAAAGCTCTAATCTCTTTCACATTTTCTTAGAAACACAAATCTTTTTGAACAATGATTTATACTGATGCATGTTTCATCTAAGTAAATAACAGCGGCACCAAAAGCTCTTATCTCTTTCACATTTTCTTAGAAACACAAATCTTTTTGCAACAATGATTTATACTGATGCATGTTTCATCTAAGTAAATAACAGGGGCACCAAAAGCTCTTATCTCTTTCACATTTTCTTAGAAACACAAATTTTTTTGCAACAGTGATTTATATTGATGCATGTTTCATCTAAGTAAATAACAGGGGCACCAAAAGTTCTCATGTCTTTCACATTTTCTTACAAACACAAATCTTTTTGCAACAATGATTTATACTGATGCATGTTTCATCTAAGTAAATAACAGCTGCACCAAAAGTTCCTATCTCTTTTACATTTTCTTACAAACACAAATCTTTTTGCATCACTGATTTATATTGATGCATGTTTCATCTAAGTAAATAACAGGGGCACCAAAAGCACTTATCTCTTTCACATTTTCTTAGAAACACAAATCTTTTTGCAACAATGATTTATATTGATGCATGTTTCATCTAAGTAAATAAAAGGGGCACCAAAAATTCTCATGTCTTTCACATTTTCTTAGAAACACAAATCTTTTTGCAAAAATGATTTATACTGATGAATGTTTCATCTAAGTAAATAACAGGGGCACCAAAAGTTCTTATCTCTTTCACGTTTTCTTACAAGCACAAATCTTTTTGCAACAATGATTTATACTGATGCATGTTTCATCTAAGTAAATAACAGCTGCACCAAAAGTTCCTATCTCTTTTACATTTTCTTACAAACACAAATCTTTTTGCACCACTGATTTATATTGATGCATGTTTCATCTAAGTAAATAACAGCTGCACCAAAAGTTCCTATCTCTTTTACATTTTCTTACAAACACAAATCTTTTTGCAGCAATGATTTATACTGATGCATGTTTCATCTAAGTAAATAACAGGGACACCAAAAGCACTTATGTCTTTCACATTTTCTTAGAAACACAAATCTTTTTGCAACAATGATTTATATTGATGCATGTTTCATCTAAGTAAATAACAGGGGCACCAAAAGTTCTCATGTCTTTCACATATTCTTACAAGCACAAATCTGTTTGCAACAATGATTTATACTGATGCATGTTTCATCTAAGTAAATAACAACAGCACCAAAAGCTCTTATCTCTTTCACATTTTCTTGGAAACACAAATCTTTTTGCAGCAATGATTTATACTGATGCTTGTTTCATCTAAGTAAATAACAGCGGCACCAAAGGTCTTATCTCTTTCACATTTTCTTGGAAACACAAATCTTTTTGCAACAATGATTTATACTGATACATGTTTCATCTAAGTAAATAACAGCGGCACCAAAAGTTCTTATGTCTTTTCACATTTTCTTACAAAAACAAATCTTTTTGCAACAATGATTTATACTGATGCATGTTTCATCTAAGTAAATAACAGGGGCACCAAAAGTTCTTATGTCTTTCACATTTTCTTACAAACACAAATCTTTTTGCAGCAATGATTTATACTGATGCATGTTTCATCTAAGTAAATAACAGGGGCACCAAAAGCTCTTATGGCTTTCACATTTTCTTAGAAACACAAATCTTTTTGCAACAATGATTTATACTGATGCATGTTTCATCTAAGTAAATAACAACAGCACCAAAAGCTCTTATCTCTTTCACATTTTCTTAGGAACACGAATCATTTTGCAACAATGATTTATACTGATGCATGTTTCATCTAACTAATAACAGTGGCACCAAAAGCTCTTATCTCTCTCACATTTTCTTATAAACACAAATCTTTTTGCAACAATGATTTATACTGATGCATGTTTCATCTAAGTAAATAACAGCGGCACCAAAAGTTCTTATGTCTTTTCACATTTTCTTACAAAAACAAATCTTTTTGCAACAATGATTTATACTGATGCATGTTTCATCTAAGTAAATAACAGGGGCACCAAAAGTTCTTATGTCTTTCACATTTTCTTACAAACGCAAATCTTTTTGCAGCAATGATTTATACTGATGCATGTTTCATCTAAGTAAATAACGGGGGCACCAAAAGTTCTTATGTCTTTCACATTTTCTTACAAACACAAATCTTTTTGCAACAATGATTTATACTGATGCATGTTTCATCTAAGTAAATAACAGCGGCACCAAAGGTCTTATCTCTTTCACGTTTTCTTAGAAACACACATATATTTGCAACAATGATTTATACTGATGCATGTTTCATCTAAGTAAATAACAGCGGCACCAAAAGCTCTTATGTCTTTCACATTTTCTTAGAAACACAAATCTTTTTGCAACACTGTATTTATACTGATGCATGTTTCATCTAAGTAAATAACAACAGCACCAAAATCTCTTATCTCTCTCACATTTTCTTAGAAACACAAATCCTTTTGCAACAATGATTTATACTGATGCATGTTTCATCTAAGTAAATAACAGCGGCACCAAAAGTTCTTATGTCTTTTCACATTTTCTTACAAGCACAAATCTGTTTGCAACAATGATTTATACTGATGCATGTTTCATCTAAGTAAATAACAGGGGCACCAAAAGTTCTTATGTCTTTCACATTTTCTTACAAACACAAATCTTTTTGCAACAATGATTTATACTGATGCATGTTTCATCTAAGTAAATAATAGCGGCACCAAAAGTTCTTATGTCTTACACATTTTCTTACAAACACAAATCTTTTTGCAACAATGATTTATACTGATGCATGTTTCATCTAAGTAAATAATAGCGGCACCAAAAGTTCTTATGTCTTTCACATTTTCTTAAAAACACAAATCTTTTTGCAACAATGATTTATACTGATGTATGTTTCATCTAAGTAAATAACAGCGGCACCAAAAGTTCTTATCTCTTTCACATTTTCTTACAAACACAAATTTTTTTGGAACAATGATTTATACTGATATATGTTTCATCTAAGTAAATAACAGCGGCACCAAAAGCTCTTATGTCTTTCACATTTTCTTAGAAACACAAATCAGTTTGCAACACTGTATTTATACTGATGCATGTTTCATCTAAGTAAATAACAGGGGCACCAAAAGTTCTTATGTCTTTCACATTTTCTTACAAACACAAATCTTACTGCAACAATGATTTATACTGATACATGTTTCATCTAAGTAAATAACAACAGCACCAAAAGCTCTTATCTGTTTCACATTTTCTTACAAACACAAATCTTTTTGCTACAATGATTTATACTGATACATGTTTCATCTAAGTAAATAACAGGGGCACCAAAAGCTCTTATGTCTTTCACATTTTCTTAGAAACACAAATCTTTATGCAACAATGATTTATACTGATGCATGTTTCATCTAAGTAAATAACAACAGCACCAAAAGCTCTTATCTCTTTCACATTTTCTTAGAAACACGAATCTTTTTGCAACAATGATTTATACTGATGCATGTTTCATCTAAGTAAATAACAACAGCACCAAAAGCTCTTATCTCTCTCACATTTTCTTAGAAACACAAATCCGTTTGCAACAATGATTTATACTGATGCATGTTTCATCTAAGTAAATAACAGCGGCACCAAAAGTTCTTATGTCTTTTCACATTTTCTTACAAACACAAATCTTTTTGCAACAATGATTTATACTGATGCATGTTTCATCTAAGTAAATAACAGGGGCACCAAAAGTTCTTATGTCTTTCACATTTTCTTACAAACACAAATCTTTTTGCAACAATGATTTATACTGATGCATGTTTCATCTAAGTAAATAATAGCGGCACCAAAAGTTCTTATGTCTTTCACATTTTCTTACAAACACAAATCTTTTTGCAACAATGATTTATACTGATGTATGTTTCATCTAAGTAAATAACAGCGTCACCATAAGTTCTTATCTCTTTCACATTTTCTTACAAACACAAATCTTTTTGCAACACTGATTTATATTGATGCATGTTTCATCTAAGTAAATAACAGTGGCACCAAAAGCTCTTATCTCTTTCACATTTTCTTACAAACACAAATCTTTTTGCAACAATGATTTATATTGATGCATGTTTCATCTAAGTAAATAACAGGGGCACCAAAAGTTCTCATGTCTTTCACATTTTCTTACAAACACAAATCTGTTTGCAACAATGATTTATACTGATGCATGTTTCATCTAAGTAAATAACAACAGCACCAAAAGCTCTTATCTCTTTCACATTTTCTTGGAAACACAAATCGTTTTGCAACAATGATTTATACTAATGCATGTTTCATCTAAGTAAATAACAGGGGCACCAAAAGCTCTTATCTCTTTCACATTTTCTTAGAAACACAGATCTTTTTGCAACAGTGATTTATACTGATGCATGTTTCATCTAAGTAAATAACAACAGCACCAAAAGCTCTAATCTCTTTCACATTTTCTTAGAAACACAAATCTTTTTGAACAATGATTTATACTGATGCATGTTTCATCTAAGTAAATAACAGCGGCACCAAAAGCTCTTATCTCTTTCACATTTTCTTAGAAACACAAATCTTTTTGCAACAATGATTTATACTGATGCATGTTTCATCTAAGTAAATAACAGGGGCACCAAAAGCTCTTATCTCTTTCACATTTTCTTAGAAACACAAATTTTTTTGCAACAGTGATTTATATTGATGCATGTTTCATCTAAGTAAATAACAGGGGCACCAAAAGTTCTCATGTCTTTCACATTTTCTTACAAACACAAATCTTTTTTCAACAATGATGTATACTGATGCATGTTTCATCTAAGTAAATAACAGGGGCACCAAAAGTTCTTATCTCTTTCACATTTTCTTACAAACACAAATCTGTTTGCAACAATGATTTATACTGATGCATGTATCATCTGAGTAAATAACAACAGCACCAAAAGCTCTTATCTCTTTCACATTTTCTTACAAACACAAATCTGTTTGCAATAATGATTTATACTGATGCATGTTTCATCTAAGTAAATAACAACAGCACCAAAAGCTCTTATCTCTTTCACATTTTCTTACAAACACAAATCTTTTTGCAACAATGATTTATATTGATACATGTTTCATCTAAGTAAGTAACAGGGGCACCAAAAGCTCTTATGTCTTTCACATTTTCTTAGAAACACAAATCTTTTGCAACAATGATTTATACTGATGCATGTTTCATCTAAGTAAATAACAACAGCTCCAAAAGCTCTTATCTCTTTCACATTTTCTTACAAACACAAATCTTTTTGCAACAATGATTTATACTGATGCATGTTTCATCTAAGTAAATAACAACAGCTCCAAAAGCTCTTATCTCTTTCACATTTACTTACAAACACAGATCTTTTTGCAACATTGTATTTATACTGATGCATGTTTCATCTAAGTAAATAACAGGGGCACCAAACGTTCTTATGTCTTTCACATTTTCTTACAAACACAAATCTTTTTGCAACAATGATTTATACTGATGCATTTTTCATCTAAGTAAATAACAGCTGCACCAAAAGTTCCTATCTCTTTTACATTTCCTTACAAACACAAATCTTTTTGCATCACTGATTTATATTGATGCATGTTTCATCTAAGTAAATAACAGGGGCACCAAAAGCACTTACCTCTTTCACATTTTCTTAGAAACACAAATCTTTTTGCAACAATGATTTATATTGATGCATGTTTCATCTAAGTAAATAAAAGGGGCACCAAAAGTTCTCATGTCTTTCACATTTTCTTAGAAACACAAATCTTTTTGCAAAAATGATTTATACTGATGAATGTTTCATCTAAGTAAATAACAGGGGCACCAAAAGTTCTTATCTCTTTCACGTTTTCTTACAAGCACAAATCTTTTTGCAACAATGATTTATACTGATGCATGTTTCATCTAAGTAAATAACAGCTGCACCAAAAGTTCCTATCTCTTTTACATTTTCTTACAAACACAAATCTTTTTGCATCACTGATTTATATTGATGCATGTTTCATCTAAGTAAATAACAGCTGCACCAAAAGTTCCTATCTCTTTTACATTTTCTTACAAACACAAATCTTTTTGCAGCAATGATTTATACTGATGCATGTTTCATCTAAGTAAATAACAGGGGCACCAAAAGCACTTATGTCTTTCACATTTTCTTAGAAACACAAATCTTTTTGCAACAATGATTTATATTGATGCATGTTTCATCTAAGTAAATAACAGGGGCACCAAAAGTTCTCATGTCTTTCGCATATTCTTACAAGCACAAATCTGTTTGCAACAATGATTTATACTGATGCATGTTTCATCTAAGTAAATAACAGGGGCACCAAAAGCTCTTATCTCTTTCACATTTTCTTACAAACAAAAATCTTTTTGCAACAATGATTTATACTGATGTATGTTTCATCTAAGTAAATAACAGCGTCACCATAAGTTCTTATCTCTTTCACATTTTCTTACAAACACAAATCTTTTTGCAACACTGATTTATATTGATGCATGTTTCATCTAAGTAAATAACAGTGGCACCAAAAGCTCTTATCTCTTTCACATTTTCTTACAAACACAAATCTTTTTGCAACAATGATTTATATTGATGCATGTTTCATCTAAGTAAATAACAGGGGCACCAAAAGTTCTCATGTCTTTCACATTTTCTTACAAACACAAATCTGTTTGCAACAATGATTTATACTGATGCATGTTTCATCTAAGTAAATAACAACAGCACCAAAAGCTCTTATCTCTTTCACATTTTCTTGGAAACACAAATCGTTTTGCAACAATGATTTATACTAATGCATGTTTCATCTAAGTAAATAACAGGGGCACCAAAAGCTCTTATCTCTTTCACATTTTCTTAGAAACACAGATCTTTTTGCAACAGTGATTTATACTGATGCATGTTTCATCTAAGTAAATAACAACAGCACCAAAAGCTCTAATCTCTTTCACATTTTCTTAGAAACACAAATCTTTTTGAACAATGATTTATACTGATGCATGTTTCATCTAAGTAAATAACAGCGGCACCAAAAGCTCTTATCTCTTTCACATTTTCTTAGAAACACAAATCTTTTTGCAACAATGATTTATACTGATGCATGTTTCATCTAAGTAAATAACAGGGGCACCAAAAGCTCTTATCTCTTTCACATTTTCTTAGAAACACAAATTTTTTTGCAACAGTGATTTATATTGATGCATGTTTCATCTAAGTAAATAACAGGGGCACCAAAAGTTCTCATGTCTTTCACATTTTCTTACAAACACAAATCTTTTTGCAACAATGATGTATACTGATGCATGTTTCATCTAAGTAAATAACAGGGGCACCAAAAGTTCTTATCTCTTTCACATTTTCTTACAAACACAAATCTGTTTGCAACAATGATTTATACTGATGCATGTATCATCTGAGTAAATAACAACAGCACCAAAAGCTCTTATCTCTTTCACATTTTCTTACAAACACAAATCTGTTTGCAATAATGATTTATACTGATGCATGTTTCATCTAAGTAAATAACAACAGCACCAAAAGCTCTTATCTCTTTCACATTTTCTTACAAACACAAATCTTTTTGCAACAATGATTTATATTGATACATGTTTCATCTAAGTAAGTAACAGGGGCACCAAAAGCTCTTATGTCTTTCACATTTTCTTAGAAACACAAATCTTTTGCAACAATGATTTATACTGATGCATGTTTCATCTAAGTAAATAACAACAGCTCCAAAAGCTCTTATCTCTTTCACATTTTCTTACAAACACAAATCTTTTTGCAACAATGATTTATACTGATGCATGTTTCATCTAAGTAAATAACAACAGCTCCAAAAGCTCTTATCTCTTTCACATTTACTTACAAACACAGATCTTTTTGCAACATTGTATTTATACTGATGCATGTTTCATCTAAGTAAATAACAGGGGCACCAAACGTTCTTATGTCTTTCACATTTTCTTACAAACACAAATCTTTTTGCAACAATGATTTATACTGATGCATTTTTCATCTAAGTAAATAACAGCTGCACCAAAAGTTCCTATCTCTTTTACATTTCCTTACAAACACAAATCTTTTTGCATCACTGATTTATATTGATGCATGTTTCATCTAAGTAAATAACAGGGGCACCAAAAGCACTTACCTCTTTCACATTTTCTTAGAAACACAAATCTTTTTGCAACAATGATTTATATTGATGCATGTTTCATCTAAGTAAATAAAAGGGGAACCAAAAGTTCTCATGTCTTTCACATTTTCTTAGAAACACAAATCTTTTTGCAAAAATGATTTATACTGATGAATGTTTCATCTAAGTAAATAACAGGGGCACCAAAAGTTCTTATCTCTTTCACGTTTTCTTACAAGCACAAATCTTTTTGCAACAATGATTTATACTGATGCATGTTTCATCTAAGTAAATAACAGCTGCACCAAAAGTTCCTATCTCTTTTACATTTTCTTACAAACACAAATCTTTTTGCACCACTGATTTATATTGATGCATGTTTCATCTAAGTAAATAACAGCTGCACCAAAAGTTCCTATCTCTTTTACATTTTCTTACAAACACAAATCTTTTTGCAGCAATGATTTATACTGATGCATGTTTCATCTAAGTAAATAACAGGGGCACCAAAAGCACTTATGTCTTTCACATTTTCTTAGAAACACAAATCTTTTTGCAACAATGATTTATATTGATGCATGTTTCATCTAAGTAAATAACAGGGGCACCAAAAGTTCTCATGTCTTTCGCATATTCTTACAAGCACAAATCTGTTTGCAACAATGATTTATACTGATGCATGTTTCATCTAAGTAAATAACAGGGGCACCAAAAGCTCTTATCTCTTTCACATTTTCTTACAAACACAAATCTGTTTGCAACAATGATTTATACTGATGCATGTTTCATCTAAGTAAATAAGAGGGGCACCAAAAGCTCTTATCTCTTTCACATTTTCTTACAAACACAAATCTTTTTGCAACAATGATTTATACTAATGCATGTTTCATCTAAGCAAATAAGAGGGGCACCAAAAGCTCTTATCTCTTTCACATTTTCTTACAAACACAAATCTGTTTGCAACAATGATTTATACTGATGCATGTTTCATCTAAGTAAATAACAGGGGCACCAAAAGCTCTTATCTCTTTCACATTTTCTTACAAACACAAATCCTTTTGCAACAATGATTTATACTGATACATGTTTCATCTAAGTAAATAACAGTGGCACCAAAAGTTCTCATGTCTTTCACATTTTCTTACAAACACAAATCTGTTTGCAACAATGATTTATACTGATACATGTTTCATCTAAGTAAATAACATCGGCACCAAAGGTCTTATTTCTTTCACATTTTCTTACAAACACAAATCTGTTTGCAACAATGATTTATACTGATACATGTTTCATCTAAGTAAATAACATCGGCACCAAAGGTCTTATTTCTTGCACATTTTCTTACAAACACAAATCTGTTTGCAACAATGATTTATACTGATACATGTTTCATCTAAGTAAATAACATCGGCACCAAAGGTCTTATCTCTTTCACATTTTCTTACAAACACAAATCTTTTTGCAACAATGATTTATATTGATACATGTTTCATCTAAGTAAGTAACAGGGGCACCAAAAGCTCTTATGTCTTTCACATTTTCTTAGAAACACAAATCTTTTGCAACAATGATTTATACTGATGCATGTTTCATCTAAGTAAATAACAACAGCTCCAAAAGCTCTTATCTCTTTCACATTTTCTTACAAACACAAATCTTTTTGCAACAATGATTTATACTGATGCATGTTTCATCTAAGTAAATAACAACAGCTCCAAAAGCTCTTATCTCTTTCACATTTACTTACAAACACAGATCTTTTTGCAACATTGTATTTATACTGATGCATGTTTCATCTAAGTAAATAACAGGGGCACCAAACGTTCTTATGTCTTTCACATTTTCTTACAAACACAAATCTTTTTGCAACAATGATTTATACTGATGCATTTTTCATCTAAGTAAATAACAGCTGCACCAAAAGTTCCTATCTCTTTTACATTTCCTTACAAACACAAATCTTTTTGCATCACTGATTTATATTGATGCATGTTTCATCTAAGTAAATAACAGGGGCACCAAAAGCACTTACCTCTTTCACATTTTCTTAGAAACACAAATCTTTTTGCAACAATGATTTATATTGATGCATGTTTCATCTAAGTAAATAAAAGGGGAACCAAAAGTTCTCATGTCTTTCACATTTTCTTAGAAACACAAATCTTTTTGCAAAAATGATTTATACTGATGAATGTTTCATCTAAGTAAATAACAGGGGCACCAAAAGTTCTTATCTCTTTCACGTTTTCTTACAAGCACAAATCTTTTTGCAACAATGATTTATACTGATGCATGTTTCATCTAAGTAAATAACAGCTGCACCAAAAGTTCCTATCTCTTTTACATTTTCTTACAAACACAAATCTTTTTGCACCACTGATTTATATTGATGCATGTTTCATCTAAGTAAATAACAGCTGCACCAAAAGTTCCTATCTCTTTTACATTTTCTTACAAACACAAATCTTTTTGCAGCAATGATTTATACTGATGCATGTTTCATCTAAGTAAATAACAGGGGCACCAAAAGCACTTATGTCTTTCACATTTTCTTAGAAACACAAATCTTTTTGCAACAATGATTTATATTGATGCATGTTTCATCTAAGTAAATAACAGGGGCACCAAAAGTTCTCATGTCTTTCGCATATTCTTACAAGCACAAATCTGTTTGCAACAATGATTTATACTGATGCATGTTTCATCTAAGTAAATAACAGGGGCACCAAAAGCTCTTATCTCTTTCACATTTTCTTACAAACACAAATCTGTTTGCAACAATGATTTATACTGATGCATGTTTCATCTAAGTAAATAAGAGGGGCACCAAAAGCTCTTATCTCTTTCACATTTTCTTACAAACACAAATCTTTTTGCAACAATGATTTATACTAATGCATGTTTCATCTAAGCAAATAAGAGGGGCACCAAAAGCTCTTATCTCTTTCACATTTTCTTACAAACACAAATCTGTTTGCAACAATGATTTATACTGATGCATGTTTCATCTAAGTAAATAACAGGGGCACCAAAAGCTCTTATCTCTTTCACATTTTCTTACAAACACAAATCCTTTTGCAACAATGATTTATACTGATACATGTTTCATCTAAGTAAATAACAGTGGCACCAAAAGTTCTCATGTCTTTCACATTTTCTTACAAACACAAATCTGTTTGCAACAATGATTTATACTGATACATGTTTCATCTAAGTAAATAACATCGGCACCAAAGGTCTTATTTCTTTCACATTTTCTTACAAACACAAATCTGTTTGCAACAATGATTTATACTGATACATGTTTCATCTAAGTAAATAACATCGGCACCAAAGGTCTTATTTCTTGCACATTTTCTTACAAACACAAATCTGTTTGCAACAATGATTTATACTGATACATGTTTCATCTAAGTAAATAACATCGGCACCAAAGGTCTTATTTCTTTCACATTTTCTTACAAACACAAATCTTTTTGCAACAATGATTTATACTGATACATGTTTCATCTAAGTAAATAACATCGGCAACAAAAGCTCTTATCTCTTTCACATTTTCTTAGAAACACAAATCTTTTTGCAACAATGATTTATACTGATACATGTTTCATCTAAGTAAATAACATCGGCACCAAAGGTCTTATTTCTTTCACATTTTCTTACAAACACAAATCTGTTTGCAACAATGATTTATACTGATACATGTTTCATCTAAGTAAATAACAACAGCTCCAAAAGCTCTTATCTCTTTCACATTTTCTTAGAAACACAAATCTGTTTGCAACAATGATTTATACTGATGCATGTTTCATCTAAGTAAATAACATCGGCACCAAAGGTCTTATTTCTTTCACATTTTCTTACAAACACAAATCTGTTTGCAACAATGATTTATACTGATACATGTTTCATCTAAGTAAATAACAGGGGCACCAAAAGTTCTCATGTCTTTCACATTTTCTTACAAACACAAATCTGTTTGCAACAATGATTTATACTGATACATGTTTCATCTAAGTAAATAACAACAGCACCAAAAGCTCTTATCTCTTTCACATTTTCTTAGAAACACGAATCTTTTTCAACAATGATTTATATTGATGCATGTTTCATCTAAGTAAATAACAGCGGCACCAAAAGCTCTTATGTCTTTCACATTTTCTTAGAAACACAAATCTTTTTGCAACACTGTATTTATACTGATGCATGTTTCATCTAAGTAAATAACAACAGCACCAAAAGTTCTTATCTCTTTCACATTTTCTTACAAACACAAATCTGTTTGCAACAATGATTTATACTGATGCATGTTTCATCTAAGTGTATAACAACAGCACCAAAAGTTCTTATCTCTTTCACATTTTCTTACAAACACAAATCTGTTTGCAACAATGATTTATACTGATGCATGGTTCATCTAAGTAAATAACAACAGCACCAAAAGCTCTTATCTCTTTCACATTTTCTTAGAAACACAAATCTTTTTGCAACAATGATTTATACTGATGCATGGTTCATCTAAGTAAATAACAACAGCACCAAAAGCTCTTATCTCTTTCACATTTTCTTAGAAACACAAATCTTTTTGCAACAATGATTTATACGGATGCATGGTTCATCTAAGTAAATAACAACAGCACTAAAAGCTCTTATCTCTTTCACATTTTCTTCGAAACACAAATCTTTTTGCAACAATGATTTATACTGATGCATGTTTCATCTAAGTAAATAACAGCGGCACCAAAAGTTCTTATGTCTTTTCACATGTTCTTACAAACACAAATCTTTTTGCAACAATGATTTATACTGATGCATGTTTCATCTAAGTAAATAACAGCGGCACCAAAAGTTCTTATGTCTTTTCACATGTTCTTACAAACACAAATCTTTTTGCAGCAATGATTTATACTGATGCATGTTTCATCTAAGTAAATAACAGGGGCACCAAAAGTTCTTATGTCTTTCACATTTTCTTACAAGCACAAATCTTTTTGCAACAATGATTTATACTGATGCACGTTTCATCTAAGTAAATAATAGCGGCACCAAAAGTTCTTATGTCTTTCACATTTTCTTACAAACACAAATCTTTTTGCAACAATGATTTATACTGATGCATGTTTCATCTAAGTAAATAACAGCAGCACCAAAGGTCTTATCTCTTTCACATTTTCTTACAAACACAAATCTTTTTGCAACAATGATTTATACTGATACATGTTTCATCTAAGTAAATAACAGCGGCACCAAAAGCTCTTATGTCTTTCACATTTTCTTAGAAACACAAATCTTTTTGCAACACTGTATTTATACTGATGCATGTTTCATCTAAGTAAATAACAGCGGCACCAAATGTTCTTATCTCTTTCACATTTTCTTACAAACACAAATCTTTTTGCAACACTGATTTATATTGATGCATGTTTCATCTATGTAAATAACAGTGGCACCAAAAGCTCTTATCTCTTTCACATTTTCTTACAAACACAAATCTTTTTGCAAAAATGATTTATATTGATGCATGTTTCATCTAAGTAAATAACAGGGGCACCAAAAGTTCTCATGTCTTTCACATTTTCTTACAAACACAAATCTTTTTGCAACAATGATTTATACTGATGCATGTTTCATCTAAGTAAATAACAACAGCACCAAAAGCTCTTATCTCTTTCACATTTTCTTGGAAACACAAATCTTTTTGCAACAATGATTTATACTGATGCATGTTTCATCTAAGTAAATAACAACAGCACCAAAAGCTCTTATCTCTTTCACATTTTCTTACAAACACAAATCTTTTTGCAACAATGATTTATATTGATACATGTTTCATCTAAGTAAATAACAGCGGCACCAAAAGTTCTCATGTCTTTCACATTTTCTTACAAACACAAATCTTTTTGCAACAATGATTTATACTGATGCATGTTTCATCTAAGTAAATAACAACAGCACCAAAAGCTCTTATCTCTTTCACATTTTCTTGGAAACACAAATCTTTTTGCAACAATGATTTATACTGATGCATGTTTCATCTAAGTAAATAACAACAGCACCAAAAGCTCTTATCTCTTTCACATTTTCTTACAAACACAAATCTTTTTGCAACAATGATTTATACTGATGCATGTTTCATCTAAGTAAATAACAACAGCACCAAAAGCTCTTATCTCTTTCACATTTTCTTGGAAACACAAATCTTTTTGCAACAATGATTTATACTGATGCATGTTTCATCTAAGTAAATAACAACAGCACCAAAATCTCTTATCTCTTTCACATTTTCTTGGAAACACAAATCTTTTTGCAACAATGATTTATATTGATGCATGTTTCATCTAAGTAAATAACAACAGCACCAAAAGCTCTTATTTCTTTCATATTTTCTTAGAAACACGAATCTTTTTCAACAATGATTTATACTGATGCATGTTTCATCTAACTAATAACAGGGGCACCAAAAGCTCTTATCTCTTTCACATTTTCTTAGAAACACAAATCATTTTGCAACAATGATTTATACTAATGCATGTTTCATCTAAGTAATTAACAGGGGCACCAGAAGCTCTTATCTCTTTCACATTTTCTTACAAACACAAATCTTTTTGCAACAATGATTTATATTGATGCATGTTTCATCTAAGTAAATAACAACAGCACCAAAAGCTCTTATCTCTTTCACATTTTCTTACAAACACAAATCTTTTTGCAACAATGATTTATACTGATGCATGTTTCATCTAAGTAAATAACAGCGCACCAAAAGCTCTTATCTGTTTCACATTTTCTTACAAACACAAATCTTTTTGCAACAATGATTTATACTGATGCATGTTTCATCTAAGTAAATAACAGCGCACCAAAAGCTCTTATCTCTTTCACATTTTCTTACAAACACAAATCTTTTTGCAACAATGATTTATACTGATGCATGTTTCATCTAAGTAAATAACAACAGCACCAAAAGCTCTTATTTCTTTCACATTTTCTTAGAAACACGAATCTTTTTCAACAATGATTTATACTGATGCATGTTTCATCTAACTAATAACAGGGGCACCAAAAGCTCTTATCTCTTTCACATTTTCTTAGAAACACAAATCATTTTGCAACAATGATTTATACTAATGCATGTTTCATCTAAGTAATTAACAGGGGCACCAAAAGCTCTTATCTCTTTCACATTTTCTTAGAAACACAAATCATTTTGCAACAATGATTTATACTAATGCATGTTTCATCTAAGTAAATAACAGGGGCACCAAAAGCTCTTATCTCTTTCACATTTTCTTAGAAACACAAATCTTTTTGCAACAGTGATTTATACTGATGCATGTTTCATCTAAGTAAATAACAGCGGCACCAAAAGCTCTTATCTCTTTCACATTTTCTTGGAAACACAAATATTTTTGCAACAATGATTTATACTGATGCATGTTTCATCTAAGTAAATAACAGGGGCACCTAAAGCTCTTATCTCTTTCACATTTTCTTAGAAACACAAATCTTTTTGCAACAGTGATTTATATTGATGCATGTTTCATCTAAGTAAATAACAGGGGCACCAAAAGTTCTCATGTCTTTCACATTTTCTTACGAACACAAATCTTTTTGCAACAATGATTTATACTGATGCATGTTTCATCTAAGTAAATAACAGGGGCACCAAAAGTTCTTATCTCTTTCACATTTTCTTACAAACACAAATCTGTTTGCAACAATGATTTATACTGATGCATGTTTCATCTGAGTAAATAACAACAGCACCAAAAGCTCTTATCTCTTTCACATTTTCTTACAAACACAAATCTGTTTGCAACAATGATTTATACTGATGCATGTTTCATCTAAGTAAATAACAACAGCATCAAAAGCTCTTATCTCTTTCACATTTTCTTAGAAACACAAATCTTTTTGCAACAATGATTTATATTGATACATGTTTCATCTAAGTAAGTAACAGGGGCACCAGAAGCTCTTATGTCTTTCACATTTTCTTAGAAACACACATCTTTTTGCAACAATGATTTATACTGATGCATGTTTCATCTAAGTAAATAACAACAGCTCCAAAAGCTCTTATCTCTTTCACATTTTCTTACAAACACAAATCTTTTTGCAACAATGATTTATACTGATGCATGTTTCATCTAAGTAAATAACATCGGCACCAAAGGTTCTTATGTCTTTTCACATTTTCTTACAAACACAAATCCTTTTTGCAACAATGATTTATACTGATGCATGTTTCATCTAAGTAAATAACAGGGGCACCAAAAGTTCTTATGTCTTTCACATTTTCTTACAAACATAAATCTTTTTGCAACAATGATTTATACTGATGCATGTTTCATCTAAGTAAATAATAGTGGCACCAAAAGCTCTTATTTCTTTCACATGTTCTTAGAAACACAAATCTTTTTTAACAATGATTTATACTGATGCATGTTTCATCTAAGTAAATAACAGCGGCACCAAAAGCTCTTATGTCTTTCACATTTTCTTAGAAACACAAATCTTTTTGCAACACTGTATTTATACTGAAGCATGTTTCATCTAAGTAAATAACAGGGGCACCAAACGTTCTTATGTCTTTCACATTTTCTTACAAACACAAATCTTTTTGCAACAATGATTTATACTGATGTATGTTTCATCTAAGTAAATAATAGCTGCACCAAAAGTTCCTATCTCTTTTACATTTTCTTACAAACACAAATCTTTTTGCAACACTGATTTATATTGATGCATGTTTCATCTAAGTAAATAACAGGGGCACCAAAAGCTCTTATCTCTTTCACATTTTCTTAGAAACACAAATCTGTTTGCAACAATGATTTATACTGATGCATGTTTCATCTAAGTAAATAACAACAGCACCAAAAGCTCTTATCTCTTTCACATTTTCTTACAAACACAAATCTTTTTGCAACACTGATTTATATTGATGCATGTTTCATCTAAGTAAATAACAGGGACACCAAAAGCTCTTATCTCTTTCACATTTTCTTACAAACACAAATCTTTTTGCAACACTGATTTATATTGATGCATGTTTCATCTAAGTAAATAACAGGGGCACCAAAAGCTCTTATCTCTTTCACATTTTCTTACAAACACAAATCTTTTTGCAACAATGATTTATTTTGATGCATGTTTCATCTAAGTAAATAATAGCGGCACCAAAAGCTCTTATGTCTTTCACATTTTCTTAGAAACACAAATCTTTTTGCAACAATGATTTATACTGATGCATGGTTCATCTAAGTAAATAACAACAGCACCAAAAGCTCTTATGTCTTTCACATTTTCTTAGAAACACGAATCTTTTTGCAACAATGATTTATACTGATGCATGTTTCATCTAACTAATAACAGGGGCACCAAAAGCTCTTATCTCTCTCACATTTTCTTAGAAACACAAATCTTTTTGCAACAATGATTTATACTGATGCATGTTTCATCTAAGTAAATAACAGCGGCACCAAAAGTTCTTATGTCTTTTCACATTTACTTACAAACACAAATCTTTTTGCAACAATGATTTATACTGATGCATGTTTCATCTAAGTAAATAACAGCGGCACCAAAAGGTCTTATGTCTTTCACATTTTCTTACAAGCACAAATCTTTTTGCAACAATGATTTATACTGATGCATGTTTCATCTAAGTAAATAATAGCGGCACCAAAAGTTCTTACGTCTTTCACATTTTCTTACAAACACAAATCTTTTTGCAACAATGATTTATACTGATGCATGTTGCATCTAAGTAAATAACATCGGCACCAAAGGTCTTATCTCTTTCACATTTTCTTACAAACACAAATCTTTTTGCAACAATGATTTATACTGATACATGTTTCATCTAAGTAAATAACAGCGGCACCAAAAGCTCTTATGTCTTTCACATTTTCTTAGAAACACAAATCTTTTTCCAACACTGTATTTATACTGATGCATGTTTCATCTAAGTACATAACGGGGGCACCAATAGTTCTTATGTCTTTCACATTTTCTTACAAACACAAATCTTATTGCAACAATGATTTATACTGATGCATGTTTCATCTAAGTAAATAACAGCGGCACCAAATGTTCTTATCTCTTTCACATTTTCTTACAAACACAAATCTTTTTGCAACACTGATTTATATTGATGCATGTTTCATCTAAGTAAATAACAGTGGCACCAAAAGCTCTTATCTCTTTCACATTTTCTTACAAACACAAATCTTTTTGAAAGAATGATTTATATTGATGCATGTTTCATCTAAGTAAATAACAGTGGCACCAAAAGCTCTTATCTCTTTCACATTTTCTTACAAACACAAATCTTTTTGCAAGAATGATTTATATTGATGCATGTTTCATCTAAGTAAATAACAGGGGCACCAAAAGTTCTTATCTCTTTCACATTTTCTTACAAACACAAATCTGTTTGCAACAATGATTTATACTGATGCATGTTTCATCTAAGTAAATAACAACAGCACCAAAAGCTCTTATCTCTTTCACATTTTCTTACAAACACAAATCTTTTTGCAGCAATGATTTATATTGATACATGTTTCATCTAAGTAAATAACAGGGGCACCAAAAGCTCTTATGTCTTTCACATTTTCTTAGAAACACAAATCTTTTTGCAACAATGATTTATACTGATGTATGTTTCCTCTAAGTAAATAACAGCGGCACCAAAAGCTCTTATGTCTTTCACATTTTCTTAGAAACACAAATCTTTTTGCAACACTGTATTTATACTGATGCATGTTTCATCTAAGTAAATAACAGGGGCACCAAAAGCTCTTATCTCTTTCACATTTTCTTAGAAACACGAATCTTTTTCAACAATGATTTATATTGATGCATGTTTCTTCTAAGTAAATAACAGCGGCACCAAAAGCTCTTATGTCTTTCACATTTTCTTAGAAACACAAATCTTTTTGCAACACTGTATTTATACTGATGCATGTTTCATCTAAGTAAATAACAGGGGCACCAAAAGTTCTTATGTCTTTCACATTTTCTTACAAACACAAATCTTTTTGCAACACTGTATTTATACTGATGCATGTTTCATCTAAGTAAATAACAGCGGCACCAAATGTTCTTATCTCTTTCATATTTTCTTACAAACACAAATCTTTTTGCAACACTGATTTATATTGATGCATGTTTCATCTAAGTAAATAACAGTGGCACCAAAAGCTCTTATCTCTTTCACATTTTCTTACAAACACAAATCTTTTTGCAAAAATGATTTATATTGATGCATGTTTCATCTAAGTAAATAACAGGGGCACCAAAAGTTCTCATGTCTTTCACATTTTCTTACAAACACAAATCTTTTTGCAACAATGATTTATACTGATGCATGTTTCATCTAAGTAAATAACAGGGGCACCAAAAGTTCTTATCTCTTTCACATTTTCTTACAAACACAAATCTGTTTGCAACAATGATTTATACTGATGCATGTTTCATCTGAGTAAATAACAACAGCACCAAAAGCTCTTATCTCTTTCACTTTTTCTTACAAACACAAATCTGTTTGCAACAATGATTTATACTGATGCATGTTTCATCTAAGTAAATAACAACAGCATCAAAAGCTCTTATCTCTTTCACATTTTCTTACAAACACAAATCTTTTTGCAACAATGATTTATATTGATACATGTTTCATCTAAGTAAGTAACAGGGGCACCAGAAGCTCTTATGTCTTTCACATTTTCTTAGAAACACACATCTTTTTGCAACAATGATTTATACTGATGCATGTTTCATCTAAGTAAATAACAACAGCTCCAAAAGCTCTTATCTCTTTCACATTTTCTTACAAACACAAATCTTTTTGCAACAATGATTTATACTGATGCATGTTTCATCTAAGTAAATAACATCGGCACCAAAGGTTCTTATGTCTTTTCACATTTTCTTACAAACACAAATCCTTTTTGCAACAATGATTTATACTGATGCATGTTTCATCTAAGTAAATAACAGGGGCACCAAAAGTTCTTATGTCTTTCACATTTTCTTACAAACATAAATCTTTTTGCAACAATGATTTATACTGATGCATGTTTCATCTAAGTAAATAACAGCAGCACCAAAAGTTCTTATTTCTTTCACATGTTCTTAGAAACACAAATCTTTTTTAACAATGATTTATACTGATGCATGTTTCATCTAACTAATAACAGGGGCACCAAAAGCTCTTATCTCTCTCACATTTTCTTAGAAACACAAATCATTTTGCAACAATGATTTATACTAATGCATGTTTCATCTAAGTAATTAACAGGGGCACCAAAAGCTCTTATCTCTTTCACATTTTCTTAGAAACACAAATCATTTTGCAACAATGATTTATACTAATGCATGTTTCATCTAAGTAATTAACAGGGGCACCAAAAGCTCTTATCTCTTTCACATTTTCTTAGAAACACAAATCTTTTTGCAACACTGATTTATATTGATGCATGTTTCATCTAAGTAAATAACAGTGGCACCAAAAGCTCTTATCTCTTTCACATTTTCTTACAAAAACAAATCTTTTTGAAAGAATGATTTATATTGATGCATGTTTCATCTAAGTAAATAACAGTGGCACCAAAAGCTCTTATCTCTTTCACATTTTCTTACAAACACAAATCTTTTTGCAAGAATGATTTATATTGATGCATGTTTCATCTAAGTAAATAACAGGGGCACCAAAAGTTCTTATCTCTTTCACATTTTCTTACAAACACAAATCTGTTTGCAACAATGATTTATACTGATGCATGTTTCATCTAAGTAAATAACAACAGCACCAAAAGCTCTTATCTCTTTCACATTTTCTTACAAACACAAATCTTTTTGCAGCAATGATTTATATTGATACATGTTTCATCTAAGTAAATAACAGGGGCACCAAAAGCTCTTATGTCTTTCACATTTTCTTAGAAACACAAATCTTTTTGCAACAATGATTTATACTGATGTATGTTTCCTCTAAGTAAATAACAGCGGCACCAAAAGCTCTTATGTCTTTCACATTTTCTTAGAAACACAAATCTTTTTGCAACACTGTATTTATACTGATGCATGTTTCATCTAAGTAAATAACAGGGGCACCAAAAGCTCTTATCTCTTTCACATTTTCTTAGAAACACGAATCTTTTTCAACAATGATTTATATTGATGCATGTTTCTTCTAAGTAAATAACAGCGGCACCAAAAGCTCTTATGTCTTTCACATTTTCTTAGAAACACAAATCTTTTTGCAACACTGTATTTATACTGATGCATGTTTCATCTAAGTAAATAACAGGGGCACCAAAAGTTCTTATGTCTTTCACATTTTCTTACAAACACAAATCTTTTTGCAACACTGTATTTATACTGATGCATGTTTCATCTAAGTAAATAACAGCAGCACCAAATGTTCTTATCTCTATCATATTTTCTTACAAACACAAATCTTTTTGCAACACTGATTTATATTGATGCATGTTTCATCTAAGTAAATAACAGTGGCACCAAAAGCTCTTATCTCTTTCACATTTTCTTACAAACACAAATCTTTTTGCAAAAATGATTTATATTGATGCATGTTTCATCTAAGTAAATAACAGGGGCACCAAAAGTTCTCATGTCTTTCACATTTTCTTACAAACACAAATCTGTTTGCAACAATGATTTATACTGATGCATGTTTCATCTAAGTAAATAACAGTGGCACCAAAAGCTCTTATCTCTTTCACATTTTCTTACAAACACAAATCTTTTTGCAACACTGATTTATATTGATGCATGTTTCATCTAAGTAAATAACAGTGGCACCAAAAGCTCTTATCTCTTTCACATTTTCTTACAAACACAAATCTTTTTGCAACACTGATTTATACTGATGCATGTTTCATCTAAGTAAATAACAACAGCACCAAAAGCTCTTATTTCTTTCACATTTTCTTAGAAACACGAATCTTTTTGCAACAATGATTTATACTGATGCATGTTTCATCTAAGTAAATAACAACAGCACCAAAAGCTCTTATTTCTTTCACATTTTCTTAGAAACACGAATCTTTTTGCAACAATGATTTATACTGATGCATGTTTCATCTAACTAATAACAGGGGCACCAAAAGCTCTTATCTGTCTCACATTTTCTTAGAAACACAAATCATTTTGCAACAATGATTTATACTAATGCATGTTTCATCTAAGTAATTAACAGGGGCACCAAAAGCTCTTATCTCTTTCACATTTTCTTAGAAACACAAATCATTTTGCAACAATGATTTATACTAATGCATGTTTCATCTAAGTAATTAACAGGGGCACCAAAAGCTCTTATCTCTTTCACATTTTCTTACGAACACAAATCTTTTTGCAACAGTGATTTATATTGATGCATGTTTCATCTAAGTAAATAACAGGGGCACCAAAAGTTCTTATCTCTTTCACATTTTCTTACGAACACAAATCTTTTTGCAACAATGATTTATACTGATGCATGTTTCATCTAAGTAAATAACAGGGGCACCAAAAGTTCTTATCTCTTTCACATTTTCTTACAAACACAAATCTGTTTGCAACAATGATTTATACTGATGCATGTTTCATCTGAGTAAATAACAACAGCACCAAAAGCTCTTATCTCTTTCACATTTTCTTACAAACACAAATCTGTTTGCAACAATGATTTATACTGATGCATGTTTCATCTAAGTAAATAACAACAGCATCAAAAGCTCTTATCTCTTTCACATTTTCTTACAAACACAAATCTTTTTGCAACAATGATTTATATTGATACATGTTTCATCTAAGTAAGTAACAGGGGCACCAGAAGCTCTTATGTCTTTCACATTTTCTTAGAAACACACATCTTTTTGCAACAATGATTTATACTGATGCATGTTTCATCTAAGTAAATAACAACAGCTCCAAAAGCTCTTATCTCTTTCACATTTTCTTACAAACACAAATCTTTTTGCAACAATGATTTATACTGATGCATGTTTCATCTAAGTAAATAACATCGGCACCAAAGGTTCTTATGTCTTTTCACATTTTCTTACAAACACAAATCCTTTTTGCAACAATGATTTATACTGATGCATGTTTCATCTAAGTAAATAACAGGGGCACCAAAAGTTCTTATGTCTTTCACATTTTCTTACAAACATAAATCTTTTTGCAACAATGATTTATACTGATGCATGTTTCATCTAAGTAAATAACAGCAGCACCAAAAGTTCTTATTTCTTTCACATGTTCTTAGAAACACAAATCTTTTTTAACAATGATTTATACTGATGCATGTTTCATCTAAGTAAATAACAGCGGCACCAAAAGCTCTTATGTCTTTCACATTTTCTTAGAAACACGAATCTTTTTGCAACACTGTATTTATACTGAAGCATGTTTCATCTAAGTAAATAACAGGGGCACCAAACGTTCTTATGTCTTTCACATTTTCTTACAAACACAAATCTTTTTGCAACAATGATTAATACTGATGTATGTTTCATCTAAGTAAATAATAGCTGCACCAAAAGTTCCTATCTCTTTTACATTTTCTTACAAACACAAATCTTTTTGCAACACTGATTTATATTGATGCATGTTTCATCTAAGTAAATAACAGGGGCACCAAAAGCTCTTATCTCTTTCACATTTTCTTAGAAACACAAATCTGTTTGCAACAATGATTTATACTGATGCATGTTTCATCTAAGTAAATAACAACAGCACCAAAAGCTCTTATCTCTTTCACATTTTCTTACAAACACAAATCTTTTTGCAACACTGATTTATATTGATGCATGTTTCATCTAAGTAAATAACAGGGGCACCAAAAGCTCTTATCTCTTTCACATTTTCTTACAAACACAAATCTTTTTGCAACACTGATTTATATTGATGCATGTTTCATCTAAGTAAATAACAGGGGCACCAAAAGCTCTTATCTCTTTCACATTTTCTTACAAACACAAATCTTTTTGCAACAATGATTTATTTTGATGCATGTTTCATCTAAGTAAATAATAGCGGCACCAAAAGCTCTTATGTCTTTCACATTTTCTTAGAAACACAAATCTTTTTGCAACAATGATTTATACTGATGCATGGTTCATCTAAGTAAATAACAACAGCACCAAAAGCTCTTATCTCTTTCACATTTTCTTAGAAACACGAATCTTTTTGCAACAATGATTTATACTGATGCATGTTTCATCTAACTAATAACAGGGGCACCAAAAGCTCTTATCTCTCTCACATTTTCTTAGAAACACAAATCTTTTTGCAACAATGATTTATACTGATGCATGTTTCATCTAAGTAAATAACAGCGGCACCAAAAGTTCTTATGTCTTTTCACATTTACTTACAAACACAAATCTTTTTGCAACAATGATTTATACTGATGCATGTTTCATCTAAGTAAATAACAGCGGCACCAAAAGGTCTTATGTCTTTCACATTTTCTTACAAGCACAAATCTTTTTGCAACAATGATTTATACTGATGCATGTTTCATCTAAGTAAATAATAGCGGCACCAAAAGTTCTTACGTCTTTCACATTTTCTTACAAACACAAATCTTTTTGCAACAATGATTTATACTGATGCATGTTGCATCTAAGTAAATAACATCGGCACCAAAGGTCTTATCTCTTTCACATTTTCTTACAAACACAAATCTTTTTTGCAACAATGATTTATACTGATACATGTTTCATCTAAGTAAATAACAGCGGCACCAAAAGCTCTTATGTCTTTCACATTTTCTTAGAAACACAAATCTTTTTCCAACACTGTATTTATACTGATGCATGTTTCATCTAAGTAAATAACGGGGGCACCAATAGTTCTTATGTCTTTCACATTTTCTTACAAACACAAATCTTATTGCAACAATGATTTATACTGATGCATGTTTCATCTAAGTAAATAACAGCGGCACCAAATGTTCTTATCTCTTTCACATTTTCTTACAAACACAAATCTTTTTGCAACACTGATTTATATTGATGCATGTTTCATCTAAGTAAATAACAGTGGCACCAAAAGCTCTTATCTCTTTCACATTTTCTTACAAACACAAATCTTTTTGCAACAATGATTTATACTGATGCATGTTTCATCTAAGTAAATAACAGTGGCACCAAAAGCTCTTATCTCTTTCACATTTTCTTACAAACACAAATCTTTTTGCAAGAATGATTTATATTGATGCATGTTTCATCTAAGTAAATAACAGGGGCACCAAAAGTTCTTATCTCTTTCACATTTTCTTACAAACACAAATCTGTTTGCAGCAATGATTTATACTGATGCATGTTTCATCTAAGTAAATAACAACAGCACCAAAAGCTCTTATCTCTTTCACATTTTCTTACAAACACAAATCTTTTAGCAGCAATGATTTATATTGATACATGTTTCATCTAAGTAAATAACAGGGGCACCAAAAGCTCTTATGTCTTTCACATTTTCTTAGAAACACAAATCTTTTTGCAACAATGATTTATACTGATGTATGTTTCCTCTAAGTAAATAACAGCGGCACCAAAAGCTCTTATGTCTTTCACATTTTCTTAGAAACACAAATCTTTTTGCAACACTGTATTTATACTGATGCATGTTTCATCTAAGTAAATAACAGGGGCACCAAAAGCTCTTATCTCTTTCACATTTTCTTAGAAACACGAATCTTTTTCAACAATGATTTATATTGATGCATGTTTCTTCTAAGTAAATAACAGCGGCACCAAAAGCTCTTATGTCTTTCACATTTTCTTAGAAACACAAATCTTTTTGCAACACTATTTATACTGATGCATGTTTCATCTAAGTAAATAACAGGGGCACCAAAAGTTCTTATGTCTTTCACATTTTCTAACAAACACAAATCTTTTTGCAACAATGATTTATACTGATGCATGTTTCATCTAAGTAAATAATAGTGGCACCAAAAGTTCTTATCTCTTTCACATTTTCTTACAAACACAAATCTTTTTGCAACACTGATTTATATTGATGCATGTTTAATCTAAGTAAATAACAGTGGCACCAAAAGCTCTTATCTCTTTCACATTTTATTACAAACACAAATCTTTTTGCAACAATGATTTATACTGATGCATGTTTAATCTAGGTAAATAACAACAGCACCAAAAGCTCTTATCTCTTTCACATTTTCTTACAAACACAAATCTTTTTGCAACAATGATTTATACCTATACATGTTTCATCTAAGTAAATAACAGGGGCACCAAAAGCTCTTATGTCTTTCACATTTTCTTAGAAACCGAAATCTTTATGCAACAATGATTTATACTGATGCATGTTTCATCTAAGTAAATAACAACAGCACCAAAAGCTTTTATCTCTTTCACATTTTCTTAGAAACACGAATCTTTTTGCAACAATGATTTATACTGATGCATGTTTCATCTAAGTAAATAACAGCGGCACCAAAAGTTCTTATGTGTTTTCACATTTTCTTACAAACACAAATCTTTTTGCAACAGTGATTTATACTGATGCATGTTTCATCTAAGTAAATAACAGGGGCACCAAAAGTTCTTATGTCTTTCACATTTTCTTACAAACACAAATCTTTTTGCAACAATGATTTATACTGATGCATGTTTCCTCTAAGTAAATAATAGCGGCACCAAAAGTTCTTATGTCTTTCACATTTTCTTACAAACACAAATCTTTTTGCAACAATGATTTATACTGATGCATGTTTCATCTAAGTAAATAACAGCGGCACCAAAAGTTCTTATCTCTTTCACATTTTCTTACAAACACAGATCTTTTTGGAACAATGATTTATACTGATACATGTTTCATCTAAGTAAATAACAGCGGCACCAAAAGCTCTTATGTCTTTCACATTTTCTTAGAAACACAATTCAGTTTGCAACACTGTATTTATACTGATGCATGTTTCATCTAAGTAAATAACAGGGGCACCAAAAGTTCTTATGTCTTTCACATTTTCTTACAAACACAAATCTTATTGCAACAATGATTTATACTGATGCATGTTTCATCTAAGTAAATAACAGCGGCACCAAAAGTTCTTATCTCTTTCACATTTTCTTACAAACACAAATCTTTTTGCAACATTGATTTATATTGATGCATGTTTCATCTAAGTAAATAACAGGGGCACCAAAAGCTCTTATCTCTTTCACATTTTCTTAGAAACACGCATCTTTTTCAACAATGATTTATACTGATGCATGTTTCATCTAACTAATAACAGGGGCACCAAAAGCTCTTATCTCTCTCACATTTTCTTAGAAACACATATCTTTTTGAAACAATGATTTATACTGATGCATGTTTCATCTAAGTAAATAACAGCAGCACCAAAAGCTCTTATGTCTTTCACATTTTCTTAGAAACACAAATCATTTTGCAACAATAATTTATACTAATGCATGTTTCATCTAAGTAATTAACAGGGGAACCAAAAGCTCTTATCTCTTTCACATTTTCTTGGAAACACAAATCGTTTTGCAACAATGATTTATTGTAATGCATGTTTCATCTAAGTAAATAACAGGGGCACCAAAAGTTCTTATCTCTTTCACATTTTCTTAGAAACACAAATCTTTTTGCAACAGTGATTTATACTGATGCATGTTTCATCTAAGTAAATAACACTGGCACCAAAAGCTCTTATCTCTTTCACATTTTCTTAGAAACACAAATCTTTTTGCAACAATGATTTATACTGATGCATGTTTCATCTAAGTAAATAACAGCGGCACCAAAAGCTCTTATCTCTTTCACATTTTCTTAGAAACACAAATATTTTTGCAACAAGGATTTATACTGATGCATGTTTCATCTAAGTAAATAACAGGGGCACCAAAAGCTCTTATCTCTTTCACATTTTCTTAGAAACACAAATCTTTTTGCAACAGTGATTTATATTGATGCATGTTTCATCTAAGTAAATAACAGGGGCACCAAAAGTTCTCATGTGTTTCACATTTTCTTACAAACACAAATCTTTTTGCAACAATGATTTATACTAATGCATGTTTCATCTAAGTAAATAACACTGGCACCAAAAGCTCTTATCTCTTTCACAGTTTCTTAGAAACACAAATCTTTTTGCAACAATGATTTATACTGATGCATGTTTCATCTAAGTAAATAACAGCGGCACCAAAAGCTCTTATCTCTTTCACATTTTCTTAGAAACACAAATATTTTTGCAACAATGATTTATACTGATGCATGTTTCATCTAAGTAAATAACAGGGGCACCAAAAGCTCTTATCTCTTTCACATTTTCTTAGAAACACAAATCTTTTTGCAACAGTGATTTATATTGATGCATGTTTCATCTAAGTAAATAACAGGGGCACCAAAAGTTCTCATGTGTTTCCCATTTTCTTACAAACACAAATCTTTTTGCAACAATGATTTATACTGATGCATGTTTCATCTAAGTAAATAACAGGGGCACCAAAAGTTCTTATCTCTTTCACATTTTCTTACAAACACAAATCTGTTTGCAACAATGATTTATACTGATGCATGTTTCATCTAAGCACCAAAAGCTCTTATCTCTTTCACATTTTCTTACAAACACAAATCTGTTTGCAACAATGATTTATACTGATGCATGTTTCATCTAAGTAAATAACAACAGCACCAAAAGCTCTTATCTCTTTCACATTTTCTTACAAACACAAATCTTTTTGCAACAATGATTTATATTGATACATGTTTCATCTAAGTAAGTAACAGGGGCACCAAAAGCTCTTATGTCTTTCACATTTTCTTAGAAACACAAATCTTTTTGCAACAATGATTTATACTGATGCATGTTTCATCTAAGTAAATAACAACAGCTCCAAAAGCTCTTATCTCTTTCACATTTTCTTAGAAACACGAATCTTTTTGCAACAATGATTTATACTGATGCATGTTTCATCTAACTAATAACAGGGGCACCAAAAGCTCTTATGTCTCTCACATTTTCTTAGAAACACAAATCTTTTTGCAACAATGATTTATACTGATGCATGTTTCATCTAAGTAAATAACAGCAGCACCAAAAGCTCTTATGTCTTTCACATTTTCTTAGAAACACAAATCGTTTTGCAACAATGATTTATACTAATGCATGTTTCATCTAAGTAAATAACAGGGGCACGAAAAGCTCTTATCTCTTTCATGTTTTCTTAGAAACACAAATCTTTTTGCAACAGTGATTTATACTGATGCATGTTTCATGTAAGTAAATAACTGCGGCACCAAAAGGTCTTATCTATTTCACATTTTCTTAGAAACACAAATCTTTTTGCAACAATGATTTATACTGATGCATGTTTCATCTAAGTAAATAACAGCGGCACCAAAAGCTCTTATCTGTTTCACATTTTCTTAGAAACAAAAATCTTTTTGCAACAATGATTTATACTAATGCATGTTTCCTCTAAGTAAATATCAGCGGCACCAAAAGCCCTTATCTCTTTCACATTTTCTTAGAAACACAAATCTGTCTGCAACAATGATTTATACTGATGCATGTTTCATCTAAGTAAATAACAGCGGCACCATAAGCTCTTATCTCTTACACATTTTCTGAGAAACACAAATCTTTTTGCAACAATGATTTATACTGATGCATGTTTCATCTTAGTAAATAACAGCGGCACCAAAAGTTCTTATCTCTTTCACATTTTCTTACAAACACAAATCTGTTTGCAACAATGATTTATACTGATGCATGTTTCATCTAAGTAAATAACAACAGCACCAAAACTCTTATCTCTTTCACATTTTCTAACAAACACAAATCTGTTTGCAACAATGATTTATACTGATGCATGTTTCATCTAAGTAAATAACAGCGGCACCAAAAGTTCTTATCTCTTTCACATTTTCTTACAAACACAAATCTTTTTGCAACAATGATTTATACTGATGCATGTTTCATCTAAGTAAATAACAACAGCACCAAAAGTTCTTATGTGATTTCACATTTTCTTACAAACAGAAATCTTTTTGCAACAGTGATTTATACTGATGCATGTTTCATCTAAGTAAATAACAGGGACACCAAAAGTTCTTATGTCTTTCACATTTTATTGCAAACACAAATCTTTTTGCAACAATGATTTATACTGATGCATGTTTCATCTAAGTAAATAATAGCGGCACCAAAAGTTCTTATGTCTTTCACATTTTCTTACAAACACAAATCTTTTTGGAACAATGATTTATACTGATACATGTTTCATTTAAGTAAATAACAGCGGCACCAAAAGCTCTGTCTTTCACATTTTCTTAGAAACACAAATCAGTTTGCAACACTGTATTTATACTGATGCATGTTTCATCTAAGTAAATAACAGGGGCACCAAAAGTTCTTATCTCTTTCACATTTTCTTCCAAACACAAATCTTTTTGCAACACTGATTTATATTGATGCATGTTTCATCTAAGTAAATAAAAGGGGCACCAAAAGCTCTTATCTCTTTCACATTTTCTTACAAACACACATCTTTTTGCAACAATGATTTATACTGATGCATGTTTCATCTAAGTAAATAACAGCAGCACCAAAAGCTCTTATGTCTTTCACATTTTCTTAGAAACACAAATCATTTTGCAACAATGATTTATACTAATGCATGTTTCATCTAAGTAATTAACAGGGGCACCAAAAGCTCTTATCTCTTTCACATTTTCTTAGAAACACAAATCTTTTTGCAACAATGATTTATACTGATGCATGTTTCATCTAAGTAAATAACAGCGGCACCAAAAGCTGTTATCACTTTCACATTTTCTTAGAAACACAAATATTTTTGCAACAATGATTTATACTGATGCATGTTTCATCTAAGTAAATAACAGGGGCACCAAAAGCTCTTATCTCTTTCACATTTTCTTAGAAACACAAATCTTTTTGCAACAGTGATTTATATTGATGCATGTTTCATCTAAGTAAATAACAGGGGCACCAAAAGTTCTCATGTGTTTCACATTTTCTTACAAACACAAATCTTTTTGCAACAATGATTTATACTGATGCATGTTTCATCTAAGTAAATAACAGGGGCACCAAAAGTTCTTATCTCTTTCACATTTTCTTACAAACACAAATCTGTTTGCAACAATGATTTATACTGATGCATGTTTCATCTAAGTAAATAACAACAGCACCAAAAGCTCTTATCTCTTTCACATTTTCTTACAAACACAAATCTGTTTGCAACAATGATTTATACTGATGCATGTTTCATCTAAGTAAATAACAACAGCACCAAAAGCTCTTATCTCTTTCACATTTTCTTACAAACACAAATCTTTTTGCAACAATGATTTATATTGATACATGTTTCATCTAAGTAAGTAACAGGGGCACCAAAAGCTCTTATGTCTTTCACATTTTCTTAGAAACACAAATCTTTTTGCAACAATGATTTATACTGATGCATGTTTCATCTAAGTAAATAACAACAGCTCCAAAAGCTCTTATCTCTTTCACATTTTCTTAGAAACACGAATCTTTTTGCAACAACGATTTATACTGATGCATGTTTCATCTAACTAATAACAGGGGCACCAAAAGCTCTTATGTCTCTCACATTTTCTTAGAAACACAAATCTTTTTGCAACAATGATTTATACTGATGCATGTTTCATCTAAGTAAATAACAGCAGCACCAAAAGCTCTTATGTCTTTCACATTTTCTTAGAAACACAAATCGTTTTGCAACAATGATTTATACTGATGCATGTTTCATCTAAGTAAATAACAGGGGCACCAAAAGCTCTTATCTCTTTCATGTTTTCTTAGAAACACAAATCTTTTTGCAAGAATTATTTATACTGATGCATGTTTCATCTAAGTAAATAACAGCGGCACCAAAAGCTCTTATCTCTTTCACATTTTCTTAGAAACACAAATCTGTCTGCAACAATGATTTATACTGATGCATGTTTCATCTAAGTAAATAACAGCGGCACCATAAGCTCTTATCTCTTACACATTTTCTGAGAAACACAAATCTTTTTGCAACAATGATTTATACTGATGCATGTTTCATCTTAGTAAATAACAGCGGCACCAAAAGTTCTTATCTCTTTCACATTTTCTTACAAACACAAATCTGTTTGCAACAATGATTTATACTGATGCATGTTTCATCTAAGTAAATAACAACAGCACCAAAACTCTTATCTCTTTCACATTTTCTAACAAACACAAATCTGTTTGCAACAATGATTTATACTGATGCATGTTTCATCTAAGTAAATAACAGCGGCACCAAAAGTTCTTATCTCTTTCACATTTTCTTACAAACACAAATCTTTTTGCAACAATGATTTATACTGATGCATGTTTCATCTAAGTAAATAACAACAGCACCAAAAGTTCTTATGGGTTTTCACATTTTCTTACAAACACAAATCTTTTTGCAACAGTGATTTATACTGATGCATGTTTCATCTAAGTAAATAACAGGGGCACCAAAAGTTCTTATGTCTTTCACATTTTATTGCAAACACAAATCTTTTTGCAACAATGATTTATACTGATGCATGTTTCATCTAAGTAAATAATAGCGGCACCAAAAGTTCTTATGTCTTTCACATTTTCTTACAAACACAAATCTTTTTGGAACAATGATTTATACTGATACATGTTTCATCTAAGTAAATAACAGCGGCACCAAAAGCTCTGTCTTTCACATTTTCTTAGAAACACAAATCAGTTTGCAACACTGTATTTATACTGATGCATGTTTCATCTAAGTAAATAACAGGGGCACCAAAAGTTCTTATCTCTTTCACATTTTCTTACAAACACAAATCTTTTTTGCAACAGTGATTTATATTGATGCATGTTTCATCTAAGTAAATAAAAGGGGCACCAAAAGCTCTTATCTCTTTCGATTTTCTTACAAACACAAATCTTTCTGCAACAATGATTTATACTGATGCTTGTTTCATCTAAGTAAATAACAGCAGCACCAAAAGCTCTTATGTCTTTCACATTTTCTTAGAAACACAAATCATTTTGCAACAATGATTTATACTAATGCATGTTTCATCTAAGTAATTAACAGCGGCACCAAAAGCTCTTATCTCTTTAACATTTTCTTGGAAACACAAATCGGTTTGCAACAATGATTTATAGTGATGCATGTTTCATCTAAGTAAATAACAGGGGCACCAAAAGCTCTTATCTCTTTCACATTTTCTTAGAAACACAAATCTTTTTGCAACAGTGATTTATACTGATGCATGTTTCATCTAAATAAATAACACTGGCACCAAAAGCTCTTATCTCTTTCACATTTTCTTAGAAACACAAATCTTTTTGCAACAATGATTTATACTGATGCATGTTTCATCTAAGTAAATAACAGCGGCACCAAAAGCTGTTATCACTTTCACATTTTCTTAGAAACACAAATATTTTTGCAACAGTGATTTATATTGATGCATGTTTCATCTAAGTAAATAACAGGGGCACCAAAAGTTCTCATGTGTTTCACATTTTCTTACAAACACAAATCTTTTTGCAACAATGATTTATACTGATGCATGTTTCATCTAAGTAAATAACAGGGGCACCAAAAGTTCTTATCTCTTTCACATTTTCTTACAAACACAAATCTGATTGCAACAATGATTTATACTGATGCATGTTTCATCTAAGTAAATAACAACAGCACCAAAAGCTCTTATCTCTTTCACATTTTCTTACAAACACAAATCTTTTTGCAACAATGATTTATATTGATACATGTTTCATCTAAGTAAGTAACAGGGGCACCAAAAGCTCTTATGTCTTTCACATTTTCTTAGAAACACAAATCTTTTTGCAACAATGATTTATACTGATGCATGTTTCATCTAAGTAAATAACAACAGCTCCAAAAGCTCTTATCTCTTTCACATTTTCTTAGAAACACGAATCTTTTTGCAACAATGATTTATACTTGTGCATGTTTCATCTAACTAATAACAGGGGCACCAAAAGCTCTTATCTCTCTCACATTTTCTTAGAAACACAAATCTTTTTGCAACAATGATTTATACTGATGCATGTTTCATCTAAGTAAATAACAGCGGCACCAAAAGCTGTTATCACTTTCACATTTTCTTAGAAACACAAATATTTTTGCAACAATGATTTATACTGATGCATGTTTCATCTAAGTAAATAACAGGGGCACCAAAAGCTCTTATCTCTTTCACATTTTCTTAGAAACACAAATCTTTTTGCAACAGTGATTTATATTGATGCATGTTTCATCTAAGTAAATAACAGGGGCACCAAAAGTTCTCATGTGTTTCACATTTTCTTACAAACACAAATATTTTTGCAACAATGATTTATACTGATGCATGTTTCATCTAAGTAAATAACAGGGGCACCAAAAGTTCTTATCTCTTTCACATTTTCTTACAAACACAAATCTGTTTGCAACAATGATTTATACTGATGCATGTTTCATCTAAGTAAATAACAACAGCACCAAAAGCTCTTATCTCTTTCACATTTTCTTACAAACACAAATCTGTTTGCAACAATGATTTATACTGATGCATGTTTCATCTAAGTAAATAACAACAGCACCAAAAGCTCTTATCTCTTTCACATTTTCTTACAAACACAAATCTTTTTGCAACAATGATTTATATTGATACATGTTTCATCTAAGTAAGTAACAGGGGCACCAAAAGCTCTTATGTCTTTCACATTTTCTTAGAAACACAAATCTTTTTGCAACAATGATTTATACTGATGCATGTTTCATCTAAGTAAATAACAACAGCTCCAAAAGCTCTTATCTCTTTCACATTTTCTTAGAAACACGAATCTTTTTGCAACAATGATTTATACTGATGCATGTTTCATCTAACTAATAACAGGGGCACCAAAAGCTCTTATGTCTCTCACATTTTCTTAGAAACACAAATCTTTTTGCAACAGTGATTTATACTGATGCATGTTTCATCTAAGTAAATAACAGCAGCACCAAAAGCTCTTATGTCTTTCACATTTTCTTAGAAACACAAATCGTTTTGCAACAATGATTTATACTGATGCATGTTTCATCTAAGTAAATAACAGGGGCACCAAAAGCTCTTATCTCTTTCATGTTTTCTTAGAAACACAAATCTTTTTGCAAGAATGATTTATACTGATGCATGTTTCATCTAAGTAAATAACAGCGGCACCAAAAGCTCTTATCTCTTTCACATTTTCTTAGAAACACAAATCTGTCTGCAACAATGATTTATACTGATGCATGTTTCATCTAAGTAAATAACAGCGGCACCATAAGCTCTTATCTCTTACACATTTTCTGAGAAACACAAATCTTTTTGCAACAATGATTTATACTGATGCATGTTTCATCTTAGTAAATAACAGCGGCACCAAAAGTTCTTATCTCTTTCACATTTTCTTACAAACACAAATCTGTTTGCAACAATGATTTATACTGATGCATGTTTCATCTAAGTAAATAACAACAGCACCAAAACTCTTATCTCTTTCACATTTTCTAACAAACACAAATCTGTTTGCAACAATGATTTATACTGATGCATGTTTCATCTAAGTAAATAACAGCGGCACCAAAAGTTCTTATCTCTTTCACATTTTCTTACAAACACAAATCTTTTTGCAACAATGATTTATACTGATGCATGTTTCATCTAAGTAAATAACAACAGCACCAAAAGTTCTTATGTGTTTTCACATTTTCTTACAAACACAAATCTTTTTGCAACAGTGATTTATACTGATGCATGTTTCATCTAAGTAAATAACAGGGGCACCAAAAGTTCTTATGTCTTTCACATTTTATTGCAAACACAAATCTTTTTGCAACAATGATTTATACTGATGCATGTTTCATCTAAGTAAATAATAGCGGCACCAAAAGTTCTTATGTCTTTCACATTTTCTTACAAACACAAATCTTTTTGGAACAATGATTTATACTGATACATGTTTCATCTAAGTAAATAACAGCGGCACCAAAAGCTCTGTCTTTCACATTTTCTTAGAAACACAAATCAGTTTGCAACACTGTATTTATACTGATGCATGTTTCATCTAAGTAAATAACAGGGGCACCAAAAGTTCTTATCTCTTTCACATTTTCTTACAAACACAAATCTTTTTTGCAACACTGATTTATATTGATGCATGTTTCATCTAAGTAAATAAAAGGGGCACCAAAAGCTCTTATCTCTTTCGATTTTCTTACAAACACAAATCTTTCTGCAACAATGATTTATACTGATGCATGTTTCATCTAAGTAAATAACAGCAGCACCAAAAGCTCTTATGTCTTTCACATTTTCTTAGAAACACAAATCATTTTGCAACAATGATTTATACTAATGCATGTTTCATCTAAGTAATTAACAGCGGCACCAAAAGCTCTTATCTCTTTAACATTTTCTTGGAAACACAAATCGGTTTGCAACAATGATTTATAGTGATGCATGTTTCATCTAAGTAAATAACAGGGGCACCAAAAGCTCTTATCTCTTTCACATTTTCTTAGAAACACAAATCTTTTTGCAACAGTGATTTATACTGATGCATGTTTCATCTAAATAAATAACACTGGCACCAAAAGCTCTTATCTCTTTCACATTTTCTTAGAAACACAAATCTTTTTGCAACAATGATTTATACTGATGCATGTTTCATCTAAGTAAATAACAGCGGCACCAAAAGCTGTTATCACTTTCACATTTTCTTAGAAACACAAATATTTTTGCAACAGTGATTTATATTGATGCATGTTTCATCTAAGTAAATAACAGGGGCACCAAAAGTTCTCATGTGTTTCACATTTTCTTACAAACACAAATCTTTTTGCAACAATGATTTATACTGATGCATGTTTCATCTAAGTAAATAACAGGGGCACCAAAAGTTCTTATCTCTTTCACATTTTCTTACAAACACAAATCTGATTGCAACAATGATTTATACTGATGCATGTTTCATCTAAGTAAATAACAACAGCACCAAAAGCTCTTATCTCTTTCACATTTTCTTACAAACACAAATCTTTTTGCAACAATGATTTATATTGATACATGTTTCATCTAAGTAAGTAACAGGGGCACCAAAAGCTCTTATGTCTTTCACATTTTCTTAGAAACACAAATCTTTTTGCAACAATGATTTATACTGATGCATGTTTCATCTAAGTAAATAACAACAGCTCCAAAAGCTCTTATCTCTTTCACATTTTCTTAGAAACACGAATCTTTTTGCAACAATGATTTATACTTGTGCATGTTTCATCTAACTAATAACAGGGGCACCAAAAGCTCTTATCTCTCTCACATTTTCTTAGAAACACAAATCTTTTTGCAACAATGATTTATACTGATGCATGTTTCATCTAAGTAAATAACAGCAGCACCAAAAGCTCTTATGTCTTTCACATTTTCTTAGAAACACAAATCGTTTTGCAACAATGATTTATACTAATGCATGTTTCATCTAAGTAAATAACAGGGGCACCAAAAGCTCTTATCTCTTTCATATTTTCTTAGAAACACAAATCTTTTTGCAACAGTGATTTATACTGATGCATGTTTCATGTAAGTAAATAACTGCGGCACCAAAAGGTCTTATCTATTTCACATTTTCTTAGAAACACAAATCTTTTTGCAACAATGATTTATACTGATGCATGTTTCATCTAAGTAAATAACAGCGCACCAAAAGCTCTTATCTGTTTCACATTTTCTTAGAAACACAAATCTTTTTGCAACAATGATTTATACTGATGCATGTTTCATCTAAGTAAATATCAGCGGCACCAAAAGCCCTTATCTCTTTCACATTTTCTTAGAAACACAAATCTGTCTGCAACAATGATTTATACTGATGCATGTTTCATCTAAGTAAATAACAGCGGCACCATAAGCTCTTATCTCTTACACATTTTCTGAGAAACACAAATCTTTTTGCAACAATGATTTATACTGATGCATGTTTGATCTTAGTAAATAACAGCGGCACCAAAAGTTCTTATCTCTTTCACATTTTCTTACAAACACAAATCTGTTTGCAACAATGATTTATACTGATGCATGTTTCATCTAAGTAAATAACACTGGCACCAAAAGCTCTTATCTCTTTCACATTTTCTTACAAACACAAATCTGTTTGCAACAATGATTTATACTGATGCATGTTTCATCTAAGTAAATAACAGCGGCACCAAAAGTTCTTATCTCTTTCACATTTTCTTACAAACACAAATCTTTTTGCAACACTGATTTTTATTGATGCATGTTTCATCTAAGTAAATAACAGGGGCACCAAAAGCTCTTATCTCTTTCACATTTTCTTACAAACACAAATCTTTTTGCAACAATGATTTATATTGATGCATGTTTCATCTAAGTAAATAACAGGGGCACCAAAAGCTCTTATCTCTTTCACATTTTCTTAGAAACACGAATCTTTTTCAGCAATGATTTATACTGATGCATGTTTCATCTAACTAATAACAGGGGCACCAAAAGCTCTTATCTCTCTCACATTTTCTTAGAAACACAAATCTTTTTGCATCAATGATTTATACTGATGCATGTTTCATCTAAGTAAATAACAGCGGCACCAAAAGCTCTTATCTCTTTCACATTTTCTTAGAAACACACATATATTTGCAACAATGACTTATACTGATGCATGTTTCATCTAAGTAAATAACAGGGGCACCAAAGCTCTTATCTCTTTCACATTTTCTTAGAAACACAAATCTTTTTGCAACAATGATTTATATTGATGCATGTTTCATCTAAGTAAATAACAGGGGCACCAAAAGTTCTCATGTCTCACATTTTCTTAGAAACACAAATCATTTTGCAACAATGATTTATACTAATGCATGTTTCATCTAAGTAATTAACAGCGGCACCAAAAGCTCTTATCTCTTTAACATTTTCTTGGAAACACAAATCGGTTTGCAACAATGATTTATAGTGATGCATGTTTCATCTAAGTAAATAACAGGGGCACCAAAAGCTCTTATCTCTTTCACATTTTCTTAGAAACACAAATCTTTTTGCAACAGTGATTTATACTGATGCATGTTTCATCTAAATAAATAACACTGGCACCAAAAGCTTTTATCTCTTTCACATTTTCTTAGAAACACAAATCTTTTTGCAACAATGATTTATACTGATGCATGTTTCATCTAAGTAAATAACAGCGGCACCAAAAGCTGTTATCACTTTCACATTTTCTTAGAAACACAAATATTTTTGCAACAGTGATTTATATTGATGCATGTTTCATCTAAGTAAATAACAGGGGCACCAAAAGTTCTCATGTGTTTCACATTTTCTTACAAACACAAATCTTTTTGCAACAATGATTTATACTGATGCATGTTTCATCTAAGTAAATAACAGGGGCACCAAAAGTTCTTATCTCTTTCACATTTTCTTACAAACACAAATCTGATTGCAACAATGATTTATACTGATGCATGTTTCATCTAAGTAAATAACAACAGCACCAAAAGCTCTTATCTCTTTCACATTTTCTTACAAACACAGATCTTTTTGCAACAATGATTTATATTGATACATGTTTCATCTAAGTAAGTAACAGGGGCACCAAAAGCTCTTATGTCTTTCACATTTTCTTAGAAACACAAATCTTTTTGCAACAATGATTTATACTGATGCATGTTTCATCTAAGTAAATAACAACAGCTCCAAAAGCTCTTATCTCTTTCACATTTTCTTAGAAACACGAATCTTTTTGCAACAATGATTTATACTTGTGCATGTTTCATCTAACTAATAACAGGGGCACCAAAAGCTCTTATCTCTCTCACATTTTCTTAGAAACACAAATCTTTTTGCAACAATGATTTATACTGATGCATGTTTCATCTAAGTAAATAACAGCGGCACCAAAAGCTGTTATCACTTTCACATTTTCTTAGAAACACAAATATTTTTGCAACAATGATTTATACTGATGCATGTTTCATCTAAGTAAATAACAGGGGCACCAAAAGCTCTTATCTCTTTCACATTTTCTTAGAAACACAAATCTTTTTGCAACAGTGATTTATATTGATGCATGTTTCATCTAAGTAAATAACAGGGGCACCAAAAGTTCTCATGTGTTTCACATTTTCTTACAAACACAAATATTTTTGCAACAATGATTTATACTGATGCATGTTTCATCTAAGTAAATAACAGGGGCACCAAAAGTTCTTATCTCTTTCACATTTTCTTACAAACACAAATCTGTTTGCAACAATGATTTATACTGATGCATGTTTCATCTAAGTAAATAACAACAGCACCAAAAGCTCTTATCTCTTTCACATTTTCTTACAAACACAAATCTGTTTGCAACAATGATTTATACTGATGCATGTTTCATCTAAGTAAATAACAACAGCACCAAAAGCTCTTATCTCTTTCACATTTTCTTACAAACACAAATCTTTTTGCAACAATGATTTATATTGATACATGTTTCATCTAAGTAAGTAACAGGGGCACCAAAAGCTCTTATGTCTTTCACATTTTCTTAGAAACACAAATCTTTTTGCAACAATGATTTATACTGATGCATGTTTCATCTAAGTAAATAACAACAGCTCCAAAAGCTCTTATCTCTTTCACATTTTCTTAGAAACACGAATCTTTTTGCAACAATGATTTATACTGATGCATGTTTCATCTAACTAATAACAGGGGCACCAAAAGCTCTTATGTCTCTCACATTTTCTTAGAAACACAAATCTTTTTGCAACAGTGATTTATACTGATGCATGTTTCATCTAAGTAAATAACAGCAGCACCAAAAGCTCTTATGTCTTTCACATTTTCTTAGAAACACAAATCGTTTTGCAACAATGATTTATACTGATGCATGTTTCATCTAAGTAAATAACAGGGGCACCAAAAGCTCTTATCTCTTTCATGTTTTCTTAGAAACACAAATCTTTTTGCAAGAATGATTTATACTGATGCATGTTTCATCTAAGTAAATAACAGCGGCACCAAAAGCTCTTATCTCTTTCACATTTTCTTAGAAACACAAATCTGTCTGCAACAATGATTTATACTGATGCATGTTTCATCTAAGTAAATAACAGCGGCACCATAAGCTCTTATCTCTTACACATTTTCTGAGAAACACAAATCTTTTTGCAACAATGATTTATACTGATGCATGTTTCATCTTAGTAAATAACAGCGGCACCAAAAGTTCTTATCTCTTTCACATTTTCTTACAAACACAAATCTGTTTGCAACAATGATTTATACTGATGCATGTTTCATCTAAGTAAATAACAACAGCACCAAAACTCTTATCTCTTTCACATTTTCTAACAAACACAAATCTGTTTGCAACAATGATTTATACTGATGCATGTTTCATCTAAGTAAATAACAGCGGCACCAAAAGTTCTTATCTCTTTCACATTTTCTTACAAACACAAATCTTTTTGCAACAATGATTTATACTGATGCATGTTTCATCTAAGTAAATAACAACAGCACCAAAAGTTCTTATGTGTTTTCACATTTTCTTACAAACACAAATCTTTTTGCAACAGTGATTTATACTGATGCATGTTTCATCTAAGTAAATAACAGGGGCACCAAAAGTTCTTATGTCTTTCACATTTTATTGCAAACACAAATCTTTTTGCAACAATGATTTATACTGATGCATGTTTCATCTAAGTAAATAATAGCGGCACCAAAAGTTCTTATGTCTTTCACATTTTCTTACAAACACAAATCTTTTTGGAACAATGATTTATACTGATACATGTTTCATCTAAGTAAATAACAGCGGCACCAAAAGCTCTGTCTTTCACATTTTCTTAGAAACACAAATCAGTTTGCAACACTGTATTTATACTGATGCATGTTTCATCTAAGTAAATAACAGGGGCACCAAAAGTTCTTATCTCTTTCACATTTTCTTACAAACACAAATCTTTTTTGCAACACTGATTTATATTGATGCATGTTTCATCTAAGTAAATAAAAGGGGCACCAAAAGCTCTTATCTCTTTCGATTTTCTTACAAACACAAATCTTTCTGCAACAATGATTTATACTGATGCATGTTTCATCTAAGTAAATAACAGCAGCACCAAAAGCTCTTATGTCTTTCACATTTTCTTAGAAACACAAATCATTTTGCAACAATGATTTATACTAATGCATGTTTCATCTAAGTAATTAACAGCGGCACCAAAAGCTCTTATCTCTTTAACATTTTCTTGGAAACACAAATCGGTTTGCAACAATGATTTATAGTGATGCATGTTTCATCTAAGTAAATAACAGGGGCACCAAAAGCTCTTATCTCTTTCACATTTTCTTAGAAACACAAATCTTTTTGCAACAGTGATTTATACTGATGCATGTTTCATCTAAATAAATAACACTGGCACCAAAAGCTCTTATCTCTTTCACATTTTCTTAGAAACACAAATCTTTTTGCAACAATGATTTATACTGATGCATGTTTCATCTAAGTAAATAACAGCGGCACCAAAAGCTGTTATCACTTTCACATTTTCTTACAAACACAAATCTTTTTGCAACAATGATTTATATTGATACATGTTTCATCTAAGTAAGTAACAGGGGCACCAAAAGCTCTTATGTCTTTCACATTTTCTTAGAAACACAAATCTTTTTGCAACAATGATTTATACTGATGCATGTTTCATCTAAGTAAATAACAACAGCTCCAAAAGCTCTTATCTCTTTCACATTTTCTTAGAAACACGAATCTTTTTGCAACAATGATTTATACTTGTGCATGTTTCATCTAACTAATAACAGGGGCACCAAAAGCTCTTATCTCTCTCACATTTTCTTAGAAACACAAATCTTTTTGCAACAATGATTTATACTGATGCATGTTTCATCTAAGTAAATAACAGCAGCACCAAAAGCTCTTATGTCTTTCACATTTTCTTAGAAACACAAATCGTTTTGCAACAATGATTTATACTAATGCATGTTTCATCTAAGTAAATAACAGGGGCACCAAAAGCTCTTATCTCTTTCATATTTTCTTAGAAACACAAATCTTTTTGCAACAGTGATTTATACTGATGCATGTTTCATGTAAGTAAATAACTGCGGCACCAAAAGGTCTTATCTATTTCACATTTTCTTAGAAACACAAATCTTTTTGCAACAATGATTTATACTGATGCATGTTTCATCTAAGTAAATAACAGCGCACCAAAAGCTCTTATCTGTTTCACATTTTCTTAGAAACACAAATCTTTTTGCAACAATGATTTATACTGATGCATGTTTCATCTAAGTAAATATCAGCGGCACCAAAAGCCCTTATCTCTTTCACATTTTCTTAGAAACACAAATCTGTCTGCAACAATGATTTATACTGATGCATGTTTCATCTAAGTAAATAACAGCGGCACCATAAGCTCTTATCTCTTACACATTTTCTGAGAAACACAAATCTTTTTGCAACAATGATTTATACTGATGCATGTTTGATCTTAGTAAATAACAGCGGCACCAAAAGTTCTTATCTCTTTCACATTTTCTTACAAACACAAATCTGTTTGCAACAATGATTTATACTGATGCATGTTTCATCTAAGTAAATAACACTGGCACCAAAAGCTCTTATCTCTTTCACATTTTCTTACAAACACAAATCTGTTTGCAACAATGATTTATACTGATGCATGTTTCATCTAAGTAAATAACAGCGGCACCAAAAGTTCTTATCTCTTTCACATTTTCTTACAAACACAAATCTTTTTGCAACACTGATTTTTATTGATGCATGTTTCATCTAAGTAAATAACAGGGGCACCAAAAGCTCTTATCTCTTTCACATTTTCTTACAAACACAAATCTTTTTGCAACAATGATTTATATTGATGCATGTTTCATCTAAGTAAATAACAGGGGCACCAAAAGCTCTTATCTCTTTCACATTTTCTTAGAAACACGAATCTTTTTCAGCAATGATTTATACTGATGCATGTTTCATCTAACTAATAACAGGGGCACCAAAAGCTCTTATCTCTCTCACATTTTCTTAGAAACACAAATCTTTTTGCAACAATGATTTATACTGATGCATGTTTCATCTAAGTAAATAACAGCGGCACCAAAAGCTCTTATCTCTTTCACATTTTCTTAGAAACACACATATATTTGCAACAATGACTTATACTGATGCATGTTTCATCTAAGTAAATAACAGGGGCACCAAAAGCTCTTATCTCTTTCACATTTTCTTAGAAACACAAATCTTTTTGCAACAATGATTTATATTGATGCATGTTTCATCTAAGTAAATAACAGGGGCACCAAAAGTTCTCATGTCTCACATTTTCTTATAAACACAAATCTTTTTGCAACAATGATTTATACTGATGCATGTTTCATCTAAGTAAATAACAGGGGCACCAAAAGCTCTTATCTCTTTCACATTTTCGTACAAACACAAATCTGTTTGCAACAATGATTTATACTGATGCATGTTTCATCTAAGTAAATAACAACAGCACCAAAAGCTCTTATCTCTTTCACATTTTCTTACAAACACAAATCTGTTTGCAACAATGATTTATACTGATGCATGTTTCATCTAAGTAAATAACAACAGCACCAAAAGCTCTTATCTCTTTTACATTTTCTTACAAACACAAATCTTTTTGCAACATAGATTTATATTGATACATGTTTCATCTAAGTAAGTAACAGGGGCACCAAAAGCTCTTATGTCTTTCACATTTTCTTAGAAACACAAATCTTTTTGCAACAATGATTTATACTGATGCATGTGTCATCTAAGTAAATAACAACAGCTCCAAAAGCTCTTATCTCTTTCACATTTTCTTAGAAACACGAATCTTTTTGCAACAATGATTTATACTGATGCATGTTTCATCTTAGTAAATAACAGCGGCAGCAAAAGCTCTTATCTCTTTCACATTTTCTTACAAACACAAATCTGTTTGCAACAATGATTTATACTGATGCATGTTTCATCTAAGTAAATAACAGCAGCACCAAAAGCTCTTTTGTCTTTCACATTTTCTTAGAAACACAAATCGTTTTGCAACAATGATTTATGCTAATGCATGTTTCATCTAAGTAAATAAGAGGGGCACCAAAAGCTCTTATCTCTTTCATGTTTTCTTAGAAACACAAATCTTTTTGCAACAGTGATTTATACTGATGCATGTTTCATGTAAGTAAATAACTGCGGCACCAAAAGGTCTTATCTCTTTCACATTTTCTTAGAAACACAAATCTTTTTGCAACAATGATTTATACTGATGCATGTTTCATCTAAGTAAATAACAGCGGCACCAAAAGCTTTTATCTGTTTCACATTTTCTTAGAAACACAAATCTTTTTGCAACAATGATTTATACTAATGCATTTTTCCTCTAAGTAAATATCAGCGGCACCAAAAGCCCTTATCTCATTCAAATTTTCTTAGAAACACAAATCTGTCTGCAACAATGATTTATACTTATGCATGTTTCATCTAAGTAAATAACAGCGGCACCATAAGCTCTTATCTCTTTCACATTTTCTGAGAAACACAACTCTTTTTGCAACAATGATTTATACTGATGCATGTTTCATCTTAGTAAATAACAGCGGCACCAAAAGCTCTTATCTCTTTCACATTTTCTTACAAACACAAATCTGTTTACAACAATGATTTATACTGATGCATGTTTCATCTAAGTAAATAACAACAGCATCAAAAGCTCTTATCTCTTTCACATTTTCTTACAAACACAAATCTTTTTGCAACAATGATTTATATTGATACATGTTTCATCTAAGTAAGTAACAGGGGCACCAAAAGCTCTTATGTCTTTCACATTTTCTTAGAAACACAAATCTTTTTGCAACAATGATTTATACTGATGCATGTTTCATCTAAGTAAATAACAGGGGCACCAAAAGTTCTCATGTCTTTCACATTTTCTTACAAACACAAATCTTTTTGCAACAATGATTTATACTGATGCATGTTTCATCTAAGTAAATAACAGGGGCACCAAAAGTTCTTATCTCTTTCACATTTTCTTACAAACACAAATCTGTTTGCAACAATGATTTATACTGATGCATGTTTCATCTAAGTAAATAACAACAGCACCAAAAGCTCTTATCTCTTTCACATTTTCTTACAAACACAAATCTTTTTGCAACAATGATTTATATTGATACATGTTTCATCTAAGTAAATAACAGGGGCACCAAAAGCTCTTATGTCTTTCACATTTTCTTAGAAACACAAATCTTTTTGCAACAATGATTTATACTGATGCATGTTTCATCTAAGTAAATAACAACAGCTCCAAAAGCTCTTATCTCTTTCATTTTTTCTTAGAAACACGAATCTTTTTGCAACAATGATTTATACTGATGCATGTTTCATCTAACTAATAACAGGGGCACCAAAAGCTCTTATCTCTCTCACATTTTCTTAGAAACACAAATCTTTTTGCAACAATGATTTATACTGATGCATGTTTCATCTAAGTAAGTAACAGCAGCACCAAAAGCTCTTATGTCTTTCACATTTTCTTAGAAACACAAATCGTTTTGCAACAATGATTTATACTAATGCATGTTTCATGTAAGTAAATAACAGCGGCACCAAAAGCTCTTATCTGTTTCACATTTTCTTAGAAACACAAATATTTTTGCAACAATGATTTATACTGATGCATGTTTCATCTAAGTAAATAACAGGGGCACCAAAAGCTCTTATCTCTTTCACATTTTCTTAGAAACAGAAATCTTTTTGCAACAGTGATTTATATTGATGCATGTTTCATCTAAGTAAATAACAGGGGCACCAAAAGTTCTCATGTGTTTCACATTTTCTTACAAACACAAATCTTTTTGCAACAATGATTTATACTGATGCATGTTTCATCTAAGTAAATAACAGGGGCACCAAAAGTTCTTATCTCTTTCACATTTTCTTACAAACACAAATCTGTTTGCAACAATGATTTATACAGATGCATGTTTCATCTAAGTAAATAACAACAGCACCAAAAGCTCTTATCTCTTTCACATTTTCTTACAAACACAAATCTGTTTGGAACAATGATTTATACTGATGCATGTTTCATCTAAGTAAATAACAACAACACCAAAAGCTCTTATCTCTTTCACATTTTCTTACAAACACAAATCTTTTTGCAACAATGATTTATATTGATACATGTTTCATCTAAGTAAGTAACAGGGGCACCAAAAGCTCTTATGTCTTTCACATTTTCTTAGAAACACAAATCTTTTTGCAACAATGATTTATACTGATGCATGTTTCATCTAAGTAAATAACAACAGCTCCAAAAGCTCTTATCTCTTTCACATTTTCTTAGAAACACGAATCTTTTTGCAACAATGATTTATACTGATGCATGTTTCATCTAACTAATAACAGGGGCACCAAAAGCTCTTATCTCTCTCACATTTTCTTAGAGACACAAATCTTTTTGCAACAAAGATTTATACTGATGCATGTTTCATCTAAGTAAATAACAGTAGCACCAAAAGCTCTTATGTCTTTCACATTTTCTTAGAAACACAAATCGTTTTGCAACAATGATTTATACTAATGCATGTTTCATCTAAGTAAATAACAGGGGCACCAAAAGTTCTTATCTCTTTCATGTTTTCTTAGAAACACAAATCTTTTTGCAACAGTGATTTATACTGATGCATGTTTCATGTAAGTAAGTATCAGCGGCACCAAAAGCCCTTATCTCTTTCACATTTTCTTAGAAACACAAATCTCTCTGCAACAATGATTTATACTGATGCATGTTTCATCTAAGTAAATAACAGCGGCACCATAAGCTCTTATCTCTTTCACATTTTCTGAGAAACACAAATCTTTTTGCAACAATGATTTATACTGATGCATGTTTCATCTTAGTAAATAACAGCGGCACCAAAAGCTCTTATCTCTTTCACATTTTCTTAGAAACACAAATCTTTTTGCAACAATGATTTATACTGATGCATGTTTCATCTAAGTAAATAACAGGGGCACCAAAAGCTCTTATCTCTTTCACATTTTCTTAGAAACACAAATATTTTTGCAACAGTGATTTATATTGATGCATGTTTCATCTAAGTAAATAACAGGGGCACCAAAAGTTCTCATGTGTTTCACATTTTCTTACAAACACAAATCTTTTTGCAACAATGATTTATACTAATGCATGTTTCATCTAAGTAAATAAGAGGGGCACCAAAAGCTCTTATCTCTTTCACGTTTTCTTACAAACACAAATCTGTTTGCAACAATGATTTATACTGATGCATGTTTCATCTAAGTAAATAACAGGGGCACCAAAGGCTCTTATCTCTTTCACATTTTCTTACAAACACAAATCTTTTTGCAACAATGATTTATACTGATACATGTTTCATCTAAGTAAATAACAGGGGCATCAAAAGTTCTCATGTCTTTCACATTTTCTTACAAACACAAATCTGTTTGCAACAATGATTTATACTGATACATGTTTCATCTAAGTAAATAACATCGGCACCAAAGGTCTTACTTCTTTCACATTTTCTTACAAACACAAATCTGTTTGCAACAATGATTTATACTGATACATGTTTCATCTAAGTAAATAACATCGGCACCAAAGGTCTTATTTCTTTCACATTTTCTTACAAACACAAATCTGTTTGCAACAATGATTTATACTGATACATGTTTCATCTAAGTAAATAACATCGGCACCAAAGGTCTTATTTCTTTCACATTTTCTTACAAACACAAATCTTTTTGCAACAATGATTTATACTGATGCATGTTTGATCTAAGTAAATAACAACAGCACCAAAAGCTCTTATTTCTTTCATATTTTCTTACAAACACAAATCTTTTTGCAAAAATGATTTATATTGATACATGTTTCATCTAAGTAAATAACAGGGGCACCAAAAGTTCTCATGTCTTTCACATTTTCTTACAAACACAAATCTGTTTGCAACAATGATTTATACTGATACATGTTTCATCTAAGTAAATAACAACAGCACCAAAAGCTCTTATCTCTTTCACATTTTCTTAGAAACACGAATCTTTTTCAACAATGATTTATATTGATGCATGTTTCATCTAAGTAAATAACAGCGGCACCAAAAGCTCTTATGTCTTTCACATTTTCTTAGAAACACAAATCTTTTTGCAACTTTGTATTTATACTGATGCATGTTTCATCTAAGTAAATAACAACAGCACCAAAAGTTCTTATCTCTTTCACATTTTCTTACAAACACAAATCTGTTTGCAACAATGATTTATACTGATGCATGTTTCATCTAAGTAAATAACAACAGCACCAAAAGTTCTTATCTCTTTCACATTTTCTTACAAACACAAATCTTTTTGCAACAATGATTTATACTGATGCATGTTTCATCTAAGTGTATAACAACAGCACCAAAAGTTCTTATCTCTTTCACATTTTCTTACAAACACAAATCTTTTTGCAGCAATGATTTATACTGATGCATGTTTCATCTAAGTAAATAACAACAGCACCAAAAGTTCTTATCTCTTTCACATTTTCTTACAAACACAAATCTGTTTGCAACAATGATTTATACTGATACATGTTTCATCTAAGTAAATAACAACAGCACCAAAAGCTCTTATCTCTTTCACATTTTCTTACAAACACAAATCTTTTTGCAGCAATGATTTATACTGATGCATGTTTCATCTAAGTAAATAACAACAGCACCAAAAGTTCTTATCTCTTTCACATTTTCTTACAAACACAAATCTGTTTGCAACAATGATTTATACTGATGCATGGTTCATCTAAGTAAATAACAACAGCACCAAAAGCTCTTATCTCTTTCACATTTTCTTAGAAACACAAATCTTTTTGCAACAATGATTTATACTGATGCATGGTTCATCTAAGTAAATAACAACAGCACCAAAAGCTCTTATCTCTTTCACATTTTCTTAGAAACACAAATCTTTTTGCAACAATGATTTATACTGATGCATGGTTCATCTAAGTAAATAACAACAGCACCAAAAGCTCTTATCTCTTTCACATTTTCTTAGAAACACAAATCTTTTTGCAACAATGATTTATACTGATGCATGTTTCATCTAAGTAAATAACAGGGGCACCAAAAGCTCTTATGTCTTTCACATTTTCTTAGAAACACAAATCTTTTTGCAACAATGATTTATACTGATGCATGGTTCATCTAAGTAAATAACAACAGCACCAAAAGCTCTTATCTCTTTCACATTTTCTTAGAAACAAAAATCTTTTTGCAACAATGATTTATACTGATGCATGTTTCATCTAAGTAAATAACAGGGGCACCAAAAGTTCTTATGTCTTTTCACATGTTCTTACAAACACAAATCTTTTTGCAGCAATGATTTATACTGATGCATGTTTCATCTAAGTAAATAACAGCGGCACCAAAAGTTCTTATGTCTTTTCACATGTTCTTACAAACACAAATCTTTTTGCAACAATGATTTATACTGATGCATGTTTCATCTAAGTAAATAACAGCGGCACCAAAAGTTCTTATGTCTTTTCACATGTTCTTACAAACACAAATCTTTTTGCAGCAATGATTTATACTGATGCATGTTTCATCTAAGTAAATAACAGGGGCACCAAAAGTTCTTATGTCTTTCACATTTTCTTACAAGCACAAATCTTTTTGCAACAATGATTTATACTGATGCATGTTTCATCTAAGTAAATAATAGCGGCACCAAAAGTTCTTATGTCTTTCACATTTTCTTACAAACACAAATCTTTTTGAAACAATGATTTATACTGATGCATGTTTCATCTAAGTAAATAACAGCGGCACCAAAGGCCTTATCTCTTTCACATTTTCTTACAAACACAAATCTTTTTGCAACAATGATTTATACTGATACATGTTTCATCTAAGTAAATAACAGCGGCACCAAAAGCTGTTATCACTTTCACATTTTCTTAGAAACACAAATCTTTTTGCAACACTGTATTTATACTGATGCATGTTTCATCTAAGTAAATAACAGCGGCACCAAATGTTCTTATCTCTTTCACATTTTCTTACAAACACAAATCTTTTTGCAACACTGATTTATATTGATGCATGTTTCATCTAAGTAAATAACAGTGGCACCAAAAGCTCTTATCTCTTTCACATTTTCTTACAAACACAAATCTTTTTGCAAAAATGATTTATATTGATGCATGTTTCATCTAAGTAAATAACAGGGGCACCAAAAGTTCTCATGTCTTTCACATTTTCTTACAAACACAAATCTTTTTGCAAAAATGATTTATACTGATGTATGTTTCATCTAACTAATAACAGGGGCAGCAAAAGCTCTTATCTCTCTCACATTTTCTTAGAAACACAAATCATTTTGCAACAATGATATATACTAATGCATGTTTCATCTAAGTAATTAACAGGGTCACCAAAAGCTCTTATCTCTTTCACATTTTCTTAGAAACACAAATCTTTTTGCAACAGTGATTTATACTGATGCATGTTTCATCTAAGTAAATAACAGCGGCACCAAAAGCTCTTATCTCTTTCACATTTTCTTGGAAACACAAATATTTTTGCAACAATGATTTATACTGATGCATGTTTCATCTAAGTAAATAACAGGGGCACCAAAAGCTCTTATCTGTTTCACATTTTCTTAGAAACACAAATCTTTTTGCAACAGTGATTTATATTGATGCATGTTTCATCTAAGTAAATAACAGGGGCACCAAAAGTTCTCATGTCTTTCACATTTTCTTACGAACACAAATCTTTTTGCAACAATGATTTATACTGATGCATGTTTCATCTAAGTAAATAACAGGGGCACCAAAAGTTCTTATCTCTTTCACATTTTCTTACAAACACAAATCTGTTTGCAACAATGATTTATACTGATGCATGTTTCATCTGAGTAAATAACAACAGCACCAAAAGCTCTTATTTCTTTCACATTTTCTTACAAACACAAATCTGTTTGCAACAATGATTTATACTGATGCATGTTTCATCTAAGTAAATAACAACAGCATCAAAAGCTCTTATCTCTTTCACATTTTCTTACAAACACAAATCTTTTTGCAACAATGATTTATATTGATACATGTTTCATCTAAGTAAGTAACAGGGGCACCAAAAGCTCTTATGTCTTTCACATTTTCTTAGAAACACACATCTTTTTGCAACAATGTTTTATACTGATGCATGTTTCATCTAAGTAAATAACAACAGCTCCAAAAGCTCTTATCTCTTTCACATTTTCTTACAAACACAAATCTTTTTGCAACAATGATTTATACTGATGCATGTTTCATCTAAGTAAATAACATCGGCACCAAAGGTTCTTATGTCTTTTCACATTTTCTTACAAACACAAATCCTTTTTGCAACAATGATTTATACTGATGCATGTTTCATCTAAGTAAATAACAGCGGCACCAAAAGCTCTTATGTCTTTCACATTTTCTTAGAAACACAAATCTTTTTGCAACACTGTATTTATACTGAAGCATGTTTCATCTAAGTAAATAACAGGGGCACCAAACGTTCTTATGTCTTTCACATTTTCTTACAAACACAAATCTTTTTGCAACAATGATTTATAGTGATGTATGTTTCATCTAAGTAAATAATAGCTGCACCAAAAGTTCCTATCTCTTTTACATTTTCTTACAAACACAAATCTTTTTGCAACACTGATTTATATTGATGCATGTTTCATCTAAGTAAATAACAGGGGCACCAAAAGCTCTTATCTCTTTCACATTTTCTTAGAAACACAAATCTGTTTGCAACAATGATTTATACTGATGCATGTTTCATCTAAGTAAATAACAACAGCACCAAAAGCTCTTATCTCTTTCACATTTTCTTACAAACACAAATCTTTTTGCAACACTGATTTATATTGATGCATGTTTCATCTAAGTAAATAACAGGGGCACCAAAAGCTCTTATCTCTTTCACATTTTCTTACAAACACAAATCTTTTTGCAACACTGATTTATATTGATGCATGTTTCATCTAAGTAAATAACAGGGGCACCAAAAGCTCTTATTTCTTTCACATTTTCTTACAAACACAAATCTTTTTGCAACAATGATTTATTTTGATGCATGTTTCATCTAAGTAAATAATAGCGGCACCAAAAGCTCTTATGTCTTTCACATTTTCTTAGAAACACAAATCTTTTTGCAACAATGATTTATACTGATGCATGTTTCATCTAAGTAAATAACAACAGCACCAAAAGCTCTTATCTCTTTCACATTTTCTTAGAAACACAAATCTTTTTGCAACAATGATTTATACTGATGCATGTTTCATCTAAGTAAATAACAACAGCACCAAAAGCTCTTATCTCTTTCACATTTTCTTAGAAACACAAATCTTTTTGCAACAATGATTTATACTGATGCATGTTTCATCTAAGTAAATAACAACAGCACCAAAAGCTCTTATCTCTTTCACATTTTCTTACAAACACAAATCTTTTTGCAACACTGATTTATATTGATGCATGTTTCATCTAAGTAAATAACAGGGGCACCAAAAGCTCTTATCTCTTTCACATTTTCTTACAAACACAAATCTTTTTGCAACACTGATTTATATTGATGCATGTTTCATCTAAGTAAATAACAGGGGCACCAAAAGCTCTTATTTCTTTCACATTTTCTTACAAACACAAATCTTTTTGCAACAATGATTTATTTTGATGCATGTTTCATCTAAGTAAATAATAGCGGCACCAAAAGCTCTTATGTCTTTCACATTTTCTTAGAAACACAAATCTTTTTGCAACAATGATTTATACTGATGCATGTTTCATCTAAGTAAATAACAACAGCACCAAAAGCTCTTATGTCTTTCACATTTTCTTAGAAACACAAATCTTTTTGCAACAATGATTTATACTGATGCATGTTTCATCTAACTAATAACAGGGGCACCAAAAGCTCTTATCTCTCTCACATTTTCTTAGAAACACAAATCTTTTTGCAACAATGATTTATACTGATGCATGTTTCATCTAAGTAAATAACAGCGGCACCAAAAGTTCCTATGTCTTTTCACATTTACTTACAAACACAAATCTTTTTGCAACAATGATTTATACTGATGCATGTTTCATCTAAGTAAATAACAGCGGCACCAAAAGGTCTTATGTCTTTCACATTTTCTTACAAGCACAAATCTTTTTGCAACAATGATTTATACTGATGCATGTTTCATCTAAGTAAATAATAGCGGCACCAAAAGTTCTTATGTCTTTCACATTTTCTTACAAACACAAATCTTTTTGCAACAATGATTTATACTGATGCATGTTGCATCTAAGTAAATAACATTGGCACCAAACGTCTTATCTCTTTCACATTTTCTTACAAACACAAATCTTTTTGCAACAATGATTTATACTGATACATGTTTCATCTAAGTAAATAACAGCGGCACCAAAAGCTCTTATGTCTTTCACATTTTCTTAGAAACACAAATCTTTTTCCAACACTGTATTTATACTGATGCATGTTTCATCTAAGTAAATAACGGGGGCACCAATAGTTCTTATGTCTTTCACATTTTCTTACAAACACAAATCTTATTGCAACAATGATTTATACTGATGCATGTTTCATCTAAGTAAATAACAGCGGCACCAAATATTCTTATCTCTTTCACATTTTCTTACAAACACAAATCTTTTTGCAACACTGATTTATATTGATGCATGTTTCATCTAAGTAAATAACAGTGGCACCAAAAGCTCTTATCTCTTTCACATTTTCTTACAAACACAAATCTTTTTGAAAGAATGATTTATATTGATGCATGTTTCATCTAAGTAAATAACAGTGGCACCAAAAGCTCTTATCTCTTTCACATTTTCTTACAAACACAAATCTTTTTGCAAGAATGATTTATATTGATGCATGTTTCATCGAAGTAAATAACGGGGGCACCAAAAGTTCTTATCTCTTTCACATTTTCTTACAAACACAAATCTGTTTGCAACAATGATTTATACTGATGCATGTTTCATCTAAGTAAATAACAACAGCACCAAAAGCTCTTATCTCTTTCACATTTTCTTACAAACACAAATCTTTTCGCAGCAATGATTTATATTGATACATGTTTCATCTAAGTAAATAACAGGGGCACCAAAAGCTCTTATGTCTTTCACATTTTCTTAGAAACACAAATCTTTTTGCAACAATGATTTATACTGATGTATGTTTCCTCTAAGTAAATAACAGCGGCACCAAAAGCTCTTATGTCTTTCACATTTTCCTAGAAACACAAATCTATTTGCAACACTGTATTTATACTGATGCATGTTTCATCTAAGTAAATAACAGGGGCACCAAGAGCTCTTATCTCTTTCACATTTTCTTAGAAACACGAATCTTTTTCAACAATGATTTATATTGATGCATGTTTCATCTAAGTAAATAACAGCGGCACCAAAAGCTCTTATGTCTTTCACATTTTCTTAGAAACACAAATCTTTTTGCAACACTGTATTTATACTGATGCATGTTTCATCTAAGTAAATAACAGGGGCACCAAAAGTTCTTATGTCTTTCACATTTCTTACAAACACAAATCTTTTTGCAACAATGATTTATACTGATGCATGTTTCATCTAAGTAAATAATAGTGGCACCAAAAGTTCTTATCTCTTTCACATTTTCTTACAAACACAAATCTTTTTGCAACACTGATTTATATTGATGCATGTTTAATCTAAGTAAATAACAGTGGCACCAAAAGCTCTTATCTCTTTCACATTTTCTTACAAACACAAATCTTTTTGCAACAATAATTTATACTGATGCATGTTTAATCTAGGTAAATAACAACAGCACCAAAAGCTCTTATCTCTTTCACATTTTCTTACAAACACAAATCTTTTTGCAACAATGATTTATACCTATACATGTTTCATCTAAGTAAATAACAGGGGCACCAAAAGCTCTTATGTCTTTCACATTTTCTTAGAAACCGAAATCTTTATGCAACAATGATTAATACTGATGCATGTTTCATCTAAGTAAATAACAACAGCACCAAAAGCTTTTATCTCTTTCACATTTTCTTAGAAACATGAATCTTTTTGCAACAATGATTTATACTGATGCATGTTTCATCTAAGTAAATAACAGCGGCACCAAAAGCTGTTATCTCTTTCACATTTTCTTAGAAACATGAATCTTTTTGCAACAATGATTTATACTGATGCATGTTTCATCTAAGTAAATAACAACAGCACCAAAAGCTTTTATCTCTTTCACATTTTCTTAGAAACATGAATCTTTTTGCAACAATGATTTATACTGATGCATGTTTCATCTAAGTAAATAACAGCGGCACCAAAAGTTCTTATGTGTTTTCACATTTTCTTACAAACACAAATCTTTTTGCAACAGTGATTTATACTGATGCATGTTTCATCTAAGTAAATAACAGGGGCACCAAAAGTTCTTATGTCTTTCACATTTTCTTACAAACACAAATCTTTTTGCAACAATGATTTATACTGATGCATGTTTCCTCTAAGTAAATAATAGCGGCACCAAAAGTTCTTATGTCTTTCACATTTTCTTACAAACACAAATCTTTTTGCAACAATGACTTATACTGATGCATGTTTCATCTAAGTAAATAACAGCGGCACCAAAAGTTCTTATCTCTTTCACATTTTCTTACAAACACAGATCTTTTTGGAACAATGATTTATACTGATACATGTTTCATCTAAGTAAATAACAGCGGCACCAAAAGCTCTTATGTCTTTCACATTTTCTTAGAAACACAAATCAGTTTGCAACACTGTATTTATACTGATGCATGTTTCATCTAAGTAAATAACAGGGGCACCAAAAGTTCTTATGTCTTTCACATTTTCTTACAAACACAAATCTTATTGCAACAATGATTTATACTGATGCATGTTTCATCTAAGTAAATAACAGCGGCACCAAAAGTTCTTATCTCTTTCACATTTTCTTACAAACACAAATCTTTTTGCAACACTGATTTATATTGATGCATGTTTCATCTAAGTAAATAACAGGGGCACCAAAAGCTCTTATCTCTTTCACATTTTCTTAGAAACACGCATCTTTTTCAACAATGATTTATACTGATGCATGTTTCATCTAACTAATAACAGGGGCACCAAAAGCTCTTATCTCTCTCACATTTTCTTAGAAACACATATCTTTTTGCAACAATGATTTATACTGATGCATGTTTCATCTAAGTAAATAACAGCAGCACCAAAAGCTCTTATGTCTTTCACATTTTCTTAGAAACACAAATCATTTTGCAACAATAATTTATACTAATGCATGTTTCATCTAAGTAATTAACAGGGGCACCAAAAGCTCTTATCTCTTTCACATTTTCTTGGAAACACAAATCGTTTTGCAACAATGATTTATTGTAATGCATGTTTCATCTAAGTAAATAACAGGGGCACCAAAAGTTCTTATCTCTTTCACATTTTCTTAGAAACACAAATCTTTTTGCAACAGTGATTTATACTGATGCATGTTTCATCTAAGTAAATAACACTGGCACCAAAAGCTCTTTTCTCTTTCACATTTTCTTACAAACACAAATCTTTTTGCAACAATGATTTATACTGATGCATGTTTCATCTAAGTAAATAACAGCGGCACCAAAAGCTCTTCTCTCTTTCACATTTTCTTAGAAACACAAATCTTTTTGCAACAGTGATTTATATTGATGCATGTTTCATCTAAGTAAATAACAGGGGCACCAAAAGTTCTCATGTGTTTCACATTTTCTTACAAACACAAATCTTTTTGCAACAATGATTTATACTAATGCATGTTTCATCTAAGTAAATAACACTAGCACCAAAAGCTCTTATCTCTTTCACAGTTTCTTAGAAACACAAATCTTTTTGCAACAATGATTTATACTGATGCATGTTTCATCTAACTAAATAACAGCGGCACCAAAAGCTCTTATCTCTTTCACATTTTCTTAGAAACACAAATATTTTTGCAACAATGATTTATACTGATGCATGTTTCATCTAAGTAAATAACAGGGGCACCAAAAGCTCTTATCTCTTTCACATTTTCTTAGAAACACAAATCTTTTTGCAACAGTGATTTATATTGATGCATGTTTCATCTAAGTAAATAACAGGGGCACCAAAAGTTCTCATGTGTTTCACATTTTCTTACAAACACAAATCTATTTGCAACAATGATTTATACTGATGCATGTTTCATCTAAGTAAATAACAGGGGCACCAAAAGTTCTTATCTCTTTCACATTTTCTTACAAACACAAATCTGTTTGCAACAATGATTTATACTGATGCATGTTTCATCTAAGTAAATAACAACAGCACCAAAAGCTTTTATCTCTTTCACATTTTCTTACAAACACAAATCTGTTTGCAACTATGATTTATACTGATGCATGTTTCATCTAAGTAAATAACAACAGCACCAAAAGCTCTTATCTCTTTCACATTTTCTTACAAACACAAATCTTTTTGCAACAATGATTTATATTGATACATGTTTCATCTAAGTAAGTAACAGGGGCACCAAAAGCTCTTATGTCTTTCACATTTTCTTAGAAACACAAATCTTTTTGCAACAATGATTTATACTGATGCATGTTTCATCTATGTAAATAACAACAGCTCCAAAAGCTCTTATCTCTTTCACATTTTCTTAGAAACACGAATCTTTTTGCAACAATGATTTATACTGATGCATGTTTCATCTAACTAATAACAGGGGCACCAAAAGCTCTTATGTCTCTCACATTTTCTTAGAAACACAAATCTTTTTGCAACAATGATTTATACTGATGCATGTTTCATCTAAGTAAATAACAGCAGCACCAAAAGCTCTTATGTCTTTCACATTTTCTTAGAAACACAAATCGTTTTGCAACAATGATTTATACTAATGCATGTTTCATCTAAGTAAATAACAGGGGCACCAAAAGCTCTGATCTCTTTCATGTTTTCTTAGAAACACAAATCTTTTGCAACAGTGATTTATACTGATGCATGTTTCATCTAAGTAAATAACAGCGGCACCAAAAGCTCTTATCTGTTTCACATTTTCTTAGAAACACAAATCTTTTTGCAACAATGATTTATACTAATGCATGTTTCCTCTAAGTAAATATCAGCGGCACCAAAAGCCCTTATCTCTTTCACATTTTCTTAGAAACACAAATCTGTCTGCAACAATGATTTATACTGATGCATGTTTCATCTAAGTAAATAACAGCGGCACCATAAGCTCTTATCTCTTACACATTTTCTGAGAAACACAAATCTTTTTGCAACAATGATTTATACTGATGCATGTTTCATCTTAGTAAATAACAGCGCCACCAAAAGTTCTTATCTCTTTCACATTTTCTTACAAACACAAATCTGTTTGCAACAATGATTTATACTGATGGATGTTTCATCTAAGTAAATAACAACAGCACCAAAACTCTTATCTCTTTCACATTTTCTAACAAACACAAATCTGTTTGCAACAATGATTTATACTGATGCATGTTTCATCTAAGTAAATAACAGCGGCACCAAAAGTTCTTATCTCTTTCACATTTTCTTACAAACACAAATCTTTTTGCAACAATGATTTATACTGATGCATGTTTCATCTAAGTAAATAACAACAGCACCAAAAGTTCTTATGTGTTTTCACATTTTCTTACAAACACAAATCTTTTTGCAACAGTGATTTATACTGATGCATGTTTCATCTAAGTAAATAACAGGGGCACCAAAAGTTCTTATGTCTTTCACATTTTATTGCAAACACAAATCTTTTTGCAACAATGATTTATACTGATGCATGTTTCATCTAAGTAAATAATAGTGGCACCAAAAGTTCTTATGTCTTTCACATTTTCTTACAAACACAAATCTTTTTGGAACAATGATTTATACTGATACATGTTTCATCTAAGTAAATAACAGCGGCACCAAAAGCTCTGTCTTTCACATTTTCTTAGAAACACAAATCAGTTTGCAACACTGTATTTATACTGATGCATGTTTCATCTAAGTAAATAACAGGGGCACCAAAAGTTCTTATCTCTTTCACATTTTCTTACAAACACAAATCTTTTTGCAACAGTGATTTATACTGATGCATGTTTCATCTAAATAAATAACACTGGCACCAAAAGCTCTTATCTCTTTCACATTTTCTAAGAAACACAAATCTTTTTGCAACAATGATTTATACTGATGCATGTTTCATCTAAGTAAATAACAGCGGCACCAAAAGCTGTTATCACTTTCACATTTTCTTAGAAACACAAATATTTTTGCAACAATGATTTATACTGATGCATGTTTCATCTAAGTAAATAACAGGGGCACCAAAAGTTCTTATGTCTTTCACATTTTATTGCAAACACAAATCTTTTTGCAACAATGATTTATACTGATGCATGTTTCATCTAAGTAAATAACAGCAGCACCAAAAGCTCTTACGTCTTTCACATTTTCTTAGAAACACAAATCATTTTGCAACAATGATTTATACTAATGCATGTTTCATCTAAGTAATTAACAGGGGCACCAAAAGCTCTTATCTCTTTCACATTTTCTTGGAAACACAAATCGGTTTGCAACAATGATTTATAGTGATGCATGTTTCATCTAAGTAAATAACAGGGGCACCAAAAGCTCTTATCTCTTTCACATTTTCTTAGAAACACAAATCTTTTTGCAACAGTGATTTATACTGATGCATGTTTCATCTAAATAAATAACACTGGCACCAAAAGCTCTTATCTCTTTCACATTTTCTAAGAAACACAAATCTTTTTGCAACAATGATTTATACTGATGCATGTTTCATCTAAGTAAATAACAGCGGCACCAAAAGCTGTTATCACTTTCACATTTTCTTAGAAACACAAATATTTTTGCAACAATGATTTATACTGATGCATGTTTCATCTAAGTAAATAACAGGGGCACCAAAAGCTCTTATCTCTTTCACATTTTCTTAGAAACACAAATCTTTTTGCAACAGTGATTTATATTGATGCATATTTCATCTAAGTAAATAACAGGGGCACCAAAAGTTCTCATGTGTTTCACATTTTCTTACAAACACAAATCTTTTTGCAACAATGATTTATACTGATGCATGTTTCATCTAAGTAAATAACAGGGGCACCAAAAGTTCTTATCTCTTTCACATTTTCTTACAAACACAAATCTGTTTGCAACAATGATTTATACTGATGCATGTTTCATCTAAGTAAATAACAACAGCACCAAAAGCTCTTATCTCTTTCACATTTTCTTACAAACACAAATCTTTTTGCAACAATGATTTATATTGATACATGTTTCATCTAAGTAAGTAACAGGGGCACCAAAAGCTCTTATGTCTTTCACATTTTCTTAGAAACACAAATCTTTTTGCAACAATGATTTATACTGATGCATGTTTCATCTAAGTAAATAACAGCAGCACCAAAAGCTCTTATGTCTTTCACATTTTCTTAGAAACACAAATCGTTTTGCAACAATGATTTATACTAATGCATGTTTCATCTAAGTAAATAACAGGGGCACCAAAAGCTCTTATCTCTTTCATGTTTTCTTAGAAACACAAATCTTTTTGCAACAGTGATTTATACTGATGCATGTTTCATGTAAGTAAATAACTGCGGCACCAAAAGGTCTTATCTATTTCACATTTTCTTAGAAACACAAATCTTTTTGCAACAATGATTTATACTGATGCATGTTTCATCTAAGTAAATAACAGGGGCACCAAAAGCTCTTATCTCTTTCACATTTTCTTACAAACACAAATCTTTTTGCAACAATGATTTATATTGATGCATGTTTCATCTAAGTAAATAACAGGGGCACCAAAAGCTCTTATCTCTTTCACATTTTCTTACAAACACAAATCTTTTTGCAACAATGATTTATATTGATGCATGTTTCATCTAAGTAAATAACAGGGGCACCAAAAGCTCTTATCTCTTTCACATTTTCTTACAAACACAAATCTTTTTGCAACAATGATTTATATTGATGCATGTTTCATCTAAGTAAATAACAGGGGCACCAAAAGCTCTTATCTCTTTCACATTTTCTTACAAACACAAATCTTTTTGCAACAATGATTTATATTGATGCATGTTTCATCTAAGTAAATAACAGGGGCACCAAAAGCTCTTATCTCTTTCACATTTTCTTAGAAACACGAATCTTTTTCAGCAATGATTTATACTGATGCATGATTCATCTAACTAATAACAGGGGCACCAAAAGCTCTTATCTCTCTCACATTTTCTTAGAAACACAAATCTTTTTGCAACAATGATTTATACTGATGCATGTTTCATCTAAGTAAATAACAACAGCACCAAAAGCTCTTATCTCTTTCACATTTTCTTACAAACACAAATCTTTTTGCAACAATGATTTATACTGATGCATGTTTCATCTAAGTAAATAACAGCTGCACCAAAAGCTCTTATGTCTTTCACATTTTCTTAGAAACACAAATCTTTTTGCAACAATGATTTATACTGATGCATGTTTCATCTAAGTAAATAACAGGGGCACCAAAAGCTCTTATGTCTTTCACATTTTCTTAGAAACACAAATCTTTTTGCAACAATGATTTATACTAATGCATGTTTCATCTAAGTAATTAACAGGGGCACCAAAAGCTCTTATCTCTTTCACATTTTCTTGGAAACACAAATCGTTTTGCAACAATGATTTATATTGATGCATGTTTCATCTAAGTAAATAACAGGGGCACCAAAAGCTCTTATCTCTTTCACGTTTTCTTAGAAACACAAATCTTTTTGCAACAGTGATTTATACTAATGCATGTTTCATCTAAGTAAATAACACTGGCACCAAAAGCTCTTATCTCTTTCACATTTTCTTAAAAACACAAATCTTTTTGCAACAGTGATTTATACTAATGCATGTTTCATCTAAGTAAATAACACTGGCACCAAAAGCTCTTATCTCTTTTACATTTTCTGAGAAACACAAATCTTTTTGCAACAATGATTTATACTGATGCATGTTTCATCTAAGTAAATAACACTGGCACCAAAAGGTCTTATCTCTTTCACATTTTCTTAGAAACACAAATCTTTTTGCAACAATGATTTATACTGATGCATGTTTCATCTAAGTAAATAACACTGGCACCAAAAGCTCTTATCTCTTTTACATTTTCTTAGAAACACAAATCTTTTTGCAACAATGATTTATACTGATGCATGTTTCATCTAAGTAAATAACACTGGCACCAAAAGGTCTTATCTCTTTCACATTTTCTTAGAAACACAAATCTTTTTGCAACAATGATTTATACTGATGCATGTTTCATCTAAGTAAATAACAGCGGCACCAAAAGCTCTTATCTCTTTCACATTTTCTTAGAAACACACATATATTTGCAACAATGACTTATACTGATGCATGTTTCATCTAAGTAAATAACAGGGGCACCAAAAGCTCTTATCTCTTTCACATTTTCTTAGAAACACAAATCTTTTTGCAACAATGATTTATATTGATGCATGTTTCATTTAAGTAAATAACAGGGGCACCAAAAGTTCTCATGTCTCACATTTTCTTATAAACACAAATCTTTTTGCAACAATGATTTATACTGATGCATGTTTCATCTAAGTAAATAACAGGGGCACCAAAAGCTCTTATCTCTTTCACATTTTCGTACAAACACAAATCTGTTTGCAACAATGATTTATACTGATGCATGTTTCATCTAAGTAAATAACAACAGCACCAAAAGCTCTTATCTCTTTCACATTTTCTTACAAACACAAATCTGTTTGCAACAATGATTTATACTGATGCATGTTTCATCTAAGTAAATAACAACAGCACCAAAAGCTCTTATCTCTTTTACATTTTCTTACAAACACAAATCTTTTTGCAACAATGATTTATATTGATACATGTTTCATCTAAGTAAGTAACAGGGGCACCAAAAGCTCTTATGTCTTTCACATTTTCTTAGAAACACAAATCTTTTTGCAACAATGATTTATACTGATGCATGTGTCATCTAAGTAAATAACAACAGCTCCAAAAGCTCTTATCTCTTTCACATTTTCTTAGAAACACGAATCTTTTTCCAACAATGATTTATACTGATGCATGTTTCATCTTAGTAAATAACAGCAGCACCAAAAGCTCTTATCTCTTTCACATTTTCTTACAAACACAAATCTGTTTGCAACAATGATTTATACTGATGCATGTTTCATCTAAGTAAATAACAGCAGCACCAAAAGCTCTTTTGTCTTTCACATTTTCTTAGAAACACAAATCGTTTTGCAACAATGATTTATACTAATGCATGTTTCATCTAAGTAAATAAGAGGGGCACCAAAAGCTCTTATCTCTTTCATGTTTTCTTAGAAACACAAATCTTTTTGCAACAGTGATTTATACTGATGTATGTTTCATGTAAGTAAATAACTGCGGCACCAAAAGGTCTTATCTCTTTCACATTTTCTTAGAAACACAAATCTTTTTGCAACAATGATTTATACTGATGCATGTTTCATCTAAGTAAATAACAGCGGCACCAAAAGCTTTTATCTGTTTCACATTTTCTTAGAAACACAAATCTTTTTGCAACAATGATTTATACTAATGCATGTTTCCTCTAAGTAAATATCAGCGGCACCAAAAGCCCTTATCTCATTCAAATTTTCTTAGAAACACAAATCTGTCTGCAACAATAATTTATACTTATGCATGTTTCATCTAAGTAAATAACAGCGGCACCATAAGCTCTTATCTCTTTCACATTTTCTAAGAAACACAAATCTTTTTGCAACAATGATTTATACTGATGCATGTTTCATCTAAGTAAATAACAGCGGCACCAAAAGCTGTTATCACTTTCACATTTTCTTAGAAACACAAATATTTTTGCAACAATGATTTATACTGATGCATGTTTCATCTAAGTAAATAACAGGGGCACCAAAAGCTCTTATCTCTTTCACATTTTCTTAGAAACACAAATCTTTTTGCAACAGTGATTTATATTGATGCATGTTTCATCTAAGTAAATAACAGGGGCACCAAAAGTTCTCATGTGTTTCACATTTTCTTACAAACACAAATCTTTTTGCAACAATGATTTATACTGATGCATGTTTCATCTAAGTAAATAAAAGGGGCACCAAAAGTTCTTATCTCTTTCACATTTTCTTACAAACACAAATCTGTTTGCAACAATGATTTATACTGATGCATGTTTCATCTAAGTAAATAACAACAGCACCAAAAGCTCTTATCTCTTTCACATTTTCTTACAAACACAAATCTTTTTGCAACAATGATTTATATTGATACATGTTTCATCTAAGTAAGTAACAGGGGCACCAAAAGGTCTTATGTCTTTCACATTTTCTTAGAAGCACAAATCTTTGTGCAACAATGATTTATACTGATGCATGTTTCATCTAAGTAAATAACAACAGCTCCAAAAGCTCTTATCTCTTTCACATTTTCTTAGAAACACGAATCTTTTTGCAACAATGATTTATACTGATGCATGTTTCATCTAACTAATAACAGGGGCACCAAAAGCTCTTATCTCTCTCACATTTTCTTAGAAACACAAATCTGTTTGGAACAATGATTTATACTGATGCATGTTTCATCTAAGTAAATAACAGCAACACCAAAAGCTCTTATGTCTTTCACATTTTCTTAGAAACAAAAATCGTTTTGCAACAATGATTTATACTAATGCATGTTTCATCTAAGTAAATAACAGGGGCACCAAAAGCTCTTATCTCTTTCATGTTTTCTTAGAAACACAAATCTTTTTGCAACAGTGATTTATACTGATGCATGTTTCATGTAAGTAAATAACTGCGGCACCAAAAGGTCTTATCTATTTCACATTTTCTTAGAAACACAAATCTTTTTGCAACAATGATTTATACTGATGCATGTTTCATCTAAGTAAATATCAGCGGCACCAAAAGCCCTTATCTCTTTCACATTTTCTTAGAAACACAAATCTGTCTGCAACAATGATCTATACTGATGCATGTTTCATCTAAGTAAATAACAGCGGCACCATAAGCTCTTATCTCTTACACATTTTCTGAGAAACACAAATATTTTTGCAACAATGATTTATACTAATGCATGTTTCATCTAAGTAAATAACAACAGCACCAAAAGCTCTTATGTCTTTCACATTTTCTTAGAAACACAAATCTTTTTGCAACAATGATTTATACTGATGCATGTTTCATCTAAGTAAATAAGAGCGGCACCAAAAGCTCTTATGTCTTTCACATTTTCTTAGAAACACAAATCTTTTTGCAACAATGATTTATACTGATGCATGTTTCATCTAAGTAAATAAGAGCGGCACCAAAAGCTCTTATGTCTTTCACATTTTCTTAGAAACACAAATCTTTTTGCAACAATGATTTATATTGATGCATGTTTCATCTAAGTAAATAACAGGGGCACCAAAAGCTCTTATCTCTTTCACATTTTCTTAGAAACACGAATCTTTTTCAGCAATGATTTATACTGATGCATGTTTCATCTAAGTAAATAACAACAGCACCAAAAGCTCTTATCTCTCTCACATTTTCTTAGAAACACAAATCTTTTTGCAACAATGATTTATACTTATGCATGTTTCATCTAAGTAAATAACAGCGGCAACATAAGCTCTTATCTCTTTCACATTTTCTGAGAAACACAACTCTTTTTGCAACAATGATTTATACTAATGCATGTTTCATCTAAGTAAATAACAGCGGCACCAAAAGCTCTTATCTCTTTCACATTTTCTTAGAAACACAAATATTTTTGCAACAATGATTTATACTAATGCATGTTTCATCTAAGTAAATAACAACAGCACCAAAAGCTCTTATCTCTTTCACATTTTCTTACTAACACAAATCTGTTTGCAACAATGATTTATATTGATGCATGTTTCATCTTAGTAAATAACAGCGGCACCAAAAGCTCTTATCTCTTTCACATTTTCTTAGAAACACAAATATTTTTGCAACAATGATTTATACTGATGCATGTTTCATCTAAGTAAATAACAACAGCACCAAAAGCTCTTATGTCTTTCACATTTTCTTACTAACACAAATCTGTTTGCAACAATGATTTATACTGATGCATGTTTCAGCTAAGTAAATAACAGCGGCACCAAAAGTTCTTATCTCATTCACATTTTCTTACAAACACAAATCTTTTTGCAACACTGATTTATATTGATGCATGTTTCATCTAAGTAAATAACAGGGGCACCAAAAGTTCTCATGTCGTTCACATTTTCTTACAAACACAAATCTTTTTGCAACAATGATTTATACTGATGCATGTTTCATCTAAGTAAATAACAGGGGCACCAAAAGTTCTTATCTCTTTCACATTTTCTTACAAACACAAATCTGTTTGCAACAATGATTTATACTGATGCATGTTTCATCTAAGTAAATAACAACAGCACCAAAAGCTCTTATCTCTTTCACATTTTCTTACAAACACAAATCTTTTTGCAACAATGATTTATATTGATACATGTTTTATCTAAGTAAATAACAGGGGCACCAAAAGCTCTTATGTCTTTCACATTTTCTTAGAAACACAAATCTTTTTGCAACAATGATTTATACTGATGCATGTTTCATCTAAGTAAATAACAACAGCTCCAAAAGCTCTTATCTCTTTCACATTTTCTTAGAAACACGAATCTTTTTGCAACAATGATTTATACTGATGCATGTTTCATCTAACTAATAACAGGGGCACCAAAGGCTCTTATCTCTCTCACATTTTCTTAGAAACACAAATCTTTTTGCAACAATGATTTATACTGATGCATGTTTCATCTAAGTAAGTAACAGCAGCACCAAAAGCTCTTATGTCTTTCACATTTTCTTAGAAACACAAATCGTTTTGCAACAATGATTTATACTAATTCATGTTTCATGTAAGTAAATAACACGTGCACCAAAAGCTCTTATCTCTTTCATGTTTTTTGTTAGAAACACAAATCTTTTTGCAACAGTGATTTATACTGATGCATGTTTCATGTAAGTAAATAACTGCGGCACCAAAAGGTCTTATCTCTTTCACATTTTCTTAGAAACACAAATCTTTTTGCAACAATGATTTATACTGATGCATGTTTCATCTAAGTAAATAACAGCGGCACCAAAAGCTCTTATCTGTTTCACATTTTCTTAGAAACACAAATATTTTTGCAACAATGATTTATACTGATGCATGTTTCATCTAAGTAAATAACAGGGGCACCAAAAGCTCTTATCTCTTTCACATTTTCTTAGAAACAGAAATCTTTTTGCAACAGTGATTTATATTGATGCATGTTTCATCTAAGTAAATAACAGGGGCACCAAATGTTCTCATGTGTTTCACATTTTCTTACAAACACAAATCTTTTTGCAACAATGATTTATACTGATGCATGTTTCATCTAAGTAAATAACAGGGGCACCAAAAGTTCTTATCTCTTTACATTTTCTTACAAACACAAATCTGTTTGCAACAATGATTTATACTGATGCATGTTTCATCTAAGTAAATAACAACAGCACGAAAAGCTCTTATCTCTTTCACATTTTCTTACAAACACAAATCTGTTTGGAACAATGATTTATACTGATGCATGTTTCATCTAAGTAAATAACAACAGCACCAAAAGCTCTTATCTCTTTCATATTTTCTTACAAACACAAATCTTTTTGCAACAATGATTTATATTGATACATGTTTCATCTAAGTAAGTAACAGGGGCACCAAAAGCTCTTATGTCTTTCACATTTTCTTAGAAACACAAATCTTTTTGCAACAATGATTTATACTGATGCATGTTTCATCTAAGTAAATAACAACAGCTCCAAAAGCTCTTATCTCTTTCACATTTTCTTAGAAACACGAATCTTTTTGCAACAATGATTTATACTGATGCATGTTTCATCTAACTAATAACAGGGGCACCAAAAGCTCTTATCTCTTTCACATTTTCTTAGAAACACAAATCTTTTTGCAACAATGATTTATACTGATGCATGTTTCATCTAAGTAAGTAACAGCAGCACCAAAAGCTCTTATGTCTTTCACATTTTCTTAGAAACACAAATCGTTTTGCAACAATGATTTATACTAATTCATGTTTCATGTAAGTAAATAACACGGGCACCAAAAGCTCTTATCTCTTTCATGTTTTTTGTTAGAAACACAAATCTTTTTGCAACAGTGATTTATACTGATGCATGTTTCATGTAAGTAAATAACTGCGGCACCAAAAGGTCTTATCTCTTTCACATTTTCTTAGAAACACAAATCTTTTTGCAACAATGATTTATACTGATGCATGTTTCATCTAAGTAAATAACAGCGGCACCAAAAGCTCTTATCTGTTTCACATTTTCTTAGAAACACAAATATTTTTGCAACAATGATTTATACTGATGCATGTTTCATCTAAGTAAATAACAGGGGCACCAAAAGCTCTTATCTCTTTCACATTTTCTTAGAAACAGAAATCTTTTTGCAACAGTGATTTATATTGATGCATGTTTCATCTAAGTAAATAACAGGGGCACCAAAAGTTCTCATGTGTTTCACATTTTCTTACAAACACAAATCTTTTTGCAACAATGATTTATACTGATGCATGTTTCATCTAAGTAAATAACAGGGGCACCAAAAGTTCTTATCTCTTTCACATTTTCTTACAAACACAAATCTGTTTGCAACAATGATTTATACTGATGCATGTTTCATCTAAGTAAATAACAACAGCACGAAAAGCTCTTATCGCTTTCACATTTTCTTACAAACACAAATCTGTTTGGAACAATGATTTATACTGATGCATGTTTCATCTAAGTAAATAACAACAGCACCAAAAGCTCTTATCTCTTTCACATTTTCTTACAAACACAAATCTTTTTGCAACAATGATTTATATTGATACATGTTTCATCTAAGTAAATAACAGGGGCACCAAAAGCTCTTATCTCTTTCACATTTTCTTACAAACACAAATCTTTTTGCAACAATTATTTATATTGATACATGTTTCATTTAAGTAAGTAACAGGGGCACCAAAAGCTCTTATGTCTTTCACATTTTCTTAGAAACACAAATCTTTTTGCAACAATGATTTATACTGATGCATGTTTCATCTAAGTAAATAACAACAGCTCCAAAAGCTCTTATCTCTTTCACATTTTCTTAGAAACACGAATCTTTTTGCAACAATGATTTATACTGATGCATGTTTCATCTAACTAATAACAGGGGCACCAAAAGCTCTTATCTCTCTCACATTTTCTTAGAAACACAAATCTTTTTGCAACAAAGATTTATACTGATGCATGTTTCATCTAAGTAAATAACAGCAGCACCAAAAGCTCTAATGTCTTTCACATTTTCTTAGAAACACAAATCGTTTTGCAACAATGATTTATACTAATGCATGTTTCATCTAAGTAAATAACAGGGGCACCAAAAGTTCTTATCTCTTTCATGTTTTCTTAGAAACACAAATCTTTTTGCAACAGTGATTTATACTGATGCATGTTTCATGTAAGTAAATATCAGCGGCACCAAAAGCCCTTATCTCTTTCACATTTTCTTAGAAACACAAATCTGTCTGCAACAATGATTTATACTGATGCATGTTTCATCTAAGTAAATAACAACAGCTCCAAAAGCTCTTATCTCTTTCACATTTTCTTAGAAACACGAATCTTTTTGCAACAATGATTTATACTGATGCATGTTTCATCTAACTAATAACAGGGGCACCAAAAGCTCTTATCTCTCTCACATTTTCTTAGAAACACAAATCTTTTTGCAACAATGATTTATACTGATGCATGTTTCATCTAAGTAAATAACAGCAGCACCAAAAGCTCTTATGTCTTTCACATTTTCTTAGAAACACAAATCGTTTTGCAACAATGATTTATACTAATGCATGTTTCATCTAAGTAAATAACAGGGGCACCAAAAGCTCTTATCTCTTTCATGTTTTCTTAGAAACACAAATCTTTTTGCAACAGTGATTTATACTGATGCATGTTTCATGTAAGTAAATAACTGCGGCACCAAAAGGTCTTATCTATTTCACATTTTCTTAGAAACACAAATCTTTTTGCAACAATGATTTATACTGATGCATGTTTCATCTAAGTAAATAACAGCGCACCAAAAGCTCTTATCTGTTTCACATTTTCTTAGAAACACAAATCTTTTTGCAACAATGATTTATACTGATGCATGTTTCATCTAAGTAAATATCAGCGGCACCAAAAGCCCTTATCTCTTTCACATTTTCTTAGAAACACAAATCTGTCTGCAACAATGATTTATACTGATGCATGTTTCATCTAAGTAAATAACAGCGGCACCATAAGCTCTTATCTCTTACACATTTTCTGAGAAACACAAATCTTTTTGCAACAATGATTTATACTGATGCATGTTTCATCTTAGTAAATAACAGCGGCACCAAAAGTTCTTATCTCTTTCACATTTTCTTACAAACACAAATCTGTTTGCAACAATGATTTATACTGATGCATGTTTCATCTAAGTAAATAACACTGGCACCAAAAGCTCTTATCTCTTTCACATTTTCTTACAAACACAAATCTGTTTGCAACAATGATTTATACTGATGCATGTTTCATCTAAGTAAATAACAGCGGCACCAAAAGTTCTTATCTCTTTCACATTTTCTTACAAACACAAATCTTTTTGCAACACTGATTTTTATTGATGCATGTTTCATCTAAGTAAATAACAGGGGCACCAAAAGCTCTTATCTCTTTCACATTTTCTTACAAACACAAATCTGTTTGCAACAATGATTTATACTGATGCATGTTTCATCTAAGTAAATAACAACAGCACGAAAAGCTCTTATCTCTTTCACATTTTCTTACAAACACAAATCTGTTTGGAACAATGATTTATACTGATGCATGTTTCATCTAAGTAAATAACAACAGCACCAAAAGCTCTTATCTCTTTCACATTTTCTTACAAACACAAATCTTTTTGCAACAATGATTTATATTGATACATGTTTCATCTAAGTAAGTAACAGGGGCACCAAAAGCTCTTATGTCTTTCACATTTTCTTAGAAACACAAATCTTTTTGCAACAATGATTTATACTGATGCATGTTTCATCTAAGTAAATAACAACAGCTCCAAAAGCTCTTATCTCTTTCACATTTTCTTAGAAACACGAATCTTTTTGCAACAATGATTTATACTGATGCTTGTTTCATCTAACTAATAACAGGGGCACCAAAAGCTCTTATCTCTCTCACATTTTCTTAGAAACACAAATCTTTTTGCAACAAAGATTTATACTGATGCATGTTTCATCTAAGTAAATAACAGCAGCACCAAAAGCTCTTATGTCTTTCACATTTTCTTAGAAACACAAATCGTTTTGCAACAATGATTTGTACTAATGCATGTTTCATCTAAGTAAATAACAGGGGACCAAAAGTTCTTATCTCTTTCATGTTTTCTTAGAAACACAAATCTTTTTGCAACAGTGATTTATACTGATGCATGTTTCATGTAAGTAAATATCAGCGGCACCAAAAGCCCTTATCTCTTTCACATTTTCTTAGAAACACAAATCTGTCTGCAACAATGATTTATACTGATGCATGTTTCATCTAAGTAAATAACAGCGGCACCATAAGCTCTTATCTCTTTCACATTTTCTGAGAAACACAAATCTTTTTGCAACAATGATTTATACTGATGCATGTTTCATCTTAGTAAATAACAGCGGCACCAAAAGCTCTTATCTCTTTCACATTTTCTTAGAAACACAAATCTTTTTGCAACAATGATTTATACTGATGCATGTTTCATCTAAGTAAATAACAGGGGTACCAAAAGTTCTTATCTCTTTCACATTTTCTTAGAAACACAAATCTTTTTGCAACAATGTCTGGCTGTTCCAGAAATTCCCCTCTGTGTGAGTTATTTTATATCATAACACTGTAAATGCCAGAGTGATTGTAGTGTAAATTAACATTATTGTATGACAATGATTTGAGATGTTTATTAGCTATAAGCATTGTTATGAAATAAGTTTACAGGGCCTCACTGAATCTGACAATAGGAGCGGGTAACAATGTAGTGAGGGGGTGAGTTTTTATCAATTAGAAGAGACAAACAAATGACGTCAGGGTAGCGCGCCTTTCTTTAGAAATGGAGGGAATATCTTCCCTAGAGCATATGTATTAGTAATTTTGATTGGCTGATGAAATAGATGCTAATGTTGGCGCAATTTATTAACCAATAGCAGCTCTATTATAATGTTTAGGCATATCGGGATGAGGTAGTATAAATTCTGGAGCCAAAGACAACTGTCGCGCAGTTCTACAGAATCATTCACAAGGAAAATGTCGCGCAGTTCTAAGAAATCTCTCTCACGAGCTACACGTCAGGCAGTTTTAAGAAAGCATTCATGACGTACACATTACGAAATTCTACAGAATCTCTCACGTCGTAAAGTTAGTTATAAAATGTGAAATATGCGAATTAATAGTGCGTGGCAAATAAGTGATTGTAGTTACATTCGAAAATATAACAGTTTCAGTCAGGCGTGTATCAAGATTAAATATATCAAATTAATTCAGTGTGACGGCAATAAAAGTGTAAAAATAAATTCTTTTATCAGTGTTATCTTTTAGTAACAACTTCTTTCCGTTTACATACCCTGTTCAAGAGATATTTGCTCAACTGAGTAATAATGGCTAGCCGGAGGACAAAGAACCCAAAATAGTAAAACAATAACAGGAGCTCAGCAAATAAGATAACACGAGAGAATACCGCGACAATTTACAAATCTAAATTTCGTTTTATGCAATACTTTTCAAACTCAATAATCTCCCGTTGAGCAAATCTTTTTCTTTTAAAACGTTATATAGGTCTACTAAGCCAGGCAAAAAATCAGTCTAATAGAGTGAATAAATAGACTGTCTTATTGCAGTGGCACAGAAAGAGTCTATCACTGTTTTTGTGGGTTTTCTATTTGTATGGTTTTTACCAGGAGTCTGTATAAAAGTACCACCTTGTGCTTTATTTTGTTCCTTGAATATTCTTTTCACAGTACAAGATGATACACCTGTCTGTAACCGCAGCAGTTCTTTGAATTATGCTTGACATGGACATAGCTGGCTCTCCACATTTTAGGGCTTTACATTTATCTGCAAAAAAGTATTGTATGTTGATCACAGTTTCCCTAACATCTGATCTTGTAGCTTTTCCTTTTCTTCCCACGCCTCCAATACAGACAGTAGCACAATTCCCAGCACTATGTTTAAAATGACCACAAAATTCTCAAATTGTAAAAACATTTTGCACATTTGCAGCACATTGACAACCAAGAGTTGCAACACCACTTACCCTCATATCACTGCAGGTAATTAGCGCTTTAAAAGGGACTGACCATTTAAAGGAAAGAAACCAAAGGATTTTCCACAGCCCACGTTAGAAAATATGCCAACATAAAGCTTATAAGATGCACTGTAATGAGTAAGTGCTGTACAACTGCATTGAGATGTCCCCTGTCGTCACAAGGCTGTAATTCATGAATAAAGTCAGTGCGCAGGTTTCAGTTTTAAAAGTTTAGCAGTTGTTTTTGCAACACCCACTTGCTGTGCAACACATCTTAAAGACTTCTTTGGAGAGCATTCAAATGATGCACCAATTTCGTCACTTTGTTAGAAAATGTCCTTGTGTTTAGTCCTAAACTTATCTGACAGTAAGTATCCCTGTCTACATGATTGCGTTTTTATGTGTCGTACATAAACATTCTTTGTTTAAACGTGAATTTTCTGGTAGGCATTTCAGTGAACTAATAAGAAGACAAGAACTGCAACAATAATAAGAATATTGTAAAGTAATTCACAGATGTTTGAATAGATGCACAATGAACAAACTCTAGTCTTTATAGCAATTGCAGCTGATAAAGTATAGCCTTCAGTGGGTGAACTAGTGGAACATACATGGCATTGTGGCTGGACCACAAAACAACTTCTCAGTGAGTATATGATAGAGAAAGTAATAGGTATTTAAATGATTGATTTGTAAGATAAGAAACAATAAATGTTATATGAGGAGATTTTCTCACATGTACTGCTTGTGTTTGTAGAGAATATGCATCAGTTGATTGCTCCTTGTGGCTAGCTACTGTGATCATACAGGTAGAATCATTGCTGGGATTTGAACCATGCATCTGCTCTAACCACTGAGCTACCAGTACGACATTAAATTCCCCAATTGATTTACATTTTTCCTGGTAAACCACAAGGAGATCTCAAATTGTATTGAGATGACGTACCCCAATGCTGTAAGCACTTTAAGTCCCGGGCCTCATAGTTTCGACTACTATTAAACCAATTAATGCAATGGCATTGAATTTTTCAGTCATCTGATTCTACTTTGCAATTTTCTTCAACGCATGGCTTGTGTATAGAACAAATAATTCCAATAATATACTTTTGTTATTGCATTCTTTTGAAAAATAAAACCTTCCTCCCATTATTTAAAGGTACCTTATAGAGCATATTGTTTAATTTAATATTTTAGTAAAGCGTAATAAAGACTAAGACACAAGAAATAATAGCAACATTCAGGTGTTGACATTTACACTTATATTTTAATGTAGGTAGAATGTGTAATGAACGCACATCTTTTGGAAATTGGAAGAAGGAAGAATCTGTTAGTACAAGTTTCATTCTCTGAGACATATACATCTTAAGGGACATGTCATTTACCAACATTTTGATAATTACATAACAATAGCTCATCAGCATGTACATATACAAGTTTCTTTAATACAACTACATTAAAAATTTAATGAGTATGACATCTAAAAGAGTACAGTAGCTTTTTTGGCAAATCATGACCAATGTCTGTGATCACTTCAGTCAGTTTTTACTATCCCAGCATCATCTTGTAGCCAAGCTGCTTCTATCTTGTCTTGATGTTAAGGTGGTGCATCACAAAACTTGTGGATCATCTCTGTATGATGAATCTTTTTTGCACAGCCCCACCCCAGTTTCAGTACTTGTTGGTGTATTAATTTATTATAAAGGGACACTTGAGATTAGGGGCCCAAAAACCAGTAAATTTAATGTAGCTCTTTTCTTATGGTTTTTATGTATTTCTTCCTACATGACTTAGGGTTTTTACGTGGAACATTACTTACAAATGATATTTTTCTAATGCTCATGTATATTTTTTTTAAATCAATGCACTTAGCTTCATGTGTAACATTTTACAAGCAATAAAGATGTATACAAAGAAAACATTATTTTGAACTTGATCCTGCTTTAAAGAAATCAGTTAATTTGGCAAACTTATTGAGCTTTTTCACCACAACTTGTTGCACTGATGTAATGCCCACACAGACTCACTTTAGGTGTTTCAGTTTTGAGTTGTCTTCTCCATTATTGTGAGTCAGTGTGACTTGAAGCTGGTCTGCTTTCTTGATCTCATCGAACTAGCTCATTTATAGAGAGAGCCTCTTCCTACAAGACACCAGAGTTGTGTGGTAACATTTGGTGTTACTAAATGTTGAAGTAGCATTTTTCTATAATGTGGCTGTAGACAGTTAGGAGGGAAAAATTCCACTTGAACATTTTCCAAAATTATTTTAGGTGGATGTGCTGTGCATCGATGCATAAAAAGAAGGATCTTCTTCTGTTTGTTTTTCATTTTAATGTCCAGTTTCTTTAACCACTGTTCCAATCATAGTCATCCAAGACTTCCTATTGGATTCATATTGTTTTCAGATCCTTAAAACACTCGGATTCTTGGATTTTCATATCACAAGTGAGAGAAGCTTGTGGAGGCAAGGAGAATTTTACTTTTCTTCCCTCCATTGCATGAGTCACCCTTTACAGCTAATGTCTTGCTGGGAAGGAGATTGGCCAGTTGTAGATGTTTTCAGGCTTATGATTTCACTGTTGCACCGTGATGTCATTCGACTTGCCGCAAATTGTTTTCTCTGTAATTTCATGATGATCTTTAAATCCTTGCAACCATCAACTATAATGTTCATAATTTTAGCTAAATCTATTGCTTTTGCTTTCAGCATGTCGCCACTGCAGTCCATTTTTGTTGGAACCATGTGAAAAGCACCTTTTCTAAATCAGTTTATCTCCCTTCCTGCTGATGGCTGCATTTTGTTGATTTTGCACTCAATTTTAAAAAGTCATCAAAATAGCATTTCTGTTACTGATGACTGTACTTAGCAATTTGGTTTTGTTTTTGTGCGGATTAACTTAGTATGAATTTTACTTTCTGATTTAGTGTATAACATTTCTTTTTTCTGTTCTCTATGGCGCTGATTAAAAGCAACTGAAAGACAAAAGCATTGTTCAACAGTAAACACCAGATACCAAAAATTGTTATCTTTACTTCTTATTTGTTGCTACAACATTGTTGTGCCACCCACTCAGCTTGCATCTTGTCAACTGGAAAATATGCCTTGAGTTTCTTTTAAGATAGTGTATGCCTATGCTCATTATAATTACGTAAACTCCAGTTGTACTTCACTGAAGTTTAATGTGTATAAATAGGGTTCTATTATTACATTTTCCTGGACCTACAAAAATTTACAAATAAATATGATGTGCTTAGAACTGGGTACGTTCAACTGTATTAGGTAAAGGAGAGCCCCAGTATACTAATTAGAATTATGATAACACACATTTATTTATGCATTACATGTTGGAAACTGCTCAACAGTAAAGAAGCAGCGCTTATGTAAATGTTTTGATGTTTAATCAATTTGGTTGTACAGCATAATTCCTCTGTAATTAAAACTTGTCTGATGTGAATGTGTGTCTGCATTCAGTTGAAACTGATTTATGTATATTGGATGACAACTTTGAGTATATAAATGCAAGACTAAAGGTAAAATATGCAGCTTTTTAAATATTTGTTGATGGCTTAAGCATTAGTACTTGATTTTGAAACTTTTTGGCCCTTTGATGAGTTACCCCAAAGCAATAATACTCAGTTTTTGCACCAAAAGGTCATTTCAGATACTATCTACATGAAATTTTGTTGAATGTGAACAGATTATGTTGTACTGTTTGTTATTATTTCATAGTGAAATGATATTTATTACTTTCAAACCATCCTAAGAGTTGATGAACAAGTAGGTCTAAATAATGAAAATGTTCCTAGTCTGCATGAGGTAATTGAAGCCCGAATTGCAAATTCTAGAAGATGTTAGCGTTTCTGTGATTCATGAATATAATTGACTAGTGTATAACTGTGCAGATTTTTTTTTAACTTAGTGTAAAACACTTGTACTGTGAATCTTTCTTTCTTCCTTCCTTCTTTTTTGCCACACACACACTCAGTAGGTATTGCATTCCTCTCAAAAAGTTAATAGCAAGATTTCAGTGGAAATACGTGTTTTGAGGCCCCCTGTGTGTCTGTGAAGAACATAATTCAACAACAAAAAGTCAGACAAACCCCAAACTTGGTATTTAGGTTCAGTACCTTCGAAAGATGCGACACAAAAATTTTCAAGAAAATCTCTCCATACCATACTACGCTTAACATCGGAGGTGAGCAGGCGTCAGTTTTGCACCCAGAACATAACACAACGCAATGCTCAGAAGAAACACGGAAGCAAGGCATTGCTGCGACGGAAGGGGGACGTTACAGTTGTAGAGCTCCTGCAGTGACGATTGATAGCAGTTTAGTTCACTATTACATTGTGTTTAAGTTGAATTTCTACATTTTTTGAAAGGTTTTTCACATTCCTTGTAATGGTTCTCCGAAATAAATTAACATTATTAAAATTGGGAAGTTCTTGAAGTCACATAATTTCCACAGCTTTTGTCAGACATGGTTTCAGAAATTTGCCCTTTTGAAAAGGTTTTAGGGACTGAGCGATCTCCCAAGTAAGTATGTAACTAGTTCTATATTTAGAGCCATCAACTTTCTGTACAATGTTCTTTGCAGTTAACTCCTGCAACATGTTCAATTCCTAAAACAAATAAAATAACGTCCCCATACTACAGATACCTTCAATTTCACTATATGAGGCATGATTTCTAATGTAATATGTTTGGATGTTGCCTCTAAATATGCCATGTAATGTTTTTGAACAAATTAAACATTTCACATTCTCTCCTGCAGCACATCAAAAAAATTCATGCTCCCATTTCCTGGAAAACAATGGTTTAGCAGACAATGTTTAGTGACTACACAACACAAACTTTGAGCATCTCTGCTTTACATGGAAATGTTTGATTTTCTAAAAGGCAACTCTTAACCATTGTGTATCCTGAATTTTATGGGAATAGCCTGTGAAATCCTTAGAAGGAATTTTCTATAATCTTGAATAACTGGTAAACGTTAAGTGACACACAAAACTACAGATCTCTTTAAAACACAACATTTATTTAAAATAAGCTTTTATGTGGCATCAGATATCTGTTATTAGTGGTTTGAATTGTTCAATACTTAGCCATTCTTTTCAAGTCCTGTCAATTTTCTCTTGTTTCTCGTGATGTTATGGTAGCGTGCAGTTCTAAAACATTTGACTGTTGCTATTCACTTTATATGTGTAATGTAGCTATTTCTGGAAATGTTTATCTGGATTAAAATGAAGTATATAGGAAGATAAACGTTTGTAAGAATAATTTTATACCCACTAATAAGATATAAAGCGTATGAAAGTCATGTGAATGTAGCACATCAGATTTTTTAAAATTATGGATAACGGTACTCGCATGCATATAAGTACTTTAAATATTGTATTATGTTTATTATTTACATGCTTGTTTCGTTTCTTATATTAAATAATATGCAGTTTAGTAATAATGTAATAAAACAATTTTGGTTCCATAAGAAAATTCACTTTTACATGTACGTTATTTTAGTTGGAAATGTATAACTGAGCTTATACTATGTTAAAATCAGCAAAAAAGCCAGAATATACAAAATCAAATGTGAATAAGGCTGCACTAAACCCGTCTTAAAGAATACAAACAAGTAGAAAAATGAGCAGAACTTTTAAAACAGCTGGACAGATGAGAGAATATATTGCTGCTAAGGACAGTGGCCCGACAGGCAATATCACAACCACTATTCTACTACACAATTACAGTCAAAGGGCATAGAGAGAGACATTTTTTAAAGCTTTTGTACATACATTTGGAAGTATCGAGACAAATTGAGTCAGGATAGTAGAAACCTTAGGGTTTGTATTACGATAAGGTTTTCTAACTTGTAGTTATTACTACCTGTTGGAATGCCCTGTGTTATGAATGCAACGTAGTTAACCTGGAGTTTGTTAACAATTTAACACTTTTGTGCACAACACCCAGGTGTTACATTGTATCTTTAAAATAAGCTTTCTGCTTAATTCTCTTGCGTTTGTCATCTCATTTCCATGTATAATAAAATATAAAGTTTCTATTAAATTAGTTTGAGGAATTTCGTGATTAATATGGACCATTTCTGATGGCTGGATGCATTCAGCAACTAATAAAGCATACTTGTTAATATAGGTTTGATACCAGCACATTTTTTATGCCGCTAGTTCACTCTGGAATAGGTTACGTGTGTTTCTGTATGTTTAAGAAAGAATGATTTGCCGTTAATATAGCTCTTGGAGGTAGTGTAAAATAGGATAGCTATATGTGCAGCATGCTTTGAAAATAAGTTAGAATTTCACTCTCAATATGATTTAGGTTAATGGGAAAATAGATTTTGTATATAAGAACACTTTGGTAGTGGACAAGCTCTCTTGATTCTAATGTATGCTGTTAAAACATCCGAAACTGATTAGAGCAGGAACAAAATGGTTAACCTGATGTGCATTTCTGCCAGGTGCTTGGAGGTAACAGCCATAAGGTTATATTTAAGAAACAATTTCGACAAGTGTGTTGAGTTAAAAAAAGAGCATAAACTCAGTAAGGGGTGGTGATGCTACTACATAGCATAAGTGTGATACCAAATAGAGCCATTAACCTGAATCATTTCCCAACTCAAATTTATTTTTCCGAGATCTTATTCCTATTATACGTATAAACAATGTCTGAGCATTCACCTCAGTATTGCTACAAAAGGCATAATGCAGCGCTCTCACTAGATTAAAACACTTCACAATATTAAATTATATACGAGGGCGGATCGAAAAGTAACACACAATAATTTTTTTACAAAAAAGTTTAATAGTTAAAAAAAAAAATCACAAGTGAACTTACGCATTTTACTTACTTTTCAACGTAGTCACCAAGTTTCCCAACACATTTCTCCCATCGTGATAACAGTTTCAGTATGCCCTGTTCGTAGAAGTCCATTTCCTTGGAGTATAGCCATCTGCAGACGGCTGATTTCACTTCCGCATCTGTCGCAAAGCATTGGCCAGCCAGGAATTTCTTCATGGGACCAAACAGATGAAAGTCTGACAGTGCAAGGTCCAGACTGTATGGTGGATGCTGGAGCACTTCCCAACCAAATTTGGTGATTTTCTGACGAACAGCAGCAGCAACATGGGGGCCAGCATTGTCATGAATTTTGACATCGTCAGCATTCATGTTGTGGCGTTTGTCACAAAGGGCACAGCGCAACTTCACCAAAGTTTTCATGTAGGCTACAACATTCACGGTGGTCCCGTGTTCAGCAAAGTCCATCAATACAACACCATGCATATCCCAGAACACCGTCACAAACACTTTCCTAGCAGATTGAGTCACTTTGAATTTTTTCTTCACTGGAGAACCAGCATGTTTCCATTCCATACTTGCCTGCTTGGTTTCGGGCGTGTAGTGTATGCCTACGACTCATCACCAATGACAATTCCTTTCAGAAAGTCATGCCCTTCTGCAGTGTACTGCATTAGATGATCCAAGCTCGTTATCATTCACTGGCCCTTGTGGTTGTCTGTCAGGTTCTTAGGCACCCAGCGAGCACTAACTTTACGAAATTTCAACATGTCATGAACAATATCGTACACTGCACCATAGGAAATGTTGAACTGTTGCAATAAGGTTCACCAGTCGTTCAAAATTGCCGCCTCAATGCCTCTGACATTCTGCAGGGTTGCAGCTCTTCCGGCCTCCCGAAGCGTGGCGAATCACTAAGGTTCACATGGCCCTCTAGGAAGAATGCACACCACCTGGAGACATTGCTACGGTCCATACAATCATCCCCATACACGCCACGCATGTCCCTGTGAATATCACTTCGTTTATGCCCTTTGGCCACAAATTCGAACCCCACCTCTCTGCTCATCACACGTGGACGACAGTAACATGCGCGCCATCTTTGTTGCGTAGTTCACACTTCTCTCGCACATGAAACAAAAAATACCCTCTGTAGTGAAAACTTCAAACTACTCTGTGTGAAATTGTAACATTCCAGCTGCAATACCAAGGCAGAAAAAAAATATTGTGCCTTACATTTCGATCTGAACTTGTAGGTTACGCTATTAACACCCTGTGTGTAGTGTGAATGAAGTTATTAATAAATGCTTATGTTTAGACGAAACCCCCCCCCACAAACAAAATATGGAAAGGCTATGTTAAGTACTTAGGATTTTGCCATTAATATACTCTTTTAGATTAGCGTGGAAATATGTGGGAATATTTGTTTCCAGCTTCCTATAGGTTAGTAGCACCTTTTGGAGTGTAAGGTTAAGTTTCACTCTTATTTCAAAGCTTAGGTGAATATGAGTTGCATTATATATTTAAGCAAATATTACTGTCATTCATGTTAAAAAAAGAAAAAGAAAATAAAGTGATATGCAAATTATGTCTAAGAATAATACTAGAGGCATTGTGCATTACAAATGTAATAGAACTTAAAGTAACCACTGCAACTTTCAACAGTATAATAACATTTACAAAGTTCACCCTTGTGATAAACCTGGAAATTACTCTTTCGGAAGTCTAATTATTTTGGCTTTTCTCTTGTTATATAAATAGTGCTCTAATATTTTGCCTTCGAATCATTATTGATCATCAAGGCCGAAGGTACGCCTACCTCCAAGTTAGTACCCTAACCACTACCCGAGGTCGTGGTTCATCACTAAGAATAACTCTCAGTTAATTTCTAACCGGAAATCGTAATACAGGCCCTTAGTCAGCTAATAATGAACTTCAATTTCAGTACCAGAAAGCCAGTGAGGCAAAGTCCAAAGCTTACTTAAAAGAGGCTAATTGTGACAAAGCAATGTTTTATGAGAGTTGTATGTGGCTGCTTGCACCTACATGATATACAAGCTTCCTCTTGAGGATGAATTTCTGAAGTGATAGATATTTTACTTGGAAAAAATGTGTCATGTTTATCTCTTAGTTATTTTATTAAGAGATTTACCAACTTGGTTACTGAAAGCGAACATGACAAACTAGCAGAGGAATTTGGATTTTATCAGTGTGATACTTTCCCTAAAAACATTCCCACTGACCCTACAGCTGATGTAGGTTGAGACAAAGTTGTGTTTGCTATACTACGTATGCCTCATAGTAATTCTCCTACTGAAAGTTTTCATTGTTCTGAGGAAAAATCAGACATTGTTCAGGCTTACATTGAGCACATCAACAACAGAGTTGCTTCTGCTACACAAGATAAAAATGGCATGAGGAGAAATGTGCTTTAAAAGAAATTAGCACAAAAGCAGCTGTTGAATGCCAAACATGCAACAAGGATTTTGTTTATCGAAGAACTGGCATGCACAATCATTTTTTAACACTGAAACTTTTAAATGAAAGCTTGGATATGAGACATTGTCTGCCCTCAGTAGCAGTGATGAAATCGCCTTCTCAAATATCACTGGAATGTTTATTTCACATGTCCCTATACAGAGAATTTACTACCAAACTAAATACACAAGTACCACAAAATTGTGAAGCATTCCATGTTTTTATTGTGGTATGGCCTAATGGCTAGTTAAATGGCTTTCACCCAGGAGGGTTGGCTTCAATTCCTGGTACCAGAACAAAGTTTTGGCGAAAGCCCATACCATGTTGAAAACACCAGTTCTTGTCCAATTACTGTGTTAAGCAATATTGGGCATGGTCATTACTTGGATAGGTGACTGCTTGGGAGCACCACAAACCATTAGCATTAGCCCCTCTTTTTTTTTGACCTAGCAGGATGGCTCAAGCAGTAGCACCTGTACCCTGCAGCAGTCGTCCTCCGTGGACTGGTGGTGCCGTGCTAGCCTCTAGTTCCCAAGGTCGCGGGTTCAAACCCGGCGGAGGGCGATGGATTTTTTCGGGCGTAAAAATCGTTAGCACGGCTTCCTTCGGAAGGGAAGTAAAGCCGGTGGTCCCGTGTCGTAGATTTACGGCACGTAAAAGAACCTCAAGCCTGATAAAGAGGCCTCTGAACAAAATTGCAGGTGTTTCACGCCCAATATAGAATGGGACGCTAAGAACCATAGTAGTTAAAGAGCGTCCATAAATAAAACTCAAATTTTTTTTTGTACCCTGCAGTCAGGAAGTCATGGGTCCAAACCGCCGGGGCCAACCAATCTGACTGAAGGTTTTTTCATGGTTTTCCTCAGTTTCATTTCTTTCTTCTCCACTGCCTTACCAGGCTTTGGTCTGATCACTCATCCTGGATCTGCTATGATCCAGAATTTGCTTGCTCAACAACAGGTTACTGATCCGAGGCATTGTGCTGATCACACATCATGGATATCCTATTATCTATAATTTGCTTGCTCCTCACCAGGCTACTGACACAAGACATTAGGCTGATCACCCATCCTGGATATGCTATGATCCAGAGTTTGATCCTTGACAGGCTACTGACACAAGACATTAGGCTGATCACCCATCCTGGATATGCTATGATCTAGAGTTTACTTGCTCCTCGACAGGCTACTGACACAAGACATTAGGCTGATCACCCATCCAGGATAAGCTATGATCCAGAGTTTACTTGCTCCTTGACAGGCTACTGACACAAGGCATTTGGCTGATCACCCATCCTGTATGTACTGTGATCCAGAGTTTATTTCCTGCTCAACAGGCTATTGACACAAGGCATTTGGCTGATCACCCATTCTGCATGTACTGTGATCCAGAGTTTATTTCCTGCTCAACAGGTTATTGACACAAGGCATTTCGCTGATCACCCATCCTGCATGTACTGTGATCCAGAGTTTATTTCCTGCTCAACAGGCTATTGACACAAGGCATTTGGCTGATCACCCATCCTGCATGTACTGTGATCCAGAGTTTATTTCCTGCTCAACAGGTTATTGACACAAGGCATTTGGCTGATCACCCATTCTGCATGTACTGTGATCCAGAGTTTATTTCCTGCTCAACAGGCTATTGACACAAGGCATTTGGCTGCTCACCCATCCTGCATGTACTGTGATCCAGAGTTTACTTGCTCTTTGACAGGCTACTGACACAAGGCATTTGGCTGATCACCCATCCTGTATGTACTGTGATGCAGAGTTTGCTTGCTCCTTGAAAGGCTACTGACACAAGGCATTTGGCTGATCACACATCCTCCATGTACTGTGATCCAGAGTTTCCTTGCTGCTCAACAGGCTATTGCCACAAGGCATTTGGCTGATCACCCATCCTGGATATGCTATGATCCAGAGTTTCCTTGCTGCTCAACAGGCTATTGACACAAGGCATTTTGCTGATCACCCATCCTGCATGTACTGTGATCCAGAGTTTGCTTGCTGCTCAACAGGCTATTGACACAAGACATTAGGCTGATCACCCATCCTGGATATGCTATGATCCAGAGTTTGCTTGCTGTTCAACAGGCTATTGACACAAGGCATTTGGCTGATCACCCATCCTGCATGAACTGTGATCCAGAGTTTGCTTGCTGCTCAACAGGCTATTGACACAAGGCATTTGGCTGATCACCCATCCTGCATGTACTGTGATCCCGAGTTTTCTTGCTGCTCAACAGGCTATTGCCAACAAGGCATTTGGCTGATCACCCATCCTGCATGAACTGTGATCCAGAGTTTGCTTGCTGCTCAACAGGCTATTGACACAAGGCATTTGGCTGATCACCCATCCTGCATGAACTGTGATCCAGAGTTTTCTTGCTGCTCAACAGGCTATTGACACAAGGCATTTGGCTGATCACCCATCCTGGATATGCTATGATCCAGAGTTTACGTGCTCCTTGACAAGCTATTGATTGAAGGTGTTGGCCTGATCACCCATCCTGTATATCTAGATCCAGAGTTTGCTTGATGCTCAACACGCTACTGACATAAGACATTAGGTTGATCACCCATCCTGGATATGCTGTAATCCAGAGTTCGCTTCCTTCTCAACAGGATACTGACACAAGACATTAGGCTGATCACCCATCCTGGATATGCTGTGATCCACAGTTTGCTTGCTGCTCAACAGGCTATTGACAAAAGACAGGCTGATCACCCCTCCTGGATATACTGTGATCCAGAGTTTGCTTGCTGTTCAACAGGCTACTGACACAAGACATTAGGCTGATCACCCATCCTGGATATGCTGTAATCCAGAGTTTGCTTCCTGCTCAACAGGCTACTGATACAAGACATTAGGCTGATCACCCATCTTGGATATGCTGTGATCCAGAGTTTGCTTCCTGATCAACAGGGGCTGATCACCCATCCTGGATATGCTGTGATCCAGAGTTTGCTTGCTGCTCAACAGGCTATTGACACAAGACATTAGGCTGATCACCCATCCTGGATATGCTGTGATCCAGAGTTCGCTTGCTGCTGAACAGGCTACTGAAACCAGACATTTTGCTGATCACACATCCTGGATATACTGTGATCCAGAATTTGCTTGCTGCTCACACGCTATTGACACAAGACATTTGGCTGATCACCCATCCTGGGTATGCTGTGATTCAGAGTTTGCTTGCTGCTCAGCAGGCTATTGACACAAGACATTAGGCCGATCACCTATCTTGGATATGCTGTGATCCAGAGTTCGCTTCTTGCTCAACAGGCTACTGACACAAGAAATTAGGCTGAACACCCATCCTAGATATGCTATGATCCAGTGTTTGCTTGGTGTTCAACAGGCTGCTGACACAAGACATTAGGCTGATCAACCATCCTGGATATGCTATGATCCAGAGTTCGCTTGCTGTTCAACAGACTACCGACACAAGACATTTGACTGATCACCCATCCTTGATATGCTGTGATCCAGAGTTCGCTTCCTGCTCAACTGGCTAATGACACAAGACATTAGGCTGATCATCCATCCTGGGTATGCTGTGATCCAGAGTTTGCTTGCTGTTCAACAGGCTATTGACACAAGACATTTGAGTAATCACCCATCCTGGATATGCTGTGATCCAGAGTTTGCTTGCTGCTCAACAGGCTACTGACACAAGACATTAGGCTGATCACCCATCCTGGATATGCTGTGATCCAGAGTTAGCTTGCTGCTCAATAGGCTATTGACACAAGACATTTGCCTGATCACCCATCCTGGATATGCTGTGATCCAGAGTTCGCTTCCTGCTCAACAGGCTACTGACACAAGACATTAGGCTGATCACGCATCCTGGATATGCTATGATCAAGAGTTTGCTTGCTGCTCAACAGGCTACTGACACAAGACTATAGGATAATCACTCATCCTGGATATGCTGTGATCCAGAGTTTGATTGCTGTTCAACAGGCTACTGACACAAGACATTAGGCCGATCACCCGTCCTGGATATGCTGTGATCCAGAGTTTGCTTGCTGCTCAACAGGCTACTGACACAAGACATTTGGCTAATCACCCATCCTGGATATGCTGTGATCCAGAGTTTGCTTGCTGCTCAACAGGCTATTGACACAAGACATTAGGCTGATCACCCATCCTGGATATGCTGTTATCCAAAGTTTGCTTGCTGCTCAACAGGCTATTGACACAAGACATTTGGCTGATCACCCACCCTGGATATGCTGTGATCCAGAGTTTGCTTGCTGCTCAACAGGCTATTGACACAACACATTTGTCTGATCACCCATCCTGGATATGCTATGATCCAGAGTTTGCTTCCTGCTCAACAGGCTATTGACACAAGACATTTGGCTGATCACCCATGCTGGATATGCTGTGATCCAGAGATTGCTTGCTGCTCAACTGGCTATTGACACAAGACATTAGGCTGATCACCCATCCTGGATATGCTATGTTCCAGAGTTTGCTTGCTGTTCAACAGGCTATTGACACAAGACATTTGAGTAATCACCCATTCTGGATATGCTGTGATCCAGATTTTGCTTGCTGCAGAACAGGCTATTGACACAAGACATTAGGCTGATCACCCATCCTGGATATGCTGTGATCCAGAGTTTGCTTGCAGCTCAACAGGCTATTGACATAAGACATTAGGCTGATCACCCATCCTGGATATGCTGTGATCCAGAGTTTTCTTGCTGCTCAACTGGCTATTGACACAAGACATTAGGCTGTTCACCCATCCTGGATATGCTGTGATCCAGAGTTTTCTTGCTGCTCAACAGGCTACTGAAACGAGACATTTGGCTGATCACCCATCCTGTATGTACTGTGATCCAGAGTTTCCTTGCTGCTCAACAGGTTATTGACACAAGGCATTTGGCTGATCACCCATCCTGCATGTACTGTGATCCAGAGTTTATTTCCTGCTCAACAGGCTATTGACACAAGGCATTTGGCTGATCACCCATCCTGGATATGCTGTGATCCAGAGTTTACGCACCTCACAACTGGCTATTGACACAAGACATTAGGCTGATCACCCATCCTGGATATGCTATGATCCAGAGTTTGCGCACTGCTAAACTGGCTATTGACACAAGACATTTGGCTGATCACCCATCCTGGATATTCTGTGATCCAGAGTTTGCTTGCTGTTCAACAGGCTATTGACACACGACATTAGGCTGATCACCCATCCTGGATATGCTATGATCCAGAGTTTGCGCACTGCTCAACTGGCTATTGACACAAGACGTTTGGATAATCACCCATCCTGGATATGCTATGATCCGGAGTTTGCGTACTGCTCAACTGGCTATTGACGCAAGACATTAGGCTGATTACCCATCCTGGATATGCTATGATCCAGGTTTGTTTGCTGTTGAACAGGCTATTGACACAAGACATTTGAGTAATCACCCATCCTGGATATGCTGTGATCCAGAGTTTGCTTGCTGCTTAACTTGCTATTGACACAAGACATTAGGCTGATCACCCATCCTGGATATGCTGTGATCCAGAGTTTGCGCACTGCTCAACTGACTATTGACACAAGACATTTGGTGATCACCCATCCTGGATATGCTGTGATCCAGAGTTTGCGCACTGTTCAACTGGCTATTGACACAAGACATTTGGCTGATCACCCATCCTGGATATGCTGTGATCCAGAGTTTGCTTGCTGTTCAACAGGCTATTGGCACAAGACATTTGGCTGATCACCCATCCTGGATATGCTATGATCCAGAGTTTGCGCACTGCTCAACTGGCTATTGGCACAAGTTATTTGGCTGATCACCCATCCTGGATATGATATGATCCAGAGTTTGCTTGCTGTTCAACAGGCTCTTGACACAAGACGTTTGAGTAATCACCCATCCTGGATATGCTGTGATCCAGAGTTTGCTTGCTGCTTAACTTGCTATTGACACAAGACATTAGGCTGATCACCCATCCTGGATATGCTGTGATCCAGAGTTTGCGCACTGCTCAACTGGCTATTGACACAAGACATTGGGCTGATCACCCATCCTGGATATGCTGTGATCCAGAGTTTGCTTGCTGTTCAACAGGCTATTGACACAAGACATTTGGCTGATCACCCTTCCTGGATATGCTATGATCCAGAGTTTGGGCACTGCTCAACTGGCTATTGACACAAGACATTTGGATAATCCCCATCCTGGATATGCTGTGATCCAGAGTTTGCTTGCTGCTCTACAGGCTACTGACACAAGACATTTGGCTGATCACCCATCCTGGATATGCTGTGATCCAGAGTTTGCTTGCTGCTTAACTTGCTATTGACACAAGACATTAGGCTGATCACCCATCCTGGATATGCTGTGATCCAGAGTTTGCGCACTGCTCAACTGGCTATTGACACAAGACATTTGGCTGATCACCCATCCTGGATATGCTGTGATCCAGAGTTTGCGCACTGCTCAACTGGCTATTGACACAAGACATTAGGCTGATCACCCATCCTGGATATGCTGTGATCCAGAGTTTGCGCACTGCTCAACTGGCTATTGACACAAGACATTTGGCTGATCACCCATCCTGGATATGCTGTGATCCAGAGTTTGCTTGCTGTTCAACAGGCTATTGACACAAGACATTAGGCTGATCACCCATCCTGGATATGCTATGATCCAGAGTTTGGGCACTGCTCAACTGGCTATTGACACAAGACATTTGGCTGATCACCCATCCTGGATATGCTGTGATCCAGAGTTTGCTTGCTGTTCAACAGGCTATTGACACAAGACATTAGGCTGATCACCCATCCTGGATATGCTATGATCCAGAGTTTGGGCACTGCTCAACTGACTATTGATGCAAGACATTTGGATAATCACCCATCCTGGATATGCTATGATCCGGAGTTTGCGCACTGCTCAACTGGCTATTGACACAAGACATTAGGCTGATCACCCATCCTGGATATGCTATGATCCAGAGTTTGCTTGCTGTTCAACAGGCTATTGACACAAGATGTTAGGCTGATCACCCATCCTGGATATGCTGTGATCCAGAGTTTGCTGGCTGCTCAACAGGCTACTGACACAAGACATTAGGCTGATCACTCATCCTGGTTATGCTATGATCCAGAGTTTGCTTGCTGCTCAACTTGCTATTGACAAGACATTAGGCTGATCATCCATCGTGCATGTATTGTGATCCAGAGTTTGCTTGCTGCTCAACAGACTACGGACACAAGAGATTTGGCTGATCACCCATCCTGGATATGCTGTGTTCCAGAGCTTGCTTGCTGCTCAACAGGCTACTGACACAAGACATTTTGCTGATCACCCATCGTGGATATGCTATGATCCAGAGTTTGCTTGCTGTTCAACAGGCTACTGACACAAGACATTTGGCTGATCACCCATCCTGGATATGCTGTGATCCAGAGTTTGCTTGCTTCTCAACAGGCTATTGACACAATACATTTGGCTGATCACCCATGCGGGATATGCTATGATCCAGAGGTTGCTTGCTGTTCAACAGGCTACTGAGGCAGGAAATTATGCTTTTTTTGAAGGAGTTCCAAAATGAGCTCCTTTCTCTTCATGTTTTTTTTTCTTTTGTTCGTTCGTTCCTTCGTTCGTTCTTTCTTTCTTTTCTTTTGTTATAACATTCTGTGAACAGAACTGCGTAAGATGCTAGTGTGCAACAACTGTTTCTTGCAGTTTTTGTTATTTATTCAGAAAGCTCAAGAGAGTACGGATCCTTAAGTGTGGCCTCTTCCTTGACGTATTGATAAACATTAGCAGTCACCTCACAAGTTTGATTATGGAGTGTTTTCTTTTAACTTTGAAACTTAGGCAGCCATTATTACAAAGTTAAGCAAACATAAAATGTAAAACCAGACTAATGACCATGTGGCACATACAGGAGCAGGTGATTTGCACCATGTATTACATCAGTAATGTGAAGAATAAGTTTTCAGAATACAGGAGAGAGAAGGGCAGATCCCGGCTCACTAACTGTTCTCTGGAGCAAGGTCATTGTTCAAGAAAGAATGCTTGAGCTGTAACTTGCAATTAATTTTTGTTAGGGTTCACACTAGGATTACTGGTAACCCACCTGAAAGGTTGGCACATCTGTTTGACAATACAGTGTTGTATGAGATGGCTTATCAAACTTATATATTACGCATTGGTAGTGTAAGATGATGTATCTCGCATCACTGTTGCAGATGGTGGAGGAGAGTGAAGAGCGACTAACAGATGAAGAAGTGGAGAAATTGCTACAAATTGTAATTGACTTGCAGTTGGTGCCCTCTAAGGATGATGATGATGTGTGAGTGTTTGTATTGCATTCACATTTGTCACTCAAATGTAATTTATAAACTTCTGTTAATGGCAAACTTGTAAATAATTAATTTTAATCATAACCATGGACTATTTTAAATGGTTTGTTTGGAAGGTTTGTGTATAAATAGCTATTGAAAATAATCAGTTTATGGATTGAATATGTAATGTGTAATTTATAATAATTTTGATGCATTACAAGATCTTACCAATTATCTTCACTTACAGGCTTACAATGACAGGTTTTCATAATAACTATGTCGTTTAGTTTGTCTTTTGTGTAACTATATTTTCTCTGATTTTCTTCTAATTTTTTTTTTTTTCAATAAACAAATTATTCATTTAACAGTGTTTTGATAACAGGCAAGTGTTCAGATTTAATTTAAACTCTACTGGCAACAACAACTCATGTAAAACTATAAAAATATTCTATGAGAGAAGTTTCTTGACAGTTGACATGTATAGCAAATGATGCATGCGGTTCAGTTTGTATTACTCAACTTGTGCAGAAAACAATTAGCTTTGACTTTCTTATCAATCATGGAAAATATGCTTTACAAGTAATTGTGCTGAAATGTTGACATTTGTATAAACTTTGGCATTGCAATTGTACGCCTTGTAAAACATGCTGACAATGAGAGCAAACCGTTCCTTCAAACTTCGTTCAAAGTAAGAACCTCAAACTCTCTTTATTTTAAAATGCTACGCTACACATGCGATACCAATACCAACATGTTTTGGTTTATTGCCTTTGTAACCAGGTCATGCTAAATAATTGTACAAAGAGAGAAAACTGCTAACCAATATCTATTAATTATCAACTGAGAACATTGTTTCTCTCAATGGTCGCACACATTTCCGAAGTGGTTGGTTAACTTGGTGGACTGGGAGTGTGGAATCTACAGGTGTAGTATACGTTTCTGTATAACGTGGAACCACTGTACCTCTTAGGTTATTAAATAACTACTGGATCAAAGAAACCCTACCAAGTTTTAAAATTTCACTTACTGCAATTTATCTAACAAGTTAATCAACAATTCTGACTATGATTGTTCTACAGCTAAAGGGTATTTGGTGTGTGGTGGAACCATTCCCTGTATAACAGGTGAAAGGCATTTGTGTGTGGTGGAACCATTCCCTGTATAACAGGTGAAAGGCATTTGTGTGTGGTGGAACCATTCCCTGTATAACAGGTGAAAGGCATTTGTGTGTGGTGGAACCATTCCCTGTATAACAGGTGAAGGGCATTTGTGTGTGGTGGAACCATTCCCTCTATAAAAGGTGAAGGGCATTTGTGTGTGGTGGAACCATTCCCTCTATAAAAGGTGAAGGGCATTTGTGTGTGGTGGAACCATTCCCTACATAACAGGTGAAAGGCATTTGTGTGTGGTGGAACCATTCCTTCTATAAAAGGTGAAGGGCATTTGTGTGTGGTGGAACCATTCCCTCCATAACAGGTGAAGGGCATTTGTGTGTGATGGAACCATTCCCTGTATAACAGGTGAAGGGCATTTGTGTGTGATGGAACCATTCCTTCCATAACAGGTGAAGGGCATTTGTGTGTGGTGGAACCATTCCCTCCATAACAGGTGAAGGGCATTTGTGTGTGATGGAACCATTCCTTCCATAACAGGTGAAGGGCATTTGTGTGTGGTGGAACCATTCCCTCCATAACAAATGAAGGGCATTTGTGTATGGTGGAACCAGTCCCTCCATAACAGGGAGGGGCATTTGTGTGTAGTGGAACCATTCCCTCCATAACAGATGAAGGGCATTTGTGTGTAGTGGAACCATTCCTACCATAAAAGATGAAGGGCATTTGTGTATGGTGGAACCAGTCCCTGTATAACAGGGAAGGGCATTTGTGTGTGGTGAAAGCTTTCCCTTCATAACAGGTGAAGGGCATCTGTATGTGGTAGAACCATTCGCTCTATAACAGATGAAGGGCATTTGTGTGTATTGGAACCAGTCCCTGTATAACAGGGAAGGGCATTTGTGTGTGGTAGAACCATTCGCTCTATAACAGGTGAAAGGGATTTGTGTGTATTGGAACCAGTCCCTGTATAACAGGGAAGGGCATTTGTGTGTGGTGAAAGCTTTCCCTTCATAACAGGTGAAGGGCATCTGTATGTGGTAGAACCATTCGCTCTATAACAGGTGAAAGGCATTTGTGTGTATTGGAACCAGTCCCTGTATAACAGGGAAGGGCATTTGTGTGTGGTGAAAGCTTTCCCTTCAAAACAGGTGAAGGGCATCTGTATGTGGTAGAACCATTCGCTCTATAACAGGTGAAAGGCATTTGTGTGTATTGGAACCAGTCCCTGTATAACAGGGAAGGGCATTTGTGTGTGGTGAAAGCTTTCCCTTCATAACAGGTGAAGGGCATCTGTATGTGGTAGAACCATTCGCTCTATAACAGATGAAGGGCATTTGTGTGTGGTGGAACCATTCCATCCATAAAAGGTGAAGGGCATTTGTGTGTGGTGGAACCATTCCCTCCATAACAGGTGAAGGGCATTTGTGTGTGATGGAACCATTCCCTGTATAACAGGTGAAGGGCATTTGTGTGTGATGGAACCATTCCTTCCATAACAGGTGAAGGGCATTTGTGTGTGGTGGAACCATTCCCTCCATAACAGGTGAAGGGCATTTGTGTGTGATGGAACCATTCCTTCCATAACAGGTGAAGGGCATTTGTGTGTGGTGGAACCATTCCCTCCATAACAAATGAAGGGCATTTGTGTATGGTGGAACCAGTCCCTCCATAACAGGGAGGGGCATTTGTGTGTAGTGGAACCATTCCCTCCATAACAGATGAAGGGCATTTGTGTGTAGTGGAACCATTCCTACCATAAAAGATGAAGGGCATTTGTGTATGGTGGAACCAGTCCCTGTATAACAGGGAAGGGCATTTGTGTGTGGTGAAAGCTTTCCCTTCATAACAGGTGAAGGGCATCTGTATGTGGTAGAACCATTCGCTCTATAACAGATGAAGGGCATTTGTGTGTATTGGAACCAGTCCCTGTATAACAGGGAAGGGCATTTGTGTGTGGTAGAACCATTCGCTCTATAACAGGTGAAAGGGATTTGTGTGTATTGGAACCAGTCCCTGTATAACAGGGAAGGGCATTTGTGTGTGGTGAAAGCTTTCCCTTCATAACAGGTGAAGGGCATCTGTATGTGGTAGAACCATTCGCTCTATAACAGGTGAAAGGCATTTGTGTGTATTGGAACCAGTCCCTGTATAACAGGGAAGGGCATTTGTGTGTGGTGAAAGCTTTCCCTTCATAACAGGTGAAGGGCATCTGTATGTGGTAGAACCATTCGCTCTATAACAGGTGAAAGGCATTTGTGTGTATTGGAACCAGTCCCTGTATAACAGGGAAGGGCATTTGTGTGTGGTGAAAGCTTTCCCTTCATAACAGGTGAAGGGCATCTGTATGTGGTAGAACCATTCGCTCTATAACAGATGAAGGGCATTTGTGTGTGGTGGAACCATTCCATCCATAAAAGGTGAAGGGCATTTGTGTGTAGTGGAACCATTCCCTCCATAACAGATGAAGGGCATTTGTGTATGGTGGAACCAGTCCCTAAGGGCATTTGTGTGTAGTGGAACCATTCCCTCCATAACAGATGAAGGGCATTTGTGTATGGTGGAACCAGTCCCTCCATAACAGGGAAGGGCATTTGTGTGTAGTGGAACCATTCCCTCCATAACAGGGAAGGGCATTTGTGTGTAGTGGAACCAGTCCCTCCATAACAGGGAAGGGCATTTGTGTGTAGTGGAACCATTCCCTCCATAACAGGGAAGGGCATTTGTGTGTAGTGGAACCAGTCCCTGTATAACAGGGAAGGGCATTTGTGTATGGTGGAGCCATTCCCTCCATAACAGGGAAGGGCATTTGTGTGTAGTGGAACCAGTCCCTGTATAACAGGGAAGGGCATTTGTGTGTAGTGGAACCAGTCCCTGTATAACAGGTGAAAGGCATTTGTGTGTAGTGGAACCAGTCCCTGTATAACAGGGAAGGGCATTTGTGTGTAGTGGAACCATTCCCTCCATAACAGGTGAAAGGCATTTGTGTGTAGTGGAACCAGTCCCTGTATAACAGGGAAGGGCATTTGTGTATGGTGGAGCCATTCCCTCCATAACAGGGAAGGGCATTTGTGTGTAGTGGAACCATTCCCTCCATAACAGGGAAGGGCATTTGTGTGTAGTGGAACCAGTCCCTCCATAACAGGGAAGGGCATTTGTGTGTAGTGGAACCATTCCCTCCATAACAGGGAAGGGCATTTGTGTGTAGTGGAACCATTCCCTCCATAACAGGGAAGGGCATTTGTGTGTAGTGGAACCAGTCCCTGTATAACAGGGAAGGGCATTTGTGTATGGTGGAGCCATTCCCTCCATAAAATGGAAGGGCATTTGTGTGTAGTGGAACTAGTCCCTGTATAACAGGGAAGGGCATTTGTGTGTAGTGGAACCAGTCCCTGTAGAACAGGTGAAAGGCATTTGTGTGTAGTGGAACCAGTCCCTGTATAACAGGGAAGGGCATTTGTGTGTAGTGGAACCATTCCCTCCATAACAGGTGAAAGGCATTTGTGTGTAGTGGAACCAGTCCCTGTATAACAGGGAAGGGCATTTGTGTGTAGTGGAACCATTCCCTCCATAACAGGTGAAAGGCATTTGTGTGTAGTGGAACCATTCCCTCCATAACAGGTGAAAGGCATTTGTGTGTAGTGGAACCAGTCCCTGTATAACAGGGAAGGGCATTTGTGTGTAGTGGAACCAGTCCCTGTATAACAGGGAAGGGCATTTGTGTGTAGTGGAACCAGTCCCTGTATAACAGGGAAGGGCATTTGTGTGTAGTGGAACCATTCCCTCCATAACAGGTGAAAGGCATTTGTGTGTAGTGGAACCAGTCCCTGTATAACAGGGAAGGGCATTTGTGTGTAGTGGAACCAGTCCCTGTATAACAGGGAAGGGCATTTGTGTGTAGTGGAACCAGTCCCTGTATAACAGGGAAGGGCATTTGTGTGTAGTGGAACCATTCCCTCCATAACAGGTGAAAGGCATTTGTGTGTAGTGGAACCAGTCCCTGTATAACAGGGAAGGGCGTTTGTGTGTAGTGGAACCAGTCCCTGTATAACAGGGAAGGGCATTTGTGTGTAGTGGAACCAGTCCCTGTATAACAGGGAAGGGCATTTGTGTGTAGTGGAACCAGTCCCTGTATAACAGGTGAAAGGCATTTGTGTGTAGTGGAACCATTCCCTCCATAACAGATGAAGGGCATTTGTGTGTAGTGGAACCAGTCCCTGTATAACAGGTGAAAGGCATTTGTGTGTAGTGGAACCAGTCCCTGTATAACAGGGAAGGGCATTTGTGTGTAGTGGAACCATTCCCTCCATAACAGGTGAAAGGCATTTGTGTGTAGTGGAACCATTCCCTCCATAACAGGTGAAAGGCATTTGTGTGTAGTGGAACCATTCCCTCCATAACAGGTGAAAGGCATTTGTGTGTAGTGGAACCATTCCCTCCATAACAGGTGAAAGGCATTTGTGTGTAGTGGAACCAGTCCCTGTATAACAGGGAAGGGCATTTGTGTGTAGTGGAACCAGTCCCTGTATAACAGGGAAGGGCATTTGTGTGTAGTGGAACCAGTCCCTGTATAACAGGTGAAAGGCATTTGTGTGTAGTGGAACCAGTCCCTGTATAACAGGGAAGGGCATTTGTGTGTAGTGGAACCATTCCCTCCATAACAGGTGAAAGGCATTTGTGTGTAGTGGAACCATTCCCTCCATAACAGGTGAAAGGCATTTGTGTGTAGTGGAACCAGTCCCTGTATAACAGGGAAGGGCATTTGTGTGTAGTGGAACCAGTCCCTGTATAACAGGGAAGGGCATTTGTGTGTAGTGGAACCATTCCCTCCATAACAGGTGAAAGGCATTTGTGTGTAGTGGAACCAGTCCCTGTATAACAGGGAAGGGCATTTGTGTGTAGTGGAACCAGTCCCTGTATAACAGGGAAGGGCCTTTGTGTGTAGTGGAACCAGTCCCTGTATAACAGGTGAAAGGCATTTGTGTGTAGTGGAATCAGTCCCTGTATAACAGGGAAGGGCATTTGTGTGTAGTGGAATCAGTCCCTGTATAACAGGGAAGGGCATTTGTGTGTAGTGGAATCAGTCCCTGTATAACAGGGAAGGGCATTTGTGTGTAGTGGAATCAGTCCCTGTATAACAGGGAAGGGCATTTGTGTGTAGTGGAATCAGTCCCTGTATAACAGGTGAAAGGCATTTGTGTGTAGTGGAACCAGTCCCTGTATAACAGGGAAGGGCATTTGTGTGTAGTGGAACCAGTCCCTGTATAACAGGGAAGGGCATTTGTGTATGGTGGAGCCATTCCCTCCATAACAGATGAAGGGCATTTGTGTGTAGTGGAACCAGTCCCTGTATAACAGGGAAGGGCATTTGTGTATGGTGGAGCCATTCCCTCCATAACAGATGAAGGGCATTTGTGTGTAGTGGAACCAGTCCCTGTATAACAGGGAAGGGCATTTGTGTGTAGTGGAACCAGTCCCTGTATAACAGGGAAGGGCATTTGTGTGTAGTGGAATCAGTCCCTGTATAACAGGGAAGGGCATTTGTGTGTAGTGGAACCAGTCCCTGTATAACAGGTGAAAGGCATTTGTGTGTAGTGGAATCAGTCCCTGTATAACAGGTGAAAGGCATTTGTGTGTAGTGGAATCAGTCCCTGTATAACAGGGAAGGGCATTTGTGTGTAGTGGAACCAGTCCCTGTATAACAGGGAAGGGCATTTGTGTATGGTGGAGCCATTCCCTCCATAACAGATGAAGGGCATTTGTGTGTAGTGGAACCAGTCCCTGTATAACAGGGAAGGGCATTTGTGTATGGTGGAGCCATTCCCTCCATAACAGATGAAGGGCATTTGTGTGTAGTGGAACCAGTCCCTGTATAACAGGTGAAAGGCATTTGTGTGTATTGGAACCAGTCCCTGTATAACAGATGAAGGGCATTTGTGTATGGTGGAGCCATTCCCTCCATAACAGATGAAGGGCATTTGTGTGTAGTGGAACCAGTCCCTGTATAACAGGGAAGGGCATTTGTGTGTGGTGAAAGCTTTCCCTTCATAACAGGTGAAGGGCATCTGTATGTGGTAGAACCATTCGCTCTATAACAGATGAAGGGTATCTATGTGTGATGGAACCTTTCGCTCCATAACAAGTGAAGGGCATCTGTATGTGATGGAACCATTCCGTCTATAACAAGCGAAGGACACAAATGTTTGTGCCAGAACTATTCTATCCGTAACAGGTGAAGGGGTTAAGAAATGCCAGTGCAGTTTCTCTCCAAGTCTCATTTCGTATTTTTGTAATTGGGTCTCTCATTACTGCAGCAGCTGCAGCTGTAACATTCTCGTGGAAGAAACCTTAAAGGTTGCTTTGTTCTTTCCAAAATAAACACCTAATTGAAACTAGTTTGTAGTAACATACATAATGTATGACCTCAGAATGAGATTTTAACGAGCTAGTGTAAGTAATTGTATTTGCTTCTTTTGTTTTAGCATCATTGTCATTACAATTATGAATCAATACACTTGTATAATAGATATATGGGACTTTAAATTTCACACAACAAATTTCAGTAGTATTAGCAGCTTAGACTACAATGGTAAAGAGTGCAGAGTTTGGGTTGGCCTTGTTATCTTTATGGTTGGTTATTCATTGTATTATGAGCAATGGAACAACATAGTCGAGTGCAAAGCAACAGAATGATATGTACATAATATCAGCAGCAGAAGACAAAAACCTTGTTATTTGGATTGGGTTTTGCCTACATTTTCACCACAAAAATGTTTGAGCCCTTTGATAAATGCATTTGAATGTATACAGTTATTATAATATTGGCACAATTGGTACCTTTACCATGTGCATTGAACAACAAAACTGAATTGTTTTCATGACAGTCCCAATGGCAATCCTAGACTTCTTATCTGGACGGCTTTGTTTCTGGTTTATAATAATATAGATTAACTCTATGAGCAGTATTTCACATAATCACATTTATTTTTGCTGCAGTATTGCCATGTACTGGAGGTACGTAAGAACAAATTTTGATAGAATCAGTTTGTGGAATTTGAACATTCATCAAGCAGTGTCTATTTTTTTTATAATAGATCCCACTTATTAAGTGTGTAAGTGCATTTAATCTTTAATAGTTCAGCTGCAGGGCTAATTTCATGATTAAATGACTAAAATGATCTGTCACAGCTGATCTAGCAATCCCTTTGTATGTAATATTTAAAAAATGCTGCTTCATTGTAGTTTCTAAATTACGTTAGTTTTTCAAGTGTAAGGTTGGTGACAATTACAGTTAAATTTATAAGATAAATTGGTTTTCTTGCCTATTTACTTATAGTAGGTGGAGGAAATATTGCATTCCAGCAAAAATGTTATATCAAGATTGTGTAAGCATGTCAGAGTGAGCAGCAAAACTTAACAACAACAAAATACCAAACTTTTTGGATTCAATTAAGGTGGGTTAGAACTAGTACATCACTCATTTTACTGATTTTGACATGTTTTTGGAAACAGTTGTTCCCAGAGGCATCATTTAGGGGGTCAAATAACCCCTAAGTTATGAGAAACGATTAGGCTATTATTACTATATCAAAAGAAAAATTATGACAACTGTACTTTTAATACAAATATTTCACATTTATTAAATAAATGTTTCTTTTCTTTTGGACTTGATGTGTCGTTAAAATTCACATTAAAATTTGAGAAACTACTTCAACCCCCCCCCCCCAAGCAGATGCTGGTATTCCTATCATAAAAATCTGATGTGTTACACTCACATGACTTCCTCTACTCTTGTACAAACTATTTTTACAAACGCTTATTCTCCACCTACTTCATCTTAATCGAGATGTTAATCTTATTGCTAATTTTCTTGTAGATGTAAGGGGAATATATATTTACAAGGGCAATATAGAAATACAGTAGCCTTTAAGCTCATACATATCTCTTAATAGCTGGTTGCTAGGTGCAGCACCATTCCCTTTCCCACAGATTAATACTCTTTGCATATCCAAGACAAAAAAATGAATAACGAATTCCCATTTTAGAAAATAAGTATTGAAAAATTTAAGGGAATAACAAGCAATATCTAGACAATGGTTCACTCAACAAAAAAAAATGTATATGACATAAATTGGGTATTTTAATGCGATCTACATTTTTTATGTAGTAAACTTTTGTCTATCTCTTATGGTTTACCAGTTATGCAAAAGTCGTTCACAATGGAGAATACTTTTGGAGACATTCCCAGAAAATTCAAGATATACATTTTATTTGATATGAAAATATCTTAAACCTATGATATTTTAATCAAAATCGTTAGAGCCATTTTTGAGAAAATTAAACTTTTCGAAAAATCTTACATGTAAAGGGTAATCTGGGGTGGGGGGATTTTCTTGAAAACCTTTGTGTCACATCTCTGGAAGATACTGAACCTAAATACCAAGTTTGGTGTTTATCCGACTTCGTTTCTGAGTTATGCTGTTCACAGACAGACACACACACGGCCATGTTTCCAAAAATGCCTTTTTTGGATTCAGGGTGTCTCAAAACATGTATTTCCGGTGAAATCTCGGTATCAAGTTTTTGGGTGGAATACAATACTTCCCCTACTTACTGTACGTAGTAGAGAAAGTAAAAAGGTACTGTGTATTATGAGAGTGAAATTCACCTCCAGAAGGAACTTGGTGGGTGCAGATGCTGGTATTGCTATCATAAAAAGGTACTGTGTATTATGGGAGTGAAATTCACCTCCAGAAGGAACTTGGTGGGTGCAGATGCTGGTATTGCTATCATAAAAAGGTACTGTGTATTATGGGAGTGAAATGCACCTCCAGGAGGAAGTTGGTGGGAGCAGATCCTGGTATTGCTATCATAAAAAGGTACTGTGTATTATGGGAGTGAAATTCACCTCCAGAAGGAACTTGGTGGGTGCAGATGCTGGTATTGCTATCATAAAAAGGTACTGTGTATTATGGGAGTGAAATGCACCTCCAGGAGGAAGTTGGTGGGAGCAGATCCTGGTATTGCTATCATAAAAAGGTACTGTGTATTATGGGAGTGAAATGCACCTCCAGAAGGAACTTGGTGGGAGCAGATGCTGGTATTGGTATCATCAAAAGGTACTGTGTATTATGGGAGTGAAATGCACCTCCAGGAGGAAGTTGGTGGGAGCAGATGCTGGTATTGCTATCATAAAAAGGTAACTGTATATTATGGGAGTGAAATGCACCTCCAGGAGGAACTTGGTGGGAGCAGATGCTGGTATTGCTATCATAAAAAGGTAACTGTATATTATGGGAGTGAAATGCACCTCCAGAAGGAACTTGGTGGGAGCAGATGCTGGTATTGGTATCATCAAAAGGTACTGTGTATTATGGGAGTGAAATGCACCTCCAGGAGGAACTTGGTGGGAGCAGATCCTGGTATTGGTATCATCAAAAGGTACTGTGTATTATGGGAGTGAAATGCACCTCCAGGAGGAACTTGGTGGGAGCAGATGCTGGTATTGCTATCATAAAAAGGTACTGTGTATTATGGAGTGAAATGCACCTCCAGGAGGAACTTGGTGGGAGCAGATGCTGGTATTGCTATCATAAAAAGGTAACTGTATATTATGGGAGTGAAATGCACCTCCAGGAGGAACTTGGTGGGAGCAGATGCTGGTATTGCTATCATAAAAAGGTAACTGTATATTATGGGAGTGATATGCACCTCCAGAAGGAACTTGGTGGGAGCAGATTCATCAACTGTGGGCTGTATCTCAAAATGAAGACTTTGATTAATAAGATACTTACATTAGTATCAATGTCTGGGTGTAACATAAGACATAGGCAAAATGTGCACGACAATCTCATCATTTCAGAGCTATTCGTTGTTTTGGTTGTTTGTCATTTTTTAAAGTGCTGCTACCATTTGGTTGTTTCTCAGAATATAATGAAAAAAAATGGAAGTTGAAAGTCCTGGGCGCAATCCTCACTGGCAGGTTTACAAGGGGTGGGCCTTTCGATGTTTTCCTTTAAGTTTATAAAGGACCTTTCATACATAAACCATTGGTTAAAATGTTTATTCCATTCACACAACTCAGTCTTGTATGTCGTATATAAGTCCTGTTATCATTTTGTTTAACTCAGGAATTGTTATAGAGCTCTGCACAGCTGGTCCAAATAGGTTATACTGTAGCACAAGGCTCGGACCCTGTTGCCTGCAGTGTCTCAGGTTCGATTTTTGGTGCAAAGATGGGGAGCCTGGTAAGGGATGCTCTCAGGTCCTTGTGATGAATTGAAGAGCACTTTACAAAACTAGTGGTGGCTAAGGTCCTGAAATCCTTACTGACGACATGCCATCCCTGGCTGGAGGCAGGGAGGATGAGTTTGGCCAAAGTCAGCATTTGCTATTTATTACTACTACTATAGATATGTGCAATCAGAGATAATTGTGCTAAACATTGCAAACCAAACATTATGATAAATTAATGTTTTTGTCTTCATTTTCCCATTAAATGGAAAAGTTTTTGTTATTTTTTATTTTCTCAAAAATGCTGTTATATTTTAATTCAAATATATATATATATATATATATATATATATATATATATATATATGACATATAAATTTATTTTTCTTTAAGCCTGTCAAGCCAGGGCAAAGTCCAAGTGCTTCACTCAAACCCATGCCATTGTACTGCTTATGTTTTCCTCACACATACAACTCTCGAACATATCCATAAGATAAGCTGAAAATGGCTTCTTGTCCGATTGCTGGGGTAGCTGCCCCTTCCTAGTACCCATAACAATGAGTTCAGTGAGATGCTTGTGGGATTCCCAGACCTCATTCACTTGACTGTATTATGAAGCAAGCTTCTCCCAGCATCCTGAGGACAAGCATCCATGCTCTTCCCATTATTATGTCTAATTCAGTAGCTTTAGTTTTATTTTTCATTTTTTTTTTCATTCTGGATTTAAGATTTAAAAAATATCTGATGTGATACATTCACATCACTTTCTCTACTCTCTATTGTTTATTAGTGGGTATGCAAACTACTCTTGCCAAAGTTCATTTTTCTATTACATTTTAATCCAAATAAACCTTTACATAAACAGCTACATTACACATTTTGTTATAGAGAACAGCGATAGTCAAATGTTTAACAACTGGACGCTATATGCTGGCCTTAAAATTCATACTGTTTCCATGACATGGCGAGAAACAACTGAATGTTGAAAGGCTTTAAAAACATGACAACAATTCGAACTTTTAATAACGGATGTCCCGGAAAAGGCTCATCCACAAAAAAAAAATTGTTTGAAATAAATTGTGTTTTAAAGAGATCTACATTTTTTTTTAGTATGTTTCCGTCTATCGCTCAACGTTTACCCCTCATTCAAGATTATACAAAATTCCTTCCGAAGAGGACTTCACAAGCTATTCTCAGAAAATTCACTAGTTCCTGAGGTTGCGGGTTTAAACCCGGCGGAGGGCGATGGATTTTTTCGGGCCTAAAAATCCTTAGCATGGCTTCCTTCGGAAGGGAAGTAAAGCCGGTGGTACCGTGTCGTAGATTTACGGCACGTAAAAGAACCTCAAGCCTGAGGTTTTTTCGGGCCTAAAAGTCCTTAGCATGGCTTCCTTCTGAAGGGAAGCAAAGCCAGTGGTCTCGTATCGTAGATTTACGGCACGTAAAAGAACCTCAAGCCTGAGGTTTTTTCGGGCCTAAAAGTCCTTAGCATGGCTTCCTTCGGAAGGGAAGCAAAGCCAGTGGTCTCGTATCGTAGATTTACGGCACGTAAAAGAACCTCAAGCCTTAGGTTTTTTCGGGCCTAAAAGTCCTTAGCATGGCTTCCTTCTGAAGGGAAGTAAAGCCGGTGGTCTCGTATCGTAAATTTACGGCACGTAAAAGAACCTCAAGCCTGATAAACAGGCCTCTGAACAAAATTACCGGTCTTTCACGCCCAATATAGAATGGGACGCTAAGGACCACGGCAGTGTCTATAAATTTAATTTTTCAGAAAATTCAAGATATAGGCACGTTTTATTTGTTATGTAAATATCTTTAATATGTTGTATTTTAATAAGAATCGTTATAGCCATTTTTTTAGAAAATAAAAAATTTCGAAAAACCTTGGACGTATAGGATAGTTTAGCGTGGGGAAGATTTTGTTGAAAACCTTCGTGTCGCATCCTTGGAAGGTACTGAACTCGCCATAAATACACAGTTTGATATTTATATGGCTTTGTTTTTGGGTTAGCTTTCCAGAAACACAACACACACATGGATCTCTTTCCAAACATGGCTTTTTTTAAATCCAGGGACCTCAAAACACGTATCCAGTGAAATCTTAATATTGAATTTTTGGGTGAAATGCAATACCTTCTCTAACTACTATGTGCGCGGTAGTCTGATGTGTTGCATTCACATGACTTTCTCTGCCCTCTAGCGCTTATTAGTGGGAAGTTTATTTTCCCGTCTTCTTCAGTTTAATCGAGATAACACTTTCCGGAAACAGCTGCATTACACATTTCGTTATAAATACAAAGTGAATAGCGATAGTCAAATGTTTAACAACTGGACGCTATGTACTGGCCTTAAAATTCCATGCTCTCTGCGTACAATCGCGAGAAACAACTGAATATCGAAATGACAAAGTATTGAACAATTCGAATCGTTAATAACGTATATCTCGGAAATGGCTAATGCAAAAAAACAAAACTTATTTAAAATAGTGTATTTTAAAGACATCTAGTGTTTTTTATAGTGCGTTTTCGTGTATCGGTTAAGGTTTATCAGTTATACAAGTTTATACAAAATTTCTTCCGAATGAAGTGTATTTCACCGTCTATTCCCAGAAAATTCAAAATATACCATTTATTTGTAATGCAGATATGTTTAATATATGGTATTTTAATAAAACTCGTTAGAGCTATTTTTTCAGAAAATAAAAAATTTCCAAAAGTGTTCTACATAAAGGGTAGTTTGTGGTTGGATTTGTTTGGCATTTTTGGAAGGTACTGAACGCAAATACCAAGTTTTGTATTTATCCTAATTTTTATGTTTTGAGTTATGCTGTTCACACAGACACGCGAACCTTTTTCTAAAAGAGTTTTATTTTAATTCAGGGGGCCTTGGAACGTATTTCCGGTGAAATCTTGGAATCGAATTTTGGGATGGAATGCAATACCTTCTCTGCCTACTACGTAGAGAAAGTAAAAACCAGACCAATTACAAACTTGGTGTATAAGTTCATGAACTTCTAGGGATGCTCAAGAAAATCTCCCGACCCCAAACAAACCAACATGGAAACATCTTCCTAAGTTTTTATTTTCTCAAAAATGGCGCTTAACGATTTTAATTATGACAAATCATATGCATATCTTGAATTCTCTTAAAATAGCCTGTAAGTTATTAACAACCTGCAGCAGAAATTATACAGCTGGGCGTAGTCTAGCATAACACATTACAAATATTCCTCCACGAGTCTAGTGACACATGTAAATTAGTTTCACCTAGCGAAAATACTTCTAACCAAATAGTAGAGCGCCGCACTAGCGCGAGTTTATGGTACTACTTGCTTCTGAAAATCTAGCCAGAATCGAATTGCCGGTGGTTCAAATAGGTGTATAATTCAAATAAAAGTGTAAACCGAAAACTGTCAAGTAATTTTCGATTTTGGACGAATAATTGATACTAAGGTGTATAATTGGCTACCCTGAACCTAAAGAATTGTGTTTTAATGGCGTGAAACGTAAAACAATCTAATGTGAACATTCACATCACTTTTTCTACCCATTAAAATTCAGGTTATAATTATAATATTCATATAAATTAATACGAAATAAGCAATAAATGCAACATGTGCAACCTTTATTCACATGTTTATATCAGAACCATCGAGGAATAAACACTTTGCTATGTGTTTGATGTCTTTGCATAATACCACTAGAAACAAATAACTGGTGACTAAGCATAACTAATGGAAAATTGCAACAAAAAGCAGCTTATATGTCTGAAACAATTGATCTCGCAAATATTTTCTTAAAGACATAAAGTGCACATTTCAAAGAAATCTAGATTTTTGCTGTAGTGTTTATGCATCTCTTAAGATTTCAAAGTTCAACGAGAATGAACAGGACTTTATAGACAATTCCTAGAACACTCCCATGCCAATATCTCAATCACAATCGTTAGTCATGTTTAAGATGGGATAAATATGGCGAAATCTTCGATTCGTATCCTTGGAAGATGCTGGACTTATATATCAACTCTTCGTTTTTGAGTTTTCTGTTCACAGACACACACGCGTGCCGATCTTTTTCTAAAAATGTGTTTTTTTATTCAGGGAGCTTCAGAACGCGTATTTTTGGCGAAATCTCATGATGGAATCTTTGTGCGGAATGCAATGCTTCCCCTACTTTCGGTAAGCAATAGAGGAAGAAAATTTCTAAATGCTTTAAATGTAATACAAATTATATTCAACCACACACACTTATAAATGCTTCATAAAAACGATTACCTACACAGAACTTTACTTTAAAATCTTTCCCTATTACCAGCTCCTCACGACGTTATTTTTTTATTATTCCGAGTTTTAGAAAAATGCTGCATAACAAAAGTACCTAAATAAGCGTAACGTTTCTCACAAGTTTTTACTAATTTCAATTGGATTAATATTGTGACCACGTGCCCGAAGATGATCCCACATTATGTGAGACTATGCCAGCCCCCTTTACCTGTCCGCCTGAATTTTAGTGCATACGGCCGGCACCTTTAAGAACAAACTTTGTGTGCGCTCCCCGCCCTTCTGAAAATTTCTCCAACGGCAAAGTTGAGAAGCCGCCCCATCGAGAACTTTCTTGCGAAGCTATATAAGGGGAATTACAGGGGCGATGTCCTCGGCTTCGCTTCGAGACTCCGCAGTGGTAACATCACTACGCCTCGCCGAGAACATCGAAATGGGGAAGAGGAGAAAACGTCGTGCCGCTGAGGATTCCACCGCTGCTTCCCCGGCTCCGGCCGGCAGCTTCACCGGCATCCGCCGGGAAGGCTGCCTCGGCGCCACCGCTGACCGGGCCCAGCTACGCTTCGGCTGCTGCCTCACCCGGTCGCATTGCTACTCAACCGGTTGATGAACTTCGACCGCCACAGGTTGCCACTAGCCCTGTATCTCCTACACAGGGCTGTACAACGCCACCGCCTGCCGCTGACTTACCGCCACTGGTGAGTCCACTGTCGCCGCAGACGCAACCTCCTTCAGATGGCCGCCACAGCGTTATCATATGTGGAGTGCCTAGGGATCTTCCAGTGCACTACGTGCTGGATGCCGCAAGGCACCACTGGCGCTCGGCTATTCGGGCCTCCCGGATAACCTCTCCCAGAGGACCAACACCGCTGGTACGCCTCCATCTGGGTTCCGCCTCGGACGCTCAGGCGGCCTTGCGAACAAGCCTGCCTCTTCTCGGGCAGTGTTTGCGTGTCGAGGCAAGCAGGAGTGAACGTCCGGTACCCTGCCGCCGCTGTTGTGCCTTCGGTCATTCAGCGGAGGCATGCCACACCGCACCTCGGTGCCACTACTGCGGGGCAGGTTGTCTGACGGCAAACTGCGTCGCCCACGACCTTCGCCGACGACGCCGATTCTGCGCCACCTGCTCCGGGCATTCGCACTTTACAGGGCAAGCTCAGTGCCCCCTGTACCCTCGGAGTAAGCAACCAGCTGGACCAGCTGTGACGACAACCACACATCCGCCTCCGCCGACGACGCCCAGTGAAAGGGCCAAGCCTCAACGAACAGCTCCTGGCTCCACTCAACCAGATCTACAAGCCACGCTGGCTGCAATGCAGTCCACATTTCAGGACTTCACCTCACGCCTCGCTGAGCTACTCTGTGCAACCAACACGCGCCTTGCGGCCGTGGAGGCCAAGCAGCGGACCTATGCGAGAGCAATTTTCGCCCTCACATTGAAGATCACAGAGCTACAAAGTGAAGATACGATTCTCGCATCGGTCTAGCGCAAGCTGGAACGCATCGAGGCCCATCTTGTCGAACCAGACGACGCTGAGGATGGATGCGACAACCGATCCACGCGACTTGGGGCCCTTCAGGCTTCAGTTGATGGACTTCGAGAGCTCCAGACCGAAGCCAACAACCACATCTCCAAATCCAAAATAGAGCTACAAGGCACAGTGAAATACAACGAGTTCCAGAGTGACATCAACACACTCAGCTACACAATAAGAAGAATCTTCAAGGAAGAACTCCGCCTGCTTAGGCAGCTACAAGACTCCGATTCAAAGGACTGGCCGGACGCTGCTCCTAGAGCCCGCTCTAGGCAACACAAGCACTACTGAACAATACCACACACCACTCACCGCGGGGCCATGCAGGGCTTTGCCCAGCTTGCTTACTGCCACATTTTCCTTCTCACACTTTTCCTTCTTAAATCACCTTCAAATTCCCAAGGGTGCAAGTAGGGCCTCGGTCATGCTTGCGTCCTGGCACCTTCCTTCACCCGGCTTAGGCTACGCCTGCCGAACAATCTATCACCTTGAATCCGCAGGTGCTTAATGCGGTACTGCCTCACCTTCACTCCTGACTTTTCCCTTTCCGGTGGAGGAGTTTTTAGTGGGTATGCCGATCATTCGGTGAGTCCCACACTCTCAGTCTCGACTCCCATCGGGGCTGAGGTCAGTGATTAAATCATTTTTTCCTCCACTCGAAAAAAAACAAAAAACAAAAAAAGATGCCCTCTGCTTCACGGACCCAAGCCCTGGAGCAAGTACTCTGAGCATGCAGCGTGCCAGTTCCACTGCTTTAGGACAACCGTCACTCAGCTTACCAACCATGACACCACCGAAGCAATAGAATCCATCCATGGACAACTCTGGAGAATAGAAAGCAACCAAACCGCAATCATCACCGCCCAAACAGAATAAGTAACGCCCATCTCAGCACTTCTTCTTCACTCCTCCAACACCGCCCCCCCCCAAGACAACGGATAACCGAACACCTGCGCCGCACGCAGCTGCAGGAACTCTCCCCCGTCAACGTCCTGCAGAGAGAGAGCTGAGACAATGCGGTTGCTGGTACCTTCAAGCACTTGGGTGCACAGTTTGATGCTCTTCCCCAGGCAGTGACTGGGATGTAGCCTGCCACACGCAGCAGCACCTTTAGTAACAGGGGTGCATTCGCGGGACCCCACTACTTCCCTCCAAAAAGTTGTTGTTTAGAGAGAGCGCGCAGACAAAAACTGAGCAGTGAGAAGTTAGACTACGCTGAGCGATGAAAACAAGTTCTTGGGCAGCAATTTTTAAGAAGTGATACACTTAGATGTATAGTTCCAATATCGCTTTGTGTGCTGTCATGTTTTAATTCATTATGAATACCAACATGAAAATAATGGTTTGCAAAACAATATGAATGTATGTTGCATAGGGGCGTCACATATGGGGGACGGAGGGAGGTAGGTGAGGTCAGTTGCCCCCTAACTTACGCTACTGATTATTATTGCTCTACGAAAAGGAAACTTTACTTTTAATACAAGTACTTCACATTAAAGAAATAAAAGATTATTTTCTTTTAGGCTGCTGCAGTCCCTTCCACTTTTTCCAACTGCTACTTTCCATAGATGTTCTCTCTATTCAGTCCGCCACCACATTAACTGCTCCATTAGTTCTTGAAGAATGCCATGTCATGTTCCTATTTTTTTTTGCCGTAGTATTGCGATAAAAAAGTATAACTTGAGATATTGATAGCTTAATTTCAAAACTACGAGTCTGCTAAATGTTAATTGTTTTGTTATTACATTCATTAAAAGGTGTGGCACTTACAAACTTTGAAAACGTCTCCTGGAAAATTTACAAGTTTTGAATTACTATGATCACCTTGCAGTGACGGCTGTCTATAAAAGCATATGAACAGTAATTTCTGACACCTTGGGGATTTATTGGTTATTACTTTCTCTATTACGTATAGTAAGTAGGGGAAGTATTGTATTCCAACCAAAAATTCGATACCGAGATTTCATTGGAAATATGTTTTGAGACCCCCTGAATCCAAAAAAAGCATTTTTGGAAACATGTCCGTGTGTGTGTGTGTATATCTGTGAACAGGATAACTCAGAAACAAACAGTCGAATAAACACCAAACTTGGTATTTAGGTTCAGTATCTTCCAGAGATGCGACAAGGTTTTCAAGAAAATCCCCCCACCCCAGATTTTCCTTTACATGGAACACTTTTCGAAAATTTTAATTTTCTCAAAAATGGCTGTAACGATTTTGATTAAAATATCATATGTTTAAGATATTTTCATGACAAATGAAATGTATTTTTCGAATTTTCTCGGAATGTTTCCAAAAGTATTCTTCATTGTGAACGACTTTTGCATAACTTGTAAACCATAAGAGATAGACAAAATTTTACTACACAAAAAATGTAGATCGCGTTAAAATACACAATTTATGTCATACATTTTTTTGAGTGAACCATTTCGAGATATTGCTTGTTATTCCCTTAAATTTCCCAATACTTTTTCTCAAATGGGAATTCGTTATTCATTTTTTATGTCCTGGACATACAAAAGAATGGAATGGGCCACATAGCAGCCAGCTCTTAAAATATTTGACTATCGCTTAAATACTACCATATTCCCCTGGCACCTACAAGAAAATTAGCAATAAAATTAATATCTCCATTATATGGCATATGGAGAATAAGCGTTTGTAAAAATAGTTTGTCCAAGAGTAGAGAAAGTCATGTGAGTGTAACACATCAGATTTGTTTTCTTTGAATGCTGTTAAACGTAACGTGTATGCGGTAATTTAAAATCTGTGGTGTTTAAATCCACCGCACTATTCCTCTAAATTCTATGAAAGGTGGCGGTAGCACATCTTGACTTGTGGAGGTCTTACTTCTGCACGTTTTAGTAGCTTCTGGGCATGCGCAACTGCTATAGTGCAATTAACTTGTGGTACCTTGATCATGGTACAAATGCATACTTGAAGTCTGCACCATATCAGCGTCCAAACTTCTCGAGGACTCTGTTTCCATACCATCACTACAATTTTATATGAATACCACTAGGTGGTAGCACACTACGGCAGAGGTACTATGTACACGGGCGCGGTTTCTCCCAACTACAATTTAATTTACACATTGCGTTCTTGCCCTAAGACGCTGTACTTAATTATATACGCAACAGACATCCATAAAACAAGTTCTGTTTCGTCAGGCAAGTTATGTATTATTGTTGTTAGCTAGTGCAGTTGTATAAATCTGTTATAACCATAAGCATTATGCAATAAATGGTATTGCATAATGCACATTTTCAAGGCTATCTGGATGTAAAATGTTGCGAAATGTCCAAAATATATACTTACTAGCCGCAACTACACTATTGTAATGAATGAGCAATATCTTACTGATACAGACCTCGTGTAATAACTGAACAGCACAGAAGAAAAGGGATGAGGGTCAATGTTTTGCCAACAACAAACTATTGAGTTGTTCAAATTGTTTTATACATTGCTGTTATATTATTTTGGTGATGGTATTAACAGCACCAAAAGAGTCGGAGAGTACAGTGTTTGTAGTGTTTAACCCTGTTCTTACTACAGACGTTGGACACTGATAATGCATGAAGTAAAATGATAATTGGGAAAGGAACTAGGAGAGATTCAGGGCCTAAATTTACGCAACACCACCTAGAGCAGTGATCGTCAAATCCCGATCGCGAACTACTACAGAGAAGCCAAAAAACTACGAACCGGCTGCGCGGTGTTTTTCCTGTACGCGTCCTCGGCGCACGTTGCCGTCTGCTGCTATCATAGAAAGGCGCGGATGAAACCATACATTTTTAAAACTACTTTTAAAGGCTTTACTTGCCAACTTTATGAAAGGAGATGCTGAAACTGGTCACCGTCGTCTATACATTTTTGGCACCTCTTTAGGAAACTATCCATCAATTTTTTTCGAGTCAGTATTTGAAGCCCGTGCATATAAAAATACAATTTTGCCCCCTTTTTTTTACAAAATTAACAGACAGGGGACGTGATTTTGCCTTTTTTTCCAGCAAGACTGCAACAGCTCATACGGCCAATATTTCGATGAGAAGAATTGAAAGTGTGTTTGAGGACAGAGCTATTAGTAGAGATTTGTGGTCCCCTCGGTCCCCCGACCTAATCTCCTGCGATTTCTACCTCTGTGTTACTTAAAACATAAAGTGTACAAGACAAACCTACACACCATGGAAGAATTAAAACAAAATATCCGCTAGGAAATTGTCAGCATTTCTCAACGTGAACTGCTGCGAGTTTCATCCGCGCCTTTCTATGATAGCGGCAGACGGCAACGATCGCCGAGGACGCGGGCAGGAAAAACACCGCGCTGCCGGTTCGTAGTTTTTAGGCTCTCTTTAGTAGCCCGCGGAGACATTTTCGGTAGATCACGGTAACGCTCAGATTGGCTAACCTGGAGTTGCTCCACTGAGCTCAGACCGCACTCAGAACAACTGCTTGTTTCTCCCGTGCAACTACCATTGTCAGTCAAGAATACTACCAGCCTAGTTGATTGTGTAGTGTGAGGTTATGCACGTTATGTTTTTTTTATGTGTGTATCAGACGGATAATGTGATTTACGTATTGATACTAACCCAGTTTGTTCTAATGATGGTGTGTTCAAGCAAAAAACTTATCAATTTTATTCGGAATGGGAAACGGATTACTTCTTTATCCAGGTAAAGTGTGTGTTTACTTTGTTATGCAAGCGCATCACTTGCGAAGAAAGGGAACATCGAACGTCACTTCACTCAGGGGATTGTAAAGGATTTCCCACTGGATTCTGCTCTGAGGAAAGAAAAGCTAAGACAGCTAAAATCCAAACTTAATGCTCAACAATGAACTTTTTCAAAACCATTAGACAAGAATAAAGCAGCAACGGAGGCGTCATTCCGAGTTTCAAAAATTAATTGCCATTGAATAAGAAACCGCACGAAAACGGTGAATTAATAAAACTGCGTTTTTGTAAGCTGCAAATTCATTATTTGATAGTTTAAAAAATAAAACAGATAATTTCTGCTATTACATCTGTACAGCTTTCTGCAAATACAGTAATGAGGAGGGTTTGAGTATTTGGATGATGTATTATTTTTATACTAGACATAAGTACATAAATATTAAATTTTGAGAAATGTACTTAAAATATGTACATATTATTGTTACATGACAAGTCGCCATTTTACCAGCGTAAAGCTGATTTTATGTAAATGCAAATGTGACAATAAATTGAATTGAATTGAATTGAGGTTATGAGTTCTGACGTCACTTCATAACTTAAAACTCACTTTGATCGCTGCAGCTATTTCTTCTTACAAATTGAATCGACTGATATAGTTGATGCAGCTCATTTGGCGGTTTTCGCAAGAATGGCTCTTGATAATTTCGAAATAAGAGAGGAGCTGGCAAAGATTATACCACTAACAGAACAGAACATTTTTTTGCAGTACCTAAAAGTAATTTGGTCGCAGTGTCATAGCAGACTATTCTACCTCCGCAGAATCAAGACCAAAATATTAAACAGTCTACGATTAATAATAATAAAATGCACTTGTTACTCACAGTTAATCCTGAATGTTTTCTTGCAGCATTCTTCCTAGCGAAGTCATCCACTAGCACATCAACATTTAGTGTGCGTGCTCTTTCCACTTCAGTGCTTAGGGAAGACAAACGCTCGTGCGTCAATGAACTGTGCTCATGCTTCTTAATTAGGTTTAATTTTGAGAAAGACATTTCTGCTGAAGCCACTGTCACTGAGAGAGTTAGAAATAATTATGTGATGTTTTACAAGGATTAGGTCTGCTGTTTCACTTTTCTTACCTTTGGCATCACTCTGAAGTACATTACGGACTATGAGTAGTTGGTGCTGGTCAAATATCAAGTGGCTACAAGTTTTTTCTGCAATTGAATGAAGTTCACTGTCACTACTATCCACAACACTTGAACTTTTCAGTGATGTCCATCATGCTTTTAAACCTGAGTTGTAATTGACCTAACACAGTATCCAAATAACTATAGAGCACATTAACTTTGAAATACTGTTCGGGATCATTCAGCCTTTCATCCTCACACAACTCATTGAAAAACTTCTTTGCTTTAATTGTGCGTTTTCTTGCAAAACCGCATTCGATTCCCCAGGTGTTTGCCATCTCTTCGACGACTTCTTTTACTTTCTTAAAGCAATTTCTAAATTGCTGAAGCGAAGTAAATGCTTTGTCCAGAATTTTGTAACCCTCTCTACGCCTTCATTAGGCGACTGCATTTTTTTGACACGATATTGGTAGTTTCTAACACTTTGCTCTGTACTACGGTCTGAACCACAAACTCGTAAGCTTCCATTTGTTTTCTTAAGGGAGTTGCTTCGTTACACTCATCTGAATTTTTAGAGGTTACTATTATATTGCTTAAAGCCCTCATATCTCGATAACGGAAACGAAGTATAACAAATCGTCATAAGTTGAAGACCATCTTCTTAGACATAGTCTTTTGAGAGTTGGGGTAATCATCAATGAAAAGGTGCACATGCACCTTTATTAGAAATGTGATTATAATTGTATTATTTCAGTTTCAAGTTCTAATTGCTTGGTGCTCAAACATGTTTGATGTTTTAAGATTATAGTTTAGTGCTGTTGAATGTAAAATTCCGATTGCCATTTCTTCTAACGGTTGCCATCTTTTAATACTGGAACTGAAAAACTATATGTTCTCTCAAGCCGACTGTAAAATAATGTTATTTGTGGTATCTTAGCCGTGTCTCTCTGGACTAAACTCAAGTTGTGGGCAGCACAATGTACACAATTGGCAGTCGGCTCCAGTCTTTTGATCCGCTCTTGCACTCCCGAGAACACTCCACTCATCACTTTCGCTCCATTGTAACCTTGATATCTACATTTTTGTATGGAATTTCCCTTCTTTTCAGTCGTCTCTAAAACTATAGTAACTATTTTTTTTTTGCACTTCCATCCGCAAATCTAAATCCTAGAAAACTTTCCTGAGTCATGAGCTCTACAGTCGTGTTATTTACTTCTTCTTTACCAAGGTGTATCGCAACATTAAACTCAGCTGTTCATGTTTCGTTACATCTTGGGTAGTATCCAATATCAAAGAATACAAGCAAGCCTCGTGTATTTCTGCAATTATCTCTTTTTCTATTTGTGAGAGACAGCATTTGAATCAGTTCATTTTGTATTTGGGAACTTAATTAGATTTTTTTCTTTTTCCCTTCTCATTCGTTAATCTACGCAAAATCGGAAATTCAATAGATGTATGATTCATCTGGTTTTTCTCTATGCCTCGAAAGGCCATATTACACATTGCTAAGGTTAGAGACACATCTATTCTCGCTATTTATTTAAAAAAGTTTAACTCAACCTTCATTTTAGATACTAGAAGTTCTCTCTCACATTACGTCGCATGCATGTGATAATAAACTCCGTGTTCTTTTATTTCTTTCCGTAACCCTTGCCAATCATTTATTCCATGATGAAGGAAAATGAGTAGCGCCAACAAGGTTCACAATATGCACGGCTTAATTTTTCTGAATAACATAGCGATTCGCGTGGTATTTTGCCATGTTGTATCATTTTACAATAATATGCAGAAGAGAAACATTTATTTTTTTCATCTCTAATAAAAGGACCTGATGGTTTCCAGGGGCCATAGCTTCTTCAAACCAACTTTGATTTCTTTATCAAAATGACCTCGATCAGTTGGGTTATTGCGAGATATATTTATATCATTTTCGATATTCGTCTGAGGAATGGAAGTCGAGGGGAAAACTTGTGCTACTTTCACAATTTAGTAACCCCTCTTCAGTATTATTGGAACCCGTGGAAACACAGGTGCTGTATTCACATGTAACTGACCCGCTCACGGAATTCCTGGAATTGTAGATTTCAGAAATGCCTAAATTTTCCATTTTCTTCAGTTTTTTATTGAAACACCTTGTCCACCTACTTTTATCAGTTAAAAATGTGAAGACATTTTGGAAGTTTCCTTACTAAGGCCTCCCTTTCTTTAGTTCTTTTTGTCGCTCCGCTAAGGTACACCTTACTAGACATATCAGTAAAAAAGAGTACTCAACTTATGAAATTAAAATATCTTGCTGGTTTATATAATTAATTTTCACAGTCAAAATAAGGCCTGTTTCACTTTTCATAATATTATTGATGTAGCAGTCCTACACTCACTCTTGCGCTACGTGAGATGACACGAGAGTTTGGTCATTGACCAGTAAATTCAAGTAACAATGAAGAAAATAGTTGTAACCACCACTTCCATCGTTTTGTTCCGCGCGGTAATGGTCTCGCCAGGTATATGGGTGTATGTTCGTGCCCGCGCGATGTAGGTATTTCCTTCCCAGAAGTACGTGGTGCTGATTAAACGTAATCAACAGTGCAATCAGAGCGTCTGGCGGTAAATACTGTTGTACTTGTTAGTGTATCCGCCTTTATAAGTGCATTCGGTTACAATACTATCTAATATTATGCCTCCCATTAGTTGGAAATTGAAAGAGAAAACCTTGCAAAGTGCGAAACAGTAAAGAATTAGTGAGTGTGTGGATATTTTATATGGACTGATGTACGTACATCTCTTCGAGCTGCAGAGCAAGTGACTGCAACATAGCTCTTCGTTAAAATTGTAACATCCCTGGCGCTACCTATACCATTCTTTTTACCACTACAGTATTAGATAATTCGCAGTGCTTTCATGTTTCTCAGTATTTCCGAAATTCCAAGAAAACTATTATTCCCCTGAATTTACAGTCTTAAAACAGGTCATTGCAATCTCTAGCCTTTTAGGCCCCTCTCGCTCCCTTGCTACGCCACTGGTTTGTCGTTAAAGATCTTATCAACTCTGAAAATGCTCCTGTAAAGAAATTGGTGGGTTTAGCAACTGATGTTGCTCCAGCGATATCTTCTGTCCTTTACCGTGTATAACCCCCGCCGCTGTAACGTTGCACTTGACAGCTAGCGTTTAAGTTGGTACACTCGCGAAAAAACAGATGAAAAGCTTCAACCGTTTGACTTCCTAAGCCAATCACAAGGCAGCATTCCGGATGGTTGATGACAAAGCGTAACCGGAACTAGAATCGGTTCTGTTGCCGGATGTAACTATTCCCAACCACATGCTTCAGTTTGTGAATCTCTAGCACGAGCATCGAGTTGTTCTTTGGAAGCTACATATTGTTCATTGTTATATTTGTGGTTATTGTTTGATAGTTTTGTTATTGTTCGTTTATATATATTTATATTTATGTATTTTATATATATTTCATTCATATTATTTAAACAAAACTTAAGTGCGACAATGTCTGAAAAACGATGCCGATCGCCGGTGAAAATCCTTTGCGCCGAGGTGTGCCACTTAATAGTCAGGCATTGGAACTATTAAGAAGAACCCGGTAATTCTTTGAACAGGAAAAGGAGTACGTAAAGCTTCATGGCAATCCCTCTATTCCTGCTGATAAAGCCGTACAACGAACTGCAGCAGCTCTTGGACTAAGCACGAGAACTGTTATACACAAGGGAGTGAAACTCCAAGAGAAAGAGGACAAAATTCCTGAACCATCTGGAACGCAACAGGTATTTCTATCAACTCCAGGGAAGAAAAGAAAGCAGCCTCGTCCAGTCACAAATCTTGATGCTTTCCAATTAGACGCCATACGTAGACACATTTATGCCTATTATCATAGAAAGGAGTATCCGACCATACCAAAGCTGCTTATATCGCTTATTTTCAATTAGCAATAATAATACGAAATAGTTATTATTCATTGACGTTCGCTACACTTTTTGTATGCGGCTTAGACACGATAGAAAGGAGAACAATCAGCTGTTGTTGTTTACTAGCCATTCTGGCAACGTCGCAACCACAATGTAGCCAACCTTACGCGAAGCCACACGAACTGTCAAGTGCAAAGTTGCAGCGGCGGGGGTATAGTACACCAGCAGTCACTTCTTTAAGTATGAATAACAGTCATAAAACAGTGAGCAAAGTTAGGGCAGTTTGTTCACAGCACTGGCAGTATGATGATGATGATCTACTCTTCATACGGAAGTTCGTTGGCTTAGCAGAGGCAGAGTTTTACAACGATTTAAAGAGTTGCTTCCTGCCTTAGTAGACTTTTTGAAAGAAGGAGGCTAATCTTTCCTTGAACTAGAAGATCCGATTTGGCTGTAGGAATTTCCTTTTCTCACAGACATAACCGAAAGGTGAAGCATCCTTAACTTATAGCTTCAAGGTAAGGATAAAGATATTGGCGGAACAATTTCAGATGTTGCTTCATTCTCAAAAACGCTGGAACTGTGTAAAAAAACTCACCTAAGGTGAATACAAACACTTTGCCAGTTTGAAACAAACCTTTGAAAAGCAAGGCTCTTCAACGTCTCCTTACAGCAGCAAACAATACGTTGAAATTTTGTTCAGATAATTGAAGTCAATTTGAGCTAGTATTTTGATACCTGAATAATTTCAATTGCAATTTAAAAAGTAAATTCAATAACAGCCCGCCTTGAAACAATATGTATGTAATAATTATTTAAATTGTATGTAACAGTCATTGTAAATGCTTATTTTTATTGTAAACATATTTTTAATAATAATAATAATAATAATAGCTTTATTGCCTGTAGACTTTGGGATACAAGGTTTTAGGCATGGTCAAGATCTATACGATAGAATACAATTTATACGCATATTCAGATTATAAAAGAATCACTAAAAATGATATTTACACTTCACTTAATACTAATTGTTCTTATTTACAATTCACTTAGTATAACTATAATATATTTACAAATCAGTTAAGTTGTACAGACATTTATCAGTTAGGTATTTTTTTAAGAGTTGTTTAAAAGTATTACCTTGTGCTAATTTGATATAACTGGGAAGTTTATTGTACATAATGATACCTGCATGATATGGGTCTTTCTTGCTTGACGTTTTAGCCTTATAATCTCTATGATAATTATTTGAACCTCTAGTGATATACGAGTAATGAGTAAACTCTCCTTTTGTTTTTATTAATAGAATTGCCTTATATACATACAACGATATCACGGTTAGTATCTTCTGCTGTTTGAAAACTTCTTTGACAGATTGTTGATTAGTTAGATTAAAAATACATCTCAAGCTTTTTTTCTGTAATATAAGAATTCTATTTAATTTTAGGTTACTAGTAGCTCCCCATATTTCAATACCATATTCAATGTGACAGTGGATTAACCCATAGTATGCCATTTTGAGTACTTCACCTTCTAATTTGTAAGACAAGATTCTTAGCAAATATATATTAGCACATAACTTTTGATGCAGTAATTTGTATCACAAATTACTTAAATGTAAATAATGATTGTAATATGAATATGCATTTTTATGTGACATTGGTTTCAGATGTTTATTAATTGTAATTATTATTTGGAAATACGTTTATATGGCCTTACTGAAACTGTCAATAATAGCGCGCAATAATGCAGAGAGGGGGGTGAGCTGTTTATCATTATTGGAAACGAGGAAGTTACGTAATGTTCGCGCGTTTTTTCCGTTTAGAACCTTCTGGAATGTTTCCCTAAAGCATATGTATTCATAATTTTCATTGGATATTAAAATTGACGCTAATGTTGGCGCGTTTTATTAGCCAATAGCAGTTCAGTTATAATCTTTAGGCGTATCTGATTGCAGGAGTATAAATAGGCTAGGTTTGAGGTAAAGTCAGTCAGTCCTTCAGTTCGTCGAAAGCATTCATACATTACACGTCGTATTCAGGCCAGTTCATCAAAATTCTCAATACATTACACGTCGTCGTCAGTTTGTCAGTTCGTCACAAGTTACGCGCAGCAGAATTATGAAAGATCTAAAGTATAGTAAGGTTAATTATATAAAAGATTGAAGTACGTGGATTGAAAGAATTATCAGTAAGAAGTTATTATAACAGTTTCAGTTTGGCGAGTATCTAGATCAATATGTAAAAGTGATAGTGAACGTGTTCGACAATAAAAATTATAAAACATATTTCTTCATCAGTGTTCTTTTTGGATAAAAGATTCCTTTCCGTTTACACGACCCTGATCAAGACACATGTTCGACCCAAGATAAGATAATAGCTAGCCGGAGGACAATAAACAAAACTTCAAATTCTTTCGAACACTAACACTGATGCAAATTGCTAACACAAGATGGAGCTACAAACCGAACAAATGAATGACGTCACAAGATGGCAACGCGTGAAGTAAACACACATACACAAACATCACAAGCATCAACATTATAAGTAATACCGTCGCAAATTGGCTCCCATACGTGGGGCGGTTAAAAATATGTAACCAAACAAAACAAAAGCAGCACAATATAAGATCTTCAAGTTCTAATAATTTACGTAAAAACATATTACGTAAGCAAATAATGTTACAACAAATTGTCTACCACAACGTGGGGCTACAATAATGTTACTTCACTTTTTACTGAGTATGTCTACATGGTTATCATAAGTTAGATTTTTGTCAATATAAATACCAAGAAATTTTATGCAGTTTATTTGGTCAATTTTTGTGCTGCCGGTATGAATTTCTATCTCATTCTCAATGCTGTCGCGAAGCTCAAATAGCATAATTTTTGTTTTATTAAGATTTGTCTGTAATTGTGCATTTTTTAGGTAATTTGTTATGTGAGTTACAGATTTAGAGGCCTTTGTTTCCAGCTGTTTAATAGTTTTGTCAGCACAAATTAAGGTAGTGTCATCAGCATATGATATTATATTATAATCGTCTGTACACTGCAAATTATTTACATAAAGCAAAAATAATAGCGGACCTAATACAGAGCCTTGAGGAACACCTGTTTTCACCACATCATATTTAGACTTAATATTTCGAATAGTATTACCTTGTTTAGACTGTATTTCTGTGCACTGAGGTCTATGTTTTAGGTAGGATGATAAAAGCTCATGAACTTTGCCTCTTACTCCATAGTTCTGTAACTTATATAGTAGTAAGTCATGACATACTGAATCAAAGGCTTTGGACAAGCCTAAAAATATTCCTACAGTTTTTTTATTTTCTTCTAAGTTTAGCATTATTTTGTGTAGTAATTCTGACACAGCAGTAATAGTTGAATATCCTTTTCGAAAGCCATGTTGGGACCGAAACAGAACTTTATTAGATTCCAGAAAGCCTACCAGTCTTCGGTTAATTACCTTTTCGTATATTGTTATGTGAATGCATTACATACTCTAATAATGCAAGAGCAGTGAGAATAATAAGTTTTAAGTTGCTAACAATGAGTAATAATGAGGTAACCTTGTGGTAATAATGTGTTTAGAGTTTAAACATTTACTAGTCATGATTAGATCGACGATGACGTAGTTTCAGTGACAGTTTTAAAATTAGCCAATCAACAGCAAAGAAAAGTTTTAAATTAAATGCAGATATTCTATTGGACTAGAATTAGCCAATCAGAGACTTGCAATACCGAAGCTTATGGGTTTTGACCGTTGAGGGTTACTCAGTTGCTGGCGAGACTTGGTAGAGTATAGATGGGAAAATGTGTTCTCTACGGGTGATTAGTAAAAACAGATATACGCGTTAAGTGAATGTATAAAAGTTTCTCACAGTTCTTTAAAAGGTGTAGTGATTTATAAATATGTGCAAGACGTTAAATAAAAGAAGTTAATTTAAAAGTTTAATTCTGTGATGTCTACAATAATTGTCATACCGCGCCCTGCATAAGATACATGTCTCTAAAGTAAGACTGACGCAGCCGAGGCAAATTCAAACATAAGTAATATTACGTAAGCATCAAAATTCAAACCGACGCCCAAAGAGCGTTACAAACTACTTAAAGCAACTATTATTACATAAAACAATTCTTCAAGTTTACGTAAACATATATTACGCAACAACAGCAGCAGATTAACCTCATCAAGTTAGCTTCAAAGCGTGTGGCTAACTACAACAGTAAAACTTCAACAGTAGGAGAAAACAACTACTACAAGTTGGCTTCCAATTGCGGGGCAAATAAAATAATTTACGTAATTTATTACGTGAACCAAATAACAGTTAACAAAAATAACTTCTTCAAATTCAGCAAACGCTTCCAGGATTTCAAAAGCATTCAATTGTTGCAGTTTGTCAAATCGCCTTTTATAGAGATTGTTTAACTCTGCATAACTGTGTGAGGTTCCTTTTTCCAGTATGAAATTTATAAAAACAGTACAGAATCAGACTGACTGATGAACACTTGGGCAACTGTATTCTAATGGTAGCTATTACATACTCTCCCAACATTAAAAAACTTTGTTGATGATAAAAAGGAGTGCCATCCTTCCCATTAAAGTTAATAAGTCTGAAAAAGAATCTGTTCTTGAATGTGTAATTTATTACTAACTACACCAGTTTCTTTCTTGTGTACAATTGTATTTCAATTTCTTTTTCGTATATTCAGCTTAATTAAAATTGTTTCATATTTGATAGAAATGTAAGTTTATAGGCAATAAACAAATATACTTTTATGAAACAGTTGTTATTTCTGTCCTAGTTTCTTTTGGTAGCTCACAGTATGATTTAAAAACCGTACAGTAACTCAGAAGCTTGACGAGTTTGGCGACCACTGCCCTGGTTTGGTGTAGGATACCTTCGGCATTGAATACCACGGAGGAAAACCTGGAAACTTTACTCCGTGCTTTAACGAGCTCGGTCACCGCTATCGATATGGGAGTATGAGTAATGTTGAAAATGTGATTTTTGGGTACAAGTAAACCCATTATATATGCAAAATCTAAAATACTAGATTCATTTTTTGGGTTACAACTTTATTTTAATTGCCTACCTATAGATTTGAACTGCCAGATTATGTCAATTCCATTTTGGTGATAATCTTGTAAGAGATTACAGCGTAAACTCCCGATATTGCGGAGCACTACAACTACTAAACTATTTATTTGGTTGGAAGTATTTTCGCTTGGTGCAGCTACTAAGCTGTCGCTAGTGTAATTGCAGAATATTATAATGATAACTGAATATAGCACAGATTATTCCTTCTATACTCTTTCAATGCATTTACTAAAATGTTACCCATTGTTGTTTGCTGCACAGAACGAACATAGGTACAGTTTATGGAGGGCTATGAAAAGTTTTTCGACTGCATATCTTGTGGTGGAACCCGTGGGCTGCCAGTTTGTTCAGTTGAGTTTTATTTATGGACGCTCTTTAACTACTATGGTCCTTAGCGTCCCATTCTATATTGGGCGTGAAAGACCGGAGGCTTTGCTTGAGGCTCTTTTACGTACCGTAAATCTACGACACGGGACCACCGGCTTTACTTCACTTCCGAAGGAAGCCATGCTAAGGATTTTTACGCCCGAAAAATCCATCGCTCTCCGCGGGGTTTGAACCCGCGACCTCAGGAACTAGAGGCTAGCACGGTACCACTAGTCCATGGAGGACGACAGTGGGCTCCTCATGTCGTTGTTCGTTCTGGACAGCTACTGTTGATCATGGCCTTCATTTAGTGGGAGCCAAGATTGAGTTCTTCTCTTTTTGTCTGTCTAATTCGGAGGAATTGTGTTTCCTCTTTGATAGAGGGCAGCTGCAGTCTTGGTTGTTCAATGGGGAAAGGCTCCCGTGCCAAACGTAGTTTGCAGTTCTGTGGGCCGTGCGTAGGCCATCTTGGTTGACGTCACTTTTGAAACGGCTAATGCCACAGAACAGCAAACTATTGCTAATGCTCTTTTGAGAAACCTGGTTTTCACGTTTCCAATGTAATTCAGATCACGTATGAGGTGGTTTCAAATTAGTCCAGTCCATAAGTAACTACTGGGGCGACCTTTGCTTGGAAAAGTAACATTGCCGTGTTGCAAAATACTATACATCCATGCTATATACATCCATGGTCGCAAGATGATGCTTTGTGTGTATATCTCTGTGTGACAGACTGTGAAATTAGTGTATTAATAAGGTGTTAAGTTGGGTTATGGCTTACATGAAAGCAAAATAAGACATGAAATAATTGTATTTGAAGTATTGAATACTTAACTGAAGCAACCATGCCAGCGGTAGTTGTCGGGAGACCTAAACGAAGTGAAGAAATGTGGGAAGCTCTGAAAACCCACATCACAAGGGAACGTCAGAAGAAGAAACAAGGTATCTTTTAATGCTTTCTCTATTCTAATTGCTTTTATGCTTTTTTTCAGTACCAATTAGATATGTTGTTTTGGGTTTGGAATTACAGGTTATTAGCTTACTACCTATATGAGATGATGTTTAGGATAAAATAAAAAGAAGTACGGAATTTCTATATTAAGCGGAGGATTCGACCCCTATTTATGTGGACAGTCTCTTAAGTAAGATTAATATCCTAGACTTAACTTGCCTCCGATTTCATTAAGAAATCCTTACTCACTAATACGCTAATGACTTCAATAGTGTGAAGCCTAAAGCCCCCATAACATAAATCTCAATATGTAGACCCTATAGTGAGCTAGACCAGTTTAAAGAGAGCTAGTCTATACTTTAAAATGTAGATTACGTCATACATACATAATTACATTGTGTACTTGTGTGTAAATAAATTGTAGTTCTTATGTACAGTACGTTAGAGCTAAAAAAGTGTTAATATTATTTATACTTAATGTATTTATAAAACTCAGTAACATTTTATAGTCAGTTATTTTTTTGAATGAAAGAAATCCTCCTCTGTATAGAAGGTGTGAGTGATGAGATATCTTTTCAGTGCTAACTTGAATTTATTTTTATTAGTTTTCAGTTCCTTAATATATGATGGAAGTGAATTAAATAATACTATACCATTATTATCAAGTGATTTCAAAATCTCATTCGTTAAGTTGAAAGTGGCATCATTAGTTGACATGTTTTTTTTTTTTAATTAGGTGGTGACATATTCGTTTTAACATACGTTTTTCAAATACTTTGGAGAGAGCAGTTAGTAATGATACTGGTCTGTAGTTCGACAGCTGTGACTTTTGCCCTTTCTTGTATAGTGGTTTAACTGTAGAATATGTCAGGAAAAGTCCCTGTTACAAAGGAGAGGTTGCATACATGAATTAAAGGTTTGCTAATTTTATCGGCACATAGTTTTAATATCTTAGTAGTTATTTCATCTTAACCCGATGAATTCCTGCTTTTGAGGGATTTTATTGTTTTATTTACTTCTATCGTGCTCGTGGGTACTATTTCTGTACAAATTGGCTGTTCTAAGCTTGCTTTTTTCAAATATGAAATAGGGTCCTCCATTTGTTGTTTGGACTGTAACAATAAATTTTCTGCTAACTGAATATAATACTCATTAAATAATGTTGCTATTTCTTGTGGTTCTTTTGTGGTGATATGATTTACTGTAATTTCTTTTATTTCATTTTTTGTGTGATGTTTACCAGTCTCTTTTTTTTTTTTTTTATATAATTTTCCATATTGTCTTAGGCTTGTTATTTGAGGACTCTTTATCTGCTTTTCATAGCAGACTTTTTTAGCTACATTTATAATCTTTTTTAAAATTTTACAATATTTTTTATAGTGTTGTCTATGTTTCTCACAGTTGCTTTCTCTAGTAGCCAAGTAGAGTTCTCTTTTGTGTTTGGAGAATATCTTAATACCTTGTGTTAACCAGCCATTTGTAGGTGTGTTAATAATTTTCTTTACATGAGATGGAAAACTTGAGTTATGAATCCTTATGAAAGTATTTAGAAAGGAGTTAAACTTGTCATTCATATTGTTCTTTTTGTATATTTCTTCCCAGGTTTGTTCTGAAAGCTGGTAATTAAAGAGTTTTATGTTCTCACTGTTAATGACTCGGTAGTTGGATACAGGATTCGTTATTTTGGAATGGGGAATGTTATAATTGATTTTAAGCAACTGTCCATCATGTCTGAAAGCCCATTAAATAAGGGTTGGATTTCATGGTACTCATTTTTAGACATATCCATGAAAATATTATCAATAGCCGTTTTGGAATTTTTTTGAATTCTAGTTGGAAAGCTAACTGTATGCATAAGGTTGTATGTTCTTAATAATGAACAAATTTAAGTCACTACTATTATATTCCGACATTTTGCTCTAGTTGTGGCCCGCACAGCGATCCCACTGTCCCGCACAGCGATGACGACGATGTCGTATATTTCCAACAGATGTCACTCTATGCAAAACACTAGCTCAGCAGATGTCACTCTATGTCACAAGCTTGACTAACACAATACTGCCAACATATGAATAATTGATGCCACCAAAGCGCCGCAACTTCGACCACAGAGCGTAGCCGAGGGATATTATATAACCTTAGGTTTAT